>JAGSMZ010000014.1:0-1200000 GCA_029286645.1 Papilio protenor | reverse complement strand
TGGCGAAGACTTTTTGAACTAATATTTATAGGCTTAACTGTCATTAACATCAAAATGCGCGTTTAAATCGGAACGAAGCAGAAGCTGTCATTTCCAATCGCCTATCCATTTATACAGATCAGTGAGCCACCATTTGTAACTGTTGTCTATTCTTTTAAAAGTTTTAAAAACCATAGACATCAAAGAGTATAAAACAGACATCATGAGTATAAGATAGACATCAAAGAATATAAAACAGACATGACACAATTAGCAAAATATCTTTGGTTTATCATAGACATTTATAGAAGTGTTACTGTTAAGCCCACGTGTAAAGGGTATAAAATCCTACATATTTTGGGAATAAGTACATTATATAATAAAATACATAAATATAAATCTTCGCTAACTCCATTATTATATTTCTACAGGGGTAAAAATGTATAATTTACCTACATATATTATTTACAAATATTTAAATAATACGTATAAGGGTTTAGAGTCGAATTAAATAGAAATGAGAAATTATTTTTACATATTTCGGATAACTTCTGCATCTATGGATTTATTTTGGATGATTTCAATTTTTTTTTAAGACTCTGTGAAAACAGTTTTATAAAAGTAAAATTATGGTTTAGACTGTTGGCTAGTCTCTTTTTATCAAAGGTAAATAGCGGTGTAAAAAGAAAGTCAAATTAATAGATTTACTTTTAACAGGATTTTTGCTCATTTATATTAAATTTGACTATATACAATAAAGTATTAATTTATTTATAGAACAATTGACAGAAGTAAAATTATAAAATAGTTAGCAAAACTGTTGTGTGCTATAAAATTGTAAAAACATTTCTTCCGTATAAAAATTACATTTGTTTTAAATCAAGAAAGAGTACCAAATTTAAAAAAAATAAAAAAATAATTTGCTTTGGTTTTTTTTTAAAAAAAAGAACCATAGATAAGATAATAGATATGACTGGACATTTTTATTGAAAATGTAAAGATATAATAATTTAAAATTTTAAGGATTTTAACTAACGGATTTTTTCCTACTACACATATATGCTAAAACACCAATGTTTATTTAATTATTTGATGATTAAGCCTATTGAAGAAATCACAATTACTATTAGGTACAACATATAATTGCATTTACTTCTTTAATGAAAAATTGAATTATCGATTTAAACAACTTCTACAATATTCAATTAAATAAATTATATGTTAAAAATCTAAATTTTATAATGGTTTTCTCTACACATATATTTTGAACATTTAAGTCTACCACTAAAGTATGTGTTACACAAAAGCGAAGCGATAACGATGCGATGTTTTTGTCTCTTTCAAAACTACCCACCTTTACTTAGTTAGAGGGAGACAAAAATTATGCATCTTTTAGGCCATTGTTGAATTGCACTAAGAATTACAATATGAGAAATTTAAAGATAAAATATTTGTATCTACTTTTTACTGCTTAACGTTGCACATTATTTTTAAAATAATCTCCGAATTTTTATTGTTTTTAAATAACGCAATTCAATGCATTTTAGCATTCTGATGAAGGTGTAAAGTTCAGGGTTTAACAATAAATATGGATGTCTCGTTTTTCGCTTTTAAACCTGTTGTTCCACACAACATAAAGACAAGCATATTTTTACCCGACCGATAAGAGGTAAGGCCCGACTTTTGAAATATGACTTCACGTATGTTTGTGACTGAATAAATTATTAAACCAATTCTGACGAGTGACGTCATATATTCCCTTCGAATGTTCTCGATAAAACAATCCGGCTTTAGTTGTCTTAATTACTTTCTTTCCTATCTTACTATACCCGTTTTGCTTGTAACTTACATTAGCAATTCTTTCTTAACAATCAGTCGTTTCTTTTATGATAATCTTTATATACTATCATCATCCCCTCTGTGGAATATGCCACACTCATAGATGTTTAACATTCAGTTTCCCCTGTAGCTTTCTCGCATTAAATCTAAACAGACCGCCTTAGTGACTGAATATAGTAATTTTTCTGCCTTCCAATTTATTTACACACATTGTCCTTTCTACGAATAGCAATAGTCTTTGATGCATTCTTATTCTTTGGTAATACGAAGCATTAGGGATTTTGTTTAGAACGGTTCCCAAACAGTGGTCCGCGCCAGAATGTGATCCGCGAATTTTAAATTGAGCGGGTCATGAGTCTGAGGGCCCAGCACGAAAAATTTGCATGAAAGCATTCGTATCCACATCGATAGAATTTGTGAGATTTGTGCAATGCCAATATCGACCAAAACCATTTTTGTTGACTTACTCTTTTTACATATTAGTCGCTGCCAAAAATTATATTAAAAAAAAATAATATAAAACCGGCGATGACCATAAAAAGGTTGGGAACCCCTGATTTAGACGAACATCGTAAGCAAGAGTAATATCATATACTGGACACGAAAGGCGATATTTCAGAATATAAAAACAACAAACAATATAAACAAAGTAGGTGGTTAATTGTACAATGCAGCATTAATTAAGATTTCAACTGAATTATTCCCAATGTACAGTGCGGTACAAAAGCGCCTCTGTACAATGCAGTTCACAATTCACTGCAGTGTACAGTCAGCGATAGCGTTCAGCAGTGGTGTAGCCGCCATTCCCGCGTCGCCGTCGTTGAAGCTGACGAGGTACCGCGGCATCTTGCAGTCGCTGCACGTGCATGTGTCGTTGAGTGTACAAAGACCGCGAGCGGTCGCGATCGCCTCCCACTTTATCTGCTCGTCTGATGTTCCACTCCTGCTGAGAAGGTTCTGGAATGTTTAAAAATTTTAATAGGCTAAATGGTTAGGTACGGACTACCGATCTTCCGGTCGAGGGTTAGAATCCCGCCATTCGATTATTGTCGTCAACAATATCCTAGCACAAGCCTAGAGCTTAGTTGGAATGGTTTAAGGATATTAGTAAATTAACAAAAATCTACTAATATTACAAAAGACATCAATATACGATGTAATGCTAGTCACACACGACAGGAGATTCCATATTGCACATTACTGTAGAGTTTTACACGCTTTTGTTTCTGCTGTAGTAACTATAAGAGCGGGCACACACCTTTGACTAAACTATCGCACAACTGTTGTGCTTTTTCCATTGTTTCTTGAGTAGTGTGCGCACCTCCATATAAGGTCATAGGATTCAAAGCGAGACTAAACAGTTGTGGGATACTTTAATTAAAAGGTAACAAAAGGATAAATAAACGAATTGAGAACTTTTTGAATTTGGTTAAAAAGAACAAATAGTCAAAGCTTTAGCTTTAGCTTTTATTTAAAAAAAAAACACCTCACCTGAGTAACTTCAAAGTCGCTGGCCTTCCACATATCGATATCTCGCAATTTCTGTTCTTCCTTCAGCTTAGCTTTCTTTGCTTTTTTAACCGAAGCGCAATATATGGAGAGGTTGCTCGCCGTGATCGATGTTATATCCAGTTCCGAGGAGTTAGCGTCATACGACGTGCTGTCAGGGTCGACATGCTGCAGTTCCTCCATCTCGTACTGCTCACCCTCGTATTCGTTTAGACTGGTACTAACATCGCCTATAGATGACTGGCTTTGTAACAGCTCGTAGTTTACCTGGGATATCAAATTAAAATTATCAAATATCTAAAGCTGACCATGTGCGGCCTCATCCGCAAATTATAAACACCTTTTATCTATCTATACTAATATTACAAAGAGGAAAGATTTGTATTCTTGTATGTATTGAAATAACTCAAAAACTTCTAAGCCGATTTTAAAAATTATTACACTAATAATAGCTACGTTTAAATAATACGTCTAGATGTAGACCTAGAAAGAGATGGATGGATTGCGTGAAAAGTGACATGATCAAAAAGGGAGTGATGACTGTGATGACTGAGATGACGGATGATAGAGTTACGTGGACAAAACCTGTTGAGAATGATGAATAAATAGCTATGTTATCAGTAATATAGGCTCCATCATACATACTGGGATATAATAAAACTAAAAGAAATGTACACAGATACCTGTGGATCCATCCTGGAACCAACACTGCCTCGTCTGACTAGTGAGTTTTTCTCGCTGGGAATCTGTAAATGTTATGAAACCTAATGTTTAAAAATGCCTAGGAAATTAAAAACTAAATTGTGTCACTGTAGGTAAACAAATAATTCTAATTTTAGGTATGAAACTTCTTCAAAAATCACTTTCAACAATTTTACCAACTGTAACAATTACTAAGGAAACCCTTGATAGATTGAATATTAAAGAGTTACAATAATTCATTAAGAGCGGGCGCACACCTTTGACTAAAATATCGCAAAACTGTTGCGCGATTGTTGATTGTTTTGCAGTCAATTCAAGTGTTTAGTTGCACAACTAAAAATCTAGCAGTGCACACCTCCATAAGCTAATAGGACTCAAAGCGAGACTAAACAGTTGTGCGATAATTTAGTTTCAAGTGTGCGCACGCTCTAAGGGTCCTTGCGTTTGGTTCTTAGTATAAATTATATAATAACTTACATCATCATCATCACTGTCTATAGTGAGTATTGAGATGCTCCCAGGCAAGAGTTCCTCCTGCAATCCCTTGCTTGTAGATGGCACGGGGGACTCCGACTCTGGATATAAAAGTTAAGTATTAATTTCATTAAATAATTCCTATTACAATGAAATTAAAGACAACAGATGAATTGCAAAGATGTACATTCGAGGAAACTGGCGGCGTTCTTGAAAACTACAATCATTTGAACTTGAAACGAGACGCGGAACAAAAATACAACGCAGCTTACTAATGTGTCTGTACGAAAAAAGTCGGTTAGTGAAACCGTCTAGTCTATACTCTGTACTTCTATACTATTATAATAAAGCGTAAACACCCACTTCTTTGTTGCCTAAGATGTCAATTACAGCATATTTTTGAATAATTCTTTTTTTAATAAAAAGCCCTACACTTACGTCAAGCTTTAGGCTATATATTTTCACGCCATTAAACTTATAACTAAATATTTTGGATAAAAACCCTAATGTGGGAAAGATACCATAAGTTGCTGCCAACATTAAGGAAGCAAGATTACCATAGTAAGGTAATTGGTATTTTGACATTTGCAATTGAGAATTTGACAAATGTAAAAAAAAAAATAAAGTTTCTATAATTTCATGCGGGTGAAGCCGCACGGGAACAGCTAGTGATGGATAAAGATCGAAGGAAAGGAGGGAAAGAATAGATCGACACCAGTCGATCTACCAGTCGACCAACCAGTCGCCCATCCTGTCGACCAACCAGTCGACCAACCATTCGACCAACCTGTCGACCAACCAGTCGACCAACCAGTCGACCAACCAGTCGACCAACCAGTCGACCAACCAGTCGACCAACCAATCAACCAACCAACCAATCAACAAATAAATAAATAAATCTATACTTATATTATAAAGACGAAAGATTTATAATATTAGTATAGATTTATTTATTGATTTGTAATTGTATTGATTTCCGCGATTGTACAAATTTATATTTTTTTTCTGAAACCTATCCTTTGACCTTTAAGTAAGCAACGCATCTACTTTTTAACCTTCAAATGTCTACAATTAAAAAGTACATGGCAGTATACCATCGTAATTGCTATTGCTGTCTTGCAGCAGATTCTCAGTCGACGGCTTCTCTTGATGGTCTTTGCTGCGTCCTTTAAATAATCCGAATTTCACAGGCGCCATTGTCTGCGAAAAACAGAGAAAATTTTTATTATCCTTGATCTCCGGTTACAATATTAAAACAAATACAACAAAGAAAATAATGATCTGATGTTTTTTCTGATGGATTTTAAATATTAGAGTCGTAAAACAAGAGACAAGTCATGTAGCTTGCTAGAAAATGTACCAGTTATTTAAATGTGTATTCCCTAATATCAAATCTAGAAGTTTATAGTTTAAAATGATATGCAAAATAATTAAAGACATAATTGACCGACAAATGAGGTTTCTCACTTAAAGTTCTCAAAGTGCTAACATCGGTAGCTAATTGGGACTAAAAGTTTGTCCAAGTTCGCATGGGTCTATAAAATGTTTTCGCGTCGGGTCGTGTTGTAAGTTGGCAACATTATTAATTATTCCATCGCCTTAAAAGGTTTTTGTTGTACTTTTGTTTAGTAAGATCGATAATTATTCGTTGTTGTTAAAAAAATCGTAACATAAATAGGGAAAAGTTGATTATTAATAGTGAAACTAACCTACCTCTTGTTTATAATATTACTAGCTGTTGACCGCGACTTCGTCCGCGTGGTATTAGAAAACATACCAACTATGTCAGACAAAAAACTACGTATCGCTCGAGAACCTGGCAAATTTCGGGAATGAACATTTCACTTTTGACTTTGTTTTAAATAATTCATTGCAGAATTATCGATTAAACTTTAAAACAAAATAATATATCCCACGGGAACCGTAACTATTTCCGGGATAAAAGGTAGCCTATGTGTTTTTCTAGACTATGCTCTATATTTATGCTAAATTTCATGTAGATCCGTTCAGCCGTTTAGTCTACAAACTCTAACAAACATCCATCCATCTAAATTTTCGCATTTATACTATTAGTATGATAAATTAATAATAAATAAGAAGTATGATTATGCTGGGTTGCTGAAGGCTCCGTTTATTTTATCATAACGTAGTGATATATTAGGATAGTTTTAAGTTTTAACGGAGTAAAACTCAAGTAGTTCGACCCTAAAACACTAACGAATGATTAAATGCAGCTGGGAAACCGGCCATAATCATATTACAAACTGAAGAAATAAACAGTAGGTAATAAACATTTAAAAAATAAATAAGCTTACAAGTGTACTGATAATAACGTTATCTTTACATTTCCTTTCAAAGAACTGTAAATGAATTTCTTCAGAATAATTAAAGAAAAGCAAACTACGCTATGGATTTATTCTATCTCGCTGGTTTTCCTTCGGACTGAAACGTCTGAGACCTTGCCTAGTTAAAACTTAAAGTGAATACTTAACTATGTATAATAGTTAAATAAAGTAATTCAGAAGTGGTGTTTTTTATTAATCAATTTTACATTAAAATTTACTTAATAGAATAAATAATACTTAGCAGTTTAAAACATATGAAATAAGGATGTCATAATCTTACTAACACTTTAAATGCGAAAGTTTAGATGGATGGATATTTGTTAGAGTTTTTAGCCTAAACTGCTGAAAGGATGTCGATGAAATTTGGCAGAGATATAGAGGATACTTTGGAAAAGTACATAGGGTACTTACTTTTGTTTTTTTTTAATTCGAGTCGCGAGGAAATATAAAGAAACAAAAAAAATGCGAAAAAAAAGTTTTACTTTATACATTAAGTAACTAATGTAAAGATTAAAGAATATTATATTGATATATAATATATTTGAAGGCTTATATTAATGAATATTTCGTCGGTTTCAGGAGAATAGAGAATGTTTCCGGTCAACGGACATAATTGCCTATCGGAAACAAGTGAGCCGTATTTAATTTTAACCAATATATCTAAAGTATATAATTTGTAGCCCTTTATACATATAGTTTATATGTGTTTGATAAACTCAAATGGATACAGGAATATTTTAACTCTCTTATAATAATTCGGGGATGGCACCGACTAAAAAGTTTATAAGTGAAATGAGCAGTTTTTTTAATTCGATTATATAATGTCTCACGAAAGTTTAAGCAGTTTAATTTTCACTTTAAATTTAGAATCACACCTCAATATTACTGTTTTTAACAGCGCATTTATAGTACGTGGAAATCATAATTCCTTTCTAAGAGCTTCCATTTTCACTTCGTCTTTTGTCTTCATTGGAATATGTCAACGTGTGTTTGACTGACAGAACAAAGGCCGCGTACATTCGCAACGCAAGATTATCGCAATATGAAAATACGCACATACATACATAAGGAAAAATAATAAAAAAACCAATTCGAACTCAACTTACTTTTTTGAAAGTTATGATATCTGTCAATGTCAATCAGAAGTATTAAGGAAACGCGCGCCAAATCCTGGCGGGAATCGGGAATTTGGGATAGACTTAGTATCGAAATAGAATAAAAAAATCGAAGTAACTAGCTACAGTTTTAAAGCTACATTATAACCTTTACTAGGCTATATTTATTATCATGTTTGTTTTAATTCCGAACAAAGGAAGTCGCGGACAAAAGCTAGTAGCAAATATTTCCTTACATTTAACAAACGGTTCTTGATTTCCAGAAAGTTCGTACTCAATCTGTCTCGTAGTTAACGAACTGTGAATTACAGCTGTAAAGTGGGTCAAAGTCAACAAAATGTATGGAAATAATTGTATTAGGTAAATACACGAAAAAAAAAATAACTAAACTTGTATTTTTTATTATGATTTTAATACACTACTTGTTACCCGCGACTTCATCCGCGCAGTGTTAAAAAAACATACGAAAACCAAAAAATTACGTATCCTCCGGAACCTGACATTTTTCCAAACATATCCCAAATGTTACTCTAGACTTTGGTCCATATCTGTACTAAATTTCAATAAAATATATTGAACCTAAGAACTTAAATTGTAGCAGAATTATAGAGAAAACATGAAAATACTGTTACCAGTAAATTTATTTCTGTAACTAATATTTTCTCTATTATTTAATTTTTTCAATTAAAAAGCCTAATAATCATTTAGAACCAGGCTTATTTTATGATGAAACTAACCTAACTTATCAAAAGCACACAACAAAATATATCAAATAGTTCAATTACTATTTACTCTAACAAGATATGTTCTGCAGCATCTCGAAGTACAGTGATAAATCTAAAATCAATACCGCAGCGATCCCGGACATCCCTCAGCTCGCGGCCTAACGTTAATTTAGATATACGACTGTATGAAAACTTTATTGATAGATGATGACAATGCACATTAGAGATATGGCATCAATTACAGATGCTTTTATTTCGTTAGAACTTGAAGTTACAGCTAACGATTCCTAATAAAACTTCATCTAGTTTCAACTATAGATATCATCGCAAATAACGATACAATATGCTTGCTGTGTATATATATTACACCGCGTAACGTCGGTGCAAACGCACAGACAGAATGGTCTTAATAAATACGTTTTTTTTAATTAATAATCCAACATGTTTATATATAAATTTCGATTAGATGCTTTATGTAACTTTCGCCCGCGACTCCGTTCGCGTGGAATTTAAGAGAAATGTAGCCTGTGTATTCTTCCAGACTATACTCTATATCGATACGAAATTTCATCGAAATCCGTTCAGAGGTTAATGTTACAAACATCCTTCCATCCATCCATCTCCACTTTCGCATTTAAATTATTAGAATCATATAATTTACAAGTTAGTTTTTACTAATCATCGCTCATTAAAATCAGAATCCTTGACTTCATTGTATAAGGCTCTTAGATTTTTTTTTAATTTTAATATGGTAGGCTCTCAAAATTATTCCCGCCTTTAGGATCTCACGAGTGGTTGAAGTGTGCTCTTACCTACTCGTTATTAACGCCTAATTGCCACTTATATTTTAATGAGAAATGTTTATAAACCTTTACCTATTGTTGAAACGTGGTATTCATTATAATATTGTTGAACAGTTTATTAGAAAAATAAATACGATAAGTATTTGCGACTTTGTCAATGCGAATGCATGCAATTAAAACCTACCTAATTAGTCTTCTATGAATCCCCGCAAATATCAGTTACATTCCAGTAAAGACCTCGTTAAAATCGATGCAGCTGTTTTGCAATTACCCGGAACAAACGTGAATTTGCGTACAGAGATTTTAAAATAATTGGTTATTCGTTTCAAGCAACTCAAATCAGAATCAGATTACTGTCCGGAATAGAAGAGCTACTTGGTTACAAAGGTAGAGGGAGACCGAAGAAAGCATGGATGGATTGTGTGAAAAAGGATATGCTTAAGAAAGGAGTGGATTCAGATATGACGGCTGATAGAGATGTATGGAAGAGCAGCACATACTATGCCGACCCTCCGTAAGGGATAAGGGCAAGTGGATGATGAATAGAAGAGCCACTTAGTAAACTTATTGTTAATTCTGCACGAACTAAATCGCGGGCCAAAGCCAGTCTATGGAAATCGAAGTTAGTTTGTGACCTAGAATCTAAAAAAAGTGTTTCAACATTATTAATTAATCTCGAAAAAGTTTACCCAAAACATTAGTTAATGTTGTACAAACTTTAATTAAAACAAACATAAATTGAAATTGTGTTATTGCCATGTTAAAAGCTTTTCATAAAATGTACTAAAGCAATTACATTGAAACAACCTTGTAACTAACTCGAAATGGCATTTCCAAATGCATTTGCCTCGTCAAAGGCACCGAGAGAGTAATTGAAATTTCATCAGCCAAACTGCTTTTAACCGGATTTACTGAGAATCCACTATGAACCGGTTTCGTCTCGAAACCACTTTGAACCGGATTCATCTTAAAAGCTGTTTTGGTTCGTTACCAGTGTGATCCGAAGACATTTTTCAAAGCTTAATGATATATTTGGTTTAGTGAAAACTGTTCGAAAAACGAGACTTTCAAGTCAGCTCAGACAGCTATAAAGTCTAGTCTAGACTTTAAAATTTATCATCTAGAAAACTAGACAATCGCATTACTGATGAATCGATTCGTTTATTGCAACAGAATGTAGATGTTTGGGATTTGAAAATATGATTATGTTTGACCCCCGTAACGTCTTTGAACTTGGTTCATTCAATGACATAAAGTGGAAGCATTAAGATTTGGAATAAAAATTTAATGAGAAAGTATAGACATAATTGATTATGCCATCATTTTTTTTTAATTAAATGAATTTTATTATTTTACTAACATTTCTTATAAACATTCCAAGTCAGTTTAAAATCGTGTGTTAAGATATTGTATAAAAATAATATGGTAGGATTCGAATCCACGAGCGCAAAATCGGCAGTCCGTATTAGTCTATTGACGCTTCGAAGACAATGAAGTTAAGGGTAGATACCCTTTAAGGGTAAATACCTAGAAACTAAATAGTTTAATAAATATTCTATCAACGATTTCAAGACTATTTTAAACACCAACGCGTCGTAATGCAATCAATGTTCAGCTCGCAGACTTGAGAATTACGTTATTTATTTTCCCAGTTTGTTAAATTTCTTCCCTTCAATTCTATTCCTTAAAACTATTCACGACATAGCTAACTTTAATTTTTCTTTTTTAATTTTTGACCATTTGAAAATCATTTTTTTTTCCCAATACATTATTTTCCTTAATAACATTTAACTAAATTGAAAATAACGATTATGAAATTCGCAAACTTTATTCAGTGGGTCATAACGTCACCGAAATGAGTTAGGAATTATAATTAACAACAAACAATGTGGCAATTTCGTATTTCGTGTTAGTACGTCAACATCCGTTGTTTGCGTGTCGTTATTTAGTTATTTATACGACAAACACAGCATACTAGTTAGCATATTACCCCTTACGAAAAAAAATAGCAAGAATTTGATAACATCACTATTTAGTTGAATGTATATTCAAATTGTCACTAAACAATTAATTTGAAAATCATTATTTTAAGTAATGGTCTATAACTAATTCGGAACGGAATTTTCGAATACCGTAGTTTTCCATTCTAATGTGATGTAAAGAGTTCATTAAAAAATTGTTGAACAACAATAATTATAACAATAACCACAGATTATACTTTCAATTCTACAGTTAGAAACCTGTTGAACATAGTTAGGCACAAACTCGAAATCTGTACAACAAAGCCCTTTGATTGGATAACTATAATACTGTATTTAAACGAAGCATATGTATGTATATTGTGTTCAATCAAACCAAATCAATAGCAAATTGCACTCAATTTTATTGAACAGTTATCATGCCAAGGTAATCTCATCTGTTATTGACAATGCAAAAATAACATGAAAAAGTCAGAATTATAAGATGAAAATAAAAGAAATACGAATATGAACAACTCTCATGTATACTATTGTATTACTACTTACCTCTGCTCTTCAATCAATGATGAAAACCCTTGTGTTTATAAATGTCTACATTCAATACAGTAAATAAATACCACTTAAGGTATTAAATTTGCCGAAATCAGACAAAAATACGACTGATTAGGGAAGTTTATAGGTTTTTCACAGAAAATAGGAGAATATTAGTTGACTTTTGTAGATAAAAACAAGATTTTATTGAAGAAAAAACACGTTTTGGAGATGAAAATCCCGAAGTACATCCACACAGCCTCTGACTAGATCAACACTGGCAAAGCAAATATTTCTGTTAGGTTCTTTCCACCGTCGATATCGTTTCACTGGCAATAATAAAGAAAACGTTATCCTCATAATCTTGAAATACTCTTAAGTAATACATAAATTTGTAAGAAACTTGTTTAAACATTTAATACACCTGAAAATAATTAAATGACAACTATAAAAACATAAATAAAGATAAATTACGAGTTAACATCTGTCTACGAAAAAGAACCTTCCGCCATTTTGAAGTACTACGTCGTAGATGCGCGCGCACTCTATTTGTAATCCGTTTAGCTTCGATTTTCAAACAGTTGAAATTCTATCTAAAATTATACTATACTTCTTCGGGTTAAGGTTTACTTTTCAACAATCAAGTTGGTTGTAGCTTACAATTTCCCGGTTGAATTGCTTGAGATAATTTGAGCTTTCATTATGAAGCTTCTAGATGAGATTTAACAAGGATCTTATTACTAGGTTTGTATTTGATTATGGTTTTAGATAATTCTCTGCTCGTAACATCATTATACATGATGTTGGCCAATTTTTCATGAGGGCAACAATAATTTTTTTTTTTTATCAATATCGTCAGCCTGTATATAGGCCACTTTCTACATTTTGTGGTCATCTACTTCCAACGGCTACCTGCCAGGTTAACAGGGTTTTCGATACACCCGGCAGAGTTAACTAGCATTACGGCCCTAATTATATAAAAAATTAAAGACAAAGTCGATGGCAAAGTCTTGTAAAAATATTTAATACCAGATCGTAACAAGGTCTGAGAATATCATGTTAAGATCGTTATGTACCTCTTTAGCTCAACTATAAAGTTCCAGTTACGTTTTATCGTGGTTATATGTATTACCTTTCTTCCCTTTTCTGAAATGAATACTGTTTTTATATTACGAATGATAAACGAGATAAAATTTACTCGTTAAAAGATATATCGACTGCATGTTGGTTTAGAAAAACAAGTAAATAGCCGGATAGCTTTTCTTTATTTGTATCAACAACTAAGATTAAAGCTTTAAAAGTCGGATTCAAACCCACGACTACATGTCGTCATCGTCAGTCCGCATCCTTAGCCCTTAAGCATTTAGATTTAGTGCTTATTGTCATTAATGGTACTAGAAACATATTTACATAATCCAAATTTAATTACAATTAGTTGTAATGTAAAGTCTATCATTTTATTTTTCATATTATATTACTTCAAAAAATCGATGTTTGAGTCATTATAAACATCGATCATTCGCTTCTATAATCGAATTTAAAGCGTCATGGCGTCATATATTTTACTCTTTGGTCATGCTCATGCACAAATGCACAACCCTAGTGCTGTCAAATAAAAAAAACATTTTTGATCGCCGATCGCGGTCTTGCGCCGCTTTATTGTTTTCTTAATTTTATGGTATTTTATATTTAAAATAATCAACAAATAGTGAATCAAAATGAGTGGACCCAACGGTATGTTATACGGTGGTGATGAAATAGGTGCTTTAGTGTTTGACCCAGGACATCATTCATTGCGTGTTGGTTACGCACAAGAAGACACTCCAAAAGCCGATATCCCAGCAGTGATCGGCGTTGGACCTGCCACTCACATCCCTGATGCTGAAGAGAAGGTTCCTGATGGCAATATCACACAGAGCGGTTAGATACATATTTCCAAATTTCCATTCTCTACATGTTTGACTACTAAGATGAGCTTTAGTTATTTCGTTTGTTAACTTTTACAGCGGCAAAAACAGGCAATGAACTCCGCCACTACATTGATGTAACAGAAATACATGTTCCAAGGCCGGGCATGGAAATACAAACTTATATGAAAGATGGTCAAGTTGATAACTGGGATTTATTTGAGAAAATGTTGGATTACTGCTATTCTAAAGTAAGTAAAACTTACACCTTTTCCCACTTTTACTATTAACTTTATTATTATTTAGGTTGTTGTGTCAACACCAATCCTTGAGGTTAACTTTTTAATTTGATTTAACACAGCAGAAAACCACTTAGTATGAAAATAATTAAACTGTATATTGTTTATATTCATGAAAATTGAATATGGTGATATTTTTATTGCAAATCTAAAACATACAGTTATATCATATTATTAAATTTTCTAGGTTATCCGCTCTCCATCAGAACACCATCCAGCTCTCTTCACAGAAGCAGTATGGACGACAAGACCTGCTAGGGAGAAATTAGCAGAATTACTGTTTGAGAAGTACCAAGCGCCTGCTTTCTTCTTAGTCAAGAATGCGGTGCTCGCTGCATTTGCTAACGGGAAGTCCACAGCTCTAGTGTTAGATGCTGGAGCGAGTCAGACTTCTGCTGTACCAGTTATTGATGGGTAAATACTGAAATGTAATTCTTGAGTTAATATCTTCAATATTTAAGGTGTAAAGTAAATAGGTGTAACACTTGAGCAGGGTAACAATTAAAATTAAACAACATAAAATCAGAATTATAATCTAACTCATATTTTAACCTAGCTGCTCGCTACTTCATACTACTACATACTTCCTCATGAATAAAAAAAATAAAAAAGGATGTAGCCTATGTTACTTACTGAGAACATCCTTTTAATGGTGAATGAATTTTTGAAATCGACCAAGTAGTTTAAGTTAATTCAGTACATACAAACCTTTCATCTTTATAATATTAGTATAGATGTGAAAGTTTGGATAGATATCCATCCAAATATCTATTTGTAACTATGTATATCAATGAAATTTAGCACAGAGTTAGAACATAGTCTGGAAAAACACATAGGCTTACTAATTTTAATTCCAAAAGCTATCGTAATCATAAATATAAATGCAAAAGATACGATGGATGGATGTTTGTTAGCATTTGTAGCCTAAACGGCTGAATGGATTTTGATGAAATTTGGTATAGACATAGAGGGTAGTCTGGAAGAACACATAGGCTACTCAGTTTTGATTTTTTTAATTCCACGCGGACGGAGTTGCGGGCGAAAGCTAGTTCTTACATAATTTTTAAATATTGTTTTGATTTTATGATTTGTTTTAAAAGTTTTAACTTGTGATATTATAAAAACTTTATTTTATTATTTACATTCTGTAAATGTTTCATATGTAAATGTCATTATTCTTATACTTAAATGACAAAGGTCCGTCTTTGGTTAACAAAAGATTGTGATCTTGCTTCTTTGCTATCAGCTTGTAGTTTTTGTCCCTTGCATGATAATTTTTCCAATTAATTCACCTCCTAAATTAAATAGCAATATAATATATAGACTACAAGCTGTTTATTAATAGTTCCTAAACATTAGTAATAATAAAACATAGCCTATGTTACTCACAGATAAATTACCTTTCTGATGGTGAAAGAATTTTTAAAATCGGCCCAGTAGTTTTTGAGTTATTTCAATACATACAAAAATACAAAGTTTTCCTCTTTATAATATTAGTATAGATTAGTATAGATATAGAAACCATGTCTTAACTCAAGGGCTTTTTATTAAAAAAGAATTATTGAAAAATAGCATAAATTGCTGATATCTTAGGCAACAAAGAAGTGTGTGTTTACGCTTTATTATAATAGTATAGATAGATTTCTATATAAGTGATAAATTCGTCTTCAGGTATGCGATAGTGTCAGCGGCGGTGCGTTCTCCGCTGGGCGGGGACCACCTCGCAGCGCAGGCCAAGAACATGCTCAACAACTTGCATATACAGATGCTGCCTATATACAGTATACAGGTGCTTTTTAATTATATTTATTTATATTAAGATACATGGTTTTTTTGTAATATTGTCTTTCTAAACTATGGTTAATAGTTGGACTGTAAGATATTATTTATATTGAAAATAATTTGTTTTAAAAGTTTAACTTGTGATATTATAATAACTTTATTTTATTATTTACATTCTGTAAATGTTTCATATGTAAATGTCATTATTCTTATACTTAAATGACAAAGGTCCGTCTTTGGTTAACAAAACATGGTGATCTTGCTTATTTGCTATCGGCTTGTAGTTTTTGTCCCTTGCATAATAATTTTTCCAATTAATTCACACCCTAAATTAAATAGCAATATAATATATAGACTACAAGCTGTTTATTAATAGTTTCTAAACATTAATAATAATAAAATATAGCCTATGTTACTCACAGATAAATTACCTTTCTGATGGTGAAAGAATTTTTAAAATCGGCCCAGTAGTTTTTGAGTTATTTCAATACATACAAAAATACAAAGTTTTCCTCTTTATAATATTAGTATAGATTAGTATAGATATAGAAACCATGTCTTAACTCAAGGGCTTTTTATTGAAAATATGTTAATCCAAAAATATACTGTGATTTCAAACAAACAATACAAAGTGTGTTAACATAGTGCACCCTGTATATGACGGTATGAGCGAACTTACTAAGTTTTTGTAGAAATTTAAAAACCTAACCTTACTTCTGTTACTTTTTATAGCGTAGTACCCAATGTCTGGACAAACCCGCAATTGGGTTTATGGACGCTTTTATTTACGTATTTTGTACTGTCTGTTTATTAATAAATAAATAAAAAAAACATTTTAATGTTATTCCAGAGTAAAGAAGTGATACGAGAACGTGAGAGGGCAAAGTACACATTAAAAAACCTTCCTGCGGGGCTGACACTCACCTGGCAACAATATATGTTGAAACGACAGTACGAAGATTTCTGTCATTGTGTTGCACAGGTTAGTATTTATGGGGGTGGCAGACCCCCACCGTTAAAGTATTGAATCCCGTATCTTATCCATCCATCATCTTAGCTTATTTTTCTTTGTCTAGATGTTTCCGTGTGGCTTCATCTGCATGGTATAAAAACTTTTATTGTTTACATTTTTCAAAAGTCAAAATAACCGTTACCTTGCTTCCTTATTGTTGGCAACTTGTAGTTTATTGTCCTTTTTGTACATGAATGTTTATTTCCAATTTATTTACCCCCTAAGTTTAATAGCGTGAAAATGTATAGCCTAAAGCTTGTCGTAAGTGTAGGGCATACTTCATACTAATATTATAACTAATATTATAAATGTGAAAGTTTAGATGGATGGATGTTTGTTAGAGTTTGTAACCTAAACTGCTGAACAGATGTCAATGAAATTTGGCATGGATGTAGAGGATAGTCTGGAAGAACACATAGGCTACTTTTTTAATACCACGCGAACGGAGTCGCGCGCGAGAGCTAGTATTTTATAAATGTTATGTTTAGTATTAATTACCTTGAATAAGTGAATTGTTAATTTTTATTAAGGTAAACAATTTTTTTTAACCCACAGGTGTCGGAGAGTCCGTACGAGGAGCGCGTGGCGGCGGCGGTGCCGGGCGTGCACCACGAGTTCCCCGGCGGCTACCACCAGGACTTCGGCCCCGAGCGCTTCAAGCTCACCGAGTGCCTCTTCGACCAGAACATGTCTCCGGCTCATCTAGGTGATCCATTTTTATTTATAATCTACTGGCTTTCGCCCGCGACTCCGTCCGCGTTGAATTAAAAAAAACAAAAGTGAAAAGCCTATGTGTTCTTTCAGACTATCCTCTACATCTATACCAAATTTCATCGAGGTCCCTTCAGCCGTTTAAGCTACAAACTCACAAACATCCATCGATCTAAACTTTCACATTTATAATATTATAGTATGATATCTATATATCTATATCTATATATATAATAAAATTGGAGTGTCTGTTTGTAATATCAAAATAAAATTTCAGATTTCAGGAAAGTGATGTGTTTGCGTTGCTGATAACGAAAATCGCATTTAAAATTTTTGTCTGTCTGTCCGTAAGCCGCGTTTGTTCTGGGCAATCTCCGAAACGGCTTTCACTGAAGGGTAGCTGACATAGACGGGCATATTATAGGCTACTTTTTTAATTCCGAGCTGCCAAAATGGCGTAACGGGTGGTCCGAATTTACGCTAACGAAGTTTGCTGGCGACAGCTCGTTTTATTATATGTATAGAGTATTGATTAACAAAGATTTGCTAATATTTTTATATTAAAAAAAGATTGTATGTTTTTTTTTATAACATAAGGTGGCAAACGAGCAAGCGGCCACCTGAATCCACCGAAATGGAAAGCGACCGCTGCCCATAAACATCCGCAATTGCAGATACGTTGCCTACCCTTTATTGACGGAGGAGACGCACATAAAGAGGACATTTCCCCTTCCTATGCGTCTCCTCCATCGTCAAATTAACTCTTCCCCTCCTTTCCTCTCAAGAAAAGGGTGGAAAGGGACTAAAATTAGGCTTCGTATGTACGAAGTCGCGGTGTGTTGTCTGTCTGTAGTGGCAAGGTTGTGGCAAGGTTGTGGCATGTGCAGTGTGCAGCGCGGCGGGCGCGTGCGAGGCGGAGGCGCGGCCGGCGCTGTGGGGCGGCGTGGTGGCGTGCGGCGGGCTGAGCGCGCTGGCGGGCTGGGCGGAGCGCGTGGCGCGCGACCTGGCCGCGCGCGCGCCCTCCGCGCACCGCCTCAAGACGCACGCCGCGCCCTCGCCGCACGAGCGCCGCTTCGCCGCCTGGCTCGGTATTATAATAAAATGTTTAATCCTTATCAACACTACAATTATGAATCAAAAAAGTAATCAAACACTAAATAATGAGAAACGTAACTAATGAAATGAAAAAAAGAAAAAAATTTTTTTTTCTTTTTTTCATTTCATTAGCGTTGCAATGCTGACTGGATTGGATATACACACACACAGACACTCTTATTAGATTACATTAATGTTGGGTACTCACTTTATCCGTGTGAATTAAAAAATAATAAAAAACATAGCCTTAGACATAAATGAGGGAGTTCGAGAGTGGTAGAGAATGAATTCCAATCAAAATACACAAAAGACAAAATATTTAAAAAAAAAAACAATTCACTAAAAGTAACGAAATAATCCCTTGAATTAATTAGACCTCCCTTATTGTAACTGTTATGTCTATATTGTACAATTATTATTTGATGTTGATGATGAGGCTCAAGCAGCTCGACACTGGATCTCAACCAGTATCGGTTAAGCTGAACCTCCCCCTTTTGCCATCTGTTACTAATTTTCATAAATGTTTCTTATTTTCTGTAACTCTGTATATTTTTTTGGATGGCAATAGAAAGGTTTTTTTTATGTTGGTATCATTGAGATAAGTGAGATAGGCAGTGATATTTCTACGTTAGGCTTTCTACATTTTTAACATTACAATTGCGTACGCCAATTGTAATGTTAAAAATGTAGAAAGCGCCAATAGCCGGTTTGGGGTACGGACTACCGATCTTGCGGTCGAGGGTTCGAATCCCGACATTCGATTATTGTCGTGAACCATATCCTAGCACAAGCCTAGAGCTTAGTTGGAATAGTTAAAGGAAATATTAGTAAATTAACAAAAATCTACTAATATTTTTAAATAACAAAAAAATTAAACATATAGTAACATTTAAGTACTAAATATATCTTGAATAACACCGACTCATTGTTTATATTTCTATAACTTAATTGCAAATGTCAATTCAAATGCACAAATGACAATAAAGGACTTTGCAATTGGCTGAGAATTATTGTAACTTTACAACCTTACTTCTTTGCTAGTAGTTTTTGTTGCTTTCCATTACACATGAATACCCTTTCTTAACACTTTAAATTCACAGGTGGATCTATCCTGGCATCCATTGGTTCGTTCCAGCAGATGTGGATCTCCTCTCAGGAGTACGATGAAGGAGGCAAGGGTCAGCTGGAGAGAAAGTGTCCCTAGTGATTACGAACTTGAGTGTTTTGTGTCGGACTGCGTTTATATATTTAAACATATATTAGTGATATCTTTATACATTTTGATAAAACAGACAAGAATACAAGTGTTGTACAATGGAATATGGTAGGGTTTTAATTTTTTATCAAGCTAGAGGCTTCCTGAGGCAGGGGTGACGAACCTTAACTTATCAATGTGCTATTAAACTAAAAAGAATTATTAATACAATCAATTTAATGTATTAAGCGCCAATAGCCTAATGGTTGGATATACGGACTACCGATCTTGAGGTCGAGGGTTCGAATCCCGCCATTTGACTATTGTGAACCATATCCTAGCACAAGCCTAGAGCTTAGTTGGAATGGTTAAAGGAAATATCAGTAAATTAACAAAAATCTACTAATATTTTTATTTAAAAAAAAAGTATTGAATAATTTTGTCTTTCTGATTACATTAACTTCGTGTTTACTTCTCATATAATATCTATTTTTTCGTAGTGCATAATGGATTTTCTGATCAAGAATGTGCCTAAAATATTGTTTCGCATGGAAATAGTTTGCAACCCCTGCCCTAGGAATCAAAAAATGAAAAATCAATATAACTAATTGAAATAAGACCTTATTAATTAACTCTTCCAACTTTAGACCTGTTTTTTGGATAAAACTTCGATTTGAAATATTGTAAAACATATTCAGGCTGTTGCAAATAAAATTTAACATTTCAAAGAACATGTTACAATGTTGATATTTTATTTTCAAAAACCTTAATATGCTTTTATACTACAATCGATTAAAAAACTAAATCTAAGTAAGCAATAGTGGATTTATATTTTTATTAATGTTTAATTTTTCATTGTCCAATGTAAAATTTTAATTATTGAAATAGTTAAGTGTAACTGATAAGCATAATTTTACTTTAGACTAACTAAAGAGATATCAGATTATGTAATAATAGAATATTTTGACTGCAAATGATTTTTTTTATTTTAAACCTATCTCGTATTCTTACTAATATTATAAATGCAAAAGTTGATGGATGGATGGATGTTTGTTTGTAGCCTGAATGGCTGAACGGATATTGATGAAATTTGGCATAGACATAGAGGATAGTCTGGAAGAAGACATAGGCTACTCACTTTTGTTTTTTTTTTAATTCCACGCCCAAAAAATGGGAGAAAGCTAGTAAGCAATAAAAAATACTTAAAATGCGAAGTGAAAAAAAAACAAGGGTTTTAAAAATAAAAGTTTTTATTTAACACAGTTTTATTGCATCCGTTAATTACAGCTTCAAAGTGCAAAACATTTTTTTTCTATTTTAATTACTTCTAAAGAAAATTTTATTACAAAAAACATTTTTTAATTACAGTAGTATTTTATATGGAATTATATTTACAATTGCTAAGTATAATAACGTTGAAAATAAACACGCAAAATGTACTTTTAACAAGATTTTATCTATTAAAAATTCTAAGTGAATAAAAACTTAAAAGCGCTAAATACGAGCAATATAAATTTAATTAAATATGCAGATATTTAGACTAAAAAACAATCAGAGTCTTACAAATTAGGCGGAACATCGCCAGATTCCTCCAACTGTATGCACTTAGCAGTTGGTTATGCCTCGTTCACACTTGACCAATACAGTACAGTAGTAAACTGGCATTGAATTAATTATATTATGCCAGTCTAATTGATAATTATTAAGAAGAAAATTAGTAACTGTAGAATTGGCGCAACACTAGATTATTGGCATAAACGTCACATCTCTAACTGACAGCTGTCAATGTCATAAGGATTGATTTGCGCGCCTTCCTGGCGGGACCTCTACTTCAGTGTTTAACCCTTAAATACTTATTGTTATATGCATATATATAGTTTTTATTGAAACCAAGATTTTTTTAAATTATTTTTACATTAATCGGTGACTCAAAACCTATACTGAAATATCTATTTCATATTTCATAATTAAATAAAAATTATTATAATATCGCTAGTTACAATTATATCGTTTAAAAATAGGTTAAAACAGTGGTAGAGCCCGTTTTAACATCTTCACACGGATGGGCCGACTCGCCCGGTGCAATACCACGACCATACAGAACAGGCGTGAAGTGGAAGCAATTCCGCGTTTCGTCTGATGAGTGTTGTGCCGGAGACCTAATTTTAGTCCCTTTGCCTTTCCACCCTTTTCTTAACAGGAAAGGATGGGAAGGAAAAGTGGATTTGACGGTGGACTAGACTCATAGGAAGGGGAAATGTCCTCTTTATGTGCGTTTCCTCCTCCGTCGATTAAGGGTGGGCAACGCATGTTCAATTGCGGATGTTTATGGGCAGCGGTCGCTTTCCATTTCGGTGGATTCAGGCCGCTTGCTCGTTTGCCACCTTATATTATATAAAAAATGTTTAAAATAGCTACTGGCCAAGTGTGAAGCAGGTATTATGAAACTGTATCACCGCATATTTAACTGTTAACAAGCGCTGGCCCCATGTTCTTTCTCAATGTGCAGTTTAAAAGTGTGTCGTGAAGAGGACTCGAAGCCGCAAGCGCCGCATACTAGGACATCCGCCGCTGCAACTTCCGCACTGTCTAAGTACACTTTATCTGTAACAAACATATTTAAATTAACAATAATTATGAAGCGTAAACACACTACTTAGTTATGTAGGATGTTGTAATGACAGTATGTTTTTGAATTCTTACTTACGACACGCTTTTCTTTTTGGAAAACTAGATTATAATTCAAATTAATTTAAAAACTTTGAATGTCCAAAAATGCACATTTTGAATACCGCCATTTTTCTATTTGACCGACGTTTGTATTTTCAAGCTATTAAACTTAGAGGGTAATTAAATTGGAAAAATCCAGGCTGGAAAGGGCGAAAAACTACAATGCTGCCAACAGCAGCAAGGTTGCCATGGTGACTTAGCGAATGTGAAGGGCCTTCGTTCTCATTGAAGCATTTGAATTTTGACATTTGCAATAGTAGCAAAAATAGTAGTTTATAAGAAACTAGGAACTTCGCACAGAAGACAATTTTCATCGTAGTAAAGGCATGCAGAGTTCAGGGGGTTGCAGTTGAAATCTCACTCTAGAAGCACTAAAAAGACTAGTACTAAAACCAGTATTTAAATACTTACTGCTTTCTGGCTCCTCCTCAGTTTCCACATGCTTCTCTTTAACGTGTTTCATTAACTGGAAAGTAAACACAATTTAGAATTAAACAATTAGAATGTTTAATTTATCATATCATACTAATCATACTAATATTATAAATGCGAAAGTTTATATGGATGGATGGATGTTTGTTAGAGTTTGTAGTCCAAACGGCTGAACGGATTTCGATGAAATTTGGTATAAACGTAGAGGATAGTCTGGAAGAACACATAGGCTACTCACTTTTGTTTTTTTTTTTAATTCCACGCGAACGGAGTCGCGGGCGAAAGCTAGTTAATATTATAAATGCGAAAGTTTAGATGGATTTATGTTTGTTAGTTAACCTAAACTGCTGAATGGATCTCGATGAAAGGCAGACATAGAGGATAGTCTGAAAGAATTTATAGAACATTTTTTTTTAAATTTCACGCGGACGGAGTCGCGGGCGAAAACTAGTTAATCATAATTAGATTTTCACATGTCAGAGACCTTTAGTCGTCGTCCCCTTTCCACCATTTTGATACAAGCATAAGACGGGAAGGGAAGATAGATTTGGCAGGGAATGGTACATAGGTAGGGAGAAATTTCTGTGTGTCCCCTACTTTGTTGATTATAGGTAGGCTGAAAATTGGCTGCGGTCTCTTAGCTATTTTGACTAATTCCGATGACTGCTTGATCTTGTATCATTTTATATAGTAAAGTATTTATTTTAACCCCCTTTAAAATGTACAACGACATTTATATTCTCTGTCTACCCCTGTGTTGTGTAACATTACCTGCCAATGCGTGGAGCCCCTGTAGGGGCAGCGCGCACACTGCAACGTGATGGGTGACGTCAGCCAGCCGCCGCGCCTCCGCCCCGCGCCGCCGCCAGAGTGCTCCGCCGCCTGCACAACGGTACAAACTGGTAGGAATTGGTAGAAAAGTTTAAAAATGGCAGCAAATACTACAGAACTTTAGAAATTATTGTATTATAGTAATTACAAAAACCTATCAAAGAGTAGAAATCGGTAAAACTCGGTAGAAATTGGTAAACAGATATAAAAAAGTTCGAAAACTGTTGAGGTATATATTGGCTAATTTGGTAGGATTTGGTAGAAAACGGTAATTTTTGGTAGGAATGTAACCTTATGTACGGTGAGTTCTTTGATGGCGTTGCACTGGAAGCTGCACATCTTGCAGGAGTACAGGAACAGCTTGAAGCTGGGCGAGGCGAGCAGCTCGTGCGGCGGGGGCAGCTCGCCGCGCCGCCGCCGCCCGCGCCCACGCCCCGCGCCCCCGACACCAGCATCGCTCGGATTCAACTTTCTGAAAATAACAAATAAAAAAAACTCAAAACCTTTTTGGGAAATAGGATAAAATCTGTAACATTGTCCTTTTTATATTATACTAGCTGTCGCCCGCGACTCCGTCCGCGTGGAATAAAAAAAAACAAAAGTGAATAGCCTATGTGTTCTTCCAGACTATTCTCTACATCTATACCAAATTTCATCAAAATCCGTTCAGCCGTTTTGGCTACAAACTCTAACAAACATCCATCCATCCATCTAAACTTTCGCATTTATAATATTAGTATGAAGTATGATATGATTATAGCTGTAACTCGCGACTACGTCCGCGTGAAATTAAAAAAATAATAAAAAATTTAGCCTATGTTACTCACTGATAACAGCTTTTTAATGAAAAAAGAATTTTTTAAATCAGCCAGTAGTTTTTGATACAAAAATCCAATAATACAAATATTTCCTCTTTATAATATAGGTATAGAGAATAATAAAAAAAACTGTGTTCTTCCACTAAATCTATGTATTTCATCACGCAACAGTTTAAGCTACAAACTCTAACATCCGTCCTACAAACTTTCGCATTTATATTAGTAAGATAAGATTAACAATAATCTAAGATTTTTATATAAAAAACGTACTTAGCTTTCTGTAAGGCTTTGGCTCTTTCCAATATTTCCGCAGGCGACGGAGCTGGTTTCTGTAAAAATAAACCATCACTTTTAGAAATAAAAACTAAAGTAATATACTCCAGGACAAATATATTAGTATCTATATCTATACTAATATAATAAAGTGTAAACACACACTTCTTTGTGTCGTAGGATGTCAGCAATCACAGCATGTTTTTGAATAATTCTTTCTTTAATAAAAAGCCCTACACTTACGACACGCTTTAGGCTATATATTTTCACGCTATTAAACTTAGGGGGTAAATAAATTGGAAAAATCCCTTCATGTGGGAAAGGGACCATAAACTACAAGCTGCCAACATCAAGGATGCAAAGTTGTCATTTGTGCATTTGAATTTTAATATTCGCAATAAGTTTTTATAATATTATGTGGATAAAGCCGCATGGGTGGACCTAGTCTATGATAAAAAAAACCCATACCTATTTCATTACAAGTGATTTATATATTATTCTACATACAAACAACATTATAGTAAAAAATAGCTTACCAACGGTGATGGTTTCTTTATGGGAGACTGTTGTAGGAACATTAACGGACCATCAGCACCCTCCATCATCACATATGTCTCTTGGTTCTCTGAATCTAATATAACAAAAAAAAGTTAACATAGTCACCGTCAAACTTTGAACATTGACAGTTCCTCATTTAACTAATTTTAACTAGTTGCGACTTTGTCAAGACTGGAAAAAAAATTGCCTGTTACTCCTAAGTTATCTTTCAGAGTAAATCCCAAAAAAATCAGTCTAACTAGACAATTCAGATATTAGCCAGAACAAACACAGACTTATAAACATCTAAAAAAATTGATTTTTCAAATAATAGTACCTATAGAGGCTAGTGATATTACAAACTGTCGAAATACAATTTGAGTAAAATTTCATAATAGTTAAAGTAAAAAAAAACGTTAGTAAAATTATAAACAGTTTACCTTCACAGTCTTCAGCGGTTTGCAAAACGCAAGTAACCGTTTCACCTTCATTGCTCTCCGAGGAATCTACATTGCTCACCAACTGATACGACTCCTGGCCATCTTCACTCCTGGAGAGAATAAACATGCCATAACAAGGGTGGAATTACTATGAAAAATTAGGAAGCACATTCAGTTCTGCTTATCCCGAAATTTACTTCATCATTTAAAAATCAGTAATAACTTAACATAAGTTCGTAAAATTACTTAAATAGCCTATAGATTGTTGAAAAAAATGAAATACAACATATTCTAACATCAAATATAGAATTTTAGTATAATTTCTATCTACATTAAATGTAAAACTAGCTGTTCCTCATGACTTCGCCCGCGTGAAATTAAAAAATATAGCCTTTACTCACTGATAACATAGCTTTTTAATGGTGAAAGTATTTTTAAAAACCGGCCCAGTAGTTTTTGAGTTTCAATACATTCAAAAATACAAAACTTTCCTCTTTATATTAGTATAGATTGTATTCAAAACTACATAAGATAACTTTACTATCAAATAAACATACCTAACTAAAGTTAAATTCAATAAGTCCACCATCATATTTTTACTGGAGTCCAGAACTTGCATATATTTCATTCCCTCGGTACCATCTCCTGCTTCCAGCACATGACCATTTAAACTCTCCAGCTGTAATATTGAAAATGTGATAATGAAATATGTTTCCAATCGAATCTGGATACATGAGAATCCAAGTAACAATTATATGTTACTTGCTAAAAAAGTTTCTCTCTAATCTGTGTATCTCACTTATGAAGGTCATCCAAGTCTGGACTATGACTGTCGCTTAGAGGTTTCTTCCAGTTCTCACTTATCCAAGTTCGACTGTATGCAAAAGAATTACAGACTTACCAGATTAGATGAGACT
Source organism: Papilio protenor (assembly GCA_029286645.1). Taxonomy (NCBI): domain Eukaryota; kingdom Metazoa; phylum Arthropoda; class Insecta; order Lepidoptera; family Papilionidae; genus Papilio; species Papilio protenor. Next base: position 1,173,020 of record JAGSMZ010000014.1, on the reverse strand, counting down.
TGAGAACTGCAGAGGGTAAGCTAAGTGAAAGGTAAAAACTAAAGTTACAGCTATAAGTGCAGTACTTAAGATATAATACTATAAGTAAGCTGGAGCCTACAATAGGTATGTGAGAGTAAAAAGCTAAATGTAATGGTTGTACAAGCTCAATATTTTAATTGTGTAGTTAAAAACTTTATTAGAAACTAGCTTTCGCCTGTGACTCCGTCCATGTGGAATGGAAAAAAACAAAAGTGAATAGCCTATGTGTTCTTCCAGACTATCCTCTACATATATGCCAAATTTCATTGAAATCCGTTCAGCCGTTTAGGCTACAAACTCTAACAAACATCCATCCATCCATCTAAACTTTCGCATTTATAATATTAGTATGAAATATGATAATAGTGTATCTAAGTTAATGGTAGTGTTAATCGGGGATATCCGAACATACTTATAGTGTGATGAATCTCTCTATCTCAAATAAATGTGGTATAAAGTCAAATATAGGAGTAAACTGAGTATAAGCAAATATTAGTACAAATTTATTCCTAAGTTTGACTTTATACCATGTTTATTTCTAAAATTTTAGGTGTAATCGGGATGGATTTACATGTATGCATGGATATATGAATATGGAAAAGAAAGTTGTGCCAGGACCACAGCAAATGTGCATGGTCTCTGCCTACCCCTCTGTTGTATATAACAGATCCAGTATGTATCAATATCATAGACATTGCATTGAAGTGTAAAATCTAAATGACAAGTTCTCACCTGTGCTTTATCAAATGAAGTCACCTCAACAATTTCTAATTGATCTAAAAACAAAATGAATCATGTATAATCAAGAATATGGTTTGTACAGCACAATCAATTTGACAACATTATCAATCATTAACTTAGCAACATAAAAAATGTCTTGTTACTATACATACCATCTTTGAATTGTGAAGATAGCATCTGTGCAGAATCCCCATGTTCCTCGTCCGACATTTTTGTGTATCCTGAAATGCGATTTATATTTAAAAGTGAATAGGAAACTTCAATATATTAGATTATATTGCTTATATGATTTTTGTAATGTCTCAATAAATAGGAGTATGCACTAGACAATGTATTTTCTTGGACACAGCGAAAAACTGTTTTTAACCTAAGCAATTATGAAAGTTATGTGTTTATTGTGGTTATGTTAATCTGGCGAACTACTTTAATATTGTACTATAAAATAACTTCAATTGAAATTGATTTTATTTAGGTAATGGAATTTTTTGACATTAGCTATAGAGCCACGCGTACGTACATTTTGATCATGATATATTATTGTGTTTACAATTTAGGATAATAGGAAGTAAACTTCACAGAAATATTGTAAATATTATTGAATGAAGCAATTTATAGACATAAACAGTATGTCAAATGGTCAAAAACAAAATTTTATTGCAACACTACCTTTCGTGGTGTTTCTATAATGACGATAATTTGTTTATTGTTAAATTGCAACAATCGACTACTACCGTTTAATGGCAACAATATTCTTGATTTGAATGAATAAAACTAATGGAAAACTTAGTAAAGCACCACTGTTAACTAGTGAGAAAACAATTACAAATGTATTAGTGCAATATGGCCATTGTCAAACTTGTTGAAACATTTTCTCTTGAAGCAGTTTTATTTCTATCGTGCAACGATATAAAACAATTAATCCAATGTTGCCATAGTTAAAAATATGTAAACCATTTTTAATGTTTCGCTTTTAAAAATAAATAATTCAAAAATTGTTTGATTAAATATTGGTGAATATTTAGCTTTTATGCAATATTTTCTAGTCGCCGAGGCGATTTCTGTTTTGTCCTAAATCTTATATATTAGTACCTAGTGTTTTTCGTGAATAATGGAACGTAAAGTTAGTATAACCACCTGTTTAAGTATTAAATGCGGACTAGGTACATACCACTTCCCAAAGCAATGATACCAGTATGAATTTCTTCGCAATTTTGGGGAAAACTCGAATAGAAGATTAATTCCCAAATAGTGATACGAATCTATTTTTTATTATCTACATGCTATGAATTTTCATGGCGAAAGCGTAATGGTTTCTTTATTTTTCACAATGGCTTAAAAAGGAATTAACCAGAATACTTTTAATTGGGTATAGCAAGGTTAAAGCTGTATCAGATATGGTAAAGTACAAATAATACATTGAGGATATATTAAAAGCACAAGTTTCTCTTTAACTATTTTACTTGAATTTGTGCCGAAAAGAAATCAAATGGTTTTATCGCAAATCTTCACAAAATAAGTTTTGGCGGGAAACGAATGGAAATGGGGAAAACTGGAAAGCCAACCTGGGGATACTAAATGGAGACAGAGATATGCACCAATCAATACTGAACACTTAATTTCCACAGACGAAGTTCATTTTTCACCCGTTATCCCTTTCTCACTCATGAAAACTTCATAAGCCACATCGAAAATTGGAAATTTAAAGAATACGCTGAAATTAAGCGAAAATATGAAATAAACTAATGGAAATATAAATAGTTGGAGTGAATAAATGTTCCTTGTGTAGAATATTGGTCATATAATCAATTGATGTCGATGTTTTTGAAGAAAGTTCTAACTCACGCTATCAAAATTTATTTTCTATATGAGTATATATAGGAAAATTGAATATCAGTGTTTGGGAGGTCCGTAGCTACTCCGTAAGCCGGTGTTGCGAGGATCCGGTCTAACTCCTCGCTACAGTTATGGATATCGATTATGTGTAATGTGTAATATTATAATTTAATAAGAGGGTGCAAAAATGCGCCGAAAATAAATGCTAAAGGAGAGCGTTGTCTTTCACCTCCACGGTAATAGCTAATCCGACCTCCTTTTTGAATTTTTCCTTCAAATGGATGTCTCAACAATTTTTTTTTATCTATTTCTATATCTATATCTATACTAATATTATAAAGAGGAAACTTTGTATTTTTGTATTTTTGTATATATTGAAATAACTCAATAACTACTGGGCCGATTTTAAAAATTCTTTCACCATCAGAAAGGTAATTTATCTGTGAGTAACATAGGCTATATTTTATTATTACTAATGTTTAGGAACTATTAATAAACCGCGTGTTTCTGGACGCCGGCGTTAAAAATTCACTAAACTTTAACTTTTCTCGGCTTACGCTGCCTAAACCGTTAGAGGTATATAAAAATGATGTATGAAAGAATTGTAGATCTCAAAAAGTTCTACAGAAAAGTCCGCGATAGCATATAACCACTTTTTTGTTTACAAAATGAATTAAAAACCTTACGCTATTTGCAGCGTTCTTTTATTGGTTTCAATATTAATCCTTATCCAAATAAATGCGTTTGTTATCAGGAGAATTTAATGTTGAATAAAATTGTTCTTTACAGTATTTAAATTGGACTAATAGTTTAGAAGATATCGCGAACACAAACAATAAGGGTAACCGAAAAATCAGCTTACAAGCTACCGGGCTTAGAAATTTGGAATCTTGCATCGGGAGATTTCTGTTATTACGTAGATTACTACTAAGTTAATACTTTTGGTAATAGGTTGAAAAAAAGGGCGAACGTAATAGGTTAAATTTGTAATTTCACGCGGGTGAAGTCGCGAGCAACAGCTCGTTATTGATAAAAAAACATTTATCATCATCTTCCACTTCCACTAAAATTATTCGACTTCAAAAAGGAATATATTTCCACTTCGGCCTTTTTTTTTTTTATAGATAACAGAATTTTACCAAAATAACCTTATTAATTATTTCACAGTTTTATTTCAATAATAGCCTCCATAGTTTTTTATATTCTGATTTAAAAGTATCTACGCACCAATAGATGTCGCTTAAATGTATTAGATTTTATTTCAAAAATTGAATTAGCGTATAATGTTGGACGTATGTATAAGGCAAGTGTAGGTGGCATTGTATAGGATTTTTTTTAACTTTGCAAAATGGCATTTATCTAGTCCATATGAGAAAATGAAATATTGAGAAAAGTTTGTCTAATCGTGATTCTGTTCCACGAGACTTTAGTTAAAGGACTGAAGTTACACATACTAAAATATCACCAATCAAATCTTTGTAGAAATCCTGTTCTATGCTTCCAAAGATGCGCAATTTGCCATAACCGGGCCTTAAAATCTAACAAGAAAAATAGTTTACGAGCCTTATTTATAATTCGCAAAAACAATAGAAATATATAGTCAATAATAGAGATATATCAGGATATAATAAATTACATACCAAAAAATATTACTGATTCCTTTTTAAGCATGGACTGTATGTCATTGCCACCATTGTTTACATTATGCCAGTTATATGCCAACGTTGATTTTGATTGCTACTGGCCTACTTTACTGACATATTGTTAAACAGGGAAAATCATACTAATATCATACTAACATTATAAATGCGAAAGTTTAGACGGATGGATGGATGTTTGTTAGAGTTTGTAACCTAAACGGCAGAATGGATCTGGATGAAATTTAACATAGAGGTAGAGGATAGTCTGGACGAAGACATAGGTAGGCTACCCACTGTTGTTTTTTTTTTTAATTCCACGCGGATAAAGTGGCGGGCGAAAGCTAGTAAGCAATAAAAATGCAAAAGGAAAGTCGGAGCGGCTACAATCGGTGTCTGTGAGAAGTACTCTCGTTTTAGTTTTAAAGAACTGTTTTATTTTATTCCATTTCAATATGATACCCATACATGACGACATTGATAACGACGACATATTCAGAGGTGGAGGATTAGACCGGCCCTCACACCAGTACCGGTTTACCGTGTAGCCTAGGACTCCCCCGACAGTATAAGTGTCGGTTCGTATATATACTTACGATTTAAAATACATCGAAAGCGTGTTTCAGCTCTCTCTTTCTGATTGGCTGGCATTGAAACGATCTAAACGTCCGGCGTCATAATAGTGATGTGCAATGGTTTTACACAACCACCATTTTTACACAACATATTTTCATACGGAAACAACAACAATGTTGAGCTATGAATGTTGTTACTTATTAGATTTTATTTGGAATTTCCAATAAGAGAACAAGCTAAAGTTTCACATAATATGTTTTACAAAGATCATTCCGAATTGAATTTTGTTTTGTACCAAACTTGAACAGCAGATGTAATTGAATAATTCATTGTATTTTAAATAAAAATATTGTAGAGTTTTGAAAATACTAACAATTTTTTTCATCGTTCGTATAAAACTGAATCTTATTATGGTTTGGTGAAATACAGGGTATTAAAAGAAAACATAAAATTTTACAATGACAGGCAAATATTGACTATAGAATATTTTGCGACAAAAATAAATTATGTCCCATCACTACTTCACTCCCACCTGCATCGTAATTGATGTTAGAAAACACAATTTGCAAGCGAGTATAAAGGCGTCTAAAGTCGTCTTTTCATTATTATTCGCGTTTTATCAATTTTCTCATTTATTTTTATCAATTGAGTTTTTTTTATCTTTAATTTCATTTTATTCATAAAACCGTTTGACACTGGCAGCCTATCAATGCACATTTAAAAAAAATGAAGATTATTTACCTCCGCTGTATTTTTGAAATTGGAATGTTTTTTTTAATTCTTTGGATATTGTAGCGACCTCTCTTGTCTTTATTCAACATATTTTAAACCAAGGAGCCCCATAATTTACGGTGATATCACCTATCGGATGTTTTTGGTACCATTCGAAAGCCAAGAAATTACATTGTAGTTCATATAATTAAGTATAGATGGGGCTCCCAAACATATAAAAATTAGCTAGCTGTTTTCGGCCATATATAGTGGCAATTTTTCTCATTCTAATAACCAATTTTTGTAAGGAATATCGTCTCTACCAAATATATGATGTGTACCACCAATATCTTCAGTCAGTTACAGATGCTTTTCTAAAACAATATAGTTGGTTAAGACATAATATTCTTGTTATACAAGCTAATGGCCAGTTTTTGGTAGAGAAATTAACCAGGGTTTCAAATTAGGAAATTAAGGAAACACTAATGGTGCACTAACATTCATTTAAACAGGAGCAGAATTTACACGACTATATTGGACTGCCTCGGACAACGCTTTACTTTCTATTCAAGCTTTACGCTACGTTGAACTTGTTAAGGCGAAGCTGTTTATAACTGTAAACACAAAAAATCCGAATAAACGTAATTATAAGTTTTTTAAATTAATTTATATTGTCTAATCATTACGTGATGAGAGTGAAATATTAATTTTAAATATTTTTAGTGATTCATTTCCTTATTCATTAACACAATTAGAAAGTTTACAATGGACTTTCTACCTGATATCCTTTTAAAAAATTAATGCTTTACTTAGAGAATTTTAAATTTAAACTGATATAAAGAATCTTAACTGACTTAAGATTTTAAATTGCTCTCAGAGCACTTCACCTTAACAGTTACATTGATATCAGATTCCCGTTCCCATCCCTCCCTTGTTTTTTATCACAGAGTATATACTTTCAGAGGTGGTAAATAATTTATCTCCAAGTTATTATAGCTATTGAAGAAAAGTTAGTTTACCTTAATTGTTTGAAAATATCTACATTTAAGAACTATTTTGTGTAATAAGATAAGATAAAATCCAATAAGTATAAAAGCCAATAAGAGTACAAAATCTAGACTTCTATTGTTAAGAAGAGATAACAGATAGAGTAAGAAATGAGAAAGGACAGAGACATTCATTTGATAACTTAATACTTACAAATTCGAGACTATTCTGCAATGCAAGTAGGGCAAATATGTCTGTCTCGTTTACTTCAGTTGTATTTTGCGATGCATTGCATTTTAGCGCAATCTCTCAACGTGTATTACTCTATAAAAGTTCTGAATCACGCTATTGATGTTGTTTCGTTTGTTAGAATATAAGAAAACAAGGGTGTTATATTCTCAGGGAGTCCGTAGCCACACGGTGAGGCGGTAGCGCAGCCGTCGTAACAAGTTTGCGTGCCTCAAGTTTAGACCTTGTCACCGTCGCAATAAGACCCAAACTTCAACATTTGCCATTCTGTCGACTAGAAGAAATTGCTAGGCTTTGTTACTGTAACCTCAGTCACCCCGCGACATATTGGAATGACGAATGCTTGGACTTGCAATAAATAATATGCCTTTACAGCACCTGTGTGGCGAATTTGACTCCTCTTTTGTTAACCGTAAAGTTCATTTTCCTTTTAACTTTAAATTAACATTTTTTTACTTTTTAAATTTCGATTTTCAATTGATATTTAAAAAACTATCTTATTAGAAGCTGATAATAAAGTTATAGAATAAAAGAGTTTTCTCAATACATTTATAACCAATTGTTTACGTTTTTAGTTGATTTCCAAAGTTAAATAAACGCGCTAAAAAGATTTATGGATATAAAAGTCATTCTGTTATATAAAAAGCTGAAACTGTTCTTATCCTCTTTCAGACAAGAGCGTGAAAATATTCTATTCTCGGTGAGTTGTACTTACGCTTAAAGACTAGCGAAAACCCTGACTGCGCATGTCCGGCAAACGTCAAACTTCACGCTATAAACAGAAGATTTGTAGTGTTTGTGTAAATTATAGTAAAAATAGGAATTAAAACAATTAAATTTTGTTACATTAGTAAAGAAACAAATAGTAAGGTATGTATTTAAATGATCTAATATTTTTATTACATAATAGTGCATTATTATTTGAATTGAAATAAGAAGTAAGAATGGAATTTAATTTTTATAATGATCAACATAAGTATGCATTTAAGAACTGTTTATTATATTTAAATTAAATTGTTTTGTTTTTAATTTTAATTTTGGGGTTAAATGTTGTGTTAACCGTAATGACAAAAGTAAATTTTAAGAAAAATGTGACTAATATTTTTTTGTTATTTTGTTCCTAGATTAATAATGACATCAGGCAGTTCAGGAGCAGTATTTTTTTTAGGGACCAGAGCTCATTATCAGGTATTTATACTGATTTTTATATTCAACTAGGAGTTATATTTTAATCTTTTTTATTATGTATCTGTGAAAGGAATTAAACAGCCTTAAACCAGCAATAGAAAGATACAGGCTGATGACAAATATAAAATTAATTTAGTTTTTTTAATGGTTATAATAAATAAAATATAAAATTAAAATAAATATTATAAATGCGAAAGAATTGATGGATGGACCTTTAATTTACTCTTATTCCTAGGTGTTGGATCAGCCTGAATCTAGATTCGATTCAGAGAACGGCAACACGTCAACGGAGACGATTTACCAGAACACCAGCCAGGAGTTGTGGCCGAAGCCGCAGACCAGCTACGATGACGTCGACAGGAGGAACTGGAACTGTGAAAGTGACGTCACCGGTAACTTCTTTTATTTATTCAAGTACTGCGGACCAAACTTATGTCTAGAATGAGAGAGAAGAAAGTTTTAGTGAACGTAGAGAGCCATATTTGCAGTTTGTCCCATTTTACTGCGTGGTATTTGGACGGACCGTTAAGCAATAATAATAAACATCCATCTAAACTTTCGCATTTATAATATTAAGATGTAGAGTCACGTATGTTGTATCTTGGTAGACAAACTCTACTGTTTAAGACGTAAGACGTTTTTGTATCCAGGTTTACATGTTAGAATTTGCTCTTGTATAATTTGATTCGCCAAAACGATACATAATCTCGTTGTAAATGTAACATTAAACATATTTTCCACCAGTGACGTATGAGAAAGAAAAACAAGAGATAGGTGTTGGAGTGAAGAGGAGGATCAAAAGACGCCAGAGTGAAGCCGCGCTCTGCGAGGAGATGCGCCCTGCGGCGCTTAATTGTCTTGCTGATAAGTAAGTTATATTAAGTTAAATAAGCAATAAGGGACACGTGGTAGTCTTTCAGAGTAGATTTAGTTTGAGTTAGTCAAATATCTATACGTAAAATTTGAGAATTATATACTTACCTAGTAGCTTTTGAGACTTAGTCAGTGTGGAATTTAAAAAAACAAAAAAAACAAAAGTAAGCAGAGTATGTGTTTTACATACTGTCCTCTACATCTATGCCCAAAATCGAGATCAGTTAAGCAGTTTAGGCTACAGACTCTAAGAAATCTAGAAATATAGAAATACAAATCTAGAAATATTTCACATTTATATTAGGAAACAGAAAGATAACGAAACATGCCAAGTGGCCGCTTACTTGTTTATACCTTATTAAAAAATAATAAAAGTATAGCCTGTTGTTCACTGATAATGTAGCTTTATAATTGTTGAAATCGACCAAGTAGTTTTTGAGTTATTTCAATACATACAAAAATACAAATCTTTCTTCTTCATATATACTAGCTATCGCCCGCGTCTCCGTCCGCGTGGAATTAAAAAAAACAAAAGCGAATAGCCTATGTGTTCTTCCAGATTATCCTCTACATCTATGCGAATTTCATCAAGATCCGAACAGCCGTTTAGGCAACAAACTCTAACAACATCCATCCATCCATCTAAACTTTCGCATTTATAATATTAGTATGGATTATAAAAAAAAAAAAACAATGAAATATTAGCCAGTACGTAGACGCATAATGTGGTGTGTTCATTTATTTAGTAATCTCTTCCAGTGAGCCGAAGCCGAAGCCTCGCCGCGTCTCCTTACTGAGTTTCCTGAGCTCGTTGGCGCGGCGCAAGCGGCGGCTGGAGTCAGACCAGGTGCAGTACCTGCGCCATCTGGAGAGTGCACTCACCAACTGCACTTACAGGGAATCCTGTAGATGTCTTGACTGTCAGGTAAAATTACATATTTTTACCTCTTTAGGTTATGAGCGTCGCCAGGGGAAGCTACAAGTTTATTTTTCTGCTACTCTATGACGCTAGGAGTTAGTCCACGATTTTCCGATATAGCTATTAGTAATACAAATAGTTGTAAATAAAAAAAACAATAATTTAGACTAATTGCAACGCTATGGCAGGGAAAAATAAATATTGAACAACACCTCAATCGTCAAAATTAGTTGTTCAAGCTACTAATTCACTATGGAATTGTTCTTACTAATATAATAAATGCGAAAGTTTAGATGGATGGATGTTTGTTAGCGTTTGTAGCCTAAACTCCATGTAGTCCATGAAATTTGGCACAGGTTTAGAGCATAGTATAATATAAATGCGAAAGTTAGAGTTTGTAGTCTAAACTGCTGAACAGATCTCGGTGAAAGGCATAGATGTAGAGGATAGTCTGGAAGAACACATAAGATATTTACTTTTGTTTTTACACGTGGACGGAGTCTAAAAGTATACATATAAAAATGTATAGTAGAAAAGCGTTTTTTTACATTTAATCATGTAAACGTAAATTATAAACGCATTAGAATTTAATTGCAATTATGATTCTAATTGGTATGCTCGTATCTATAGTGGGGTCGAACAATTGAACTGATTAAAACAAATTAGAACATGGACTATAAATAGTGCATACACGCGTACGGGTGAAGTGACCTTGTATTTACGATAATATTGCAGGAAGTTTGCTAAATACCAATGCAACTGCGTGTTTACATTGCACGAACTTCAAACATGATCTGTCACCGCCATACTATGAATGTCGCCCATTTGTAATTTGTCTAATCGATATTTAAATACTTATAACCTAAAGGTTAGGGGAAAGTTACAAATATCATTATTGTACAAAAGATAGCAATAAAATATAGTTTAGGAGTAAAAAGAATTTATTTAAGCCGCAACTTTAATCACAGAAATAAAAAAAATTCAGAGACATTTTACATTAAAGCTTCTCTTTATTTTTATATACAGCACCATGCCAATGTTATTTGTCCTATCACAATATAATATTGCATTAAAATGTACTTAAAGCAATTATGTAAACATGAAAATGTTAAATAAATAAATAATTTAACATTATGTACAATTGCATTTCTATTATTCAACAAATTTGTCTATATCATATTCTAAATGGGTATCAACATCGTCACCTTCTTCTTTTGTCTTCTTCCTATCTTCTAATCTCATGCATTTAAGACATTTCTGCCCCTTTCTGAGCCAACAACCTCTATGGTACATCGAGTTACATTTCTCACACATGATGGCGCCACTGTCAAACGGATATAAAATCTCATTATTACTGCAAATCTCACATAAATATCCTTTACCTGAGCATAACGCACAATTTGTTATATGTGATCGACAAACTTCGGTTAACTCTGTCAGCTGAGTTTCTAATGTACCATCATTGATTGCTTGTAAATGAGACATACTGTACTTCTTATTTACATCCCCTAGTTGGATAAATAACGGAGATAGTAATAAGCTGCCTTCAACACACGCACATAGGTACCTTCTCATCCATTCTAAATCCTTTCGCATTTTATGCACCCACTCTAACTCAGCCGTAAAACTAAACAACTTGGAATTTACATTCTCAACATCTATATATGGCCTTGTCCAAGATAATGCTAACATTTGATATGCAATTCTTGATATATAACGTTTCTCCCAATCCCAGTTATGCACAACTCTTGCAGGGATCGGAGATAGATCATTCCAATGGCAAGTAGCGCAGAAATATAACCCAGTATAATCACATAACCTTGGTTCGTTCCATGAATCTTTGAATGTTAACGCAGTATGACATTCCGCACATTTGTAATCCTGCGCTGAAAGACCTTTTTCCGGGCAAATGTTCATTTCGAATTGACCTTTCTCTGTCATGACAACATGTGCACACATCCTACATATATCATCAACACATTTGTAATGACACAAGTAGCCGCAGTCAGAGCAAATGTATGAACACTGCACTATACTCCAAATAACTCCACTACAATGATCACAATACTGTTTTCTATTACTAGGATTCAATTGCTGTTCAAAGTGATGACCTTTTATAGATACTTTGACTCTCTGCTCGCCATCATTGTCTTTTAAATCCTCCAAACGCAACCTCAATTCCACTAAATACCTGACTAACCATTTCCGCTCGTCGGAGCACTGAGGACTGTTTAAAACGAGTTCTTTGCATTGTTTTATAGCTTTTTCTACCTCCTCCCGCGTCGCTGAACTGTGGATTTTTAATTTCTTATTTGCGATCGACTTCGGTACGTAATTGGAGTCGTAGCTCTCGTCCGCTGAAACACATCCTGAAGTGGAGGATGATGAGGCTGTTCTCGTTGTGACATCAGCGCTACGCGGGCTACAGCATATCAAGCTATTGCGATACTTGGGCGAGTCGTTTGCCAAGGCTGCAGCCATCGTAATTTACTAATAACTTATTACAAATCGCGTTGTAACTAAATCCAGTATAACATTGTTAAACACGTCGTCCTTGGATGATATTTCGATGTGCAGTTTTTATATTTCAGTGCAAATATGGTTTAAAAACACACATGTTACGTATCGCGACTTCCCTTTCCTTTGTTTGGAATGAATATTAATGATTCAAAGACGATTATTTGTCATTGTTGTAAATTATTGCTTTTATTTGTGACAGTGACATTCGTGTTTGACGTTTGACTTATCTTTTATTTCATTATGTTGGTACTCTGCGTTTGTGTTTCGTTTTACTTATTTTCTTTTTTAATTTTGACACACACTTAATAAAATGCTCACACGTTCAAAACATAAATTTAATTTCGTGCTAGACTTTTTTAAGCCATTAATTACCCGTATTGATAATTACAAACTACAACGTTTTTTTAATTTACACTAGTTTTCAATAATTCCTCGCCTAATTTCAAACTAACTTTATTCACAGATGTCCAAAAGGAAGTGTGCAATCTTTTTTTGTTATAAATCTGGAAAAAGCACACCAATTAGATGAATGGTATTTTGGTACTTTTTTCAGAGTCGATATTTCGAATGTGACGAAAGCGACGAAGAGTATAGTTCCGACGAGAGCGAGTACACACCGCGGTATTCCGTCCACCCTGAGCCAATTGCCGAGCATGATCACGTCGACTCTGATGATGAGGTATGAATATAAAATATTTTTTTCTTTACCTTTTTGTCTTATCCACAACTTGTTTACGGTGGTTATTTGACATGATATGTATTGGGTCGTTTGACCTGCTTCTATAACTGGCATTCTACTAGTAATAATTCATATTTCATATTCCTTAGGTATTTACAAACTCTGTGGCTGGTGATAACACATCGACTGATCTTCTGCTCGACACCAAGGAGAAGATGTCGACCTCTTCGGATCCATTGGACGAGGAGGCGGGCCTTGATCTCGAGGTGGCTGCCGGCACCCCCGTGCTGCTAAACTATCTTCTCACTCATCCCATCACATGTGCCATTCAGTAATTGTCATACCAACCTAAAGATCTCAAATTGCAATTTTAAGTCGACGATATCGTAAAGGTTTCAGAACGCACACTGATCTAAGCTTTCTTTATTAAAATCAAGGTTAAACGACTTTAGACTTTTTGTATTTGTTTTATATTTTACTAGTTTCCTATTTTTTTTATTTTTATTATAGGTAACGTTAATAAATTGCCGCAAATATATTGTTTAATATTTTTTTGCATTTTGGCGCCCTTTCTTCTTCACTGGGATGACTGTATAAGATAGGTATAGATAAATAATGTGCCTTGAGGCATTTATTATATGCCTAAATTAACACTCGCCATAAAAACACCAAAAGGGCCTACTAACGATAATATTCAGCTGCCATATTAGTCCGTTCATATAAATTGACTATTTCTAGTATTTTAAATTAGGTATACATTTGTGTGAAATTAAAATTAGGCATTTATTGTATTTGTTATAGTAAGATTTAAAACCTAAATAAAAAGAATAGCTTTATGCAACAAGCATTAACGTCGAAACTTTTCGGCTTTGAAGCTTGTAAATTAATAGTTTCCTGGCCTAAAATGCACTAAAAAAGTAAATAGTTGAAATTTTAAGATAATTAAAAGTTAACCACAATCTCTGTATTACGAAAGTTTTCCTATTTTCAATAGAATCTTGTAGACTCTAAAATGTTCATGAAGTATAGATGAAATAAAAAAAAAGAATAAAAAAAAAACTATTCCCGTTTAAAAGATTGTCTCATGTCTGACTCTTCTCTACGATCTTATCCAGGATTATTGTTATAAAAAATAAAATGGTAAATTTAAATAATATATACAGGAATATGAAAATTATATAATGGTTTTAAATATGTTTTTGATTTATTTTCAAAACCAGTAATTATTTTTAAAAAAGTCAACGAAATTAGGTTTAATTTATGTATGTAAAATTTAATTTAAGCATTAACCACAATATTTTATTAGTATATATGTTAACGATTATATTATTTACCTAATTTTCAACAAGCTTATGCAAGAAACATAAGTAGTTGCTTGTTTTTACTGGTTTATTTTTTTCTCTAACCTCTATAAGTGCAATAGAAATTGTTATGCGAAATATAATCTTATGCTACTTTAAAAATTGTCGTGTATTCATTTTTACCCTTTATCCCAACATAGTATGAGATTTTATTCTAGAGAGTTTGAATGAGTACTTGTTTGTATCTCCAAAGCCCATGTAGTATGGAAGAACACAGGCTACTTACGTACCGCAACAGATAATCATACTAATATTATAAATGCGAAAGTTTAGATGGATGGATGTTTATTAGAGTTTGTAACCTAAACTGCTCAACGGATTTCGACGAAATTTGGTACAGATATAGAGGATAGTCTGGAAGAACACATAGGCTACTCGCTTTTGTTTTTTTTTAATTCCACGCGGACGGAGTTGCGGGCGAAAGCTAGTAAAATCATAAATATGCTGTACTTTTTGCATTTTTTAGTAGACAAAATTATGAATTTGAATGTAAATAAAAGAACATGTAGAAATCATATTTCATTTAATCGAGATTACATTTTTCTCAGTGATACACTGAAAATTTTAGATCGATGAACTTTATTAAATATTAACAAAACTTCGACACATGAGTTCGCTTACTACCCGTGCACAATAAGAGTACTTCGTCTTATGTGTATGATTTTATATCTAAACAAATATGACGTAATCGTGAAACATCAATCACAAATGGGCAGTGTCTGTCAGATTCTTTTTCTTAAGACTTTGTAACATTACAAAAGCTACCGCTTTATTCGTAACTACATTTTTGCTAATTTATATTAGTAGGCACTTGCGAAATTAATACCGATCGATAAATGGAATATATAAAACGGCTCATTTCAACAATTAGCAATATTTTAAAACATCATATTTGCATTATTATTATGGAAGAATATGCAATAAGTCCATATTGAAGCATTAATATTATGCAGGGAAGATTTGTGGAGATTTTGTATCCCAAAAACAATGAGCACTTTCATGTCTAGAAATTTAACAGACAGTTTTGGATTTAAATTTTAATGACTATACATACTATATTTAATTTAATACTAATTATTACATAAAAGCAAAAAATTCATATAATTTTAAGGTTATTCTAAGATTAGGCTATTTGGACGTAAATAGACAATTTAGAAAACGTGGTTATTAATAAAAATTGCACAATCAAATGGGAAAGGACAAGGAGTTGTATAAAAATAATATTGTCTATGGATAAAAAAATAAAATAAAAAAATATTGCATTATTTAATAGTTACAATTTTTTCATCCAAATTTTTTTCCATAATCTCGAGCATTGCAGTGTATTACAATAAAATTTAATTTTCGACTAATTCATACTTTTATTATTTACCTATAAAACCTTATAATTCATATCTTATATTAACTTACACATCAATTTATTAAAAATGACACTTAAATTTAAGGTACATTTTCATCAACTTAATGAACTTCTCATTTCGGTTTCAAATCAATAGTAAAAATCACCTTTATTAGTGAAGTATTTAAATTTTCATACAAAATGAGCATGAATCATTTCCATTAATAATTTAGCATATTTTAAGTCACAATTGAATCGTTTACACGTTTATTCGTGTAATCCTAATAACTAAATGTACATACTACGCGAGTACAATAACAGGCACCAATTTAAGCGTCGCAATTAATTGCTCGACTTATAACGCTGTGACGTCATAGATTAGATCATGTTATTGCACACGGGTAGTATGCAAATTGTGCACTTTTTTATACAGGTACATATAAATTTCATACAAATATTCATGCAATCGTTTCTGGGTTTAAGATCTTTGTGTAAGTTTGTATTGACTTTTCAATACATAACCTACATAAAGGCAGGAAATATGCATATCCAATTTTTTGTAATGATTATTGTTATGTTAAAATGTCATGTATTAATTAGGTATCTAATTTAGAATTGAGCAAACAATTGTAAGTTACCTTTATGGTTAAGATTGGAGCGTAAAGAACAAACTTTCAAATAAAATTGACCCATATTCGAATGACACAAAGCTTAATTTTTCTTTGCACTTTCTATCAAAAGCAAGCATAAAGATGTATAAAGGAAAATTAAGTTTTATTTCAATGCTTTAGAGTTCAATCTTATTTGATATAAAAATCTGCTTTGCTCTAACGGTCCCTTACGGACTACTACAGACAGTGGTACGTTGTTTGGGCAATTCTGCAGTAATACACATTTGTATTGCAATTATTTCATTACACCACTATGGATAAATATTGCACTAAATAATCACTTCTGCCTGCATTTCTTAATTTAGATTTAACTAAATCATAAAGACGTATACATAATTCTTTAATTTATATAAATTTGCAATATGTTCAAATTCATGTTACTTTTAGAAAATATATAAAGAATTTAAAATTAAATTTTGATATTTAAAGTAATAGATTTTTGAGGTTATTTTTTTGTATAAACAATTCCGATCATGACGTTAACCCAAGCTAGATAAAAAAAAATAAGTTATACAGGCAGAATCACAAGGCACTAGGCAGTATATCTTGAGAATAAATTAAGGCACCAATTTAAGCGTCGCAATTAATTGCTCGACTTATAACGCTGTGACGTCATCGATTAGATCATGTTATTGCACACGGGTAGTATGCAAATTGTGCACATCTTTATACAGGTACATATAAATTTCATACAAATATTCATGCAATCGTTTCTGGGTTTAAGATCTTTGTGTAAGTTTGTATTGACTTTTCAATACATAACCTACATAAAGGCAGGAAATATGCATATCCAATTTTTTGTAATGATTATTGTTATGTTAAAATGTCATGTATTAATTAGGTATCTAATTTAGATTTAACTAAATCATAAAGACGTATACATAATTCTTTAATTTATATAAATTTGCAATATGTTCAAATTCATGTTACTTTTAGAAAATATATAAAGAATTTAAAATTAAATTTTGATATTTAAAGTAATAGATTTTTGAGGTTATTTTTTTGTAATGTCGCGTCATGCTTTTTTTGAGATTAAATGTTAAAAAAAAAACATAATACAGTTTGGCCGAAGTTTACTGTTATCAAATAATATTGTGATAGTAGTTATAATATTAATTTTTTATTTTAGGTTTATGTGATTGAGATCTCATTTTAAAAAATAAGCATAAAGACTATTTTTTATTCTTCTGCAACATTCGTTATGAAGTCTAGAATAATTTCTAGATGTAATTAAAGTCAAAATTAATAGAAAAAATATTTAAGTTGTTTCTCAGTTTTATTAATAAATTAATTAAAAACTAAATACTACATACTTATACACCAGAAATTTAATATAAAATCCTTTGCTTGTCACATTGAATTTTCACAAGCTGTTGCTTTATTCAATTATAGATGTCAATAATAGCGGGATTTCTAAAGGCCCAAAATTTTCCGTAAATTATAATAAACATATATGTTAACTTTGAGATTTAAGTAAAATTCAATTTATTAGGAAAATTACAGAAATACACATCATAAAATTATTTTCTTGTAATGAAAATTTTCAAAACCAATACAGACATTCAGTTCTGAAATTGTTAATTATGCATGTGAAAACATTTTAACTGTACAGTTAGAGTTTAAAATGCATTTTTAACAAAACAGTCCAACATTAAGTTAAAAGTGATAGAAGAGAATGTAAGAGGCTTTATAAATTTTGATTGTATCCACATATTAATTTGTAATAAAATAAACCATTATATGTGAAGTAAATTTTTCCCATTGGGCCGATTCTATCCATAGAATGATTCAACTGAATGGGAAAAAAATCCTAGTTAGTTAGCCGTTAGTTTGGTAAGTCAATCAGCCCAAAGGGAAACAACAGATATTGGAACAGATTATAAAACTGGCCGTGGATTTTTAAAGTATATATTTACGCCTTACAAATGTAACAATTGAGTACCAGACTCTTGTACTTTATTTAAAAAGTTTCCCGCCAAAATTACAAAAATAGCCATAATTGTCTTTAGATCATTCAAAAATCGAACACACGCTTTTGAAAATTTGTTCATAATTTAAAATTGGATATTATCGTGTCGCCATTTTGGCGTCAACCGACCTAACCTCAAATATTACAAGTGAATTAAATCTAACATATTAACTATACTTCAGCAGTTTACATGTACCTTAAATTTATATTAACAATGAATAAACCACAATTCATTATAATGCATAAAAATGTATTTAACTAAATATCTAGCTCTTTTGTGACAAATGGACCGATAACTGCAACACAATTTCAAATTAAAACTTCCACAATTAAATTAAAAGCATAGATATACAATCTATAGATAA
Organism: Papilio protenor; assembly: GCA_029286645.1. Taxonomy (NCBI): domain Eukaryota; kingdom Metazoa; phylum Arthropoda; class Insecta; order Lepidoptera; family Papilionidae; genus Papilio; species Papilio protenor. The sequence goes on along the minus strand of JAGSMZ010000014.1, from coordinate 1,154,381 downwards.
ATCTAGCACAAAATAAAGTAAAAAACGCTTTTTGTATGGATGTATTCCCTCAGTGTTGACATACAAAATGACATTTATAAAACTCCCAATTAGATATTACATCTATAGATTATATATCTATAAAGGTTACGATCTAAAATTTTAGCCTAGTGTTTATAAAAACACAGTCTGTAAGCACCTCATTCTTACCTTAGCACTTTCAAAGGCGAATGTACATAATTTTCTAAATTTGTGCGGCCGTAACATTTAGACCGAAACTAGATTAAAAATCCAGGGTTACCATATTTAAAAAATCGAAAACATCCAAAACGAGACACGCGGTTTGACCCTGCATTATTTATCGTTTAGGTAATCGACTTCCAAAAAGTTTTTCGTCTGTATTTTCGCTGGCACTAAGTTGGCAACACTGACACTTCACATCACTAACATTTAACACTAACTATTATAATCCTTGTCGCATCTATCATCATGATCCCAATACTTCTGGTTCCTTGGGACTTCAGTCACATGTCTCCGAGGTGGAGTCTTCTCGGAGTTCCCTTGGTCCTGACTGTCTCCGCTGTTCCGTCTGTTCATTCTGGAACCGGTAGTACTTTGTCTAGATTCACGAGAGCTTCTAGACACGGAGCGGTATTTTTCACCTTTTTCCTCATCATCATTAATATTATCCTTAGATCTTTGTCTGGACCAGTTCCGCTGTCTAGTCTTATTGGTATCTTCTTTAACAGTGACTTCGGTCTTTTCTTTGCGCCAGTTTTCTACCGGTTTCCTTGGATTACTGGTCTTTTGGACCTCATTGTTGACTCTTTCTGGGTTAGGTTTCGGTGGTTCCGCTGTATATTGAGGTACAAAGTCACCTTGGGAGGTGAAGTTTTGGTTATTAGAGTATTGGTTCTGTATATAAGTTCCATCACCTTGTTGGAGATAGTTTGGGTAATCTTGGTAATTATATCTATTCGGTGGTGGGTAATCAGGTACTGTTACTTGGTATGCCTGCATTGCTGGCGGCATCAAATTCGGATTGAACAACGGATCGATTTCCTCCTGTTTCTCTTCTTCCGCCTGTCTCCAGGAGTTTAAGTCATATCTTTTGGAGAGGCTCGTCTTAGCAACTCTTGAATCAAAGGTTTCTTGGGATAACGCTTGTTCCTGTCTCAGAAGTCCTGCTCCTGCACCTAATATCGGTCTTAATTTAGGTTTTGGGTCATCATCATGGTTGAGACTGACTTGAGATAGGTTCTGTCCAACTTTATCGGTGCTGACATCAGAGCTATCAGATCTGTAGTCTTCTTTTTCTGGGCTCTTCTTCCAGGATCCGTAGCTGACTTCGCTGAAGCTCTCCTCGTTGCTGAGGTCGAGATGTGCAGCGTAGAACTGCTGCAGGGTGTTGGGGAGGGGCAGGAACTTGTTGAGGCAGAGATCCGCTGATAGAAGTAGCCAGATGATGTTGACAGGTGGTGGTGTGAGTAGACGGAGCTTTATAGATATAGACAGCTCGTCTAGTTCATGTGACATAACAGAGAGAAGTTCTCGACCGTTCTGCATGAGCTGGAATTGAAAACAAGTCCACATAAGTAAACATATAAACTAGCTTTCACCCGCGACTCCGTTTGCGTGGAATTAAATTCAAAAAGCCGTAAAGTTAAAGTTGGCTTACATGCACTACTAACTTACCCACTTTCTCTAAACTGTTTCTAATTACTTTTATTTACTACGAGCCGTTGCTCGCGACTTCGCCCGCGTGAAATTACAAATATAACCTATTACGTTCGCCCTTTTTTTTAACCTATTACCAAATGTATTAACTTAGTAGTAATCTACGTAATAACAGAAATCTATCGATGCAAGATTCCAAATTTCTAAGTCCCGGTAGCTTGTAAGCTGATTTTTCGGTACCCTTATTGTTTGTGTTCGCGATAATCTTCTAAACTCTAATTGTCAATTTTTACAATACTTTAGAATGTACAGCTTTATACAGCTCCCAACCCCACATTCTAACAATTAAATTCTCCTGATAACAAACGCATTTATTTGGATAAGGATTAATATTGAAACCAATAAAAGAACGCTGCATTCATTTTGTAAACAAAAAAGTGGTTATTGTAAGAAAACCGTTAAAGATAGATATATGCTATCGCGGACTTTTCTGTAGAACTTTTTAAGATCTACAATTCTTTCATACATCATTTTTATATACCTCTAACGGTTTAGGCAGCGTTAGCCGAGAAAAGTTAAAGTTTAGTGAATTTTTAACGCCGGCGTCCAGAAACACGCTGTTTAATAATAGTTCCTGAACATTTAGTATATAAAAAATACAAAAATACAAAAATACAAAAATACAAAAATACAAAAATACAAAAATACAAAAATACAAAAATACAAAAATACAAAAATACAAAAATACAAAAATACAAAAATACAAAAATACAAAAATACAAAAATACAAAAATACAAAAATACAAAAATACAAAAATACAAAAATACAAAAATACAAAAATACAAAAATACAAAAATACAAAAATACAAAAATACAAAAATACAAAAATACAAAAATACAAAAATACAAAAATACAAAAATACAAAAATACAAAAATACAAAAATACAAAAATACAAAAATACAAAAATACAAAAATACAAAAATACAAAAATACAAAAATACAAAAATACAAAAATACAAAAATACAAAAATACAAAAATACAAAAATACAAAAATACAAAAATACAAAAATACAAAAATACAAAAATACAAAAATACAAAAATACAAAAATACAAAAATACAAAAATACAAAAATACAAAAATACAAAAATACAAAAATACAAAAATACAAAAATACAAAAATACAAAAATACAAAAATACAAAAATACAAAAATACAAAAATACAAAAATACAAAAATACAAAAATACAAAAATACAAAAATACAAAAATACAAAAATACAAAAATACAAAAATACAAAAATACAAAAATACAAAAATACAAAAATACAAAAATACAAAAATACAAAAATACAAAAATACAAAAATACAAAAATACAAAAATACAAAAATACAAAAATACAAAAATACAAAAATACAAAAATACAAAAATACAAAAATACAAAAATACAAAAATACAAAAATACAAAAATACAAAAATACAAAAATACAAAAATACAAAAATACAAAAATACAAAAATACAAAAATACAAAAATACAAAAATACAAAAATACAAAAATACAAAAATACAAAAATACAAAAATACAAAAATACAAAAATACAAAAATACAAAAATACAAAAATACAAAAATACAAAAATACAAAAATACAAAAATACAAAAATACAAAAATACAAAAATACAAAAATACAAAAATACAAAAATACAAAAATACAAAAATACAAAAATACAAAAATACAAAAATACAAAAATACAAAAATACAAAAATACAAAAATACAAAAATACAAAAATACAAAAATACAAAAATACAAAAATACAAAAATACAAAAATACAAAAATACAAAAATACAAAAATACAAAAATACAAAAATACAAAAATACAAAAATACAAAAATACAAAAATACAAAAATACAAAAATACAAAAATACAAAAATACAAAAATACAAAAATACAAAAATACAAAAATACAAAAATACAAAAATACAAAAATACAAAAATACAAAAATACAAAAATACAAAAATACAAAAATACAAAGTTTTCCTCTTTATAATATTAGTATAGACTACAGTAATTATATTTTTTTTATCTATGCTACAAACAAACCTAAGTTCCCCTTAGATTTGAAGAGACAAATTTATATCCGCTAATACCCAGGCAATTTAAAACAATATTAATAACTAGCTTTTACCCGCGTTTAGTCGGGTAAAACAATGTTATGTATGTAATAACAAATTTCATTAAGATCCATTGAGCAATTTATGCTACAAACTCTAACCAACATCCATCCATTCATCCATCCATCTAAACTTTCGCATTTATAATATTAGTATGATTAATACCTGTGTTGCCAGACTGCGGTGTGCCCGCACGTCATCCGAGGAGAGTAGCGCGCGCATATACTGCAACAGCGGACTGGCAAGTATATGCACTTTGTTGCCATTACACAGGCGAGCCTCTAAAATATTAAACACATTGAATATTTAGTCTGAAAAGTAAAATAAAATGCTAAAAAATATGATACTCATCATCATCTCCCCTGCCTTATCCTACTCCCGTAGGGCGCACCGGGTTTTCGTCATCCAAATAACTCTATCATCCGTCATCTCAGTCACTCCCTTTTTGATCATGTCACCTTTCACGCAATCCATCCATCTCTTTCTAGGTCTACCTCTACCGGTGTACCTCCACACTCATAACTAACGTCCTTCTTGTTACATGCGATTCATCCCTTCTCATAACATGCCCATACCACGCTAACCATTTACTCCTTATTATCTCAACCACTGGGGCTACTCTCCAACTTCCTAAAAAAAATATAATACTCACCCGCAAAATAATCACCCATCAGGTTTGCAGCGTTTATCAAATACAACGGATTAGAACGTTCCAGAACATCCAACTCTGTAACCAAGATAAAACATAGTTAAGTAAATTTTAGGGCTTGTCTCACCAAATTGTAAATTGTCTGATAACAATCCAACGGGTAAAATACGAGTATGTGATGGAAATATCTGATTTTGTTTCCTTATGTGACAGTGACGTCATTTTTAAGCTATCTGAGTCTCTATCAGCCAGTAGTGGGACAGGCCCTTATTAAAGTTTTTTAACACATTTTTAATATTATAACATCATACTAATATTATAAATGCGAAAGTTTAGATGGATGGATGGATGTTTGTTAGAGTTTGTAGCCTAAACGGTTGAACGGATTTCGATGAAATTTGGTATAGATGTAGAGGATAGTCTGGAAGAACACATAGGCTACTTTTGTTTTTTTTAAATTCCGCACGGACGGAGTCGCGAGAGAAAGCTAGTTTTTATATATTTTCATATCTCCTATTAAGGAATATCCTTCAAATTCAATAATAGATATGAAAAAATCCTAGAATTTAGATTGGAACAATCAATTTTGTTCTTCATTTCATACAAATAAATAATTAATTTTGTTAATAAGCTACAAATTCTCTATTTTAGGGCGTCTTCAGGTGATAATCAAGCATCCCCCCCCCTAACATTAAGTGCGTCAATGGTAGGCAAAGTATTTACAGGGCTATATTTGTAAATTGTGTTCTGTGTAAAATTTCAATAAAAAAAAGCGGATGTCTATGGGCAGCGGTCGCCTGCCATTTTGGCAGATTAATTTGTCCGCTAGTTTGCCACATTAATTGAAAAAAAAAATCGCTTATCTACAGCAGTATACTGACTGGTGAATGTGCCCTGCATGACGACGTTGAGCAGCGCGCCGCGCAGCAGCTGCTGGCGCTGCTGCCGCGTGAAGGACGCGCCCACAGCTGCCAGCTTGCGTGACGTCACCGCGCTCTGCAGCGCCGCCGCGCGGAACGACGCGAACGCCATACTGAAATTAAAAAAAAAACTTTATTAATTTTCCCCTTGGGAAGGGGAATGGTGTCCAAACTAGGGTGGCCTGTGTGACGTAATGAAACATATAAAACAAAACAAATATTAAAAAAAAATTAAAGAACAAAATTAAGACTATATAAGAAATGTTGGTGGATAATGTGTCTTTTTCGATCAAGATTAAAATTGTCTAACATTATAAATATTATAACTAATCTAATATAATAAAGAGGAAAGTTTTGTATTTTGGTATTATTTAGTGGAGATATAGACTAGCTGTTCCCGTGTGTCTGCATGACATTATAAACTTATTATAAACTTTATAAGTTATCTTAAAAGATGTTAAAAAGCACATAGAACTTACTGTAATCTTGTCTCGTCTGTGCACATGTTAGTAACTGTCGTTTCAAAATTACGCAGCTTTCTATTGAATTGTATTCCATCTTCACCCGGCGAGAATTGTTCTAGCTGTAATAGAAATAGAGTATTAATTAAAAAACGACAACTATTAAAAAAGAACAATTGCTATATAGAACAACTGCCATATTTACTAATAGTTAACTTTGTATTTCACTGTAAAGTTATTAAGGATGCTTTAAAACTGACATTCAGAAATTTAAGTTATGCTTTTTTTTATTAGGTGAGAAAAAAGCAAACAACCACTGTAATTCCCCAAAATAGTGAAGCCACCTTTAACATAGAAATCTGCAACTGGAGATTCGCAAATTAATCGACAGAGGGAGGGTTTAGAAACACAATATTTTCCCTTCTATGTATATATGCATACTAGCTTACGCCCGCGACTCCGTCCGCGTGGAATAAAAAAATTAAAGTGGGTAGCCTATGTGTTCTTCCAGACTATCCTCTACATCTATACCAAATTTCATCGTAATCCGTTCAGCCGTTAAGGCTACAAACTCTAACAAAGATCCATCCATCCATCCATCTAAACTTTCGCATTTATAATATTAGTATAATTATGCATTCCCTCTGTCAAATCCCCTTTTCCTTAAGAAGTGTGAAGGGAAAGTGGACTGAATTAGACATGCAAATTTGTACACAACATTAACCGAAAGGTATTAGTGACAAATATTACATACCAAAGTCAGTAGCGGCAGAAACTGTTCGTCAATATGCAGTAACTCCTTAACACCAGGATCCTCGTCATCAATGCTCCGGCACAATTTGACTGGCTTCAAATCCATATCCTCTTTGTTATCAAACTCTCCTTCCTTCGCTATTATATCTACTTTGTTAGTATCCATTTTTGTTGAATCTGAAATATTTAATTACAAGTTTAGTAGAAAAAACTACAGAATATCATTATCGGGTGGATTCTCAGGGGTTTGAGCACTTGATTTGTAAGCAATGCTTTACAGTGCCGACACAACGTCTTGGACTCGAATCCCGCCGTACCAATGTGATTTTCGATTTTTCCAATTTCTTATCTACATAATTTACCCGACGTTCTTACGGTGAAGGGAAACATCGTGATGCCTGCACATATCGACGAAGAAATTTAAAGATTTGTGTGAAGTCAACCCGCAGTGGGCCAGCGTGGTTGACTAAGGCCTAGTCCTAACTTAGGGTAGGCTCCGAGCCCCTCAGTGGGGGCGTATAGTAAGCTGGTAATGATGATCGGATGGATGTTACCACATATCTTCAAAACGGCTAACGGATCTCAATTAAATTTGGCACAGATTAACATAGTCTGGAAAAACTTGGGCTACTTACGAAGTTGTTTTTCTATTTCCGCGGCGAGCATGTCGCGGGCAAAAGCTAGTAAAAATATGTTTTATTAGTGTCAGAGAGGGTAGTAACACAATATGTTAACTTCACTAAATTGTTTGACATGCAAATGTCAAAGTTGTACAAACTTGACCATAGATTTTTAATGATAAAAATACTTGTTCTTGTTTATTCCTTAAAACAAAACAATACGTGTTTTAGCTCTAGAAGTCTAGATAAATAATAATATGACATCATAATTCCTCTAGTTCTATTAAGTTCTGCATCTGCACCAAATTTGACCAAGATTCCTTAAGACGTTTTGGAAATACGTAAGCAACATCCATCCATACATTTAATCTTTCCAATGAGATTGTCGACATTAATAAATATTAGTTTTATTTCGTGTACTACAATTTTAGTTTAAAAATTTCACTAACCAAGCGAATTTAGTTCCCAATTGTTTTTTTAAATTGATATATTTGGCTCTTCAGCTAAATTCGCCAACTACTGACCTTATGGTTTACACTTAGCCAGTATAGTTGGACTGTTGCAGTCAGTCATAGACTGTATGAACTCAGTGGCATTAGCGTTCACACTGTGCCAGTCCAATTAATGAGCGCTACTAAGCAACTGTAGTGTGCGTGTGAACCGCGTATAAAAGATATATCACATTTTGTTTTGAAGTAGTTGCAAATAAGATTTGGTTTTTGGTGCATTATGTTTTCCCAAATGTTAATTTCGTGCATTTGTACTCATGCACGCCCGAAGGGGAACTAATTGTTACTTTGTATAGATGTTTGTATAAATTAATTACAATATATACTAATATTACAAAGAGGAAAGATTTGTATTTTCATATGTATTGAAATAACTCAAAAACTACTGGACCGATTTAAATCTTTCACCATTAGAAAGCTACCTTATCGCTGAGTAACATAGGCTGTATTTTTAAACTTCACACAGTCTCGAACTACAGCTAGTATATAAATAAATAACCTTGTTTATCTGTAGTCCTTGGGCTAAGTTCAGCAAGGATACGCGCGTCGCGGTCATCCGTGTCGCCGGGCCGCGGCTCGCGTAGGTGGTGCCGCCCCGTGTAGCCGCGCCCGCGGCCCTGTGTAGACATCCTTTGCACCTGACAAGACATAACAACTGTTATGTCATCTCTAATACTAGTAAATGCAACGCTTTTAACACAAATAACTATATTATTCAGGATTGGTTAAAATTAAGCTCTAAGGGTCTTAAAACGAGAGTCAAAGTTTGTATCTAGGAGTACTCTATTATAATATTCTTATATATCTTATAACTAGCTGTTGCTCGCGACTTCGTCTGTGTGAAATTAAAAAATAATAAATACACCGCCTATGTTACTCACTGATAATAAACCTTGTTCATTAAGAAAGAATAAGCTCTTTTATCATTGTAAAAGAATTTTTGAAATCAGTCCATTGGTTTTTGAGTTATTTCAATACATATGAAAATACAAATCTTTATATTAGGGTAGATATTAGGAAATTCACAGACTATATATTTTGCCTAGAGATTTAATATTTAGCATATGGATTTCTTTTATTATATAGATGAACACTATAAAAGTGGTTATTGAAATTAATCCTCTAAATGTCCAAAGTTTGTATGAATAGGTGTTAACCCTTCAATAGAATTACTTGTACATAATTAAATTTTCTTATTTGCTCGTCTAAAACAAGGATCTATAACAATTGTAAAACATACCAGAAAAACCAACTTCCAAACAAAATATGTACATTGTGTTAGCTTTTTAATTATTTTGATGTATTCTGCATTCTTGAAGGTTATTTAGTCTCTGCTATAAATCAATTATCTTTATTCAAAATAACAATACAAAATTTGTAATTGTGATCCAACATATTTGAATATTTATGTCATGGTTTTAAAATATAGGAAATCTACTTGTTTTGTTAATAATCGGTCATTGTCAGATGTCAGAAATAAGGGTATTGGCTTGACTACATGATGGCCATATTGTGAGTGACGGATGGATGGTTGACACATGGAAAAATGGTGTTATTAGTAAGGTTATTCTGTACAAATTGTTAAAAAACATAAGAGCTAAAGAAGACTATATTTTATTAAAGCATAATATGGCTGTGACGCCCATAATTGCCTTAAATGTTAAATAATTAACTACTAGGTGCTTTAGGCTTTATAAGGGAAGGAAATTATTTATGGATTTTAAACTGCATATGGATGAAGTCGTGGCTAACAGCTAGTGAATAAATAAATACATAATCTTACAAAAACCCATAATTTTATCGTAGCATTAAGTTATTGATAAATAAGAATTAGATTTTTACATGTTTTTGTATTCTGACTTAGTACAATGGAAACTTTTCTCATTGCAACATTAGTATTGATTATACATTAAGATTATAACATCTTCAGTTAGTAAATTTGCTTAATACAATTGTCAGAAGACAAATAGATAAGAAAACAACATTGACACACTACAAGTCTCCCGAGTTTTAGATTTATTAAAATTATTGCAATAAATGTAAATGTTTAAATAAATGGATGTTTGTTACTATAACTCCAAAATAGGGTAATGTATAAATGACATTTGGAACAGACGTAGAACACAGTGATTCAAGAAATATGAGTAAATTTTATTAAGTTAATATAAGTACTATTGGATTCTTCAAAGTAACTTACTAAAGTAAAAACATAAATTTGAAACTAATACACTTTGTAGACATAGTATGAAAGCTCAATCAATGATTCTATACTAATATTATAAAGAGGAAAAATTGGTATCTTTGTATTGCAATAACTCAAAAATGAATGGGCTGATTTAAAAAATTCTTACACCATTAAAAAAGCTATGTTATCACTGAGTAATATCAGCTATAGCTTTCGCTATTTTTTTAATTTAATGCGGGCGAAGTCGCGAGCAACAGTTAGTAGCAAATGTTTTGTTTTAGGGACTTATAAAAGTGACAACTAATCTCATTAGATCACAAATATGGCCTTTCACATAAGATGAAATAAAAATGTAAATACAAAACTACAATAGTTTTAATATACAAACGTTTTTTAAAGTTGTTTTAATTTTGAATAGAAAGTTTCTTGTATGTGTAGATAAAATTCAGTAACTGTAAATCTTGGAACAAAGGTATTGTGTGGCGCGAAAAAGGCTTTATTGCATATCTCATGACGTCAATAACCATATGTACAAGCCACGTGTCGTCATATGTTAGTCGAACTTATTCCAAATACAAATAAACATGCACTGCGAAGTCACGGAGTACGCGTTATCACGAGTTTCTTACGATAAACGGAACTTCACAAGAATGACTTGAAGCAGACTCAATAAACAGATAAATTATAAATAATATCACTTATTTTAACACAACATAAAACCTTTCATCACCAATGGTTTGACAATTCCGATAAAGTGACAAAAATAAAGCATATTTATTCTGATGATTCTAGCAACGCAAACACGATTGACGCCAGATGAATAAATCAAACGGTTTATAATTTTCCATCATGTTTCATTTATAGCATCTCATTCTGTTGACATGCACACAAAATTTAAATCTTATTTAAATGCCATTGGCTACCGGTACACGATTGGATGACGAATTTCGAAAATTGCTTTTTTTTTATTCCCTTACACCTGGCGAAAGTCATATGTATAGTTAACTGATTAAAAAAAGATTACTGTATATGTGTGACAATAATATGAAAGTATTCACTCACCAAAAGTTATTATTAAAACAAAATCCGTTATTTACTTCCTAGCTGTTTCGTACGGTTGTCATGTACATATATTTCACTACCATATTGGCGACGCTAGTGATTTGAACTTGAATAAAACCATAGACAAAACAACATTTTGACGTTTTACCGATTCAGAAAAATAATTCTACATTTGATAAGCGTTTAACTAAAGACGGACTTTGGACTTTATGTTGCTGTTTTCGTCTCTTATTATTAAATCAGAAGACGTTTAGTCCGTTTCCCACAGTTTTTTAAACAGTTTTTAGTCGGTTCTGTTAAATAAATGGCAATTTCTCTGAATTACCATTTTGGTGTTGTTTTATATGTTACGACAAACATAATAATATCTAAAACTATAACCTACCTTTTCACATCTTGAGAGAGTGTTTATTTACTTTGCTTATTAAGTCGTAAGATTTTTAGGACACTGGTTTACGATTGTTTTTCCGGTTGTTGGATTCCTTGTCGATCGAAATTGACATTGATGAAACATTTGCTCTAGACCATAGACAGGGGTGAGGTAAATGTTTCAAGCGAGGGGTGTATTTCAGTTTCAGCTTTAGGTGAATGTGCGATTTTACGTTTTACAAATGTAATATTAAAATAATAATCCTCATCTAAGCAAGAAAGTGTGGTGAAATATTTTTAATGTCCTCTCTAATAATTATATCAGTCTTCGTGATGGCATTATTTAATTAGATCGTTAATACCTTTACCGCTGGTATTTGAATTATTTTAGTATTGGATCACACTCTACTTTGGAGAAATAATTATATAAAAATCAATATTATAATTATTTCGTATTATCCTGGCGTGAATAAAATATTTTCTTATCGAGCGCTAAAGTCATTAATAGCTTTTTCGGTAATAAATTTCGTTTGGCAATCGAGTGTTAAAGAATAAAACGATGTCGGAGGGACAAGGGGAACCGAATCAGAACAGAAAGGAGAGTGTGGCGAATGCTAACATACCAAGCGATAGTCCTGTAACCGATCCTGGCCATGTAAGGACGGGTAATACAGATGGTACAGCTGGAAAATTCGAAGGGCAGCGTGGAAAGTCTGGAGCGATGAAGAAGTCCGCCAGATATCGCAGCAGATCTCTATCAGCGTCATCCGCTGACTCTTACAGTTCTACGTCATATACTGGTGAGGATTTTTCTTGTTTTTTTTTTAGCTTGTAGAAGGTACTGAATGCTTTTACGCCAGTTCAGTTAACAAGCAGGAATTGTCAATGCACAATGCAATGAAAGAGATTTTAATGTTTCTTACAAAAGCTCTTTATTTAAAGTAAGCATATAACTAACAATAATCTTGAGTATTTTTAATAAACAGGATTACCAGTGACAATATCAGTAAAATATGTCACTCCTTGTATGAACCTTTTTCATTTATTCAAGTACACAAATAACAAGGGTAATTTATTAAATCGTTTATAGTTGAAGGCTTGGCATCATATTTTGGACATAAACTAAGTAGAGGTAAATAGTTATTTTACAAGATAAAATAAATACTAGAAATTAGCTATACCTAGAGCAGCTAAATAACTGCTAGATCATTAAGAGTAGAAAACCATAAAGCATTATAGAAACTAATGGAAATCATTAATTTTGAATACTATAAAAGGTACTATATAAGTGTCATAATTTTTGGTGGTAAATTCCTTTTGGGAGAATAAAAAAAAAAATTGTTAAATCAATCAGTTTTTTTAGTCACCATTTGCATAAAGTTAGAAATATTAGTAATTTCTCCTTCAAACTCATTAATTAGTCATGAATCATGATAATATTCAAAATTAGTAGCTAAATAAATGTGATTTAATTTTTACTGCCTATTGTTTTGTACAATTCAAATTATGCATGCAATTTGTCACACTAACTGCTCTACTGCAAGGCCTAGTATTTTCATTACCTAATTTGTTATAATAAATCTATATTAAGGGACTTCCTAAATGATCAAGGAATAAGTCTGAGTTAAGTTAATGTTATAAGGGAACATAAACAGTTTTAACAGACATCAGTTTTTTAATTCTCACCGACATCAAAGTAAAAATAATTGTACAATCATACTATCATACTAATATTATAAATGCGAAAGTTTAGATGGATGGATGGATGTATAGAGAGAGAGTTAGAGTTTTTAGCCTTAACAGCTGAACTGATTTCGATGAAATTTGGTACAGATGTAGAGGATAGTCTGGAAGAACACATAGGCTACTCACTTTTGTTTTTTTAATTCCGGACGGAGTCGCAGGCGAAAGCTAGTATTTCTATGTTTATTAATAAAATTGTAGTGTCTCTATGTAATATCGAAAAAAATGCACATTTATCAACAAAAAACTAATTTTAAAAATTTCTATCTGCCTGTCAGTACATTCCCGTTTTGTACCGGATAATCTCCGAAACGATTGATCCGATTTTGTCGGGACTTTTACTGAAAAGTGGCTTATGTGTTGAGTAACGCTATTTTTCTTCCGCGCGAACGAAGTCGCGGGCGAACGCTAGTGGCATATATTGCACTTATCCGTCTCGGCCTCGTATCCATAATAACACGTCAAAATGTGACGTCAATAAACATTCAGTCTAATTTTATCTATAGGAAGACGTCTTGTATGTCGTGAGTCAATTCCAGTTTTATGACGTAGTAAAACGCAAGTCGAGTTGTAAGGGAAATTTTATTATATAGTCAGTAGCAAAATATTGCTGTTTAACCGTATTTTATAGTCTGTACAATAAACCGCGAAACTTTGAGTTCCTGTAGAACGCTACGCATCTTGTACGCAGTTTACTCTGAGTGAGAGAGAAGTAATTACACATAAACACTAGGTATGACAGAGATAAAACATCTACTGTCTCCGATTTGAATTATTACAATTCCTTTCGCGACTGACGTCACTAATATACAAATGTTTGTGTGTAACGTGAAGTTTTAGTTTGCATGAAGACTGCCTCTTTTTAATGGGTATGGATTATACAATTTCATTGGAGTGATGGAGTTTATATCATCATTATCATCATCATCATCATCATCATCATCATCATCATCATCATCATCATCATCATCATCATCATCATCATCATCTGCCTTTATCTGCCCACTGTTGGACATCGGCCTTCCCCAAAGATTATTATGCAATTGTAAATTTATGATCACGATTTAAATATCTACTTCAGAGCGCACGCAACTGTTTAGTCGCGCTTTGATCCCAATGAGCTTATATGGAGGCGCACACTACTCGATTTTTAGTTGGGCAACTAACAGTTGAATTGGCTGCGAAACAATTGACAATCGCACAACAGTTGTGCGATAGTTTAGTCAAAGATGTGCACTCGCTTTTAAACTTTATGCATAAACACACCCACTTCTATTGAAGGTTATGCAATTGAGCGATAATGCTTGCAATATATCTTTACGATATTCAACTTGTGGTTGATCATAATCTCATTGAAGTAACGATATATCTATACTTCTATGCCTATACCTATCTATACTTACTAATATAATAAAGCGTAAACACACACTACTTCGTGGCGTAGTATGTCAGCAATCACAGCATGTTTTTAAATAATTCTTTCTTTATTAAAAAGCCCTACACTTACAACACGCTTTAGGCTACACACCCATCCGTTAAACTCATGGACAGCACAATACCTTGGGAAAACCAAGTTAAATACCTAGGTGTCATACTCGACTCTAAACATAACTTCACCGCTCATGTGACCCGAGATAGAAACCGCGCGGCTTTTATATTAGGCCGTCTTTCCGCGTTATTTAATAAAAAGAGCAAAATGTCTCTTCGGAATAAGGTGACACTCTATAAATCAGTAGTGCGTCCCGTCATGACGTATGCTAGCCCGGTATTCGCGCAAATCTCGCCGATCAAATACACCGACTTCAGGTGATTCAGAATAGATTCTTGCACAGAGCCACGGGGGCCCCGTGGTACTATTACGCATAGTGTTCTTCACATAGACTTGGACTTACCCACCTTAGCCCAACACCTGAAGCTGACGTCGCGTCGTTATTTTGACTCTGCCGTCGGTCGTCCTAATTCGTTAGTTGTAGCTGCCGCCACCTACAACCCAATCGCGCTCGGTTAATTTCGACGTGATCATCGCAGACCTAGGCACGTTTTAACTTCCAAGACGATGCAATAACAATCGCTCAGGCATAATAATGAGCATTTATAAACGGTAAATATACGTTATGTTTGGTAGAAATTTTACTGCTGAGCTGAGATCTGTCATAAGGAAATCCAAACATTTCGAAATCTCGACGAAGTTTTAAAAGGAAAACTTTTTACGAAAAGAAATTTAAACCGAATGCTTTCGACTTTGCATTGATAAATGAGGGAAAATAAAGTTTTTTCTCAGAGGTATTTATATAATTTAATTTGTGATTGAGGTCAGGGTCTTTATGAAATGTTTAAATGATTATGTAAATATACTCGTTTATGTACTTCTATATACCGTGTTCAATTAAAAATAAAACGTGTAACTAACCGGTGACCAAGCTTGTCCAGACCTTTGCTAATCAATTTTCTTGCAAGCAAGCATTTCGTTGTGCTCGTTAAGTATGGAGAATGATTGTTTAAAAATCTCAATTTAATTTATGCGACTCACAATTTGATAATGTAGTTATTTTGCTTGTCTCATTCCCATTTACTCTTACAGCCTTTTTTGACAGTCTACTTACTCTGATATAAGTTTTCGAAGTATCTGTTTAAATTTAGCTTCAAATGCTAGACGTTATTAATGATACTAAAATTGAATTTGAGTGGGCAAAGCGCTATACAAGAGCTTATATCTAAATTTAGATGATTGAATTCTAGTTAAAGAGTTTTTAATAGAAAATCTTTTATCAATAAGATGTTGCTTGCCTCAATGTAGTTAGTATATTCTCCAGGAATGTAAGATAATGGATATATGATATATGGACCTTTTATCTGTTTACTGGTTACAAAAATAACCTTTAGTAAGTAATAATCCTTTATGGGTTACGATGTATACTATGCTTTGTGTGATGTTTTTCTTGAGGTCAAATCGCTACGTAACGTTGTATGAACTCCCTTCACAGATTGTACAGCTTTACCGCACTGCGGTAGCTATGTTAGATTAATATAAATATTGTTGCTGTAATCTTGAAGGCTTTCATTGTTTGTGTATCAATTTTATTTCGGTGTTATTCAGAGGAACCTTTTGCTATGGTCTGGTCTACTGTCTGTAGAAAGTGTGGAGGAAGATCGATATAGAGTATTTATACGATTTCTAATGAATGTTATGACTGACTACTGTATTCTGAGAAATAAGATTGAATGGTTCCAATTCTTCGAATAAATTCCCAGACAGATACCTTGAAGATGATGTTTCATTTGTAGTTATACCAAAATGTAGCATTACAAAATACGGGGCATTATTTTTAAACTTCATTGAGCAACAGTGCGTTGAAATGGAATCGCGAAGTAACTGAGTTGTCGATAATCATCTTCCTACTTTGTTCTACTCCTGTAGGGTCGGCGCACCAGGTTTTCGTCCTTTTAATAACTCTATCATATGTCATCTCAGTCACATGTCACCTTTTACGTGATCCATCCATCTCTTTCTACCTCTACCTCTACCGGTGTACCACACTCATAACTAACGTCCTTCTTGTTACATGCAATCGATCGAGTTATCGATAACTCAGCAAGAATGGAGTTTGATATTTTGAATGTAATTCTACTGTTAGATGGTAAATTTTCTTAAAATTAACGTCTTCATTGTAAGAATTTCTTCATCTGTGTTGGTATCAAAGAGTCAACAAAGTTGTTTGTCTTCTCAGAGCTGATGTGAAAGATTAGACCCCTTGATAGTTAGGTTGATATAAATTACTAGACGTATGTTATCTTTTTATCAACATTAGAAGACGTTGACCTTAAAGAGTGATATTTTAATGCCATGTAAATGTTTGTTTAAATTATTTACAGTCAAGTGACGGGGAATATTATAGTAGATGGCGGTTTTATTAATACCGTTGACTACTTCGGTCATATTCAGTAAGTAATAACAAAAAACGTTCATTATGTGTACGTAAAAGTACATATAAATACGATTCGTGATCGGATTGATGATCCGGCCGTAACCGTCTTGATTCAGTGAAAATTGTTTTATTTTTAAATTTGACTACGAATTATTCCACACAGTAATGTATACTCGTACTTCAAATATCTAAATATGATAAAAGGAATCCTTTAAAGTTGAAACTGTCTAGACACAATTTAATTTTAGTTCTTTACCAGCTGCCTTAGGTTATCGAGCTCGGAGTTGAATGGTCTGATATTACACACTGTATTGAGATTAACATCTTTACAACTGTTAGAAGGGAGAACTTATTATTTTTATTTACTATTTTGTTAATCTTTAACTTCGGATTATTTTATGGCTTTGAAAAAAAAAATGGTTTTCTTTGTCATTTGTATGGTCTCTTACTTTAGTTTCTTTTAAAGCATGCTTTTTAGTTTCATATTTACGTATCGGAATAGTTTAGATCCAAGACCAACGGCAGCAGAATTGTTTTTATTCTTGCACTAGCTTTCGCCCGCGACTCCGTCCGCGTGGAGTTAAAAAAAAAACAAATGTAAATAACCTATGTGTTTGTTCTTGCAGACTATCCTCTATATCTATGTTAAATTTCATAGAGAACCGTTCAGCCGTTTAGGCTACAAACTCTAAAAAACATCCATTCATCTATCCATCTAAACTTTCGCATTTACAATATTAGTAAGATTAAACTTTGTTGAATTATTAAAATCTTTACTAATCTCGGAAAAATAGGGTTAAATTTAGATTCGTGTTTAACAATCCGTGACCTAATTATTGGCAATGAGGCGTTCTATCTTAGTCTTCAGGGGTCAACCAGTCTATATCGTGGATATTTTAATGTTAATAATTTATGACATAACTGAAGATTCTTCACGTGATATAGCATATTCTACTTTCTTTGATGTGGTTATTAGTGAGACTATCGTAATCGTCTCGACAGTAAGTTCTAGAATACAACTTGGTACTAAGACGCAATTGTATACAAGACGTGTTAGAATACATTTGACCAAACCAAGAGTATTAAGGGATATTATACAGTCATTGTTAACGCCATATATTGTTAACAAGAAGGACGTTAGTTATGAATGTGGAGGGGTACATCGGTGGAGGTAGACCTAGAAAGAGATGGATGGATTGCGTGAAAGGTGACATGATCAAAAAGGGAGTGATGACTGAGATGACGGATGATAGAGTTATTTGGAGGACGAAAATCCAGTGCGCCGACCCTACGGGAGTAGGATAAGGCAGGGAAGATGATGATGTTAACGACATATAATGACATTTTTCTCTTTCATTGATATTCTAAAATATTGCTTTATAAAATTTTCTTGTATTCGTGCCAAAAGATTTTTTAGTTTCCCTTGGTTATAAAAGATTGTTAGTGCAGCCCACTCCATACTAGAGTAGCCGTAAGCGATATCCGCTGCACAACTAGTCGGCCACACTTTCTGTCCGCGATACGACAGCGCTACACGTATATGTATATATATTTTAAAGCAATTTAAAATTCAGTCAAGGACAACAAGTTCAAGTGGATAAAATCTGTGCTCGCGCCAGTTTCATACTTTTTCTTTTTTTTTTAAATTTAGAAAGTGCCAGTACTTTTGAAAGTGCAACCTCTTTGATATTTGCTTTTTATGTTTATAATCTGTGTCTCTAGTGATGTGCATATGTATGTGTCGTTGCGGATTTTCTATCGATTTGTTCCGGTTCGTGGAAATACGAGCGTCGACTTCATTTACTTAATAATACTTCAGTATTGTATAACCTTTTATTAGTTTTTATGCAATATTAATGTTGTTTTTAATTTATTTTGACTTGATGCAAACGTTAAATGTATTTGTAACGATTTTACTAAATCACCTCTGTCTATGACACTGGTATCTGTATCTTCTTGATAGCTTCTACAAATCTGCTACTATTTCAATGGGCTTGGATTTTCTAAGTAAGCTGGTGCTTTATGCTGGTAAAAAGTTAACGTAACTACATTCTCAATAGCAAATAGTTTCATTATTTTCACTTAATATCTTTACGGATAAAGTAAACATTTGTAAATTCATTGCAATAAATATACGTGTACTCGAAGTAGAGCGATAAAACGAAACTAAACCAGATGAAGGTTACCTTGTAAATTCAATTCCATATTCGGTGAGCGTTTACTAATAAAAAACTTTCGACTTGTTGTTAAGCGAGTTTGTTACGTAAAGTTAACAGGTTAATTAACATTAGAACCATTTTGTTGACATCTAGAGGAGGGATGAATCGCATGTAACAATAACGTTAGTTATGAGTGTTACACTGGTAGAGGTAGATCTAGAAAGAGATGGATGACATCAAGAAGGGAGTGATGACTGACATGACATATGATAGGGTTATGTGGAGGACAAAAACCTGTTGCGCCACTACGGGAGTAGGATAAGGCAGGGAAGATGATGATGTTAACGACATATAATGACATTTTTCTCTTTCATTGATATTCTAAAATATTGCTTTATAAAATTTTCTTGTATTCGTGCCAAAAGATTTTTTAGTTTCCGTTGGTTATAAAAGATTGTTAGTGCAGCCCACTCCATACTAGAGTAGCCGTAAGCGATATCCGCTGCACAACTAGTCGGCCACACTTTCTGTCCGCGATACGACAGCGCTACACGTATATGTATATATATTTTAAAGCAATTTAAAATTCAGTCAAGGACAACAAGTTCAAGTGGATAAAATCTGTGCTCGCGCCAGTTTCATACTTTTTCTTTTTTTTTTTTTTTTTTTTTTTTTTTTTTAATTTAGAAAGTGCCAGTACTTTTGAAAGTGCAACCTCTTTGATGTTTGCTTTTTATGTTTATAATCTGTGCCTCTAGTGATGTGCATATGTATGTGTTGTTGCGGATTTTCTATCGATTTGTTCCGGTTCGTGGAAATACGAGTGTCGACTTCATTTACTTAATAATACTTCAGTATTGTATAACCTTTTATTAGTTTTTATGCAATATTAATGTTGTTTTAAATTTATTTTGACTTGATGCAAACGTTAAATGTATTTGTAACGATTTTCACTAAATCACCTCTGTCTATGACACTTGTATCTGTATCTTCTCGATAGCTTCTACAAATCTGTTACTATTTCAATGGTCTTCGATTTTCTAAGTAAGCTGGTGCTTTATGCTGGTAAAAAGTTAACGTAACTACATTCTCAATAGCAAATAGTTTCACTATTTGCACTTAATATCTTTACGGATAAAGTAAACATTTGTAAATTCATTGCAATAAATACGTGTACTCGAAGTAGAGCGATAAAACGAAACTAAACCAGATGAAGGTTACCTTGTAAATTCAACTCCATATTCGGTGAGCGTTTACTAATAAAAAACTTTCGTCTCTTGTTGCTAAGTGAGTTTGTTACGTAAAGTGAACAGGTTAATTAACATTAGAACCATTTTGTTGACATCTAGAGGAGGGATGAATCGCATGTAACAATAACGTTAGTTATGAGTGTTACACTGGTAGAGGTAGATCTAGAAAGAGATGGATGACATCAAGAAGGGAGTGATGACTGACATGACATATGATAGAGTTATGTGGAGGACAAAAACCTGTTGCGCCACTACGGGAGTAGGATAAGGAGGAAGATGATGTTGACGTCAAGTCTAAACTCAATTCTACACCAAGGGTATCCCTTAGTTACCATTTAAGACTGTGAGTTAGCAGTAAGCTCAAATAAGTAATAGATAGTCATAGAATAGATAAGATTAATGAATTAAAATATTACATTGTATTTGTCATAACAGTCCATTTATAAAAAAATGTTGAAATCTTGTAAGTTGACAGATCTGTCATACTTCATACTTAATATTATAAAGAGGAAAGATTTGTATTTTTGTATGTATTTGATTCACGCAAAAACTTCTGGGACGATTTTAAAAATTCTTTCACCATTAGAAAGGTAATTTTTCTGTGAGTAACATAGGCTATATTTTTTAAAATTTCACGCGTGCGAAGTCGCGAGCAGCAGCTAGTAGGTTATAAAACGATTTCCTCACAGTTGATTCTATTTTGATGAGATGGTTTTGTAGTCCAGTTACAAATGTAGTTAACATTTCTGTTTACATTGTCGCTGCATTGGTTTTGGTGCTGGCGTCGGTTTCCTTCCCACAGTACGTTAATTGCTTTTGGCGGTTTGCCGATATTTATGCAGTTGGGAGTTGGGATTCATCTGTTTACAGCCCTATGGGTCAGTGGTTAGAATAACGGCATTGCTAAAAATATGACTTCAAATTAAATTCGTTAAAGAAAGATCTGCCTTCCATGCAGTTTTGTGCATTGAATTTATATACGTCTATAAAAGTAACTAAAAACTATTTTATCAGAAAAAATATTTATAAAAAAAACATACAGACGAATTGACAACTACCTCTTTTTGGAAGTCGGTTAATGAAAAGATATTAAACAAAATATATTTAAATACAATATACCTTTTTGAAAAAATATTTTAGATACAAGATATCTGTATCTTGTGTCTATATCAGATACTTGTATCTCAAATAAGTGACATTTCTGCCAACCGATTCTTCCGTACTTTTGCGTCCATAAGTTATACAGTTTGAATGATGAAATATTAAAAAAGAACCAATATAAAAAAAGGCGATATTAAAAACACTCGAAATGTAATGTATGAATGTAGAAGCGAGAGTGTCTCAGGACAAATGGAATTATCGCCTCTGTCTACCTCTCTAGGTAACGGTTGTGAGTTATTCAAAATTTTACTAACTAAGCTATATTTGTAGTTTTGTCATATTGACCTAAACTAAAGCTTAATAAGACGTATCTAGTCGTCTAATCTCTTTGTTGTTATAGCCTTGAACTTTCGAAGGCAATTCTCGAGACGAAGAAGCGAGTGTTCGCACGGACGTGAAAACGCTGGGCGATAAATAATGTGTCAAAATGGAACGTATGGGATTGTATGAAGCCGTTCATACGGAGGCGTTTTTCGACTTGGCGTATTTCTCTACGCGCACTGTTCCATTTTGGGCATTGGGCGTTAGCGTAAAAATAAAATGCAACATATGGAACTTCATACAAGTGTTCGCACGAGCGTAGGAGAAATCACGCGTTACGCTACACTACTTTCCAAAATTATTTAGACCATCCAATAATAAACATTTAAAAAAAATCTGAGAATGAAAAAATATCGGTAGACTTTAAGCACTATATATAATGCGTGTTTTCTAGTCAAATGACATTAGATAACTACTGTAGAAATATTTTTAGTAGTTATTCTATATTTTACTTGTTTTAATTTCACAATAGCTAAATTAAAACAAAATTGCAGCTTCAAAAATGAACATCATACAAACTAGGAAACATAATAAATTGTCTTTATAAAATGATTTTTTTTTGGGAATGTAGTCAAAATGTAGATGGACAAATATTTTTGGAGCCTAGTGTAATTGTTTTAACGCTCAACGCGCTGTCAGCCTTCGCACGGACGTGAAAACGCTGGGCGATAAATAATGTGTCAAAATGGAACGTATGGGATTGTATGAAGCCGTTCATACGGAGGCGTTTTTCGACTTGGCGTATCTAGGTACGCCGCGATAAATTTATTGGTCCATTTTAATAAAAATACGCCGCGTTTGGCTGTCGAACATGTTTGTTTGTGTTTACACCGATCAAAACAAGTTTGCGATCACTAGCTATAAAAATTGATCTGTTTTGTAACATATCTTTACATGTAAAAATGTATGTAATGTCTTATAGGAAATTAAACCACATTTTTTTCTTAAAGTAAAGCAATAATATGTTATACTTGATAAGTTACATTTGAAAAACATATTAACTAGTGCTAGGATCGCAAACTTTTAACAATATTGTACATATTGTACTATCAGAGCTCTGTCGTGGGTTGTAGATCCCAAAGTTCAAGGTATAGCGGGGGGCAAAAAAGATCATCAATAAGATTTACTAATTATGTTATTGGATTGAATATACCATGTTATAAAGACTAGGCTACCTATAACATTGCATTTAAAGTCCTGTTACATCCGGTGCAGTAGTTTCGGAGATTATCCATAACATACACGGACTTTCGGACACATTGATTTCTTGTCCTAATAATTAACGCAATAAATATAATACATTCAATACGAAACACGATTTTTATAATACTTTTCATTTTATACGAATTAACAAAAGGAGCTTATTATAACTTTGGCAGACGTTCTATGACAATCAGTAATTGTTGTATGGGAGTTAGGATTTTATTTAACGGGACAGAAAAATATGTGGCAGCAGAACTTATAATGCACAGCTACAATAAAAATTATCTTTTACGAATTTCGTTAATATTTCGATCATTAAACTATAGACTGACAAGGATGATATCAGGGGAGTGACAGGGGCAAACTATATCATTGAATAAAAATGTCTTATAGACAGTGGCGCAATCTCGTGGAGTGGAGAGGGCGACTGAACTTGTAACCAGTCAGTTATAGTTTATCTAAATAAGATATATTAGTTGATAATTGACGCATATGAAGTATCGAATTAAATTTGTATGAAGGTAAATACCGTACTTAATAGACAGATATCGTAGTGTCGAAACAAACACGCATAGCGAACAATTATGAACTATCGATATTCGGTTTAAATAAAATTTATCGAACTTAACTAAAATTATTATTTTCTTATTACTAATTTAGAGGACAATTCTAGTATTGATTATAGTGTAGAGAATTTAGCGATGACAATAATAATAGGAAATCCAATTCGATTACGTACGGCTGTAGTAGTAATAAATATTTATTTACTCTCATTATTTGTAATAGTTTTCTGCAGTTCATTATTAATTTGAGAAAATAATAATTTTTTTAAATTCTTAAGTTATAACTATGAATCTATCGATTTCAACTTCTATAAGAATATAAGCTAAAATCGATAAGATTCATGACTGATTTTACACACAACCCCCATCCACGAAATGTCAAATGAATTGTCAAACTAATCCATCTTATTTAGACAAACTATAAATAGCTACCATACTCTTTACTGCTTTGACATGTAATGTCACATGTCAAAATTAATTAAATAAATAATGTAAATGAAACTAAAATGTCAGAATTTTCTGATCGTATTTTCCTCTTTCTATTAACTTGGTGTGTTTTGGGACCCTGATAATATAATAATTCTCTCATTGTTATTTGGATATTTATCACGGACTCTGCCTTCTGCCTTATATTCCTTACGTAACCAAAGAATGTCATGGTGATAGCGTGACGTCATTGCGGTGTATTTTGTGTACTTTTCATATGTTATTAATGAAAAACCTAATTGTATATGTTTTAAAATAATAATACAGTGACTTGAAATAATTTTGCTAACAGTTGTTTTATTACATATTCGTTTCAAATTAAGCGAAAACCCAAACCCCTAGCTGTAATATGTTTTATCCAACTGGAACCATCGCTTTCATGAAATTAACTCGACAAAAATTTTAATACGCCAAGCATACTTTAACATACATAACTAAATTAAGTACCTAAATTGACTTTTGCAAATAAAAATAAAGTTTATCTTATAGTTTGTCTAAATAAGGTTGATTAGTTTGGCAATTAACTTGAATTTTTTTTAGGGATTGGTGTTTACTTGTTACCGACAGCGCGGCAGCCAAAAATACAAAACACTTTTTTCCTCAAACTCACATCTTTATTTTTACTTAAATTCAGTTTTTACACCATAACACCATTCTTCACCATCATTTACTATCTATCTCTTTTCTTTATCCCACGATAAATATCTTGGTGGCCAGTATGCAACCTCTTTGGCTGTATACATACTGCTTGTCAGCCAAAGAGGTTGTATTTTGCACTCAACATACCGCCCACCAAGAACATTGTTAATGTTCTTCACAAAACTGTCCCGCCCACCATGCGATGTGGGGGAGAACTTAAAACGATGGTGACAAATACAAAAACAACATAGCCTCATAACTTCTTGAACAGTGGACTGTATAATCTAACTTGAAAAAACATCTCTTTTATAGGTAACTATCAATAAACTTTAAATATCAAAAGACAACTCAAATACAAAACATCAGTACTTAAATCTTTGCTTATTTGCTAATAGCCACTCACAACATTTGACCTAAATTGCTAAAATTATTTAATTTCACAAAACACAAATACAAGTATCATACACATCTTAATATCAGTAAGATTTAGTCCTAACCATTACGGTTTCAGCAAGTTCACACAATAAACCACAGAAGAGTTTCCTCCCTAATAACTACAATTCCCTGAGGTTTGGCTTATATGTGTGAACATTTGTGGGCCGACTGGCTGTTTGACTTAAAAATCTAAATCTACTTGTTACCTGCCTCTTCATCGCGCCAATAACTTGCGATCTTTTTCATTTACATCTTCTTGTCATTACAATCTCGGTAGGATATGGATAGATACCTAGGTCCCTTTTTACCAAGTTCAAAACATCCACTAAATGATCCCTAGAACTTACATCATACACAATGCCACATAGGCCTAATATTTCGGAGAGTGCTCGCAATGATGTATTGAACGGTAAGGGATACCTCTCAGTGCTGTACGTTGTTAAGACCGATGTATCCTAAACTTTAGCTCTAGTTTTCCGTTTGCTTGGTTCGGTTTGCAGGGAGCTCGTTATAACATTGAATACATGGTCACACTGGAAAAACAGTACCTAGGATCAAATCATTTGACTTGAATAAACTACATCTTATTATCTTGTACTTCTTAAACTTACACCTGATATCTTTACTATTGCTTTTACATCTTATCATTATGTATGTACTTATGGCCCGCTTAATCCCTTAACATTGCTAACACTGCCATAAAACAGAACAATAAAAAGTAAAAATCCTAACCTATACATTGCAACAATACAACAAAATATAACACACGAACATAGACATTAATCCTAAACACAAATCAATAATATATAAACCTCAGAAAATAATCTCACACCATCCAATTAAAACACTAAAACCTAAAAAACACAAAATCACATCTTACCAACTACCAAAATCATACCTATTGTCAACACACAAAAATTTAGAAAATAAAATATCACTCAACAAACCCACATTCTTTTAAAATAAATCAATTCACTTTTTAAATTTTCACAAAAATGGCGCGTACACGCGGATGACGTCATCAAGCGCGCACGAAGCGCTGCCCTTTGTGGCGCCATCGCGCTCACGCCCTGCTCGACCCTGCTGCGCTGGCCGTTGTAGCTTGCCACGCTGATCCCACTCACATGTTGCGGCAGTCTTCTACTTACGAGTATATGTGCTCCTACTCCCCAACTCCTATGGCGTTAGTTTTTGCACCTTGTGAACTTGTTCTGCCCGGCTGCCGGCTCTCGGTTTAGTTGCCTCAGTATTTCACTAATCCGGCTCGTATGGACCATGTTTAACTTGTTACCGACAGCGCGGCAGCCAAAAATACAAAACACTTTTTCCTGAAACTCACATCTTTATTTTTACTTAAATTCAGTTTTTAACATAACACAATTCTTCACCATCTTTTTCTTCTATCTATTTTCTTTATCTATCACACGATAAATGCCTTGGTGGCCAGTATGCAACCTCTTTGGCTGTATACATACTACTTGTCAGCCAAAGAGGTTGTATTTTGCACTCAACATACCGCCCACCAAGAACATTGTTAATGTTCTTCACAAAACTGTCCCGCCCACCATGCGATGTGGGGGAGAACTTAAAACGATGGTGACAAATACAAAAACAACATAGCCTCATAACTTCTTGAACAGTGGACTGTATACTCTAACTTGAAAAAACATCTCTTTTATAGGTAACTATCAAAAACTTAAATATCAAAAGACAACTCAAATACAAAACATCAGTACTTAAATCTTTGCTTATTTGCTAATAGCCACTCACAACATTTGAACTAAATTGCTAAAATTATTAATTTCACAAAACACAAATACAAGTATCATACACATCTTAATATCAGTAAGATTTAGTCCTAACCATTACGGTTTCCAGCAAGTTCACACAATAAACCACAGAAGAGTTTCCTCCCTAATAACTACAATTCCCTGACGTTTGGCTATATGTTGTTACATGTGGTGCGACTTGCTTTTGCTAAAAATCTAAATCTACTTGTTACCTGCCTCTCTCATCCGCTCGCCAATAACTATGGGCGACTTTTCTCATTCTTACATCTTGTCATTACAATCTCTAGGATACTGATAATACCTAGGTCCCTTTTTACAAAATGTTCAAACATCCACTTAAATGACCCTCCGAACTTACATCATACACAATGCCACATAGGCCTAATATTTCGGAGAGTGCTCGCAATGATGTATTGAACGGTAAGGGATACCTCTCAGTGCTGTACGTTGTTAAGACCGATGTATCCTAAACTTTAGCTCTAGTTTTCCGTTTGCTTGGTTCGGTTTGCAGGGAGCTCGTTATAACATTGAATACATGGTCACACTGGAAAACAGTACCTAGGATCAAATCATTTGACTTGAATAAACTACATCTTATTATCTTGTACTTCTTAAACTTACACCTGATATCTTTACTATTGCTTTACATCTTATCCATTATGTATGTACTTATGGCCCGCTTAATCCCTTAACATTGCTAACACTGCCATAAAAACAGAACAATAAAAAGTAAAAATCCTAACCTATACATTGCAACAATACAACAAAATATAACACACGAACATAGACATTAATCCTAAACACAAATCAATAATATTCTAATACATCATACATATTCTCAACATCAAATTAAAACACTAACCTAAAACACAAATATCAAATCTTACCAACATAACCAAAATCATACCTAGTGTCAACACACAAAAATTTAGAAAATAAAATATCACTCAAAACAAACCCACATTCTTTTAAAATAAATCAATTCACTTTTTAAATTTTCACAAAAATGGCGCGTACACGCGGATGACGTCATCAGAGCGCGCACGAAGCGCTGCCCTTTGTGGCGCCATCGCGCTCACGCCCTGCTCGACCCTGCTGCGCTGGCCGTTGTAGCTTGCCACGCTGATCCCACTCACATGTTGCGGCAGTCTTCTACTTACGAGTATATGTGCTCCTAACGCCCAACTCCTATGGCGTTAGTTTTTGCACCTTGTGAACTTGTTGGCTGCCGGCTGCCGGCTCTCGGTTTAGTTGCTCTCAGTATTTCACTAATCCGGCTCGTATGGACCATGTTTAACTTGTTACCGACAGCGCGGCAGCCAAAAATACAAAACACTTTTTCCTGAAACTCACATCTTTATTTTTACTTAAATTCAGTTTTTAACATAACACAATTCTTCACCATCTTTTTCTTCTATCTCTTTTCTTTATCTCACGATAAATGTCTTGGTGGCCAGTATGCAACCTCTTTGGCTGTATACATACTGCTTGTCAGCCAAAGAGGTTGTATTTTGCATTCAACAATTGGTGGTATAAAAATCAAAGAGATTAAAAATATATATAGAGTAGGCATAGTTTACACTTCACTTGAAACATTTTTCACATAATCTCATTACCGTTGTCTATTGATAGATCCCCATAACCACATCTCAATATAATTAACTAATTTAAATTAATTGCCAGCAAGTGTCACTAAATCATATTTATATGTAATTTAATTTATTTGTTATTTTATTTTGTGATACTGTTTATTTTACAATAAAAGATGGAGCTTATAATTATGTAAAATGTTTTATCAGATGTCAATACAAGGTTACGAGGCGGCATATTAAATTTGACAACTGATTTACATTCTAGAGAAAGTGCCGATGAAAACATGCCTAGTCTTATATATTTCTTAAATGTCTTTGTGTAAAATCAAAAGAATATAGTTGGTTTGATTTCCTACAATTTAAATCGTGCACCACTAGTTCCAGGACCCACGAGCCACGAGCCGCTACTGATTAATAGAAAATCTAATAAATAAATTTTCTATAACTATATAATATGTAAACTTATTATATGTATCAAGTAGAACACTTTTTATCAATATTCGGGTGAAAATAAAATAAAACATTGCATGAGAGCTTTGTTAGTGCGTGTAGAAAAAACCTTTTTTTTAAACATTAGCAAATGTTAGTTTTAAAGAAAATGTACGTCTACTTTTAGTTTGCTGTCTAACTACGTGACTTCGGATTTAGTCGCCAGTTTTCGGGTCGGGGTAGTAATTTAACAGAAACAATTTACACGTCTTACTGACACGAGATACGATCAAGAGTGGATTTTTTACGCTCGTACGAACACCTATCGCGTGGGCGTAAAAAGTCTGCTGACCTTGAATTTTACCGCGGCGTACAAAGTCTGCCCGTGCGAACGTACGCTTAGAGTTTGACGTATTGCTTGCTGGTTGAGCTGGTAGGGAAAATTGTATGAGACTATGTTCGTAATTTTACGATAGCAATACTGGTAAGATTGTAAACTAACCTAGTTCACAATTAAACGATGTACATATATTACACGGTGCACGTTTATGATAAATCTATACTGATATTATAAAGAGGAAAGATTTGTATTTTTATATGTATTGAAATAATTCAAAAACTAGTGGGCCGATTTTAAAAATTCTTTCACCATTAAAAAGTTACGTTATAAGTGAGTAACATAGGCTATATTTTATAATTTCACGCGAGCGAAGTCGCGAGCAACAGCTAGTGTAAATATATATATAGTTTAGATTAATCTAATGGCGACTACTGGTATCTTGAAGAACACGACAAGAGAAGAGAATGTACCACTTCAGAAGAGACACTCCATTATATCTGGGAAAAGTGATTTCTGTGAGTTTATATCTATAAAAATTGTATGTTTGTAACTGTCAGGTCTGCTATTGAAATAAAAATGTTAGCTACAATATCAATTGCGACAGCTTGGTTAGTCAGTTTATTACTAAAGAAATGTACAATTTATTTACGTATGTTGTTAAGTCACGTGTCAAGAAAACGTTCCATATAATTCGTAACGTAAATGCGTAGTTTCACAATAAATATTACTTAGACATTTCATATCTTACTTCTTACTAGTATTATAAATGCGAAAGTTTAGATGGATGTTTGATAGAGTTTGCCGCCTAACCTGCTGAAAGGGGCTCGATGAAATTTGACAGATGTAGACCATGGTCTGGAACAACATAGGCTACTTACTTTTTTTTTTTTTTTTTTTAATTTCACACGGACGAAAGCTAATGACGTAAAAAATAATAGTAACTTCTCTGATAAAGCATTTCCTGGGATTCCAGTTATTATTATTGTCATTTTCCAAAGAGATTAAAAATATTTTCATCTTCTATTCCAGGGTCATCTTCTGACGAGGAGGAAGGAGTACAGCCTCATGAGAAGGCGATAGCTGCCGGCCAACCCAACCCGCCGTACTGCGTGCGTAACGTAGAACAGCACGCGTTCGGCAGGAGAGAGATAGAGATAGCGGAACAAGAGATGCCTGGCATCATGGCGTTGAGAGCACGCGCTAAAGATGACAAGCCACTAAAAGACGCGAAGGTGAGAAAGGGACAAATATATGTTAGTTAGTGTCTAATATGTATTATCCGTTTACAAGAGACGTACTGTCGGGGAAATTGGTAGTGTTCCACATTAAAACTGCAATCGTTTGAACATTTTGAAACTAGACGCAGAATAGCAGTCAACTAGCTGTTCGCGTGCGGATTCATCCGCGTGAAATTAAAAAAACTTTATTTTATTGTTTACATTTGTCAAATTATCAATAGCAAATGTCAAAATGACATGACAACATGACCTTAGCAAACTTGTTTCTTGATGTTGGCAGCAACTTATGGTCTCTTTCCCACATTAGGGTTTTTATCCAAAATGTTTACCACCTAAGTTTAATGGCGTGAAAATATATAGCCTAAAGCGTGACATAAGTGTACGGCTTTTTATTAAAAAAGAATTATTCAGAAATATGCTGTAATTGCTGACATCTTAGGCAACAAAGAAGTGTCCGTTTACGCTTTATTATAATAGTGTAGATAAAACGCAGCTTATACGTGTGTGTACGAAAAAAGTCGGTTGGGTTAGGTTAGTTTCTTTTTATTATTATCCCTTCGTTTGCACTCACTGATATCTAATTAATTATTTGTAGAAGAGGCGGAGTATGTCTCGTTGCAATGAATAGGGCAATTTTTCTTGAAGTGGAACACCGCGGATTTCCGCGACTGTATAATTATTATGATAAACTGTATATTTCGCTCACAGTTCGCAAATATTTTAAATCTACTTAGGAATAGAAAAACACAAGACTTAAAAGTATTAACCTTGTGGCATTTTTTATTATTAGTAGCGCTAATCAGTTAAATTTGAGTTTAATTTATGCTCTACGGGCAAAGACATTTAAAAATATATAGACGAGGCATAATGAACAACATTTTTTTTACCGGTACTTACTCTGAAAGGTACTAGATTGTCAAGTTTAGTCCCACCTGTGTTCTTGTATTAACATAAAATATTTTACTAAATTATAATAATCTCTATCTTTTGTTATAATTAAACTAAACAGTGTTTTAATGACACCTATTGGCAATTAATTATGTCGGCATGTGGTTTTGAGGATATTAATAGCGTTAGTGAGATTATGTGAAAAATGTTTCAAGAGAAGTGTCAACTATGCCTCATCTATTTAATCTCAGTCTACGGGTCTGATAAGTTTTTCTGTTTATAAGTCTACGTTTTGTGTATGAGTTCACAATTCAACAGATAGTGGGATGCACACATATAAATGCACAGACAGCGGTGCTGATAGAGACGCTGACAGCGCTGGGCGCGACTGTCCGTTGGGCGGCGTGCAACATATACAGCACGCAGAACGAGGTCGCCGCGGCGCTCGCACATGCTGGTATACGTTCTTGTGTGTGACGTCACCAATGACGTGTACAGTGAATGGTGAATGATCGTTTAGTGTCAAAAAACAAATGACTTATAGAACTTAACCATCCAAAGACTCACCACTTAATCTTCACTCAATACTCAATTGTCACTCACCACTTAATCTTCACTCAATACTCAATTGTCACTCACCACTTAATCTTCACTCAATACTCAATTGTCACTCACCACTTAATCTTCACTCAATACTCAATTGTCACTCACCACTTAATCTTCACTCAATACTCAATGGTCCATCACTACTCGATCTTCATTCAATACTCAATTGTCACTCACCACTTAATCTTCACTCAATACTCAATGGTCCATCACTACTCGATCTTCATTCAATACTCAATTGTCACTCACCACTTAATCTTCACTCAATACTCAATTGTCACTCACCACTCTATCTTCGCTCAATACTCAATTGTCACTCACCACTTAATCTTCACTCAATACTCAATTGTCACTCACCACTTAATCTTCACTCAATACTCAATTGTCACTCACCACTTAATCTTCACTCAATACTCAATTGTCACTCACCACTTAATCTTCACTCAATACTCAATTGTCACTCACCACTTAATCTTCACTCAATACTCAATTGTCACTCACCACTTAATCTTCACTCAATACTCAATGGTCCATCACTACTCGATCTTCATTCAATACTCAATTGTCACTCACCACTTAATCTTCACTCAATACTCAATGGTCCATCACTACTCGATCTTCATTCAATACTCAATTGTCACTCACCACTTAATCTTCACTCAATACTCAATTGTCACTCACCACTTAATCTTCACTCAATACTCAATTGTCACTCACCACTTAATCTTCACTCAATACTCAATTGTCACTCACCACTTAATCTTCACTCAATACTCAATTGTCACTCACCACTCTATCTTCGCTCAATACTCAATTGTCACTCACCACTTAATCTTCACTCAATACTCAATGGTCCATCACTACTCGATCTTCATTCAATACTCAATTGTCACTCACCACTTAATCTTCACTCAATACTCAATTGTCACTCACCACTTAATCTTCACTCAATACTCAATTGTCACTCACCACTCTATCTTCGCTCAATACTCAATTGTCACTCACCACTTAATCTTCACTCAATACTCAATTGTCACTCACCACTTAATCTTCACTCAATACTCAATTGTCACTCACCACTTAATCTTCACTCAATACTCAATGGTCCATCACTACTCGATCTTCATTCAATACTCAATTGTCACTCACCACTTAATCTTCACTCAATACTCAATTGTCACTCACCACTTAATCTTCACTCAATACTCAATTGTCACTCACCACTCTATCTTCGCTCAATACTCAATGGTCCATCACTACTCGATCTTCATTCAATACTCAATTGTCACTCACCACTTAATCTTCACTCAATACTCAATGGTCCATCACTACTCGATCTTCATTCAATACTCAATTGTCACTCACCACTTAATCTTCACTCAATACTCAATTGTCACTCACCACTTAATCTTCACTCAATACTCAATTGTCACTCACCACTTAATCTTCACTCAATACTCAATTGTCACTCACCACTTAATCTTCACTCAATACTCAATTGTCACTCACCACTCTATCTTCGCTCAATACTCAATGGTCCATCACTACTCGATCTTCATTCAATACTCAATTGTCACTCACCACTTAATCTTCACTCAATACTCAATGGTCCATCACTACTCGATCTTCATTCAATACTCAATTGTCACTCACCACTTAATCTTCACTCAATACTCAATTGTCACTCACCACTTAATCTTCACTCAATACTCAATTGTCACTCACCACTTAATCTTCACTCAATACTCAATTGTCACTCACCACTTAATCTTCACTCAATACTCAATTGTCACTCACCACTTAATCTTCACTCAATACTCAATTGTCACTCACCACTTAATCTTCACTCAATACTCAATTGTCACTCACCACTTAATCTTCACTCAATACTCAATTGTCACTCACCACTTAATCTTCACTCAATACTCAATGGTCCATCACTACTCGATCTTCATTCAATACTCAATTGTCACTCACCACTTAATCTTCACTCAATACTCAATGGTCCATCACTACTCGATCTTCATTCAATACTCAATTGTCACTCACCACTTAATCTTCACTCAATACTCAATGGTCCATCACTACTCGATCTTCATTCAATACTCAATTGTCACTCACCACTCTATCTTCGCTCAATACTCAATGGTCCATCACCACTTAATCTTCACTCAATACTCAATTGTCACTCACCAGTTAATCTTCACTCAATACTCAATTGTCACTCACCACTTAATCTTCACTCAATACTCAATGGTCCATCACTACTCGATCTTCATTCAATACTCAATTGTCACTCACCAGTTAATCTTCACTCAATACTCAATTGTCACTCACCAGTTAATCTTCACTCAATACTCAATGGTCCATCACTACTCGATCTTCATTCAATACTCAATGGTCCATCACTACTCGATCTTCATTCAATACTCAATTGTCACTCACCACTCTATCTTCGCTCAATACTCAATGGTCCATCACTACTCGATCTTCATTCAATATTCAATCGTCACTCACCACTCTATCTTCGCTCAATACTGGATGTCTATCACTACTCGATCTTCCTTCAATACTCAATTGTCACTCACCACTCTATCTTCGCTCAATACTCAATTGTCACTCACCACTCTATCTTCGCTCAATACTCAATGGTCCATCACTACTCGATCTTCATTCAATACTCAATTGTCACTCACCACTCTATCTTCGCTCAATACTCAATTGTCACTCACCAGTTAATCTTCACTCAATACTCAATGGTCCATCACTACTCGATCTTCATTCAATACTCAATTGTCACTCACCACTTAATCTTCACTCAATACTCAATTGTCACTCACCACTTAATCTTCACTCAATACTCAATGGTCCATCACTACTCGATCTTCATTCAATACTCAATTGTCACTCACCAGTTAATCTTCACTCAATACTCAATTGTCACTCACCAGTTAATCTTCACTCAATACTCAATGGTCCATCACTACTCGATCTTCATTCAATACTCAATTGTCACTCACCACTCTATCTTCGCTCAATACTCAATTGTCACTCACCAGTTAATCTTCACTCAATACTCAATTGTCACTCACCACTTAATCTTCACTCAATACTCAATTGTCACTCACCACTTAATCTTCACTCAATACTCAATTGTCACTCACCACTTAATCTTCACTCAATACTCAATTGTCACTCACCACTCTATCTTCGCTCAATACTCAATGGTCCATCACTACTCGATCTTCATTCAATATTCAATCGTCACTCACCACTCTATCTTCGCTCAATACTCAATGGTCCATCACTACTCGATCTTCATTCAATACTCAATCGTCACTCACCACTCAGTCTTCACTCAATACTCAATTGTCACTCACCACTTAATCTTCACTCAATACTCAATTGTCACTCACCAGTTAATCTTCACTCAATACTCAATTGTCACTCACCACTTAATCTTCACTCAATACTCAATTGTCACTCACTACTTAATCTTCACTCAATACTCAATCGTCATTCAGCACTCAATCTACTCTCAATACCACTCAGTGAGGTCTCATCACCCACCTTCCGCAACGCTCCCTTAGTGATCCCCTAAGTGCTGTGAGTGAGGTATTCGCAGGTATAGTGGAGGAGAGCGTGACCGGCGTGCACCGGCTGTACCAGCTGAGCAAGGCGGGCAAGTTGTGCGTGCCCGCCATGAACGTCAATGACTCCGTCACCAAGACTAAGTTTGACAACCTCTACTCTTGCCGGTCAGTACATATATCTATATCTATATCTATATCTATATCTATATCTATATCTATATCTATATCTATATCTATATCTATATCTATATCTATATCTATATCTATATCTATATCTATATCTATATCTATATCTATATCTATATCTATATCTATATCTATATCTATATCTATATCTATATCTATATCTATATCTATATCTATATCTATATCTATATCTATATCTATATCTATATCTATATCTATATCTATATCTATATCTATATCTATATCTATATCTATATCTATATCTATATCTATATCTATATCTATATCTATATCTATATCTATATCTATATCTATATCTATATCTATATCTATATCTATATCTATATCTATATCTATATCTATATCTATATCTATATCTATACTTATTATAATAGAGCGTAAATACACACTTTGTGGCGTAAGATGTCAGCAATCACAGCTTATTTTTGAATATTTTTTTTTTAATACAAACGCCTACACTTGCGTCACGCTTCTTATATTATAGAATACCAGCTGTTCCAGTGCGGTTTCATCAGCATAAAATTATTTTATTGTTTACATGTGTCAAATTATCAATTGCAAATGTAAAAATGACATGACATGACAAACCTTAGCCATCTTTCTTTCTTGATGTTGGCAGCAACTTATGGTCTCTTTCTCACATTAGGGTTTTTATCCAAAATATTTACCCCTTAAGTTTAATGGCGTGAAAATATATAGCCTAAAGCGTGACGTAAATGTAGGGTTTTTTATTACAAAAAGAATTATTCAAAAATATGCTGTAATTGCTGACATCTTAGGCAACAAAGAAGTGTGTGTTTACGCTTTATTATATTAGTATAGATAAATCTACTTCAGAGTTCTAATGTGCAATGAGTGTAGTATCGGCGTAATAAAAGTTAATTATATTAGATTTATATCTTAATTATCTAATATCGGATATTGTAGATCGTCCGATAACTGTGTACAATTGATGGCGCTTGTTGATAATATCTACAATAACCGATTTTAATCGATTTTTCATGTAGATTGTATAGATTGTTAATATTAACTTCCCATAAATAACCAGCCCCTTAAGACAAACTAACATACGATTTTCCCTATCGCTGATCTAAAAGCCAATAATATGAGGAACTGACAATAACATACGATAAGTTACGTGCTTGTCACCTATTCATTCCTATACATTTTGACACATTTCGTCGATTTATTAGCGATATCGCTAATCGAAACTCACTTTTTCTAGGGTGGGTGAAAAGATTGTTTTTGTAAAAGACAAGAGAAAACGTTCCTAGAAACAGGTGTTTCCCGTTGGGCAATTGTAATTTTGTTTTCAATATTACACACAGACATTTCACATGTAATTTTATTCCATCCATCTCTCAACATTTTGGCATTTTTATTATAACTAGTTTTTGCACGCGAATCCGTCCGTGCAAATTAAAAAAAACTTATCAAGTAGCCAATGTTCTTTCATATTATGCTCTACATTTGTGACAAGTTTCATTCAGCAGTTTGGACTACAAACAAACATCCATCTAAACTTTCGCATTTATAATATTAGTAAGATAATTTTATCTTAATATATAATAATATAATAATAAATTTATCTCAGGGAGAGTATAATAGACGCATTAAAGCGCAGCACGGACCTAATGTTCGGCGGCAAGCAGTCGGTGGTGTGCGGTTACGGGGAAGTCGGCAAGGGTTGCTGCCAGGCACTTAAGGCACTAGGATGCGTGGTGAGTTTCACTTTAAATCAATTTACTAACACACTAACACAAAACACTAACTTGTAAGGAGAAGAAATACCAATATGATAAAAAAATATTAACATTGACGGGAAAATTTCGTTTCGAAGGGATATATTTATAAGCTTTCGCCCGCGATTCTCTCCTCTTGGAATTAAAAACAAAAGTAATTAGCCTATGTGTTCTTCTAGACTGTCATCTACATCTATACCAAATTTCATCAAAATCCGTTCAGCCGTTTAGGCTACAAACTATAACAAACATCCATCTAAACTTTCGCATTTATTATATTAGTATGAAAGTATGATGTAAAAATCTTTGTCCGTTTTTAAATTGATGCTTTTTTAGGTATACGTGACAGAAATCGACCCTATCTGTGCTCTGCAAGCGGCAATGGACGGCTTTAGAGTTGTGAAGCTCACAGAGGTAAAATATTTACATTTGTATGTATTTTTCACAATTATATTGAATCAGACTGTACCGCAGTATACTTGCTGTACTGTACTTTGTACTTTATTTAACTGTACCGTACTGTACTGCATTTAATGTAATGTATTGTATCGTACTGTACTGCATTTAATGTAATGTATTGTATCGTACTGTACTGCATTTAATGTAATGTATTGTATCGTACTGTACTGCATTTAATGTAATGTATTGTATCGTACTGTACTGCATTTAATGTAATGTATTGTATCGTACTGTACTGCATTAATGTAATGTATTGTATCGTACTGTACTGCATTAATGTAATGTATTGTATCGTACTGTACTGCATTTAATGTAATGTATTGTATCGTACTGTACTGCATTTAATGTAATGTATTGTATCGTACTGTACTGCATTTAATGTAATGTATTGTATCGTACTCTACTGCATTTAATGTAATGTATTGTATCGTACTGTACTGCATTTAATGTAATGTATTGTATCGTACTGTACTGCATTTAATGTAATGTATTGTATCGTACTGTACTGCATTTAATGTAATGTATTGTATCGTACTGTACTGCATTTAATGTAATGTATTGTATCGTACTGTACTGCATTTAATGTAATGTATTGTATCGTACTGTACTGCATTAATGTAATGTATTGTATCGTACTGTACTGCATTAATGTAATGTATTGTATCGTACTGTACTGCATTTAATGTAATGTATTGTATCGTACTGTACTGCATTAATGTAATGTATTGTATCGTACTGTACTGCATTAATGTAATGTATTGTATCGTACTGTACTGCATTAATGTAATGTATTGTATCGTACTGTACTGCATTTAATGTAATGTATTGTATCGTACTGTACTGCATTTAATGTAATGTATTGTATCGTACTGTACTGCATTTAATGTAATGTATTGTATCGTACTGTACTGCATTTAATGTAATGTATTGTATCGTACTGTACTGCATTTAATGTAATGTATTGTATCGTACTGTACTGCATTTAATGTAATGTATTGTATCGTACTGTACTGCATTTAATGTAATGTATTGTATCGTACTGTACTGCATTTAATGTAATGTATTGTATCGTACTGTACTGCATTTAATGTATGTATTGTATCGTACTGTACTGCATTTAA
The DNA here is from genome assembly GCA_029286645.1 of Papilio protenor. Lineage (NCBI taxonomy): Eukaryota > Metazoa > Arthropoda > Insecta > Lepidoptera > Papilionidae > Papilio > Papilio protenor. Next base: position 1,115,127 of record JAGSMZ010000014.1, on the reverse strand, counting down.
TGTAATGTATTGTATCGTACTGTACTGCATTTAATGTAATGTATGGTATCGTACTGTACTGCATTTAATGTAATGTATTGTATCGTACTGTACTGCATTTAATGTAATGTATTGTATCGTACTGTACTGCATTTAACGATGTTGTACGGTAAACGTCTTTGCTCTGTACTTAACGACTTAGCTGTTCGCGTGCGGATTCATCCGCGTGAAGTTATAATAACTTTATTTTATTGTTTACATTTGTCAAATTATCAATAGCAAATGTCAAAATGACATGACATGACAAACCTTAGCAATCTTTCTTTCTTGATGTTGGCAGCAACTTATGGTCTCTTTCCCACATTAGGGTTTTTATCCAAAATATTTACCACCTAAGTTTAATGGCGTGAAAATATATAACCTAAAGCGTGACGTAAGTGTAGGGCTTTTTATTAAAAAAAGAATTATTCAAACATATGCTGTAATTGCTGACATCTTAGGCAACAAAGTTGCATGTGTTTACGCTTTATTATAATAGTATAGATAACGACACAAATTCTGCCTCCAAGTTACTGTTCCTCATCATCTCAAACTCGTCGACTCAACTATCAAACGACAGCTTTTAGTAACAGCGACAAATTCCCCGACTACTCTTGTCTCCAGGTGATAAGGCAGGTGGACATCGTGATAACGGCGACTGGCAACAAGGGCGTGGTGACCCGCGACCACATGGAGCGCATGAAGAACGGCTGCGTGGTCTGCAACATGGGGCACAGCAACACCGAGGTGGATGTGCACGCGCTGCGCACACCGGACCTGCTGTGGGAGCGCGTGCGAAGCCAGGTGAGAACATGTGTCGTGTGTCTTGACTTGTCTTGATGTGACAGTACGTGTTTTAATGTGTCTTGATGTGTCAGAATGTATTTTGACGTGTCCTGACGTGTCTTTACATGTCAGGATGTGTTTTGACGTGTATTGACATGTCTTGATGTGTCTGGACGTGTCAGGACCTGTCTTGATGTGACATGTGACAGGACGTGTCTTGAAGTGTCTTGTCGTGTCTTGTTGTTACTTCATGTGTCTTGACGTGACTTGATGTGACAGGATGTGACTTGACGTGTCAGGACGTGTCTGTCTCCCCTTTACGTAGACTACAAAAATATAAATTAAAATCAGGAACTATTTATAACAAATAATGATTTATAACAAAGAGTATATTTATGGTTGCTGCCCTCCCCTAGATCTAGCCTAGATTATCAGCGACACCCTTAACTTAAAGTTGGGTTTTGTTTAGCTTTGTCGTTTGCATGTGTGAATATTTACTACGAGCTGTTTCCGTGCGGTTGCATCTGAATGAAATTATTTTCTTGTTTACATTTGTCAAATTCCCAATTGCAAATGGCAAAATTCAAATGCACAAATGACAAAACTTTGACATTGGATACCAATTACCATGGCAAATCTTGCTTCCTTGATGTTGGCAGCTTTTAGTTTATGGTCCCTTTCCCACATGAAGGTTTTTTCCAATTTATTTATCCCCTAAGTTTAATAGCGTAATATCGTATAGCCTAAAGCGTGTCGTAAGTGTAGGGCTTTTTATTAAAGAAATAATTATTTCAAAAATTAGCTGTGATTGCTGACATCCTACGCCACGAAGTAGTGTGTTTACGCTTTATTATATTAGTATAGATAACGATGTATTTTGTTGAGTTAAATAGTCATTTGTGTTGTGTCATATTGCATTTAAAACATTCTAATTTCATTAATAATTAATTGATACTTTCCAAGCCAGGTTATTTCTATTCTCGATAAATATTAGCTGTTTCCTATACAAAGACTGGCAACATAGAGAACAATAGTTGAATTGATTCTTCTTGTTTTCCAGCCTTTCAATAGTTCACAACCTAACACGGGTCTACACCAAAAGGTGGGTAGCCGCATTTTGGTGTTGTTGTAGAATGTTGCCCGTGCTTTGTTTGTTAACTTTGGTTGCAATAAAACGTACACCAAGTTACATGCCCCACCGAGTTACATATTACCCCACTAAGTTACATATTACCCCACCAAGTTACATATTACCCCACCAAGTTACATATTACCCCACTAAGTTACATATTACCCCACTAAGTTACATATTACCCCACTAAGTTACATATTACCCCACTAAGTTACATATTACCCCACCAAGTTACATATTACCCCACTAAGTTACATATTACCCCACTAAGTTACATATTACCCCACTAAGTTACATATTACCCCACCAAGTTACATATTACCCCACCAAGTTACATATTACCCCATTAAGTTACATATTACCCCACTAAGTTACATATTACCCCACCAAGTTACATATTACTTTACTACTTTCTTTTTTTTTTTTTTATAATATAAAGTGGCAAACGAGCAAGCGGCCACCTGAATCCACCGAAATGGAAAGCGACCGCTGCCCATAAACATCCGCAATTGCAGATGCGTTTGCCTATTCTTTATTGACGGAGGAGACGCACATAAAGAGGACATTTCCCTTCCTATGCGTCTCCTCCAACTAGATTGATAAACTATTGAACGTTTATTTTTTTCTCACCAATTCTAACATGAATACTTGATTGATGAATTTCGATTGACTAATTGTTTAGTCTGGTTTTGTTCAAAGGAATTTAGTGTTTCGCTTGTTTAGTTGTTTTGTCATCTGATATGTGAAAGGTGCAAAAGTAAATATGTTTAAATTTTTTTTTAACTAGGCATACCAAATTATAGTAAATTCGGATTCGCTCGCGACTTAGTATACGTGAAATTAAAAAAAAAATAAGTAGGTAGCCTATGTGTTCTTCCAGGCTATCCTCTACAAATATGCCAAGTTAATCGAAAACCGTTCAGTCGTTTTTGTGGCAAACTATGACATCCATCCATCCAAACTTTGACATTTATAATATTTGTAAGTGCAAATCTTACTAATATTATAAATGCGAAAGTTTAGATGGATGGATGTTGAGTTTGTAGCCTAAAATGCTGAACGGATCTTTATGAAATTTGGCATATTTGTAGAAGATAGTCTGGAAGAACACATAGGTTACTTATTTTTGTTTTGTTTTTACTACCCAAGGACTGATTAGTAAAGATAGCTAATCTATACTAATATTATAAAGAGGAAAGATTTGTATTTTTGGATTTTTGTATGTATTGAAATAACTCAAAAACTACTGCGCCGATTTTACCTATTCTTTCACCATCAGAAAGGTAATTTATCTGTGAGTAACATAGGCTATATTTTATTATTACTAATGTTCAGGAACTATTAATAAACAGCGTGTTTCTGGACGCCGGCGTTAAAAACTCACTAAACTTTAACTTTTCTCGGCTTACGCTGCCTAAACCGTTAGAGGTATATAAAAATGATGTATGAAAGAATTGTAGATCTTAAAAAGTTCTACAGAAAAGTGCGTGATAGCATATATCTATCTTTAACGGTTTTCTTACAATAACCACTTTTGTGTTTACAAAATGAATTTAAAACCCAACGCTATTTGCAGCGTTCTTTTATTGGTTTCAATATTAATCCTTATCCAAATAAAAGCGTTTGTTATCAGGAGAATTTAATGTAGAATAAAATTGTCATTTAGAGTATTAAAATTGGACTAATAGTTTAGAAGATATCGCGAACACAAACAATAAGGGTAACCGAAAAATCAGCTTACAAGCTACCGGACTTAGAAATTTGGAATCTTGCATCGGTAGATTTCTGTTATTACGTACATAGATTACTACTAAGTTAATACTTTTGGTAATAGGTTGAAAAAAAGGGCGAACGTAATAGGTTATATTTGTAATTTCACGCGGGCGAAGTCGCGAGCAACGGCTCGTCTATACTATATTATAAAGAGGAAAACTTTGTATTTTTGTATTTTTGTATTTTTGTATTTTTGTATTTTTGTATTTTTGTATGTATTGAAATAACTCAAAAACTACTGGGCCGATTTTAAAAAATTCTTTCACCATCAGATAGGTAATTTATCTGTGAGTAACATAGGCTATATTTTATTATTACTGATGTTTAGGAACTATTAATAACAGCGTGTTTCTGGACGCCGGCGTTAAAAACTCACTAAACTTTAACTTTTCTCGGCTTACGCTGCTTAAACCGTTAGAGGTATATAAAAATGATGTACGAAAGAATTGTAGATCTTAAAAAGTTCTACAGAAAAGTGCGCGATAGCATATATCTATCTTTAACAGTTTTCTTACAATAACCACTTTTTGTTTACAAAATGAATTAAAAACTTACGCTATTTGCAGCGTTCTTTTATTGGTTTCAATATTAATCCTTATCCAAATAAATGCGTTTGTTATCAGGAGAATTTAATGTAGAATAAAATTGTTCTTTACAGTATTTAAATTGGACTAATAGTTTAGAAGATATCGCGAACACAAACAATAAGGGTAACCGAAAAATCAGCTTTCAAGCTACCGGGCTTAGAAATTTGGAATCTTGCATCGGTAGATTTCTGTTATTACCTACATAGATTACTACTAAGTTAATACTTTTGGTAATAGGTTGAAAAAAAGGGCGAACGTAATCTATACTCTATACTTATACTTATACTTATATATACTTATACTAATATTATAAAGAGGAAAACTTTGTATTTTTGTATTTTTGTATTTTTGTATGTATTGAAATAACTCAAAAACTACTGCGCCGATTTTAAAAAATTCTTTCACCATCAGAAAGGTAATTTATCTGTGAGTAACATAGGCTATATTTTATTATTACTAATGTTTTTTTTGTTCAGGAACTATTAATAAACAGCGTGTTTCTGGACGCCGGCGTTAAAAACTCACTAAACTTTAACTTTTCTCGGCTTACGCTGCCTAAACCGTTAGAGGTATATAAAAATGATGTATGAAAGAATTGTAGATCTTAAAACGTTCTACAGAAAAGTGCGCGATAGCATGTATCTATCTTTAACGGTTTTCTTACAATAACCACTTTTGTGTTTACAAAATGAATTAAAAATCCAACGCTATTTGCAGCGTTCTTTTATTGGTTTCAATATTAATCCTTATCCAAATAAATGCGTTTGTTATCAGGAGAATTAAATGTAGAATAAAATTGTCATTTACAGTATTAAAATTGGACTAATAGTTTAGAAGATATCGCGAACACAAACAATAAGGGTAACCGAAAAATCAGCTTACAAGCTACCGGACTTAGAAATTTGGAATCTTGCATCGGTAGATTTCTGTTATTACGTACATAGATTACTACTAAGTTAATACTTTTGGTAATAGGTTGAAAAAAAGGGTGAACGTAATAGGTTATATTTGTAATTTCACGCGGGCGAAGTCGCGAGCAACGGCTCGTAGGTTATATTTGTAATTTCACGCGGGCGAAGTCGCGAGCAACGGCTCGTTTTTTATAAATAGAGTGATTGAAGAGTTAGGTTTATATGTAAAAATTGGTAGAGAAATATTGATTATTTTAGAGGTTTTTAATGTGATGCAAATAATCTATACTAATATTATAAAGATTTGTATTTTTGTATGTATTTGATTCACGCAAAAACTGGGCCGATTTTAAAATTGTTCACCATTAGAAACGTACGTTATCTGTGAGTAACATAGGCTATAATTTGTATTTTTTTTTAATTACGCGGGCGAAGTCGCGAGCAACGGCTCGTAGGTTATATTTGTAATTTCACGCGGGCGAAGTCGCGAGCAACGGCTCGTAGGTTATATTTGTAATTTCACGCGGGCGAAGTCGCGAGCAACGGCTCGTAGGTTATATTTGTAATTTCACGCGGGCGAAGTCGCGAGCAACGGCTCGTAGGTTATATTTGTAATTTCACGCGGGCGAAGTCGCGAGCAACGGCTCGTAGGTTATATTTGTAATTTCACGCGGGCGAAGTCGCGAGCAACAGCTAGTGATAAATTGAGTCTACTAGAATCAAAAACAGCAATGTCCCTTTCAGACTTTTTTCTCAAATCATAAAATAAAGATTATAAATTATTCGCTAGTTATTGGTAACTGTAATATTTGTGAATGGCTGCAGATATCTTCTAGATATTACAAAATATCAAAAGTAAGGGACTTTTCAATGTAAATACAAGTAAATTAATTAAAACGGTTTGGACATTGCAGGTTCTGAAAGACACATGTGGACTTTGCTGTTCTTGTTGCATACACTCTTGGACATTGTTTATTTTTTGCTTTGTTTTTTTTCCAATTTGCACTATCAACTCTTCGTTTCCTTGCATTTTTATTGTCAACCACTTGTGGATAACACTCCATAGTTCAAATTTAATGATAAAATAAGACTTACAAACCAGTTTTACACAGTAAAAAATGAAATTATCCGAGCGCAATCTTAATGACAAACACAACAATCGCCATACTGTTGACACGACCGCGGTCGATCGTGATTGGCTGTTATGGACAATGATAGTTCGGATACATACACAAGCGGCCAATGCTGATGTTGTTGCAAACATTGATTTTTAAACGTAAATTTCTATGGGATATTGCGGTTTTAGCTACATTCGGAATACACAAAATTATTTGTTTTAATGTGGAGATTCATATGCCACAGATAACACAATTTAGCTTTTTTTGGACATTGCGCTTTTTGATTCTAGTAGACTCAATTATTTGTACTGAAGCGTATTTTCTTTTATACCCTACAAATAGTGGACACTATTTAGCACTACTAGGTAAGATCTATGGAATTATCTGTGATTTCATGAGATTATTATGATTATTAATTCCAATCGGAAATGACTATATGTATATTGATTGATTTAAAAACTTAAAAATAACTTTATCTATACGCAATGCATATTAAAACTATATCTGATTTACGTATTGTGATAAATATTTTCCGTTGAGATATGTTTTTAAATGTTTATGCAAGTATATACGCGTATATAAAATGAAACAAAACTACACTAATATTATAAACTAGCTGTTGCTGAAATTACAAATGTAACCTATTACGTTCGCCCTTTTTTCAACCTATTACCAAAAGTATTAACTTAGTAGTAATCTACGTAATAACAGAAATCTACCGATGCAAGATTCCAAATTTCTAAGCCCGGTAGCTTGTAAGCTGATTTTTCGGTTACCCTTATTGTTTGTGTTCGCGATATCTTCTAAACTATTAGTCCAATTTAAATACTGTAAAGAACAATTTTATTCTACATTAAATTCTCCTGATAAAAACAACTTTCTCCTGACAAAAATACAAAGTTTTCCTCTTTATAATATTAGTATAGATAGGCAATATTTTTGTATGTAATGAAAAAGTCCATAAACTATAGAATTATTTTAAAATGTTTTTCCCTTAGAAAGCTACATTATATCTGACTAACATATGCTATGTTTGTTACTAGTTTTTTTTTAATTCCGTACGAATGAAATCGCGGGCAAAGTCTAGCGTTTTATACAAGTAATTTATAATAGACCTACAGTAAATATCATAAAAGTATTAGAAATCGATGTGCTATACTTATTATTATAAAGAGGAAAGATTTGTATTTTTGTATGTATTGAAATAACTCAAAAACTACTCGGCCGATTTAAAAAAAATATGTCACCATTAAAAAGCTATGTTATCGCTGAGTAAATAGGCTATTTCTATTTACTATTTCTAATTTCACTTAAAGTCGCTAACAACAGCTAGTATCCATATAAAATGTCGGAATTGCATCAGAACAAATGGAGGTCCATACTGCCTACCCCTCTAGGTTAGCGTAGTTCTTGAAGAATATTTTTTTTTGTAGTATTCTCGTCTACCCTACAATATGTTGTCTCCAGGTGGACCACATAATCTGGCCTAACGGCAAGCGTATAGTGCTGCTAGCCGAGGGCAGATTGGCCAACTTGTGCTGTTCTTCGTTGCCGTCCTTCGTGGTATCGGTGACGGCGGCAACACAGGCACTGGCCCTTATAGAGTTGTACAACGCGCCGCAACATAGGTATAAGGTGGGTAGTTTGATTTTCTTTCAGGTTTACATATTTTGGTGAGTTGTAATGTAATGAATGATGAACGAACGAACGAAATATTTTTAACTAGTTTTCGCCCGCGACTCCGTCCGCGTGGATTTAAAAAAAAACAAAAGTGAGTAGCCTATGTGTTTTTCCAGACTATCCTCTACATCTGTACCAAATTTCAACGAAATCTGTTCAGCCGTTTAGGCTAAAAACTCTAACAAACATCCATCCATCCTTTTAAAAAAAAACAAAAGTTAGTAGCCTATGTGTTCTTCCAGACTATCCTCTACATCTATAGCAAATTTCAACGAAATCTGTTCAGCCGTTTAGGCTACAAACTCTAACAAACATCCATCCATCCATCTAAACTTTCGCATTTATAATATTAGTATGATATGATTGAACATAAATGAACGAGTCGTTTGTTTATTTCCCACCGTGTAATATAAAAAACAGTTTTACGTTAATGATGGAGAGATGAATGGAAATCATACTTAATATTATAAATGCGAAAGTTTGGATGGATGTTTATTAGAGTTTGTAGCCTAAACGGCTGAACACATAGGCTACTTGCTTTTGTTTTTTTTATTCTACGCGAACGGAGTCGCGGTCGAAAGCTAGTGAATACATATATGAACGGAGGTATAATCGATTTATTGAACGAATGAATGAGTACATGAAAACATAATCTATTTATTAAAGCATAAACGAATTAATGTGTTTATGAACGACATAACGAGAAATGATCGAATGATCGATTCGATCGATGATCGAATGACTGAATGATATAACGATCTAGTATATCCAATACTTTCCCGAAGGACGTCTATAATGATCACTTTTACAGGCGGACGTATACTTGTTGCCAAAGAAAATGGACGAATACGTAGCGAGTCTGCACTTGCCGACGTTTGACGCACATCTGACGGAGCTGACGGACGAGCAGGCGAAGTACCTAGGGCTGAATAAGGTGGGACCCTTCAAGCCCAACTACTACAGGTACTAGCAGAGACGTACGCGCCATAAACGCCGAGCGAAGAAATAGGGCATTGTAATTGTTAATTGAGGATTGTAATTTATTGTTTGTGGTTTGTCAAGATTGTGGATGGATGGATGATGGAGATAATGAATTTATGGATTGTGTGATTATGTGTATAAGAGTAAATTCAGATATGATTGGTATGTATGAGAGAGTACTTTGCTGATGATGATGGTGATGATATTATTGTTTAAAGTTTGACGACATTTAAAGAAATGTTTGAGAAAAACAATTATGTCAATACTTGAACAGTACTAATCTGCAATTTTTAACGGTTGCTTATTACAGTGCCCTATTTATTTTGCTACTAAGTATACACGCAGGTGTGAAATTAAATAAAAAATAGTATTTTAAAAATCAGTTCCTTACGAATTGATGCCATGGAATCGATTAAATATTAAGACTGTCGATAATAGTGATGTGTTTAGTTGCAGTAGATTTCGATAATCGATATTTTTTCTTGAAATCGATTGATTTTCCAGATTAGAAATAAGTTTACCCAAAGTTGACCATAAAAACTTACATAAATTTTAAATATAAATGTATTATTAATTTATTTGTGTATAAATAACATATATTATTTATTTATAATATACCTTTTAACTGTAATATGTAGTCTTAATTTAATGTACATGTTTGGTTATCATATATTTATTTCTGTTATCTGATTTAATCACAAATTCTCTACAAATATATCGCTCAGATCTTTGCTTATCGCAAGCAATTTTAAATTCCTTAATTAATCATATAGTTTTACACTAATTTGAATCTATTTTAACTGCATTTAAATGTTCCAAATGAAATTATATTCAGACTTCAAATAATATCGATAGATTTTCCCATCACTATCAAAACCATGTGTTGACTTATAGCTATTTAATGTATTAAATATTTATTTATAAGATATCTATGTATTTATATATTACAGTATTTAATTTTTAATAATATAGTTTATTTAATAATATTATAGTTTGTCTAAATAAGAGTGGATTAGTTTGACAATTCATTTGACAATTTAGTAGGGATGGGTTGTGTAAAATCAGGTGTGAATCTTTTCGATTTTCGATTTTTACTCTCATAGAAGTTGGAATCGATAGAGTCATAGTTATAAATAAATAAATAGATAGAATTTTTATTGCCACCAAAAACTACATAAGACATTTAATACACAAAACCTTAGAGCTAGTATAAAAAAAAGAAGAAATGTGATAAAAGGTGGCAAGCTCAGCTAATGCAGGGACGGCGCAGGCCGTTACTGCGCTGGTTTTCAGCTAGCCCCTTTACACATAAGTGTTAACACATAGGTAGGGTGACTTAACCTAGACAGACATTAAAAATAAATAATAAAGAAATAATACAATTAGTTATAACTTATGGATTAAAATAAAAAAAACACTGTTTTCTCAAATCAATAATGACATACAGAACCAATACAAAGAATGAGAGATAATAAATATTTATTACTACTACAACTTTACATAATTGAATTGGATTTCGCTATTATTATTGTCATCGCATTATTCTCTACACTATATTCTTTATTAGAGTTGTCCCCTGAGTTAATAAGTAAATAATAATTTTAGTTCAGTTCGATAAATCTTATTTGAACCGAATATCGATAGTTCATAATTGTTCGCTGCGTGTTTGTTTCGTCACTACGATACCTGTCTATTAAGTACGGCATTTGCCTTCATACAAATTTAATTCGATACTTCTTACTACTACTTATTTAGACAAACTGTATGTATTTGTTACATTTAACTAAAGAACTAGAGATATAAGTTAACTTTAGTATTTAAAATGCATTTGCACAATGAGTTTTTTTTTTTAATTTTCTTTTTATTATTAACGCGTACGGAATAGAAATATTTACGGATCTGACGGTAATGTTCGTATTTAATGTATTTGTTTGGAATGTTGTGTTTGTATATTCCACGGCTTTTGCTGTTCTCTTGTGAACTAAGAGATTCAAAAATATAGAGGAGGCAAAGTTGACTTTTCACTTGAAACATTTTTCATATAATCTCACTATGTTTATAGTTTATTTTGTAACAATGTTTAGTTTATTTTATAACGAAACACGGAGTTTATTATCTATACTAATATTATAAAGAGGAAAGATTTGTATTGTATGTATTGAAATAACTTAAAAAGTACTGGGCCGATTTCAAAAATTCTTTTTCCATTTAAAAGCTACGTTATCAGTGCGAAATATAGGCTATTTTTTTTAATTTCACGCGCTCGAAGTCGCGAGCAACAGCTAGTTAATTTTATAAAATGTTTTACATGTCAATACAAGGATATGAAGTGGTACAAAACTTAACTGATATAGTACCTTTCAGAGAAAGTACCAGTGAAATTTTGCCTCGTCTATATATTTTTTGAATGTCTTTGGTTGTGAACGGTGATGTAAGAATAGACAATATTTACAGCCACACTCTGGTACTAAACGGTTACGTCACACTTAGTGTAGCTTTAGTGTGAGCAAATAAAGGAGTGCCATTAACCATTAAGACTACTAAATTAAAAAGCTTTTGCAGCAATTTTATTGTCATATGAAAATTGTTGATTTTACCTGTTAGTCGAATTCAATACAAATGAGAAATAAAAAAACCTATCTAATAATTTTATAACACTGTTATTACAGACTTATTGAAGCAACAATTACAAACACAGAAACTTTTCAACATATGTAAATCTTATTTCTTAGAGCGCGCACATCTTTGACTAAACTATCGCACAACTGTTTAGTCTCGCTTTATCTATAAGCTTATATGGAGGTGCGCGTACTCTATTTTTAGTTGTACAACTAAACAGTTGGGCTGCGAATCAATCGACAATCGCACAACAGTTGTGCGATAGTTTAGTCAAAGGTGTGCGTCCGCTCTTACTTATATAAATACCAAAGTTTGGATGCATGTATGTATGTTAGAGTTTGTAGCCTAAACTGTTGAACGGATCTCGATGAAATTTGGTATAGATGTAGAGGATAGTCTGGAAGAATATATCGGCTACTTACTTTTTTAATTCCACACGAACGGAGTCGCGGGGCAAGCTAGTTGTTTGTAATTTCTCATTTCCATTGAACTCGACTAATCTTAAGGAATATATAAAAGTGTTTGTTTGTCTGCATGTATTGTAACAATTTAATATAGCACTGGAAATTCTATTGCTTTCTCTATTCTTACTCGACATATACGAAACAGTATTTTTATGAAATTCACTTAATTCGATTTTTATGTTAAATATTAATAAATGTGTGTGTAGTTGTATGAGTACTATACGTGCACAATAACATGATATAAGAATAACATACATTAATGAAGTATTTAAGTCAAAGCGCCAATAGCCTAATGGTTTGGGGTACGGACTACCGATCTTGAGGTCGAGTGTTCGAATCCCGCCATTCGACTATTGTGAATATCCTAGCACAAGCCTAGAGCTTAGTTGGAATGGTTAAAGCAAATATTAGTAAATTAATAAAAATCTACTAATATTTTAAATAAAAAAAAAATATATTTACAACTGGCTGTTGTTCCCTAGCGACTTCATCCGCATATAATTATGAAAATTTTATTTTATTGTTCACATTTGTCAAATTATCAATTGCAAATGTCAAAATGACATGACATGATGTCAAACCTTGCTTCCTTGATGTTGGCAGCAACTTATGGTCTCTTTCCCACATTAGGGTTTTTATCCAAAATATTTACCCCCCAAGTTTAATGGCGTGAAAATATATAGCCTAAAGCGTGACGTAAGTGTAGGGCTTTTTATTAAAAAAAGAATTATTCAAAAATATGCTGTAATTGCTGACATCTTAGGCAACAAAGAAGTGTGTGTTTACGCTTTATTATAATAGAATAGATTGTATAGATTGTGGCAAAATACTACCCGTATGGCAAGCCAGCTATTGGCATGACGTGTTCACACGAGCCAGTAAAAAACAACGGAAGTGGCAGTCAAACTTCGTACCTCAACTAACTTGGACTTGGTAGTCACAAAATTAAATACCTTGCTAGCTACTTGTAAGCAAGTACATGCTTGTTGGCAAGTGCCAGTATGTAAATGTTCGAGTTGCTTGCATGTCGATTCTCGGTCTTTCATGTGTGTCATGTTATTGTGGTCGTATTGTACTGCACGTTTTGTAGCAAGCTAGCAATTGGAATGCATTAGATAATTAATTGTGTTTGTAATAAGGTTGTTTTTTGCAAATGCTGACGAAATTTTGTCTTCAATGATTTAACAAAAAAATCATCGAGATATGTTACCAGTATTTTACTGCAGAGTTACTAAGTTACCAATTTTATGATTATACTATTTTTTTAATGTTATTGTTTTCGAATTTATTTTATTTTGAATTTTTGAAATGTCTATTTTTTAGGTTGGTTTTAGAATTGATTTTCATTATTTTTATGTTTCGTTATTTATTTTTGGAACAATTTGATTAATTCGTTAATTTGTTTAGATAATTTTATGTTACCTAAACATATGCATTACGAACCACTATTTTAAGCAAATTTCTGCGTCTATTATATTTTTATAGTTTCTACACACTACAGAAATCTACTAATAGTTTGATGATGTCGATACAAAATCATATAAAACAAACAGTAAAATGCGAACCTCCATACATTTTCATATGAAACACCCGACTAAATTGTCAACCGATAGTCTTGTGCAAGTGCACTTAGGGCCTGTCCCACCACTAGCTGATAGAGGCTCAGATAGCTTATGACGTCACTGTTAGATAAGGTAACAAAATCCGAAATTTCCATCACATATTTTACACGTTGAATTGTTATCAGACAATTTACAATTTGGTGGGACTGGCCCTTAGACTGGTAAAAATTAAACCTAATACAGTATAATAAAATGAATTTTATATATCATAAAAGTCTCAATATATGATATTTACTTCATAAAGTATGCTATATAAATATTCTTAGCTCTTCATTCCTTTATATTTTATGAATATGCAATTTATTGCTTTTGTGATAAAATATATTAGTTTTTGAATGTTCTCACATTTATATTAATAAATGAAATGTGCTTATTAATTTAATAGTGAAAGTATTATTTATTATTATCTATTAATAGGCCAAATATAGTTTATCAATTGCCGCATTATGTCTGTACAAAATATTATAAGGTTTGTCTATAGCCTTTTTAAGTTTCGACCCACCTCATGTAGTGTGCCAGGAGTCTAACTAAATAAAATTGTAAAGCCTAAACCGTATGTTAGTAGTGTGTTTAAGGATGTTGCCATGTTTTTTTAAATAAATAAAAACAGAAAAATGTTTGTTTTATTTAACACTAGCTTTCGCCAGCGACTACGTTCGCGTGGGAAAAAAACAAAAGTGAATAGCCTGTGTTCTTCCAGACTATCCTCTACATCTATGCCAAATTTCATCGAAATCCGTTCAGCCGTTTTGGCTACAAACTCTAACAAACATCCATCCATCTCAACTTTCACATTTATAATATTAGTATGATAGTATGATTTACTCGGCCTCGCAATACTACAGAAGAAATATGTCAAGTTGATTCAGTGTACAGTCGCGGAAATCATGTTACACTTCAGTGTTAGTAGTTTGCCACCTTATGATATAAAAAAAGAATTTTCAAAATCGGTCTAGCAGGGGCGGAGTTATGCCGTAACACACATAAAAAATATACAGACGAATTGAGTACCTCCTTCTTTTGGGAAGTCGGTCAAAAAAGACACCAAATTTCGTCACGCAATTTTGAGCTAAACTATTTAACTACGCCGTAGTCTTTGACTCCAAAAATCAAACAAAAAAATGGGACCCACCTGCAAGCACTACCTCTCGGATAAAAAAAAAAAATTTAAAATCGGTCTACCAGGGGCGGAGTTATGCCGTAACACACATAAAAATAAACAAACAAACATACAGAAGAATTGAGAACCTCCTCCTTTTTGAAGTAGGTTAAAAAATAGTATGTACAATGGTGGAAACTGGTGTTCCACCTAAACTGCAATCGTTTGAACATTGAGACGAGATGCGGAATAAAAATCAATTCAATGCAACTTACAAAACTGTACGAAAAAAAGTCGGTTAGTGATACACGGCTTGTTTTTATTACTATCCCTTCGTTTGCACTCACTGCTATCTAATTAATTATTGTCTAACGTTGCAATGACGGTAAAAGTGGAACACCGCGGAATTGCGCGACTGTACCCACGTCATATTATGGGAATAAATGATAATTCCTTTGTATTTTGCGATATAGAAGCGATTAATTCTAGTATTCGGCCGAAAGAAAGAAATATAAATGAGTCTTCAAAGCTTTGTTTGGTTATTTTAATTAATAGATAAATATACACTGTGACTTATTCTTTCTAATTTTCTGTACGTCCATGACGAATTTTAATAAAATAAAAATTTAATAAAAAATTAATTTTACGCTTTGGAAAATATAATAAAAAAAATTGACTATCACGTACATTATTGTTACAATTTTCAACAACGATCGTTGTGACAATGTTTTTATTTATACATATTTTATTGCTATTAATAACCTCTTGTTTCGCACAAAATGGCTGCCCGGCGGATTCTAACATCAAACCATTGCGTGCACATGAAACGGATTGTGCGAAATTCTACCAATGCAGTAACGGGAATAACTTCGAAATGACATGCGGACCTGGGACTGTGTTTGATGAAAGCTTACAGGTATTGTATTTTAACAGTGGTCGAGCCCGCTTTAACATCTTCGCACGAATGGGCCGGCTTGCCCGGTGTAATACCACGACCACACAGAAGACAGACGTGAAGTGGAAGCAATTCCGCATTTCGTCTGATGAGTGTAGTGCCGGAGGCCTAGTTTTAGTCCCTTTCCCTTTCCACCCTTTTCTTCAGAGGAAAGGATGGGAAGGAAAAGTGGATTTGACGGTGGAAGAGACGCATAGGAAGGGGCAATGTCCTCTTTATGTGCGTTTCCTCCTCCGTCAGTTAAGGGTAGGCAACGCATCTGCAATTGCGGATGTTTATGGGCAGCGGTCGCTTTCCATGTCGGTGGATTCAGGTGGCCGCTTGCTCGTTTGCTGCCTTATATTATAAAAAAAAAAATATGGAGGTGAACACTACTCAATGTTCAGTAGTGCAACTAAACAGTTGAATGCGCTGCGAAACAATCGACAATCGTGTGTTGTGCGATTGTTTAGTCAAAGGTGTGCGCCCGCCACCATCTGAGGTCATTCGATTTGTTTTATACCACGAAGTGTTAATCAGTTCGGCTTATTGATATCAGTTCAATTTATAACTATGCTAGCTTTCGCACGCGATTCTGTCCGCGTGGAATAAAAAAAGTAAGTTGCCTATGTGTTCTTACAAACTATCCACTTCATCTAAGCCAAATTTCATCGAGATTAGTTCAGCAGTTTAGGCTACAAACTCTAACAAACACCCATCCATATAAGCTTTCGCATTTATAAAATAAAATAGAGTTCTAAAAATCCTTAGGTGTGCAACTGGCCATCGGCGGTGGACTGCAAAAAGAAATCAACTCCTAAGAAGCCAGCGAAACCTTCGCCTCCGAAGAAAGGTGCTAAGCCGCCAGCAAAAGCGCCACCAGCTAAAAAACCAGCTAAAGCGTGAAATTAAAAACAAAAACACTGTTTAAAATAAACATATTCAACGGTTACTTTAATTTCAAAATTCACAAAGTCGTGTTGTAACATTGATGAAAAAACAACCTCAAAATCTGAATTCACTTTTACGCTTTCTTCTATATGTATCAGTAAATCATAGATTAAAGATTCCCAGAGTGTTCTTATTGGTAGGGGATAAAGCCGAGGTTACAATATGAAGAATTTAAATCACAGTTCGTTTACGTAAATTAGTAAACTTTAGAATTTCTTCTATAGAAGTTGCATAATAAATCGATAATTACGGTTATGGGCTAAGGTTGGCTGCACCCCCTTAGATAAACAACGGTAGCTGTCTAGATCAGGGATGGTAAACCACTGGCATACGTGCCATAAATGGCACAGGACACAATATATTGGGAATGTCGATCATAAAAACACTACGAAAAAGTACAAAGTAGGTATTATATAAAAAAGCGAACGCAATATCATTACCATGCACCATGGATGACGTAATAATCAGTCAAAATTATTTGATGGCACGTTGACCGCATTAAACATTTCTTCAAAAAAAGATTATAATGCATAAAGGTTCGCCACCCCTGGCCTAGATCGGCTGGCGTCTCCCATGCATACAGTACGTGATTTCAGTTTTCATATTCAAATAAATTCATGACTGATTCTGTGCGTGTTATCTGATGTATTTGTAATCAAAGAATGAATCAGAGGCTACTGGTAATGTTCGTCATTATGATGGGCAATAGCTTAGCAGTGCTTTGGTGGGTCAGGGTTTTAAGCACTTGACTTGTAACCTGCTTCCTAGGTTCGTATCCCTCCATGTACTAATGTGATCTTCGAATTTCATTATGTACATAATTTACCTCATGATGCAACCTGAACATATCATATCAGCGAAGATATTCAAAGATATGTGTGAAGTCAACCAACCCCCACTTGGCTAGCGCGGTTGACTACAGCCTAGTCACTTTACTCAGGGTAGGCTGCGAGTCTAAGTCTCCACATATAGCTGGTGACAAATGAAGCATTTATTGATTTTATTCTCTAGGCTCTTGAGAGGCAGACGATCAACTCGCTTGTGCTGATGGAGAAGACCACGATGGTGCTGTGCAAGGATTCTTGCTGATCTTTTCCTATTTAAAAAGTTTCGAATTTAAAGATTCTTTGTTCACGAACCGCACCTATTATAATCAAATGGATTGGTTGTGAAAATTATGAATCACAGTATATTAAGGTTATAAAATTGTTTATCAGTCATAAATTATTAGATAATAATCTATGATTTCATGTTCTTAGTTCACCTGCCAACCATAACTTTTTAAATATCTAACGGTAAATGTTACTTTCGCAACAATTAAATTAAAAAAAAATAGTGCTTCGGCACTGATTACCCTCAGTCAGGTACATGAGTTTAATTTTCGAATTAAGAATATTTTCTTATAAACACTAATTGCCATATTTTAAAAGACAATTTTTGTAAAATTGATTTTTCTTTAAAATCTAGACGTTTGTACTTATCGCGCAAAAGGATCT
Source organism: Papilio protenor (assembly GCA_029286645.1). Classification (NCBI taxonomy): domain Eukaryota; kingdom Metazoa; phylum Arthropoda; class Insecta; order Lepidoptera; family Papilionidae; genus Papilio; species Papilio protenor. The sequence continues at coordinate 1,096,956 of JAGSMZ010000014.1, read as the reverse complement.
ACTACAGTATGAAAATAATTGCTGATAAAATCTTATAATTACCGATATCTTTAAGATTTTTATCAAAAACATCGATTTTAATTGTTACTTGTCAACATTTTTGACAGGAACTAGTTAAAAGCCGTGTTCAAATAATTAGCTGTGGCATGTATGACAGTGAAAAAGATAAACGTTTACAGCGTTTACAGTTGATTTCCACTGATGGAAAGATGTTTTTATCTCAATTTTTTCAAAGAAAATAATGGTTTTGTCCAGTTTTTCCGGTAATAGACACGTACGGTTATATTTTCGTTTATAACCTCAAAATGATACCTTCGTCGAGGTACGTATTACATTTTACGGTTTTTATCATTAAAAGACATTATGTTCTACATTTATGTCGTTTTAAACATCCATACATCGAAACTTGCGCATTTTTTGTTTTAATATTAGCAGATTTTTTAAAATTTACCAATATTTCTTGTACCATTGCAAGTAAACTCTAGGTTTATGCTAAGATTGTTAGTGACAATATAAAAGGCGGGATTCGAACCCTCGATCCATACGGATTAACTTCCTGAGAATACTCTTAACTTGGCTATTGGCATTTCTAAATATTCATAATATTAGTATTGAATATGATAGGAAAAACCCTAAAAATCCTTCAAAGAGTTCCTATTTATACAAAATGTTTGTACACATGTAATTGTCACTTAAGTATTCGATAAGAAATGAAATAATCAATGTAACTTCGATTTTATTACTTAAAAGAATGATATCATTTTACCACAGATTCAATTAATATAATCAGTATTATCAAGTATTAATATAAATTCTAGATAATTAGACATTTCATTTGTTATACTGCTAAGCGATAGACGCTACCGTTTCTTGTTAAAGAGGACTATGTGAATAGGTGAGTTTTGTTTTTTTTTTTATAATCCTTCATTTTTAATCTACAAAAAAACAAAAACTGGCACGTTCCTTTTCGGTTTTGATGAAATTGGAATTTAAATTTGGAATTGGACATTGTTTTAAAAATAAAGTGACGCATTATCGATTTTTTTTAAAGATAAGCTTTCTTAAGACCTATGCGACTAGCGGTGCGTCCTGGTTTTACACGTGTGAACAATTTATATAAAATTATAGGTTATGTTATTTACAGATAATTTATTCTAATGGCGAAAGAATTGTTTAAATCGGTATAATACTGATACGATAGTTCTGGAGTTTACAAACTTTTACAAAAGTTTAAAAAAACAAAAGTGAGTAACCGTCCTTCCAGAATATGCTCTCCATCTTTGCCATCGAGATACATTCAGTCGTTTAGTCGGCAAACTCTATCAAACACCCATCCATTCAAACTTTCGCATTTATATTAGTAAGATTAATAAAACGGAACTACAAGAATCTACAACTACATCTATATCTATAATTTACACAACCAAAACCTTACTAGTTTATATAAAATGGAAATAGAGGCCTAATTTAAGCCCCTTTCTCTTTACCACCCTTTTCTTATAAGGAGAGGTTGGGAAGGGGAAGTGGATTTGACGGTGGAGGAGATGCATAGGAAGGGGAAATATTCTCTTTATATGCATCTCCTCCGTCGGATAAGGGTAGGCAACGCATCTGCAATTGCGGAAGTCTATGGGCAGCGGTCGCTTCGCCATTTTGGCGGATTCAGATGGCCGGTTGCTCGTTTGCCACCTTATGTTATAAAAATATATATATATATATATCTTTAGCTATATCTAAAATCAATTAATCATTACATTAAGCCTGTTTAATACGTGAATTATTGTTGTGGAAAATTTGGCTTTTAATTTAACTTAGAAACTGCGATTTCATCTGAATAGTGTTTATTTAGTCTATCTTACTAATATTATAAATGCGAAAGTTTGGATGGATGGATGTTTGTTAGAGTTTGTAGCCTAACTGCTTAACGGATTTCGATTAAATTTGGTATAAATGTAGAGGATTGTCTGGAAGAACACATAGGCTACTTGCTTTTGTTTTTTTTTTAATTCCACGCGTAGTCGCACGCGAAAGCTAGTTAATATCTATATCTATAGATTTCCAATTCCAATATTTTTTAACGTTGTAAAATTATTTTACAACCATGTCTTGTAGGTTTGTGGTCTTCAATATTTTTATGTTTTATTAGATTAACAGGAAACATGTGGTATTCCATTGTCACTATTTTCCCAAAGGAAATAGTAAGGAAAACATATTTTCTACTAGCTTTCGCTCGCGACTCCGTCCGCGTGGAATTGTATAAAATAAAAGTGAGTAGCATACGTGTTCTTCCAGACTATCCTCTATATATATGCAAAATTTCATCAATATCCATTCAGTGGTTTAGGCTACAAACATCCATCCACCTTAACTTTCGCATTTATAATATTAGTAAGATGTGAGAATTCATTAATTTTTTAGTAGCAAACTTCTTAAAGATGTGATAAAAAGACAGACAAAGTAACTTTCTCATATTAATATTATGGATTAACGTGGATTATCAGAAGTTTAATTTGATAAACATTAGAAATCTGATTTGTAAATATTGTTTCCATGTGTAAAAAGTTACGTCAATTGTTAATCATTATCATGCAATATTATGAAAATAATTAGCTTTCGCCCGCGACCCCGTTCGCGTGGAATAAAAGAAATCAAAAGTGAGTAGCCTATGTGTTCTTCCAGACTGTCCTCTACATCTATACTAAACTTCATCGGGATCCGTTCAGCCGTTTAGGCTACAAACTCTAACAAACATCCATCCATCTAAACTTTCACATTTATAATATTAGTATGATTGTTTCGGATAACCTAAAAAACTATTAAATCAATTCTTTAAGTGATAAACAATAGGCTATTTTAACCTGTTTATGGGTTAACTATCGAGGTATATGCAAAAATCAAATTTTTACGCCTTATGGCGGCGCATTTTTGTCGGAGTCGTATACTATAGGCTAATTTTAATTGATTTTACTGATGAAAGTCTATCCAAAAGTATATCGTTGTTCCTTTTTTCTTGAAGAGGACCAAAGAGAGAGAATAGGAGTAGAAAGAGATGGATGCAGTAAGAAGAAGAAGTGACGACTGAGATAAAAGATTTGTTCTGGTAAAAGTCTGCGCTCTTGCACAATGTGGGATAAGGACAGCGAGATGTTGAGAATGAGATAACATGTACAAATGTTTCTATTATAAACGTATAGGAAATCCTATCGGTGCATTGGCTTTTAATGTTGGCAGGAAGCAGATAATTTCTTTGTAATCTTGTTGCGTTAATTGTGATTTGATTTTTAAATTACTCGCACTTATATTTTATTGGTTTACAGGATTATTTAAATTTTATTATTATTTTAGGTTGTAAAGATAAAGTGTTTTGATTCATGTTAATAATGTTAACTATGCAGGTATATATAAATATATCAAGAGCGGGAACTCAATCTTATGAATTCAAACATCATTGAGATATTTTATTTAAACAACACATTAATTTACGTTTAAAATTAACCATCAAAGACCGAACTTCTAACTAAATTGATTTTAAACTTTTCAGTCTGGAAAATGATTTGTTTGATATTTTCCTTCTCTAAGATAGCTAGTCTAGTTACAATCTGACAAATCAGACACGTACCTAGTAATTAATGCAATATTCGGACGTTAGCTTCATTGGAAACAAAAAATCATCCAAAATGGGACCCACCTGCAAGCATTAGCTTACGGATAAAAAAAGAATTATCAAAATCGGTCCACTAGCGGCGGAGTTATGCCGTAACACACATAAAAAACATACAGACGAATTGAGTTCCTCCTTCTTTTGGGAAGTCGGTCAAAAATTAAACAATACTGGCCAGTACGTAGTTTATAAAAATTACTAACTTACAAGGTAAGGGTAGGGTAGGGACCATGGACTTGCATTTGACGCAGATTTACACATACACATACTTGGATTTAGGTGCTCTTAGGCCAGCTACAGACGTTCCGTGTTAACTGAAGAGTAGAACTGTTGTGTTAAAGTGTCAGATCTGAACCTCTATTTCGGTCTAATACTACTGATTATTTATTAAACTTCTAGTTATAATTTTTTCATATTAGATACACGAAATAAAATAAAAAATTCTTGTATAGTTTTATTTAATAACTAGCTTTCACCCGCGACTCCGTCCGCGCGGAATTAAAAATAAAAGTAGCCTATATGTTCTTCCAGACCATCCTCTACATCCATGGCAAATTTCATCGAGATTCGTTCAGCCGTTTAGGCTACAAACTCTAACAAACATCCATCTATCCATCCATCCATCCATCCATCTAAACTTTCACATCCATACTATCCATACTATTATAATAAAGCGTAAACACACACTTCTTTGTTGCCTAAGATGTCAGCAATTACAGCATATTTTTGAATAATTCTTTTTTTTAATAATAAGCCCTACACTTACGTCACGCTTTAGGCTATATATTTTCACGCCATTAAACTTAGGGGGTAAATATTTTGGATAAAAACCCTAATGTGGGAAAGAGACCATAAGTTGCTGCCAACATCAAGGAAGCAAAGTTGCCATGGTTTGTCATCATGTCATGTCATTTAGACACTATAAACAATAAAATAAAATTTTCATAACTTTATGCGGATGAAGTCGCATGGGAACAGCCAGTTTATAATATTAGTAAGATAGTCATATTTTATTTAGACAATCTTTATTAGCTTGTAAATCCAATAAAACAGTCTATATAGATAAAGGGAAAGAACATAGACTAATTTATTTCTTCTGTGATAGGATTTTTTAAATTTTGTTTTATTATCGGCTTAATTTCTACGAAATAAATCTATGTTATGTCTGCGAATTATCAAAATCGGTCATCTCCCTGAAATGCTTTAACACGTTTACTGCGGCAAGTAAAATCATAATTCTTCATCCGCGACGGCGGGCCAAAATGCGCCCCCAATGATATTTCCGCCAGTGAGTGGCAGGTCTTTCTAGACCCACCAGAACTAGGATAGATTAAATTGCTATAACTTTGTGGAAACATGTATACATTTGATGTAATGTATACACCTGAGATAATCGTTTCGCACTAGCGAGGACATAGTTTTCTTCGTCCGCACCAGCTTAAATACCGCGACAGGTCGTTATCGGCCTGTTACGCAGTGAGCGTGTTAAAAAAGTTATGCAAAACCTAATAACCCCTTTAATATAAGAATGATTCATATAAAGCGTTAATGTTTTTGATACCATAATCTTTAGATCTCAAAGGAATCACGTGCGCACTTTGTTTTTTATAAATGTCACATCTAGATTGTCTATTTAAAGGTTAGTGATCCAGTAATACTGTTATATTTTATGTCGATTTAATTATAATTCACTAGCTTTTGCACGCGACTCCGCGTGGAGTTAAAAAAGTATCCTATGTGTTCTTCCAGACTATCCTCTACATCTGTACCAAATTTTACCGAAATCCGTTCAGCCGTTTAGGCTAAAAAAAACTCTTACAAATATCCATCTATTTAAACTTTCCCATTTCTATTTATATTATTAACTAGCTTTTGCTCGCGACTCCGTCCGCGTGGAATTAAAAAAAACCAAAAGTGAGTAGCTTACGTGTTCTTCCAGACTATCCTCTACATCTGTACCAAATTTTACCGAAATCCGTTCAGCCGTTTAGGCTACAAACTCTAACAAACATTCCATCCATCCATCTATCCATCCATCTAAACTATCGCATTTATAAGATAAGTTAGATTAGATGTATTTAACAAATTTTCGAATATCGAAGGTAATTTTCTTTTAGTGTAATAACGTCAACGAACGTGATTGTACTTTGATATGATAATATTTCGGAAATTATTAAAAGTTTAAGCTTAGGTATAATTTCTTTTCTTGTCTATGAATTTGAAGGGCGCCGACATTGATTTGTCTATGATAATGAAAGATAAAGATTTCCATTCGATATACTTGAGTTTATTAATGTAAAATAAGTGTAGTGAACGATATCATATGATAGGAAAATTATAGCCAATAAAATAACTATTCTATAAGATAAAATTATATTGAATCGCTTTGATTTAATTGTCTATATTGTTATCTACGTAATTAAATGTGTGTGTACTTTTTAATTTGGATAAAAGACTTTTAAATCGGCATTTTACTGATATATTACCAATGAAAAATATATGAGTCATTTGTTATGCAAAGCTAGCTGTCGCCTTTGATTTCGTTCTCGGGGTTTTTTTTTAATTAGTAGCCTATGTGTTTTTCCAGACTAACTATGTTCTTAATCCCAAATTTCAGCTAGATCCCTCCAGTCTTGGAGATAGTAACAAATGCATGAATTAAAATTACGAATATTTTAAATTTTTCTTTATAAATAAGGTATTTATGTTTATGTTGGAAAGTAAAATCTGCTATTAAAATTATGACTACTTAACCTTAGAGATTTGATTTCTATTATAATTAAAAATATTCACTATAACTTCTTTTATATAATTTAAAAGTATTAGGCCATTTAGAAAATAACATTCAAATATATCGTTACATTTTTTTAAATAAAGAAAAAAAAAATATTATAAGTTCTTTTATATAATTTAAAAGTATTAGGCCATATAGAAAAAAACATTCAAATATATCGTTACATTTTTTTAAATAAAGAAAACACGTTAAACACACAATACATTCGAATTCGCGGTCAAACTTCGCAATAAAATCGCTAAGGCCACGACTGCCAAAGTTATCGGTCGATAAAAAACAAATTAGAAGATAACCTGTACTCTATCAATTGAACACGAAACTCTTTGTTTTTTTACTTCTTGATTTATGGGATCTTTCAATGGCAGTTATTGTTCGGGCGCACACCATTCACTAAACTGTCGTACAACTGTTGTGCAATCGTCTATTGTTTCGCAGCCAATTCAACTTTAGTTGCACAACTAAAAATCGAGTAGTGTACCTTCTTACAAGCCCATAGGAATCAAAGCGGGACAAAGCAGTTGTGCGATAGTTTAGTCAAAAAAAAAAAATCATCGATATTTATGGCGCCAATTTTACATCAAGATATTTATGTTTGCCAACCGTTTGTTATCTGTGCCACAGATTTCTTAGAAATGACGCAATCGATTACAGATAACTAATAATTATGTTGTACACATTTTTTTACTGTTTTACTACAAGATAAGATTTTTATCCTCCCATCTACATCCCGTACCTGAAACATAGATTAGAGAATGAATGTATAGATATGTTATCTAAAAAAATCTTTCACCTGTAAACGTCATTAATGACACTGGCCCAATCTGCTGAGGGAGAGCCATAAACAAGAAATAGAATAGAATAAACGTCATTAACAGAGAAAATGGCTAACCTTAAAAAGTCTAAAGAGATACGTGAACTATTTCTAATTAGAAATAGTTGTTTATTTTGTAACGGGATTAGGTACATCTATCTATATCTATATCTATATACTATATACTATACTATATACTATATACTATACTATATACTATATACTATATCTATCTATACTTTCTATACTATTATAATAAAGCGTAAACACACACTTCTTTGTTGCCTAAGATGTCAGCAATCACAGCATATTTTTGTCTAATTCTTTCTTTAATAAAAAGCCCTACACCTACGACACGTAAATAAATTGGAAAAAACCACCATGTGGGTAAGGGACCATAAACTACAAGCTGCCAACATCAAGGAACAAAGGTTGTCATTTATGCATCTGAATTTTGACATTGAACAAATGTAAACAATAAAATAAAGTTATTATAATTACATGCGGATGAAGCCGCACGGGAACAGCTAGTTTTTGATATTTCACGTAACAAAAAATAAATATGAACCAAAATACGAATGGATTAAGGAAATCCCATCAATGCCAATTAGATTATATTTATCTGTAGATTTTGCAAGCAATCATAAACGTAACAAAGATTAGCAATATACATAATTATGTAGATTTATTTCAGAAACTATAATGAAAACTTTACGCGCGAAATTAAAATTAACTAACTACTAATTTTATATATTTTTTGCAGATATGTACAGTGCGCTTCTACTACTATTTGTTGTGACGTGTTCAGCGCAATATCTCCCCAACGGCTGCCCTGCAGACTTCAGCGTACATCGACTGCTGCCTCACGAGACCGAATGCGACAAGTTCTACCAATGCAGCAATGGACAGAAAATACTCATGCAGTGCGGATCTGGCACCTTATTTGATGAAGATCTCCAGGTAATTACACAGAGATATTTTAATAAAGATTTAACATAAAACATACGAAATATTTAAACTTCTGAATAACTAATTATCGTTCTAGGTGTGCAATTGGCCTTCACAAGTGAACTGCAATAGAGTCACTCAAACAGAAGCAACGGAATCCAACGACGAAACGACTACAAAAGGACCAACAGATGCACCAGTTTTTACGACTGAAGGTTACATCACTGAATCTCCGCTAACTACTACTCAAGAATATGAAACGACTACACAGTCAGGTGGTACAGAAACAGCAAGCACAGATAGCAATACATTCCCACCGATAACAACTACAGATCGATATCCTACTGTGTCAACAACTGAGAGACAAACTACAGTTTCATCTGAAAGCCCCACACAACAGTATGAAAGCACTCCTCAAACAGATGCTACAAAGACTACAGGTAATTCAGAAAGCAACACATTCCGTCCATCAACGTCTACAGACCCAACTGTTGGTTCAACAACAACTTCAACTGACCGTTACCCAACCTCGGGTTCAACAACAACAAAAGATCAGACAACAATTACTTCTGAAACCACTCAAGGGTATGAAACTACTTCTCAACCAGACAACAACGAAACTACAGATAATTCAAATGACAATACCACTCCTTCAACAACAACTTCAACTGACCGTTACCCAACCTCGGGTTCAACAACAACTTCAACTGACCGTTACCCAACCTCGGGTTCAACAACAACTTCGACTGACCGTTATCCCACTGTTGGTTCAACAACAACTTCAACTGACCGTTACCCAACCTCGGGTTCAACAACAACAAAAGATCACACCACAATATCTCCTGAAACTCCAACTAAAGAATATGAAACAACTGCACAACCAGATGTCACTGAAGTTACAGGGACATCCCCATCGATAACAACTACGGAACGGTCTTCTACTCCCTATCCGTCAACAACAACCTCGGAAGTTTACACGACATTTCCATCTGAAACTACTCAAGAGTATGAGACTACTCGGCAATCAGATATTACTAAAACTACAGATGGTTCAAACGGAAATACAACACCTGCAACAACAACTTCAACGGACCGTTACCCGACTGCTGATTCAACAACAATAAAAGATCAGACAACAATTACTTCTGAAACCACTCAAGGGTATGAAACTACTTCTCAACCAGACAACAACGAAACTACAGATAATTCAAATGACAATACCACTCCTTCAACAACAACTTCAACTGACCGTTACCCAACCTCGGGTTCAACAACAACTTCAACTGACCGTTACCCAAGCTCGGGTTCAACAACAACTGAAAGATACCCCACGATATCTTCTGAATCCACTCAAGAGTATGACACTACTCCTCAGCCAGATAATCATGAAACTACAGATAGTTCAGACGATAATACAACCTCTTCAACAACAACTTCGACTGACCGTTATCCCACTGTTGGTTCAACAACAACAAAAGATCACACCACAATTACTTCTGAAACCACTCAAGGGTATGAAACTACTTCTCAACCAGACAACAACGAAACCACAGATAATCCAAATGACAATACCACTCCTTCAACAATTACTTCAACTGACCGTTACCCAACCTCGGGTTCAACAACAACTGAAGTTTACACCACCATATATTCAGAGACCCCTACTCAAGAAGACGAAACTACGATACGGTCTGAAACTGAAACTACAGATAGTTCTGATGAGACACCTATAATAACAACCACTGGAGGAAACACAACTGTTGTCTCTACAACGACGCAAGGCTACACTACGACCTCCTCTGAAAACCCTACAGAAGGTTTTGAAACCACCTCATGGCCATATGCCACCAAAACCACAGATGGTATAGATAGCAATATATCCCCGTCGACAACAACATCTACAGATCGATATCCCACTGTTGGTTCAACAACAACTGAAACTTTCACCACAATATCTTCTGATACCCCAACGGTGGATTTGAAAACGACTACAGAAGGAGATGTCAACGAAACGACAGCAACTTCTAATAGTAACACGTTCCCAGCAGTAACTACAACTGAAATATTCACTGAGGAGTCTATAACAACTGGAGGTTATACGATATCTTCTGGAACACCAGCAGAAGAACATGAAACAAATCCACAAACCCCAACAACAGAAAAATCAGTTAATACCGATAGTACAACTATCAAGCCCACCACTGATGGCTTTTTCAGTACTACTTCAAGTACAGTTCAAGATGCCACAACTGCATCAAACATCCCAGATGATGATCAAACTACAGTGGACACAGAAGCTCCTATATTTAGCACAACAGAACAGGTACCGACCACAATAACCTATCCAACAGTACCTTCGGAGTCAAACACTTCACCGATTGTTACAACAGATAGCGACGGAACAAATCCATCAACTAAAGATGAGACTACGATATCGTCCGATGTAAGTACAATTAATAATACAACAATAAATGACGCAACTGTAGAAACCACAACCAACATACACTCGGATGAATTCTCAACGTACAGCACCTTTGAACTTGCCACAACACAAACAGTTCTGCCGACAGAAAAATACACCGAATCATTTCCTCCAATAGAAACGACTAAGAATAAAAAATCATACGACATCTGTCTATATCACTACAGAAGAAAATCAAATATTTACTACGTCGTCAAACGATCACATAACAAGTGAGGCTCTAACGACAAAAGTTGAAGGGACAGAAACTTCAACTTTTGGTATAAGTCATTCATCCAAAACAAACATTGTAACTTAAATATTTTTGTCATTGAAAATCATTTCATAATTTAACGTTCAAGTATAGAAAGTTGTTCGTTTTTTCAGGTGACGACTGAAAAAGTGGGGATTACTACAGGTAATCCATCTGTAGAGCTCTGTCCTCCAGGGACTTTCGAAAATATTCCACATCCAGAACTTTGTAATTCATTCTACATGTGTGCCGGCGGTATACCTATACAATTGTTCTGCAGTGATGGATTTGAATTTGATCCTGTTACGAGAGTTAGTAAAAGTGAATTACAATTTGTATTCGTATTAATAAAATAATAATAATATAAATATATGTTTCAGGAATGTGTAGTTATATCAGACAATGGCTGTACTGCACTACAAGGTAAATAAAGCACATTTAAACCTACAGACTAATTCTTTCTGTAACTATTCTTATTGTAATAATTTCAAATTTCAGGCACATCTACAACAATCGAAGCTATTTCGACAACTACTAAAAATGATGGCGCAACCAGAGATTTCGAAACTACAGTTGATATTGAAACGACTACAAAATCTGATGACACGACTGAATATCAACCGTCAACTATAACTGACAACACCACAGACAAATCAACAACAACTTTAAAAGAAATCACCACAGAGACAACTCGGACATCAGAACAAACAACAAATGAATTTTCTACATCAGACTACACGACTCCAAATGATAAACTTACAACAACATTTAATCCTACGCAAACAGAAGAATTAAGTACGATAGAGATCCAAACTTCAACTTTTGGTATAAGTCATTCATCCAAAACAAACATTGTAACTTAAATATTTTTGTCATTGAAAATCATTTCATAATTTAACATTCAAGTATAGAAAGTTATTCGTTTTTTTCAGGTGACGACTGAAAAAGTGGGGATTACTACAGGTAATCCATCTGTAGAGCTCTGTCCTCCAGGGACTTTCGAAAATATTCCACATCCAGAACTTTGTAATTCATTCTACATGTGTGCCGGCGGTATACCTATACAATTGTTCTGCAGTGATGGATTTGAATTTGATCCTGTTACGAGAGTTAGTAAAAGTGAATTACAATTTGTCTTTGTATTAATAAAATAATAATAATAATAATAATAATATAAATATATGTTTCAGGAATGTGTAGTTATATCAGACAATGGCTGTACTGCACTACAAGGTAAATAAAGCACATTTAAACCTACAGACTAATTCTTTCTGTAACTATTCTTATTGTAATAATTTCAAATTTCAGGCACATCTACAACAATCGAAGCTATTTCGACAACTACTAAAAATGATGGCGCAACCAGAGATTTCGAAACTACAGTTGATATTGAAACGACTACAAAATCTGATGACACGACTGAATATCAACCGTCAACTATAACTGACAACACCACAGACAAATCAACAACAACTTTAAAAGAAATCACCACAGAGACAACTCGGACATCAGAACAAACAACAACTGAATTTTCTACATCAGACTACACGACTCCAAATGATAAACTTACAACAACATTTAATCCTACGCAAACAGAAGAATTAAGTACGATAGAGATCCAAACTTCAACTTTTGGTATAAGTCATTCATCCAAAACAAACATTGTAACTTAAATATTTTTGTCATTGAAAATCATTCCATAATTTAACATTCAAGTATTGAAAGTTATTCGTTTTTAGGTGACAACTGAAAAAGTGGGGATTACTACAGGTAATCCATCTGTAGAGCTCTGTCCTCCAGGGACTTTCGAAAATATTCCACATCCAGAACTTTGTAATTCATTCTACATGTGTGCCGGCGGTATACCTATACAATTGTTCTGCAGTGATGGATTTGAATTTGATCCTGTTACGAGAGTTAGTAAAAGTGAATTACAATTTGTCTTTGTATTAATAAAATAATAATAATAATAATAATAATAATAATAATAATAATAATAATAATATAAATATATGTTTCAGGAATGTGTAGTTATATCAGACAATGGCTGTACTGCACTACAAGGTAAATAAAGCACATTTAAACCTACAGACTAATTCTTTCTGTAACAATTCTTATTGTAATAATTTCAAATTTCAGGCACATCTACAACAATCGAAGCTATTTCGACAACTACTAAAAATGATGGCGCAACCAGAGATTTCGAAACTACAGTTTTCGAAGAAACAACGCCCACTCAGAATACAGATAAACCATCAACTGAATTCAATGATTCTACGACTACAGAAGTCCCTGTAGAATTCAGTACTACTCCAGATTCATTAGATGTAACTACGATACCAACAAGTGTAAAAACAGATGGTACTCCAACAATTTCGTCTACAGATATTACAAACGACTATGAAGTTACAACTGAACAAAATGCGTTGTGTCCCGACGGATATTTTGGAAATATACCACACCCAGAACTGTGCAATTCTTTCTACATGTGTACCGGTGGTATTGCCATACAATTGTTTTGCAGCAATGGTTTTGAATTCGATAAAAACTTTGCAGTAAGTATATTAAATGTCTAAAATATAAACAAAATTAAAAAGTAAATGAACATTGAATTAAAATTTGAACTTTATTTTCAGCATTGTGTCCCAATAAGTGAAAATGGATGTACTGCTTCTAAGGGTAAGAAATATAAAAAAAAAATTAATCACATTTTGGCATTTTTGTTTACACTTTCTCTACTTCACAACCAAAACGGGCGAATAAGATACTTGTAAAATCAGAAACACTGGGCAAATAGGAATCATATCTTAGTTAAGAATGAATATTTAATTTTAAAACGAGACCAACTTTACAGGACAACAGACAACAGAGTCTTACACTGAAGATTATACGAACACGTTGGCTACTAGTGAAAATACCCCTTCAACTAATTATGATATTTCAACTACTCCTTCGGATTCTGAAAAAGAGATTTCTTCTACTACTGTTTCTGATGAACCAACTAATACACTAAACAAGGAAAGTACAACTGACGCACTCCAAACGTCCACAGAAGATACAACAAAATTGACAGAACTTCCAACAGTATCAACTTCGGAGGTTACATTTGAAACAACAGGCACATTCAAAACAACCGAAGACTTCACTCAATATACGGAATCAGATACAACTTTGAAAGTAGAATCAACAATACAAGATTCTACATCTATAAAAACTACAGTTTTCGAAGAAACAACGCCCACTCAGAATACAGATAAACCATCAACTGAATTCAATGATTCTACGACTACAGAAGTCCCTGTAGAATTCAGTACTACTCCAGATTCATTAGATGTAACTACGATACCAACAAGTGTAAAAACAGATGGTACTCCAACAATTTCGTCTACAGATATTACAAACGACTATGAAGTTACAACTGAACAAAATGCGTTGTGTCCCGACGGATATTTTGGCAATATTCCACATCCTGTATATTGCAACTCCTTTTATTTGTGTACAGGCGGTATCGCTGTACAACTATTTTGTCGTGATGGGTATGAATACAACGAAATCATAGCCGTAAGTATTTCATTCTGTTTATACTATCTATGTTCCTGTTGAAAATCTAAGTGAATCTAAATTATCTCCTCTCTTTCAGAACTGTGTCCCGATTTCTGAGAATGGATGCACAGCTTTAAGAGGTATGTAGTTAAAAATTAAAACCAACGTTATCTGTTAGGAAATTATGCAATTCTAATCGTAATCTTTAATTTTAGGTACTACTACAAGTTTACATACGGAATCTACCCAGTATACAGTATCTGAGGAAACGAAAGTAACAGAAAATTCACAATCTACTGAGACAACGTATGAAACTACGAGTGAAATCATTGAAACTACAACAAACGAACAAGCAACAAAATCTACAAGCATTGTTACTGATTCGGAACAAAATGAATCAACTACAAAAGATTTTGGAACATCTATAGGAGAGGGTGATATTAAACAGACAACAGATGATATAAAAACAACATCAAATGAAATAACATCAACAATAGAGTCGATTACTGAAACTACTTCGTTTACCAACGACCCGCAAACTACTTCTATTCGATATACAACTACAGAAAAGGATATTACAACGATCCAAGATACACAAACAACCATAGATAATGGTCAATCTACAACAATCAAGTCTGAAGTATCTAGTACTGAATCTGCAACAAATGAACCGACAACTTTAGATCCAAACACACTATCAACTTCAGAGCTTGTAACAGATACAACTCAGTCGTCGGTTACGGTTCCGACAGAGACCACAACAGACAGTCCGGATATAACATCTACAACACAAGCGCCCAGTGTTTGTCCACCGGGGGTATTTGGAAATGTACCGCATCCTACTCTATGTGATTCATTTTATTTATGCACAGGCGGTATCCCTATACAATTATTCTGCAGTAGTGGATTCGAATTCAGTCCTGAAATAGGTGTAAGTATGAGCTAGTTAATGTTTTTTAATACGGGTAAATATTAAACAATAAGTGATCTTATACTAAATTAAGGTCTTACTAATTCTTAACCTTAATTTAATAAATTAATGTATCTCTTTTTTTTCAGTCATGCGTACCTATTTCTGAAAATGGATGTACCGCATTAAGAGGTAAAACCTTTTAATTCTTCGCACTTTAAATTTCCACATTTTTTGTCATAGAAATTTAAATTGAATCAATATATTACAGGAACCACAACGACTGAAATGAATACGGAATATGAATCTACTACAAGCGGCGAAAAATCAACCTATGTTACTGAAACCAGTACAGAAAGTACTCCAACATCTACCATTACATCGACTTCAACTCAAGATGTAACACAAACATCTCAGTATAGTGAGACAACTTCAGAAAGAGATGAAACTGAATACACGTCCAAGATAACTGACATCACTATTGACGGTGATAAGGACAGTACTTCTCCGGTTACAAAAGACCCGCAAACTACTTACAAAACAACTGAGGATCAAATTACTACTGACAAAATTTTAACAACGACAGATAATTCTGATAATGACTCGACTAATGATTCAACGAGTTCATCTACAACATTTTCTACTACTTATGAAATGACAACTGAAAGTGGCTCGGAACAGACTGAGCAACACATTTCTACTATAGGATTAGACACAACAGTGAGTCCTGATACAACAACATCTGAAACTGTTACTGAGTCAACTGGTTCATCAATTTCACCTACTGAACTGTCTACTTCTGATTCAACACCTGACAGTTCATCGTCAAGTACAGTTAATGCACAAACGACAACAAATAATGATGTAACTCCTAATGAGGAAACGACATTCCAAACAAAGACAACAAGTGAAAACGAATCTACAATTAACCCCACACAGACTATAGATTATAGTGAAACGTCAACAGAAACTACAAAATACTCGGAAGTAACAACAGAAAAGACTACAATTGAAGGAGAGGAATCAACGACAAACTTGTCACAAACTACAGATGGAAGTCAAATGTCTAGTGAAACAGGACGGTACACAACTCCCACAAGTAGTATCGGCTCTACAACAGTCCAAAACATTGAAACTACAACAGCGGCTCCAATCTGTCCACCAGGAGTGTTCGGGAATATTCCCCATCCTACTATATGCGACTCATTTTACTTCTGCACAGGAGGAGTTCCAATACAACTATTTTGTAGTAATGGATTCGAATTCGATCCTGACTTCGGAGTGAGTATTTTATATATAGGTGTTACAAAAATACTTACAGTAGGCAATGGGAGCAATTGTCTTCAATCTCACTGATACATATTATTTTTATAATTGAGTTCATGTTATTCAATCTTTTTTTAATTTCAGCACTGTGTTCCAGTTTCTGATAGTGGGTGTACTGCAATGAGAGGTACTCTAGATGTCTTTTAATTTTCTATAATTTATAATTTTGACTGCTACAATTGAAGTTCACTATGTAAATTGTTTTCACAGGTACGACAACTAATTATAATGACCACTCGACAACTATCAATGAAGAATATACTCAACCGACAACTCAAATTAGTTCAAGTAACCCTGAAGGGATTGCAAGTACTACATCGAATACTGAATTTACGAGTGAAGCGAATGAATCGAAACCAACTACTGAACAAAGCATTACTTCAGAAGGATACACAACAGTGAATACTGATTCGACAATATCTGATATTGCTACCGAACCATCATCACCAACTTCTTCTACTGCCTCGTCTTCCACTTCTGATGTTGTGACAACTGATAGCTTGCAATCAAGTACAGTCAGTTTACAAACAACAAATAACGATGTAACTCCTAATGAGGAAACGACATTCCAAACAAAGACAACAAGTGAAAACGAATCTACAATTAACCCCACACAGACTATAGATTATAGTGAAACTTCAACAGAAACTACAAAATATTCGGAAGTAACAACAGAAAAGACTACAAGTGAAGATGATTCAACAACAAAACTGTCAACTACAGAAGACTCGGAGACATCAGCAGAGACTACAAAATATTCGGAAGTAACAACAGAAAAGACTACAATTGAAGGAGAGGAAACGACGACAAACTTCTCACAAACTACAGATGGAAGTCAAATGTCTAGTGAAACAGGACTGTACACGACTCCAACAACTAGTATCGGCTCTACAACAGTCCAAAATACTGAAACTACAACAGCGGCTCCAATCTGTCCACCAGGAGTATTTGGAAACGTTCCTCATCCAACTCTGTGTAATTCATTTTACTTCTGCACCGGAGGAGTTCCTATACAACTATTCTGTAGTAATGGATTCGAATTCGATCCTGACTTCGGAGTGAGTATTTTATATAAAGGTGTTAGAAAAATACCTACAGTAGGCAATGGGAGCAATTGTCTTCAATCTCACTGATACATATTATTTTTATAATTGAGTTCATGTTATTCAATCTTTTTTAAATTTCAGCACTGTGTTCCAGTTTCTGATAGTGGGTGTACTGCAATGAGAGGTACTCTAGATGTCTTTTAATTTTCTATAATTTATAATTTTGACTGCTACAATTGAAGTTCACTATGTAAATTGTTTTTACAGGTACGACAACTAATTATAATGACCACTCGACAACTATCAATGAAGAATATACTCAACCGACAACTCAAATTAGTTCAAGTAACCCTGAAGGGATTGCAAGTACTACATCGAATACTGAATTTACGAGTGAAGCGAATGAATCGAAACCAACTACTGAACAAAGCAGTACTTCAGAAGGTTACACAACAGTGAATACTGATTCGACAATATCTGATATTGCTACCGAACCATCATCACTAACTTCTTCTACTGCCTCGTCTTCCACTTCTGATGTTGTGACAACTGATAGCTTGCAATCAAGTACAGTCAGTTTACAAACAACAAATAACGATGTAACTCGTAATGAAGAAACGACATTCCAAACAGAGACTACAAGTGAAGATGATTCAACCACAAAACTGTCAACTACAGAAGACTCGGAGACATCAGCAGAGACTACAAAACATGTGGAAGTACCAACAGAAAAGACTACAATTCAAGAAGGCGAAATAACGACAATCTTCTCATCGACTACTGATGATAATGAAATGTCTAGTGAAACAGGACTGTACACGACTCCAACAACTAGTATCGGCTCTACAACAGTCCAAAATACTGAAACTACAACAGCGGCTCCAATCTGTCCACCAGGAGTATTTGGAAACGTTCCTCATCCAACACTGTGTAATTCATTTTACTTCTGCACCGGAGGAGTTCCTATACAACTATTCTGTAGTAATGGATTTGAATTCGACCCTGAGTTGGGAGTGAGTATTTGATTTACTATTTTATACCTAAGACTAGCTGTTGCTCGAGACTTTGTTCACGTGACATTTTAATATATAGTCTCTGTTACTCAACAAAAACATAGCTTTCTGATGTTGAAACAATTTTTGATATCGGCCCAGTAGTTTTTGAGTTTTTCCAATACATACAAAAATACAAGTATTTCCTCTTTATAATATTAGTATAGATTAACAAAATTTTTTTAACTCATTTTTTTTTACATTTCAGCACTGCGTTCCACTTTCTGATCGTGGGTGTACAGCAATGAAAGGTACTGTTGATATCTTTTAATATTTTAGTACTAGAACTTTTCCTTTTTACACCGCAAATATTTCATTAAATGAAATTCTATTCACAGGTACGACAACTAATTTTAATGACCACTCAACAACTACTAATGAAGATTATACTCAATCTACAACGGAAACTAGTTCTGTCAACACTGAGGGAATTTTGAGTACATCTAGCACTGAATTAACAACTGAAAATGAAGAACCAACTACTGAACAAAGTAGTACTTCAGAAGACGGAGTAATTACAGATTCGACAATATCTGAAATTGTTACCGAACCATCTTTAACAACTTCTACAGCCTTGTCTTCCACTTCTGATATCGTGACAACTGATAGCTTGCAAACAAGTACAATCATTTTACAAACAACAAATAACGATTTAACACCAAATGAAGAGACGACAATCCAAACACAGACTACAACTGAAGATAAGTCGACAAACCAGATTACAGACGATAGTGTAATATCGACAGAGACAACAAAACCCACAGATATATCTACAGCTTTTACAACAGATGGAATAAGCTCTACAACTACGGCTGGAAGTACGGAAACCACTTCGGAGGCTCCAATCTGTCCTCCAGGAGTGTTCGGAAATATACCTCATCCAACACTTTGTGATTCATTTTATTTATGCGCGGGCGGAGTTCCAATTCAACTATTTTGTAGCTATGGATTTGAATTCGACGCTGCCGTTGGTGTGAGTATTTTAAACTAGTCTCTAAAATTTCTGTTGATTTTTAAAAACATGTGCTCTCATCACATATTTTATTATCTATTTTACGCAAAATTATTTAATAGGAATCCATAATTAATGATTTACTTTTTTATTTCAGCATTGTGTCCCAGTGACCGACAGTGGTTGTACGGCAATGAGAGGTAATTTATTTGTTATTTTTATATTAATAAGAAACATATGATTTGTACTGTTAAACTAATGGCATTTAACGTATATCAATATCGTTTTGCAGCTACAACAACGAGTATTAAAGGCGAGTCGACAACCATAAACGAAGAATATACCAAGTTTACAACTGAAAATGACGAGGCGATGTCTACTACACCAAGTTCTGGAATAACAACCGTATCAGATGACTTAGCACAAACTACTCAGCAAAATGTTATCACTTCAGATAGCGAGACAACAGTAGACTCTGATTATACGAAATCTGAAGTAACTACTATTAAAGACACAACGTATATATTATCATCAACTACACTACAAACAACTACTACTAGTGAAATCTCTACAACAGATAATTCACTCAATACAGAAGACAAAACAACATCTACAGATAACACACAATCTGTAGCTACAACTACAGAGGTATCTTCGACTTCTGGTGATAAATTCAGCTCTGAAGGGCAAACTATTACCACCGAAGAGGTTCAAACTACAATAAGGACAACTGAAAAAACACCGGCTCCTATCTGTCCACCGGGAGTGTTCGGGAATATTCCCCATCCGACTCTCTGTAATTCATTTTACTTCTGCACAGGAGGAATTCCAATACAACTATTTTGTAGTAACGGATTCGAATTCGATCCTACCTTTGCCGTGAGTATTTAAAATATCGTGCTCTCTGATATTGGTGTTTACGTTTTCTGATCAATAATAACTTTCAAATCCTATTATCTGTTTTAATTTAATTTTTGAATTACTATTTATTTACTATTCAATCTATTTTCAGCAATGCATATTAATTTCTGACAGTGGCTGCACAGCAATGAGAGGTACATTTTTAATGCCCGTTAAATTTTCTCTATAAAATATTTATCACTAATAACATTTACATAATATTTCTAATGTTACACGATTTCCTTTTTCAGGTTCGACAACGACTAGTTCTAAGGACGAATTGACGACCATAGATGATGCATATAGCCTATCCACTATTAAAACTAGTACGACGAACGCAGAGGCATCACCGAGCCCCGGTTTCACCTCTGAAGTCGATATCGATCAAACGACTAAGCAAGATTCAGAAAGAGAAATAACAGTTGACGATGCCACGACATCAGAAATTGTTACGAAACCATCTGGTTCACTAACATCTACGGCGTCCTCTTCTAATGATGTTACGATAGATGATAGTTCACAATCAACTACAGTTATTTTACAAACGACCACAAATAACGATGTATCTGAAGATACAACGTTACAGACAAAGACTACAGACAGAGAAGAAGGATCAACAACAATTGTCACACAGACACGAGACGATGGTGGATCAACAGAAACTCCTAATGGTACATCTACAACTGAAATTTCACAATCAACTACAGTAAATTTACAAACAACAACAAATAACGAAGTTACTCCTAATGAAAGTACATACCACACAGAGACAAGTGTAGAAGAAGGATCAACAACAATCAGCACACAGACAACAGGCGATAGTGAAACATCAGCAGATACTAATAGTATTTCTACAACTGAAAGCTCACAGTCGAGTACAGATTTGCAAACGACAACAAATAACGATGTACCTCCCAATGAAACTACATTCCAAACAGAGACAAGTACAGAAAAAGTATCAACGATCGGCACACAGACAACAGGCGATGGTGAAGCATCAACAGAGACTACTGACAGCTCACAACCGAGTACAGTTAATTTACAAACGACAACAAATAACGATGTAACTCCCAATGAAACGATATTCCAAACAAAAACTACAAGTGAAGTAAATGAGTTAACGACTAACTCCCAGACTACAGACGATAGCGAAACGTCAGAGAATACAAAATTCATAGATACAGAAGTGTATACAACTCCTACAAATGATATCAGTTCTACGGTTAGGAGTACTGAAACCACATCAGAGGCTCCAATCTGTCCACCGGGAGTGTTCGGGAATATTCCTCATCCAACACTGTGTGATTCATTTTACTTCTGCACAGGAGGAGTTCCTATACAACTATTTTGTAGTAACGGGTTTGAATTCGATCCTACATTTGCCGTGAGTATATAAAATATCGTGCTATTTGATATTGGTGTTTACGTTTTCTGATCAATAATGACTTTCAAATCCCATTAACTGTTTTAATTTCATTTTTGAATTATTATTTATTTACTATTCAATCTATTTTCAGCAATGTGTATTAATTTCTGACAGTGGCTGCACAGCAATGAGAGGTACATTTTTTATGCCCGATAAATTTTCTCTATAACATATTTTTCCCTTATTACATATAAATCATATTTCTAATGTTATAAGACTTTCTTTTTCAGGTTCGACAACGACTAGTTCTAAGGACGAATTGACGACCATAGATGATGCATATAGCCCATCCACTATTGAAATTAGTACGACGAACGCAGAGGCAACACCGAACCCCGGTTTCACCTCTGAAGTCGATATCGATCAAACGACTAAGCAAGATTCGAAAGAGGAAACAATAGTTGATGATGCCACAACATCAGAAATTGTTACGAAACCATCTGGTTCACTAACATCTACGGCGTCCTCTTCTAATGATGTTACGATAGATGATAGTTCACAATCAACTACAGTTATTTTACAAACGACCACAAATAACGATGTATCTGAAGATACAACGTTACAGACAAAGACTACAAACAGAGAAGAAGGATCAACAACAATTGTCACACAGACACGAGACGATGGTGGATCAACAGAAACTCCTAATGGTACATCTACAACTGAAATTTCACAATCAACTACAGTAAATTTACAAACAACAACAAATAACGAAGTTACTCCTAATGAAAGTACATACCACACAGAGACAAGTGTAGAAGAAGGATCAACAACAATCAGCACACAGACAACAGGCGATAGTGAAACATCAGCAGATACTAATAGCATTTCTACAACTGATAGCTCACAGTCGAGTACAGATTTGCAAACGACGACAAATAACGATGTAGCTCCCAATGAAACTACATTCCAAACAGAGACAAGTATAAAAGAAGTATCAACAACGATCGGCACACAGACAACAGGCGATGGTGAAACATCAGCAGAGACTACTGACAGCTCACAACCGAGTACAGTTAATTTACCAACAATAACAAATAGCGATACCCCCAATGAAACGACATTCCAAACAAAGACTACAAGTGAAGTAAATGAGTTAACGACTAACTCCCAGACTACCGGCGATAGTGAAATGTCAGAGACAACAAAATTCGTAGATACAGAAGTGTATACAACTCCTACAAATGATATCAGTTCCACCGTTAGGAGTACTGAAACCACATCAGAGGCTCCAATCTGTCCACTGGGAGTGTTCGGGAATATTCCTCATCCAACACTGTGTGATTCATTTTACTTATGCGCGGGCGGAGTTCCTATACAACTGTTCTGTAGTAACGGATTCGAATTTGATCCTAGATTTGCAGTAAGTATGAAAGAAATTGATATACATTATATGAAAGGCTAGCTACCAACGACTAGCTAAGTCCTAGAATTAGATATTAAATTCGTAATAGAGTACTACAACGAATATTTAAAACATTTTTGAGTGCACATGGAGTTACACAAAAATTGTGTATTTTCTATTAACTGAATTTTTTTTTATTCCAGCATTGCGTTCCGATTTCCGACAGTGGTTGCACAGCATTAAGAGGTAATTTTTATAACGCATTTAATTTATAATCTTTATAGAATGTGTATATTAGAGGAAGTTTGAAAGTAGCGCCAGTGGTGGAGAAATTGAGAAGCAAAAGGTTAGCGTAGTATGGACATGTTATGCGACGAGATGATGGGGACATAAACCAGAAAGTGTTAAGAATAAATGTGGATGGCTACAAAGGAAGAGGAAGACCGAAGAAAGTACAGATGGATTGTTTGAAAGAGGATATGCTTAAGAAAGGAGCGGATTCAGATATGACGGCTGATAAAGATGTATGGAAGAGCAGCACATACTGTGCCGACCCTCCATAAGGGATAAGGGAAAGTTGATGATGATTTAATTTATAATCTAATTTTTTTCCAGATATAAAGTGTTAACGTATGCATACTTTTTCTGTAACGCCATAATATATTTTCCAGGTTCCACCACAACTTTTAAGTACGATTCGACTACTACAGAAGAAGTTTCTAAACCCGATGTGAGTTCAACAACTGAAATAATTGATTTAGATCAAACTACCAAGCTACAAAATACAAATCCAGAAGACATAACCGTACAAACAGATACAACGAATTTTGAAACATCTGCGACTTCGGATTCGATTACAGAAGGGAGTTCAGAAGACATTCAGAAATCAACTGAAAATGTTCTAACCACGATGGTTAATTCTCAGACAGATGCAACAGATACAACAAAACAATCTGAATCAACAAATTCCCCAACGACACCTCACAATGTTGTAACAGTTGATATCACAGCTAATGAAGAAACAACATTAAACGTGTTGTCTACATCTCAAGCTGTGATTACTAGTGAAGACGAATCTACAACAGATTACTCTCCGACTACAGAAAATAGTCAAACGGATCCTCAAGTCACAGATACGTCTACAGAAACTGAATATTCTACTCATGGATTAACCTCTGAAGATCTTAACGTTACTGAAGATTTTCATACCACAGTTGGTGCAGAAACAACAACACAAGCCGTTATTTGTCCACCAGGAGCTTTCGGGAATGTTCCGCATCCAACTCAATGCGATGCGTTCTACTTATGTACAGGCGGACTTCCTATAAAATTGTATTGTAGTAATGGATTCGAATTTGATGTTGCTGTGGGTGTAAGTTTATACAAATTAACATTTTTGCATTTTGTATTCAATGTTTCTGGTGTTACTCATTTTGTAATTTATTTCAGAACTGTGTGCCGATAACTGATAGCGGATGCACTGCAATGAAAGGTAATAAGACTTCTTTGTATTAAATGTTAATGAAATTTGCATAAAATAAACAAATATGTTCTCTTTCAGGGTCATCCACGACCAGTTCAACGAGTGTTTCTTCAGAGCAAGATTTAACAACAAACCAACAAGAAACATCTACTGATAAATACGATACATCCGAATCAACAGAACTATTAACAGAAACAACATTATCGGATTCAATAACTTCCGAACAAAAAACAACTAAAACTCCAAGCACGACTGAAGAAGATAAAACTACAAATGAAATAAACCCTTCAACAAAAGTTACAACAGAAGAAACAACGAAATTGGATACCACATTAGTTAATACAACCCCTGCTAATGCTGAAGAAAATTCTTCAGAACGAACATCGAGTGATTCAGAAATCGATAGAATAACAACTGAAAATATCGAAACAACACAAAGGATAGATGCAACAACCGTTGCGCCAATTTGTCCTCCGGGTAAATTTGGCAATGTACCACATCCAGAACAATGTGATTCATTCTACATGTGCGCTGGTGGGATTGCAATTCAGCTCTACTGTAGTACAGGATTTGAATTCGACAAACATGTGGAGGTAAGAAGAGTAGCTAATTTGATCATGTTAGTGGTGGTAGATATCAGTAGATATTCCACTGATGGGAGCGATACTACAAGACTGTGAGTGTAGACCCTGGAATACTTCAGCTAACCAGTTTGCTGAAGAATCCCGGCAATCTCTTTAATTAATTAGATTCTGTTATATAACTTTTTTAGTACATTTTGACTATGATTAATTCTTGATTGTTTTTTTCAGCAATGTGTGCCAATATCAGATAACGGTTGTACGGCTCTAAAAGGTTTGTTGATATTTTAAGATATTTATCGCTTTATACATCTTCTTTTTTTAGGTTATGTTCTGAAATCATTGTAATATTTTTTTGCAGCGGGAACTACGCCCGTATCCGAGGATAAATCAGAAAAATATCCAACAACTTTACAAGATACAACATCTAGCTTATTCGAGACAACAAAAGGAGAGCTAACTACGAAAGACCTAGATGAAAGTCTAGATGTATCTACAACTGGAAGTTCTGTTAAAGAAACGACAACAGAAGCGGTGATATGTCCGCCAGGTTACTTCGGCAATGTACCGCATCCGACGCAATGCAATTCATTCTACATGTGCACTGGAGGTTTCCCATTACATCTGTATTGTAGTGCCGGCTTCGAATTTGATCCCAATGCTTCAGTAAGTATACCCTTTAACGCTAACATCATCTTTTTATCCAAATGGCTTAGGAGGATAATCTTATCTTTAATGCGTTCGTGTTTCTATGCTGTAGATTGATGAACACCTAGTATTATTATTATTATTATTTTTTTATAATATAAGGTGACAAACGAGCAAGCGGCCACTTGAATCCACCGTAATGGAAAGCGACCGCTGCCCATAAACATCCGCAATTGCAGATGCGTTGCCTACCCTTATTGACGGAGGAGGAGACGCACATAAAGAGGACATTTTCTCTTCCTATGCGTCCCCTCCACCGTTAAATCCACTTTTCCTTCCCATCCTTTCCTCTTAAGAAAAGGGTGGAAAGGGAAAGGGACTAAAATTAGGCCTCCGGCACCACACTCATCAGACGAAACGCGGAATTGCTTCCACTTCACGCCTGTCTTCTGTGAGGTCGTGATATTACAGCGGGCGAGCCGGCCCATTCGTGCGAAGATGTTAAAGCGGGCTCTACCACTGTTGAAATTATTTACTATTATTTACTTTTTTACTACTATTATTTTATTCGAGCCCGCAAACTGCGTTAGCGCAAATTTGGACCACCCGTTAACACAGTTCCCGAAATCTGGAATTTTTCTTTTGATATTATAAACAGACACTCCAATTTATATGTATAGATAGATAGATAAAGATTGAATTTGATGCGTTTTTAAAATTTACTATTTTTTTTTTTCAGCAATGTGTCGCGATATCTGACCACGGATGTACAGCAAAGGGACAATAAAATACAAATGTATGAAAAGTGGACAACAGTATTAATACAAAGGCTGTGTTTTATTTATTTTATTATATCCGCCTGCTTTATATTTTATACAACGAGGCTAAAAGCCTACTGGACACGGGAAAGGTGACGAAATGCAAGTAGAATTGTAAACGCATTGGGAGTCGCTAAACAATAAAGACCGTACCGAATAAGAGTTTGTTTTTATTTTTAGCCGTATAAGAATCGATACAATCCGTTAATTTATGTAAAGAATAATGGATACAGTTAAAATCTTAGTAATATTATAAATGCGAAAGTTTAGATGGATGGATGGATGTTTGTTATATTTGGTAAACGGTATAGATGTAGAGGAGAGTCTGGAAGAACACATAGGCTGTCCCCTTTTTTTTTGATTCCACGCGGACGGAGTCGCGGGCGAAAGTTAGTCGTATAATATGGAGAAAATAATTGCATGTCCATTGCAAGCAAACTATAAAATCGTGTTCAAATTATATTCAATGGAGTTTAGTACAAAAAAATCGATCTAAATATGTAAAAGTAACTTTTCGTTGAAATTAAAAATACATTATTATATCGTTGCACAAAATCCATGATAATTAATGGATCATAACCTCTTTAATTACATTTACTACTAAATATTTCCAACGTCAATTTGCGACGGTAATTGTATTAATAAATCTAATTTTATTCGAGCCGATAATGGGTTCCTAACATTAGGTATCGCCGGTTCACCGTAGACTTTCGAGACTTTCAACTCTTCATCAGGAGTTTCTAATTCTTCTTTAATAGTTGAGATATCTTTTACTTTATTTATTTCTTTATCCATATCTTTATTTACATCAATATAGTTCATTCGTCGTGTATCTTTACCAACTAAATCATTTACAATTTCAGAATCTATGTCTGAGACATAGCTTTGATTATTCTTTAAATCTTGAAAAATCACTTTTACAGGTCCTTCTTCGCTTATATTATCGTTAGGTATATTTTGTTCTTCTTGAGATACACTTTCTGCGTTTTGGTTATTTGTTACAGTCATTTTTACTTCAGGGTTAAAAGTAACGGATTCTTCAATATCTTCACTGTCTGTTTTATTAAATGTTTCAACTGGTACTTCAAAAACATCGGCTTCTTTGTCAGTATTAATATCAATTGCACTTGCATCAATATTGTTCATCGATTTACTATCTTCGTTTATTATAGAACTTTTATCATCAGGTATTGCATAAGTAACATCAGTTTGGTAGTAATTGAATGACGGTGTACGAACTAAATAAGCCGTTTCTGAACTATCCATTTCATTAACAATTTCTGATACAGGCGTTGAAGTTGCAACGCTATTTATTAATGAATTCTGTGAATCAAAAGTTTCGTCATCGTAAGTGTTTTTTCTTTTTCTATTCTTGATCATCTTATTCTGTATAATTTCATGACCTAGATCATCATCTTGTTCATTTTCAACAATTTCAAAGCTTTCCGAATCATCTAATTGTCTTTCTGGACGCGAGTTATTCATTTTAGCTTGACGTTTCCCTTTATTCTTTCTCTTATGTTTGCTTTCATTTTCATCGTTATATTGATTATTCGATAAACGTTTACTATTCAAGTATGATTCAAATGTAGATTCGAAAGAATCATAGTCTGGTTCCATATCTTTGTTTTTTAAAGATATTTTTCTATGTGTATCATGTTTTTGTAGCATTGGTTGTTCAGTACGATCTTTTGGACTCTTAAAAGTGTCTTCGTGATCAATACGAGATTTAGAATGTTTCGATTTATTAGATTTTCCAGATCTTTTTGTATTTTTGTCATCGTCGAATAGAGAAAATATATGTGAAAAGAACATCCTCCTTTGTTGATCTTCGTTATAATTTGATTGAGTGTTTCTCGACCGTATATCGTTTAATATATTTTTCGGGTCATTATTTTTGTTTTCCTTCATGTTTTTACGTCTGTAACTGTCGTAGAGGTCATCGTAAAAGTCAAATGAGCGTACAATTCTAGAGAATGGTGTAGGCGGAGGCTTTTCAGTTCCGTCAGTTGATAAGATACTTTCTTCTTTAATAACTTCTTCAATCACATCAGTTGTGTCATAATTATATCTTCTACCTTTATTGCTTATATCACCTATCATACCATATGACTTGGTTGTGATCTGAAAATAAATATTACATCATACTTCATACCAATATTATAAATGCGAAAGTTTAGATGGATGGATGGATGTTTGTTAGAGTTTGTAGCCTAAACGGCTGAACGGATTTCGATAAAATTCGGCATAGATGTAGAGGATAGTCTGGAAGAACACAGGCTACTTGCATTTGTTTTTTTAATTCCGCGCGAACGGAGTCGCGAGCGGGAGCTAGTTGTCGATAACTGTTCAATATCGTTTATCTTTTGTTTCCATTTGTATGAGCTTACAATATTTTTCATTTCAAGATTATACAGTGTTACTGTAAGATCTAATTGCTATGGATCTAAAATGTCTTTTTTAAATTTCACTTTATCTATACTTACTTCGTCATTATCACTCGGTTCTTCACTAAATACTTCATCTGATGAGAAGACAGATGATATCAGTAGAAAAGGTAGGATCACTGAAAAAAAAAAGAAATTCTGTCAAAACAGATGAAGGAAGATGAAAGGCACAATAAAAGACTTCAAAACGTACGTAAGTAATAAGTAAAAAGTGAAATATGATTTGATTTGATTGTCGGTTAAAGTACAGCAGTGAATCTGTGGCAGACACTTAATATGAAAAAAAGACATTTGTAATTTTCAGTCTTTAGTAGTTAAATATTATTAATAACATACCAGGTAAGAACTGCATTGCTCTAAGTTTCTCACACAACAAGGCCTCCAACAAACTGTCACCTCTAATTATTAGAGCAGATGTAATCGCGTTTGTTTAACACAATCACCATCGTTAATTCATATTTATAACAATACAATCATGAATACAGAACAATTTAACGGTTATTATTTCTACGGTAAGACTAAATCTACGTACAACGGTGGAAAAATTCTTTGTAACTAAGATGAAAGGTATATTTTTTTAGAATAGAGATAAAAATATGTCCAGAACATTAAGGATTAGGAAAAGTCTGATTTGTCCTATTTTTTATATTATTAGGTGGCAAACGAGCAAGCGGCCACCTAAAACCTCCGAAATGGCGAAGCGACCGCTGCCCATAGACATCCGCAATTGCAGATGTGTTGCCTATCCTTAATCAACGTAAGAGGAGATGCATATAAACAGGAAATTTCCCCTTCCTATGCGTCTGCTCCGCCGTCAAGTCCGCTTTTCTTTCCCATCCTTTTTTCTTCAGAAAAGGATGAAAGGAACAGGGACTAAAATTAGGCATCTGGCACCATCAGGCGAAACGCGGAATTTCTCCCACTTTACGCCTGTCTTCTGTGTGGTCGTGGTATTACACCGAGAGAGCCGGCCCATTTGAAAAAAATGCTATCCATTTGGGTACTGTGGTGTGTTTGAATAATTTTATTGGGGTTAAAATGGATTAAGTCCAGATTAATTTAAGTTAACCAGATTCAATTTAAGTAATACGATGTAGATCTAAAGCAGAGATGGCGAATCAATTATCTGATAGCGTCATAACATATATTTCTTAATTGGCACGTTGATAAGTAAAGGTTCCCAATCCCTGGCCTAGAGAATAGGGTAGGGTGTAGAGTGATATTAAGGTATTGGGCATTTGTCTATTTAGCATATAACACATTGATAGTAAATTCATCAATGCTCTAATTAATAGGTAATTGGAAAACGTTATCTATACTTCTATACTAATATAATAAAGCGTAAACACACACTTTTTTGTTGCCTAAGATGTCAGCAATTACAGCATATTTTTGAATAATACTTTCTTTAATAAAAATCCCTACACTTACGACACGCTTTAGGCCATACATTTTCACGCTATTAATCTTAGGGGTAAATAATATGAAAAAAAACCTTAATGTGGGAAAGGGACCATAAACTACAAGCTGCCAACATTAATGAAGCAAGGTTATTATGGTAACGGTAATTTTGACATTTGCAATTAAGAATTTGACAAATGTAAACATTAAAATAAAGTTTTTATAATTTCATGCGGATGAAGCCGCACGGCAACAGCTAGTTTAGGATAAAATTATAACATACTGTATTTCCACAGTTATGTAAAAAGAAAAATCCATGACGTCAGATTTATTACGTTCATAGCATCAAGTCCTTGCGTTACGTCATAACTGATTATTATTTAAAACATTGTTGTTAATGTGTGACTAAATATAACGTGTAATCACGTGGAAACTCAACCAAGTACGTAAATTAAATCCACTGTGATTTTAATTCTATGTATGAAGAAGAATACGAATTGAATGAAACAATTAAAACGCTATCAAATACGTTTATTGAGGACGTGACATCGAAAGTAACGTGTCTTGTCACAGCAATTGGTTTTACTACCAAGGCATACTGGAGTATATACAAAGTCAAATATTTTCATGTAGTTTTAGTGACTCCTGTGACCTCACTAAGGATTTATCATTCCTTCCCTTGATCCTATCCTCCCCTATCTTTTCTTTTATTTTTATGGCGTTTTACGGCTATTGCTAAAGTAACTGGTTATTGTACAATATTGCGTGTCTTTAATAATAGATAACTGAATGGGTTTGATCCTTTTAGGTAGATACAAAGGAACTCAAAGATCAAAATTGTATTCCCTTTATCGCCAAAGCCGTTAATGTTCATTTGTCTATTTTATTTTTTAAAGATAACTTATAATACAAGGATAAAAATAAAGACATTAAACTCATTTCGTAAAATTTATTTACAAATCGTCGAACATATTCAAAAAGACGACTAAATTGGCCAACATTGTTCATATTATCAATGAAAATATGCCCATATGTAGAATTTGCATATGTTAATTGTTCGTGTTCGTATGTTTACAAGCACAGTCCTCTGGTTGTGTGCATATCTGTAAAGAATACAAAATACAATTATTAAAAATAGTAAAAGTTTCCCAAAATTGAATGGACCAAGATTATTCGATCAATAGATTGTTCCCGTTTACCTATAACACAACGTCAGAGTAGATTTGTACCTTTAGTTTTTAATCTATATCTATACTAATCTATACTAGTCTATACTAATATTATAAAGAGGAAAGATTTGTATTTTTGTATGTATTTGATTCACACAAAAACTACTGGGCCGATTTTAAAAATTCTTTCACCATTAGATAGGTAATTTATCTGTGATTAACATAGACTATATTTTGTATTATTTTTAATTTCACGCGGGCGAAGTCGCGAGCAACAGCTAGTCCTAAATAAACTATTACTTATATTTGCTTTAAAGTACAATTATTTTAAGACTAACAGCCATACAAATAAACGCGGTATAAAGTTAAACTTAGTAATAAACTGGGTATAAGCAAAATGTGTACTAATATTTGCTTACACTCAGTTTATTCCCAATTTCAACTTTATACCGCGTTTATTTGTAAGGCTGTAAAAGAATAATTTAATCGTATGTAAATATAAAATACTTACGTGTTTTATAGGATCGAATTCATAATTATATGGACACCAGAACAGATATTTTGTACCATAAACACAGTAATAAAAGGTTCTTGTGTTTTCTGGATTGGCTATGGTATAATATCTATATGGATGACAAGGTTGGAAGGTTGTTGTTGGTGGAGCTATAGTTGTTGTTTGTGGGGGGAGAGTTGATACTTTGCTGGTAGAAATAGGAGGGAGAGGATACGCTGTTGTTTCTGATGTTAAGATAGTTATTGGTGGTAAAGGACTACCTCCTGGGGTTGGTTCAGTTGTTGGTGGTGTAAAATCTGTTGGTTCTTGTGTTGTGATTGGTGCAAAAGTAGATGTGATTGGTGCAAAAGTAGATGTGATTGGTGGTATAGAGCTTATATCAGAAGTCGTTGTAAATTCTGTCTCAGTGAATGTTGTGTCAGTATTTGAAGTTGAGGTAATATTACTAATTTCGGTAGATGTTTCAGTGGTAATTGATTCTGAAGTAGATGTGAACGGATATGTAGTTGTTAGGTTGCTTGAGTCAGTTACTGGCGTCGATTCAGTAGGTATTATTGTAGATATTGAACTTCCTGAAGTGAATTCTGTAGGAATGATCGTTGAAGAGGTAATATAAGAAGTCACTGTTGAAGCTGAACTTGGTTCAAATGATGTAGGATAAGTTGTAGAGGTTATGACGTCACTTTCTGATGTCATAGTTGTAGTTTCGTATACATTGCTTGTAGAATACGTAGAATGTACCGAACTATCGGGAAATGTTTCACTGCTAGATGTGTTGTCAGATATCGTGGTGTGGTGCGAGCTTGATGTGGGAATCGTTGGATAATTAGATTGCGTAGTTTCAGCACTACTAGATGTACTTGAGTGAATAGTGGGATATGATGATGTTTCCGTATAAATAGGTTCAGTTGGACTCGATGTTAGTGTTGTTGGAGATGAATATTTAGACGGAGTACTTGGATTAGTTGTAGATTCCGAGACAGTTACATTATTAGTTGATTCGGTTAATTGAGAATAAGGAGAAGTTTCCCATGTACTTGACGAAGGGCTTGTTTCGTCACTATATGTTACAGAGGTTCTTGTTGAAGGTAAGACAGTCATTGTAGAACTAGGTATGGGAGTACTTATGTCATTGCCAGTATTCGCTGTAACAGATGTGAAAGGCGGGAGAGTTTCCCAAGGATTAGGGGTGGAAGAACTTGGCTTTACGGTAGGTGTTGCAGTGGAGCTGGAGAAACTACTAGGGTACCAGGAAGAACTAGAATAAGATCCAGACGTATTTTCGGATCCGGTACTTGTTACAATATCAGAAGTCGAAATCGGTGTTAAAGTAAAATCTGTTGATTCAGATGTTACAACAGTTTCAGTACTAGTTACAATATTTGAAGATGTAGAAATTGGTGACAAAGACGACGATTCAGATGTCTCATGAGATTCAGAATTTGTTACAATATCGGATGACGTAGAAATTGGCGGTAAAGTAAAATCAGTCGTTTCAGATGTTACAATTTTTGAAGATGTAGAAATCGGTAACGAAGAACTTAATTCAGTTGACTCATGAGATTCAGTGCTTGTTACAATATCAGAAGTTGTTGAAATCGGTTTTAAAGTAAAATCTGTCGATTCAGACGTTACAACAGATCCAGTACTTGTTACAATATCGGATGATGTAGAAATTGGTGGCAAGTAAATGCAGTGATTCAGATGTTACAATTTTTGAAGATGTAGAAATAGGCGGTAAAGTAAAATCTGTAGGTTCTGATGTTACAATATTTGGTGATGTAGAAATTGGCGACAGTGAACTTGATTCAGATGTCTCATGAGATTCAGAACTTGTTACAATATCAGAAGAAGTAGAAATTGGTGGCAAAGTAAATGCAGTTGATTCAGATGTTACAATATTAGAAGATGTAGAAATTGGTGACAAAGATGACGATTCAGATGTCTCATGAGATTCAGTGCTTGTTACAATATTAGAAGAAGTAGAAATTGGTGGCAAAGTAAATGCAGTTGATTCAGATGTCCATGAGATTCAGAACTTGTTACAATATTAGAAGATGTAGAAATTGGTGACAAAGATGACGATTCAGATGTCTCATGAGATTCAGTGCTTGTTACAACATTTGATGATGTAGAAATTGGCGACAGTGAACTTAATTCAGATGTCTCATGAGATTCAGAACTTGTTACAATATCAGAAGAAGTAGAAATTGGTGGCAAAGTAAATGCAGTTGATTCAGATGTTACAATATAAGAAGATGTAGAAATTGGTGACAAAGATGACGATTCAGGTGTCTCATGAGATTCAGAACTTGTTACAATATTGGAAGTTGTTGAAATCGGTTTTAAAGTAAAATCTGTTGGTTCAGACGTTACAACGGATCCAGTACTTGTTACAATATCGGATGACGTAGAAATTGGCGACAAAGAACTTGATTCAGATGTTACAATATTTGGTGATGTAGAAATTGGCGGTAAAGTAAAATCTGTAGGATCTGATGTTACAATATTTGGTGATGTAGAAATTGGTGACAAAGATGACGATTCGGATGTTGAATGAGATTCAGTGCTTGTTACAATATTAGAAGAAGTAGAAATTGGCGGTAAAGTAAAATCTGTTGATTCAGATGTCTCATGAGTTTCAGAACTCGTTACAATATCAGAAGTTGTTGAAATCGGTTTTAAAGTAAAATCTGTAGATTCAGACGTTACAACAGATCCAGTACTTGTTATAATATCGGATGACGTAGAAATAGGCGGTAAAGTAAAATCTGTAGGTTCCGATGTTACAATATTTGGTGATGTAGAAATTGGTGACAAAGATGACGATTCAGATGTCTCATGAGATTCAGAACTTGTTACAATATTTGGTGTTGTAGAAATTGGTGACAAAGATGACGATTCGGATGTTGAATGAGATTCAGTGTTTGTCACAATACTTGAAGA
The DNA here is from genome assembly GCA_029286645.1 of Papilio protenor. Taxonomy (NCBI): domain Eukaryota; kingdom Metazoa; phylum Arthropoda; class Insecta; order Lepidoptera; family Papilionidae; genus Papilio; species Papilio protenor. Next base: position 1,061,521 of record JAGSMZ010000014.1, on the reverse strand, counting down.
TGTAGAAATTGGCGACAAAGAACTTGATTCAGATGTCTCATGAGTTTCAGAACTCGTTACAATATCAGAAGTTGTTGAAATCGGTGGTAAAGTAAAATCTGTAGATTCAGACGTTACAACAGATCCAGTACTTGTTACAATATCGGATGATGTAGAAATAGGCGGTAAAGTAAAATCTGTAGGTTCTGATGTTACAATATTTGGTGATGTAGAAATTGGTGACAAAGATGACGATTCAGATGTCTCATGAGATTCAGAACTTGTTACAATATTAGAAGAAGTGGAAATTGGTGGCAAAGTAAATGCAGTTGATTCAGATGTTACAATATTAGAAGATGTAGAAATTGGTGACAAAGATGACGATTCAGATGTCTCATGAGATTCAGAACTTGTTACAATATTTGGTGTTGTAGAAATTGGCGACAAAGAACTTGATTCAGATGTCTCATGAGTTTCAGAACTTGTTACAATATCAGAAGTTGTTGAAATCGGTTTTAAAGTAAAATCTGTCGATTCAGATGTTACAATATTAGAAGAAGTAGAAATTGGTGACAAGATGACGATTCAGATGTTACAATATTTGGTGTTGTAGAAATAGGCGGTAAAGTAAAATCTGTAGGTTCTGATGTTACAATATTTGGTGATGTAGAAATTGGTGACAAAGATGACGATTCGGATGTTGAATGAGATTCAGAACTTGTTACAATATTTGAAGATGTAGAAATCGGCGACAGAGAAGACGTCGATTCAGATGTCTCATGAGATTCAGAACTGGTTACAATGACAGAGGTAGTAGAAATTGGCGGTAAAGTAAATGCAGTTGATTCAGATGTTATAATATTCGGTGTCGTAATAATTGTTGACAAAGACGAAGACGATTCAGGCGTCCCATGGGATTCCGAACTTGTTACAATGTCAGAAGATGTCGAAATCGGTGGTAAAGTAAAATCTGTTGATTCAGATGTTACAACAGATTCAGTACTGGTTACAATATCCGAGGTAGTAGAAATTGGCGGTAAAGTAAACACAGTCGGCTCAGATGTTACAATATTTGAAGATGTAGAAATTGGTGACAAAGAAGATGTCGATTCAGATGTCACATGAGATTCAGAACTTGTTACAATATCAGAAGAAGTTGAAATCGGTGGTAAAGTAAAATCTGTCGATTCAGATGTTATAACTGATTCAGTGCTTGTTACAATACTTGAAGATGTAGAAATTGGCGACAATGAACTTGATTCAGATGTCTCATGAGATTCAGTGCTTGTTACAATATCTGAAGATGTAGAAATCGGTGATGAAGATGTCAATTCAGATGTTACAACAGATCCAGTACTTGTTATAATATCGGATGACGTAGAAATCGAAGGAAAAGTAAAATCTGTCGATTCAGACGTTACAAAGGATCCAGTAATTGTTACATCATCTGATGTTATAGATGTACTTGATGTGGGTGAATAGGTAGTGGAGATCGGTGGACTAGTTTCGGTTGAAAAGGTTGTTGGGACAGTCCTACCACTGGAAGTGGTTGGAAGAAGTGTTGAAATCGGTTTTAAAGTAAAATCTGTTGATTCAGATGTCTCATGAGATTCAGAACTTGTTACAATATCAGAAGTTGTTGAAATCGGTTTTAAAGTAAAATCTGTTGATTCAGATGTTACAATATTTGAAGATGTAGAAATTGGCGACAATGAACTTGATTCAGATGTTACAACAGATCCAGTACTTGTTACAATATCAGAAGAAGTTGAAATCGGTGGTAAAGTAAAATCTGTAGGTTCTGATGTTACAATATTTGAAGATGTAGAAATTGGCGGTAAAGTAAATGCAGTTGATTCAGATGTTACAATATTTGGTGATGTAGAAATTGGCGACAATGAACTTGATTCAGATGTTACAACAGATCCAGTACTTGTTACAATATTTGAAGATGTAGAAATTGGCGGTAAAGTAAATGCAGTTGATTCAGATGTTACATGATCTGTGGTAATTGTTGTTTGGGAAGGACTAGGAGAAGTAAGAATTGTGGGCAAAGAACTCGGTTCTGTGGGAGTACTATCGGATTCTATTGGTGGTAAAGTTTCCCATGACGTTGAAGGTATCGGCTCCGTAGGTAGTGGAGGCAAAGATTCATCTTTAGTAGTTTGACTAGGGACCGTAGATTTAGTAGATATGTATGGCAAAGGAGTTGACAAAGTTGTCGGTAACAATATTGGACCGCAATGTGCCAGCGAATGTAGAATGCAACTCTGAAATTTAAAAAGAACACATTTAAATAATCTCAAAAGCAAGCAATTGCTAAGATGAAAACATTTTGGATGACGTCATTCTATTGTTAATTTAGATTCAGATAAATTACATTTCGCTGCGAGCCATGCGTAATTTATTGTTAGCGAAAACGATGACGTCACTAACACGTGGCAGCAATTAGAGCTAATTTTAACGTGGTCACCAAAAGTTATATAGAAAGTAAAACGATGGTGTCTATTTTTGAGTAAACTATTGGACTTTCCCCTTCAAATGACCTCAATTCAACAAGATCTGGTTAATCATATATGAAATTAGATAAATTTTCACCAGCACTACTTCTATTTGGATAAACATTTATGCTGGCACGCCCATAACTCATATTGAAGTAGCGCGAGCCATAGTCGTGCGACAAATTGTTAAGTAGAAAAGGACCTTAATTTCAGCCTTACCCTGATTATGACATCAAAGTACAAGTCCCCAGGACAAGTGTGCTCTGAAAGCTGTTCCTGTTCGCATATAATGTACTTCTTACAGGAGAGCGGATGTGAAAGTACGGCGGACTGCAGACCCGAGCATAAGTCCCCCAGGACTTTGGGGATAAGTGTCAGGAATAGAAAGGTTAGCTCTGTGGAGTACAGGCAAATTAAAAACTTACACACTTTAACTTAGAGTACCTTTTAACAAAAATTAAAATTATATTTTACTAGCCTAGATTAATAATTTATCGATATTCGTGCAAAATCAATGTTGGACATCACTACGCACGGTCATAATGTGTATGAGTGCGAGTGAGAGAAAATATACTTTGTTCTACTCACATTTTTAATTTTGCGAATTTTATTTTTAATTTTACATATCGATTTAGTTATTTGATCAAATCTAAAGTAGTTGAACAAAAATTTTCTCTAAAAATTAGTTTTTTAACACCAATTTCGTATCTATTTTTTACTACAAACATTAGATAAGGATGGCTGCAATATTACCAAAAATATTTTTACTCACCCATTCCTTAGCATAGGTCTCGCAAATCCACCACTAACGTAATGAACGCAATAGCGCTTGGAAATGCTCTAAATTAAACTAATAACATGAAGTTTAAATAAATAATTACCGTGGTAATTGATTGGTAATATTTTATAATTTGATTTGTTATGACTTTTTAGGTAAATGGCGATCGGATGGATACGGTGTATACAGCGTGTTTCATTTTAAATTCTAAGAAATTTGAAACGTGTTTATTGTGTATTTTTTAATTTGAAACAGAAGAACATAGTTATCTCTGTCTTTCCAAAGATAACGAAAAGGATGGCAATACATTTTGTATTTCAACACCGAAAAATCTTTGTGAAAAAATTTCTAATGTAAAAAAAAATCGATTAAGATTTTTTTTACTTGAAATAAACGTTCTTCTTTTGTTTTTCACCGATTTAAAAAATATTTTCAATTCTTATCTTAGAATATACATTATTTTTTAAGATTTTCCAAACTTATGATAGGTATAATTAATAACACATATGATACCAAATATTATTTTTTTAATCATCATCATCATCACTTTGTTCTTCTCGTCTCTTCATTTTTGCCTCTAGTTCTTTAGCTGGGTTGAAGACGCCACTCGTCTGTGTGTTGCAAATGTAACAACGAGACGATTTTTTGAAGTTTTCTAACGCGCATTTCTCACAAAAGTAATGTTTACATCTGGAAATAACATATACGAAAATTTACTTTAGTTTTTTGATGCTTTAGAAAAACTGTAATAGAGGATGTGAAAAAAATGTAATAAGGCTTTGTTTTTTTTTTACATTTTATATCAGTTCAAACGTTTAAAAAAATGTACTACTTATTTATGAGTGAAGGATTTTCAAATAGTTTAATAATTTATAAGAAAGTTCAACTGCCAGAATTAAACCAACAAATCTATACTAACATTATGAGGAGAGATTTGTAATTTTAAATATATCAAAATAACTTAAAAATTCACAAATTTTAAAATTCACCAATAAAAAGCTACGCTATTATTATTTAATTTTACGCGAGGGAAGTTGCAAGCAACAGCTAGTGTTTAAAACGTTCCTTCCACATATTCATCATACTAATATTATAAATGCGAAAGTTGAGATGGATGGATCATTGTTTGTTAGTTTGTAGCCTAAACGGCTGAACGGAATTTGATGAAATTTGATATAGATGTAGAGGCTAGTCTGGAAGAACACATAGGGTACACACAGGGAACACACTTTTGTTTTTTTCAATTCCACGCGGACAGAATCACGGGCGAAAGCTAGTTTTTTATACAATAAACTGAAATCAGCATATAGTACAAAATATTCAAACTTACTTGGTAACAACAGGATCAGTGAAAGGTTCTCTGCATATGAAACATTTGAAGGGTAGTTCATCATCGCTGTGTATCTCGTAGTCCGAGTCATCTCCCCCCTCCTTCACACCTCCCCCTTCTAGCTCCTCCCTCTCCAGCTGCCAGCCGTGCTTGTAATCCGAACGATCGTGCAAAAACTTGCACGAATCTAGAAAAAATAATTTAATTTAAATATTTGATAATAAAAAAAACTGTCCATAAACGACAAAAAACATGTACATTTGAAAAAAGGCGAACGAAATGAAAGGTTAAACTTTATGTAGTATGCAGATAACAATAAATCCTAAATACCTATTATTTGATATTTATTCATTAATTTTCTCACCTCCAAAACCACAGAAACCAGTCTCCTTGTAATCTTTACAAATATCAGGCTGATAATCCCATCTGTTGAAAGAAATGTTTTAAATTTAATTTGTGTGGTCAGTAATCGACCAACAGATGGCGCTGAATATTGTTATAATAACATCACTGGCTGAATGGACATTTCAATAGAGTAAAAAAGAAAGAAAAGCAAAGATAGAATAGAGAATTTAAAAAAAATGGATGTGTAATTTTAGGTATATTGCAAAAATAATAAGAAAATATAAAGAAAAATATATTGTAAGTAAGCAAAACCCTAAAAAAATGTCAGTTTGCAAAAAAGTTAAAGTTAAAAATATTCTTTAAACTTAATTCCCTAGTGAATCCTTAATTTTAAGAAAATTCAATTTGAAAACCCTACAAGATACAGAATAATAAAAAAAAAAAATGTCAGTTTGCAAAAAAGTCAAAGTTAAAAATATTCTTTAAACTTAATTCCCTAGTGAATCCTTAATTTTAAGAAAATTCAATTTGAAAACCCTACAAGATACAGAATAATTAAAAAATATATTAAGCCCACTACACACTTCATTTAACACTGTGTGCTATATGTATATTTACCTGACAGTAGCCCTTAAGTTGGCGGGAGCTCTGATGGGTCCTTTCCTAACAAGTCCTGAGCTAGCATTACCAGCAGCTGTATCACGTTTCTTATAATATTGAGCGTAATTATTGATACCACGGTAAACCTAAAACAAGCAAAATACTAGCAAATAGTGCTATAAGCTTGTTAACCTTTACTTTCATCATATTTTACTAATATGATAAATGTGAAAGTTTAGATGGATGGATATTTTATGTCTGCTCTATGCCGCCCTCTCAATCTCCCTCCAGCGTGGTGAATCCAAGGACTTTTTTCTATATTTAACAATACAATATTTACAGTTAACCCGCATGGATACATGTTAGAGTTTGTAGCCTAAACTGGTGAACGGGTCACTATAAGGCATAGATCCTTAAGTCCTGAAGAAACTTTTGTTTTTTTAATACCACGCGGACGGAGCAGCAGGCGATAGCTAGTTTGTAAATATATTAAAAAAATCATATCTGCTCTTATTGCTTTTACAATTTTCCAGTGAGTTTTAGAAATACAATGAAATTCTAATTCGAGTTGATTTTCTATTTTTTTTTTAGTATAAAATATAATTTATACAGTATTCTTACTAATCTTAATAATATTATAAACATGACGAGAATCTCGTAAAAGCCGAAAATGAAAAATTTTTTAAAATATTTAGATCTGGCTCACGAGGTTACCGCCATGTGGCGTATGAAATCGACTACCATTATTCCGATAGTCGTTTCGGTGCACGGGCTAATAGCGAAGAGCTTCGACCAACATCTCAAGAAGCTCTCGCTAGACAGTTGGATTAAGGGCCCGATTCAAAAGGCTGTTATTTTAGAAACCGCATGCATAGTGAGGAGGTTCCTGTCTCTGCAGCCCTGACCACTGATTGCTTGAGTCATCGGATTCCGCAGCCGGTGGTGCTCTATTTTTTATATAATATGTTTTATTTTTATACAAATCTTGTAAAATGTATTATATAGAAAATAAGAAATAAAGATATATGTGAAAATTATAAATAAGAATGTTTAAATGGATGAATGAATATTAGATATCTTTAGAACAACTGAACAGATCACGATAAAAATTGTTACAGATGTACACATAGCAATATACTATGATTTTGGTTTATTTAGATTTTTCAACTTAAATGGAGTTAGTGAAAATTACCTTATCATCAGCTTGTCCTTGCAATTCCTCATTAATTTTTTGCGCTTTCTCAAATATTGCTTGTGCATCTTTATCTCTTTCTGTATCTAATTCATATGTTGCGGTTGCATTCTCACGTTGCTGTTGCACAGATAATGTAGTACGGGATTCGGAGATCTAGAAACAGGTTGAAGAAACATGCAAGAAACACTGAGTTTATTTTAAATTTCAAAAATATAACATAAATAGAATAACTAAATATTACTATGCTTTTGCTTACAATTTTTATTTCAAATTAATAGACAAAAAGTAGAGAAATTTTACTTTAAAATGTAAAACTATTTTTTTTTCACTGCCCTAAGTTTTGATTCATAATTCTTAAAATATATGAAGGTTTTAATAAACTATGTTTAAAAATAAAAATAATAAGTAGTGGACTGCACTTAGAAATTAACACAGAAATCAGTATTTATCAAGTCAATTAAAAAAACATAAAACAAGGTGTAAATTGCAAAAATGTGACTTATGACAGTTTACATAGGAGCTGGTGCTTACTTAATAAGTACCACCATACCTTAGCCTCATCATTATTGCTATCACTGTTTTCTAGCTCCGGTTTTTGTCGTTTTGGTCCTCCCGTAGACTGTATGTTAGGGTTGGCCTTTTGTGGCCTCTTTGTTGGCAACACTACAGTTTGTTCATCGGAATCCGAACTATTCTTTTCTGAAACATCGGGATTATTTATAAGAATTATAATGTCAGATGTCTTATTACCACACTCATAGCCAAGCATTTACTAAAACAGTTCTTAAGTGTAGATTTAGTATGTGAAATCTCTACAAGATTTCTTAGGAAAACAAAAAAAAACAGACAAATCAATAACCTCCTTTTTGAGAGTTTCTTTTTATTACAAATAAACTAGCGCTTGGCTACTATCCCACCTGATATTTACGAGTAAAATATGAATGTTATTTACCTTCAGAACTTGATGTTTTACGTTTCCTTCCACCTCTATTTTTGATGTTTCTTTTCTTAAAGGTAGTTGGAATTTCAACCTCTGCATCAGACATATTGATAAAATTAATATACTGAAATGTAGTAAATATAAACTACTCTTAAAGAATTAACAGAATGCGTAAGTAACTTAAAAATTATTTCTTTTACAACTTTCACAAAGTCTATTTTAAATACGTTTTGTTTACTTGATATCGATACATGTCAAACTCAAATGTCATTTTGGATTTGTAGGTTATTTTTTCAGATGCGTTCATGTTACCAAAATATTTAAAAGAGTTCCAATCAATTATCAATGTTAATAAAAATAGTTTAATAAAATTATTTGTTTTAATTCTTAAAAATTAATTACAAATATTTGATGAGGTGTTTTCACTTAACGATCGATTAAACGTTTTCATTTAAGAAAGGCGAGCTTTTTAAAAAGTAACCAAACACCAGGTACATCGATTTAATACTATTTTTGCTATTTAATACTAATTTAATAATTATTGATTCCTTCAGGAATTCTTCTTCTTCTTAAGGTGCCTCTCCTACTAGCGAAGGTTGGCGGTCAGTTCTCCAAATTTGACTTTAGGAATTACAAGTGCAGATTTTTAAAACTAAGACCTAAGTCTCCGCTTACAGCTTTAAGTGTGTATGTGGCTATTAATTCTTTCTTTAAAAAAATTCGTAAACATTAAGTGATTGTTAAAGACTAACATATCATATCAGTAAAGATATCATAAACAAGGACCTCGAAAAGTGTCATTAGATAACGGTAAAATAATAAATTATCTTATTCGTTACATCCTTGAAGTCCAATACTTTCGCGCCTTGGCTGATATGTATTATTTGACTGCTACTTGAAAAATACGAGCATCTCAAGCTTTTTTTGAAAGATTTTTTTACAAGATAAGTTCTTTATCTTATAAGTATCTTTGACTTTATGATGATTTTTGACACGTGCTTTGGGATTAAAAAAAACAAAAATAGTTACTTTTCCGGTTTTTGGAGAAATAATGTGTAATCTGCACATAATCGAGATAAAAAAGTAATCATATCTTTATCCTACTAAATAGAATATCTATACATGAGAGGATTATATTTTATAGGCAGTAAAGTTTTTGAATATAAAATCAGTGATATTATAATATTAATGCTTTTAAAATAATTATCAAATCAGCAACTATCATGCTAACCTTGAATTGAAATCCTGTGACTATCTAATCGTGTTAAAGTATTCGGGAATTACTTTATGTTGTACGTAAGAAACCAGGGTTGTCAAAATTTAAATAATTGGCTTACTGGTATTGGCAGGTAAGTTAGTAATTTATTTTATCAGTATACAAACTTGACAACTAACATTTGCAAACATTGTTTTATTACAACATAAAATAACGCGATTTTAAATTTACACGTTTTTTTTAAATTTATTATTTGCTCAACTTTTATAGTATATTGTCTAAAAGTACAATTAAATCACATCTTAGTACGATGCATTAATTGTAAATTGATTTTAGGGCCAGGGATCTAATCTACAGGTCAATTTCATTATTGCGGGTTTTTCCAACACAAAAACTTGTAATACCATATTCTTTGACAAAACAAGATTTTACGAGTCAGTTTAAGAAATGACAGGATTTGGCAACCCTAACTAAGCAAAACATTGAAAAATTCCGATCGCGTAGTAACCGCGCTCACCTATATAAAACAACGCAAATTGAATCACTTATCATCCACGTATTTTTCTTCGTAATTTTAAAATGGCCGAATGCGTCGCTTCTTTGGCGCGCTTACGCCATTTTGGATAACAGACTCGAAAAATAGTATACTACTTTTGCGACGATTTTCGTTTATTCTGAAACGTCGTAAGTCTTAAGACCTTGATGTTAACAAACGTCTTTTTAACCCGTTCAAGAGTCTGTTCTCGTTTAATAAATGGTATACCACTTTTGTGTTCTGGTTTATCGATTTACTTAACTACAAAACGACTTATATCGATTGGGAAATTTAAAAAAAACGTCCTTTTAAAATGAAAAGGTATCGTCGAAAGCGTAACGGAAAAACTTTCAAATACGGGATGTAATTTTTAAATTGCTTTTTGACATAGAATCTGGATGAATATAGAAATTGCACGCGCGTTTAAAAAGAAGAAAAAAGAATCTGATTTAAAAAGTAATTGGTAACAGATACATCGCTTTTATTTGTAAAATCAGATAATTAAATAATGCAATCATACTATACTAATATTATAAATGGGAAAGTTTAGTTAGATGGATGGATGGATGGATGTTTGTTAGATTTTGTAGCCTAAACGGCTGAACTAATCTGGTTGATATTTGGCATAGATATAGATCATAATCTGGAGGAACACATAGGCTACTTACTATTGTTTTTTTATTTATTTACGCGGACGGAGTCGTGACGTCGGATTTATTACGTCCATACTTCCAATTGGTGACAAGAGAAGATTGTATGATGCAAAATAAACAGCTAATTACATCAGTATAATTGTATATTTATAGTTAAATAACCACAATATGGCTGTTCTTCCCCGCGGTCATTTAGGTTATATTTAAATATAAAACATAAGTTAGATAAAAAGCATTTAATAAATTGATTTCGAGTTCAACAATTTTTCAACGATGACTTTGTTTTAGGTGATCAAGAAGGGAGTGATGAGATGACGTATTATAGAGTTATTTCGAGGACGAAAACCTGTTATGCCGACCCTACGGGAGTAGGATAAGGTAAGGGAGAGCTGATTTCCATCCTTACACAGTTGACGTGCCACGGATTCGTACGAAACGATTTGAGACGTCTTTTCTCGTGCGCACAGCAAAAGAATGGAATAAGCTGCCGGCATCAGTGTTCCCAACCAATTATGACGTGGGTGCCTTCAAGAGAAGGGTGAATGGATACTTAAATCAGCGCGTAACATCCTTAGACCACATTACAAATTAATAGGTGGGATCGTGGTAGCGCTGATTTTAAAAATCATAAAAGAGGGAGATGACATAATGATGAATGTTTTAGTTCCAAAGTAACGATTTTTTTATTATCCATCAATTAGATCTTTTAACCTATTGGTTAGATAACTGAAAGCTAATTTTATAATCTGAATAAACGACACAGGAAGTTTGAGAGTAGCCCCCGTAGTAGAGAAGGTAAGGAGTAAAAGGTTAGCATGGTATGGGCATGTTATGAGGAGGGATGAATCGCATGTTACAAAGAGAACATTAGTTATGAGTGTGGAAGGGTACATCGGTAGAGGTAGATCTAGAAAGAGATGGATGGATTGTGTAAAAGGTGACATGATCAAGAAGGGAGTGATGATTGATATGACGTATGATAGAGTTATGTGGAGGACAAAAACCTGTTGCGCCGACCCTACGGGAGTAGGATAAGGAGATGATGATGATGATGATGATGAATAAACGACACAGTTTAAAGTTTAATCCAGTGTATTGATAGACTTTGTTACACTTTTGTCGTGTTTCGAAACTTAAATCTGCTTAAACCAGATTTTTCATGATGTTACAGAAAAGTAATAGAAACATTATAAGAAACTTTTGTCCACAGCTTCGTACGTTTGGAATTAAGAAAGAGATGTAGGTTACAAGGAAGATTGTATATTGGATTGTATGGATGGGTTGTGTGAAAGGATGTCCATAATAAGATAGTATTTTTTTTATAAAAGGAATAAACGAGCGACGGGGACACCGACGAATTCATCGACAACTATGGACATTGTAACACCAGAGGAACTACGGATGCGTTGCCGAGAAAGAGATAGGCTCTTGAAGGAACCTAAGTCGTATTAGTTTGGAAAATTCAAATGTGACGATTGATAGATGTATGGAAGTGTGAAGTGCTGATAGAAAAGGCTTGAAGATGGTGAACAATTTTGTCATTAGCACAAGATCAATATTTGTAGGATTGAAGTGTTTGTAGGTTTTTATGTCCTTGGCTAGATTCAGCGATATCAGCACCTCTCACCGGGTCAGATAACTTAGTAGCACTTTAGTAACCATAGATTAATCTTTCGCTCTTAAGAGCGGCCGCAAACCTTTGACTAAATATTGCACAACTGTTGTGCGATTGTCGATTGTTTCGTTCGTTTTTGTGGATTTACTAATATTTCCTTTAACCATTACAACTAAGCTCTAGGCTTGTGCTAGGATATGGTTCACGACAATAGTCGAATGCTGTGATTCGAACCCTCGACCGCAAGATCGGTAGTCCGTACCCCAAACCATTAGGCTATTAGCGCTTTGTGCGCGCGTTGTGCGATAATTTGTTTTCTGGTAAGTATTGGCATTGAAAGTTCACGTGTCTTTTTAAATTGCGCACTACCTTAGCAACACGGGGGGCGTTTACCTGTTATCATTTATTGCTATTAAAATGGCGCGATTGTTTTCGTGAAGATTGCGGGCGTGTCGAGTATTCTTATCTGATAGTCATCGTCATATCACGGATAGAGCTGCTGATTTTGAAACAAGATGCAAACTTGCCAACCCTAGATCAAGGACATCTATGGACGAATACTGAAACGATATACAGATATAAGAGCGTTTTAAATTAAGTACACTTAATTTTGACGTCTGAAAGATTGTAAGCAGCGCTAGTGACCAATGATCCAAGTGAATGAAGGCATTGATTAGTTTAATATGTCAAGATTTTAATTGTACTAAATTTATTCAGTGACTTGTGCCATACCAGTCAACATAAAAACATCGATCAGAACCGTAACCCGAAAAAGTAATATACAAAACCGAAAATGTTAAAACCGAAGGTGACAACCCTAATCACATATTTGTTATGAATATGATGTAACATGATCCGTTTTCTAAAGTTTGCAATTAATCTGGGAAAAACAAGCAAGTTCCGCTTATCTTTTATATACCTAGCTTCAGTTATCTATGGGTGGAAAGTTTTTAATATAACAATAACAAAAAAACATTGACGTGCATAACAAAGGGTCGCACTTCGGGGAATACCGCGACCTTTAAGTTTTTTATGTTATATGATTCGTAAATTAGTTCTTATAACTCTTTGTTCTAACAAGTAGAGCGTTAGTTATGAATGTGGTAGAGGTAGTAAGAGATGGATGTATTGCGTGAAAGGTGACATGATCAAGAAGGGAGTGATGACTGAGATGACGTATGATAGAGTTATTTCAAGAACGAAGGACTACGGGAGTAGTATTAAGTGGGGGAGATGATGATCCCTTTGTTCTAACTTGTATTAAAAAAAAACATGTTAATAACCTAACAAATTACGATATATCTAAACTAATTTGTTTTTCTGATAAACCCTTTATATTATTTTACTGGTTTTTAATCTCCTGATGTTATATTCTTAAAATTTAAAACCCTCTTATTACCCGCTATGGTACATTCTCTCGGAGTCTAAATGGACCCCAGATGGTTCTTAACCATTTTAATCTATACTAATATAAAGAGGAAAGATTTATAATTTTCTACGTATTGAATAACTCAAAACCTACTGGGCCGATTTTAAATATTCTTTCACCGTTATAAAGGTAATTTTGTGAGTAACATAGGATTTCTTTTTACAATTATTTTTAATTTCACGCCGGCGAAGTCGCGAGCAACAGCTAGTAATTACATAAATACGTTCTTAGCTGAAATGCGCAAAAGCAAATGATTCTTATCTTAGAGATAATCTATCTATACCCCTTATTGTTTAAACGTAAACTTTATCTTTACATTTGTAAAAATAATTTTGCGTTGTAAAGATTTTTTTGATAAATTTTCAACGATAACCTTTTTCATCATCATCATCATCAACTTGCCCTTATCCCTTATGGAAGGTCGGCACAGTATGTGCTGCTCTTCCATACATCTCTATCAGCCGTCATATCTGAATCCACTCCTTTCTTAAGCATATCCTCTTTCATACAATCCATCCATACTTTCTTCAGTCTTCCTCTACCTTTAAACGATAACCTTTTTCATCGCCATCTAAAACTGATCAAGATGTTTAAAAAGTTTATTTCTTCGTGGCTTCTAATTAATTTTTTATCCTGTGATGTACACTTTAAAAGAATATAGCTATCTCATTTGTTACCAAAAGAACGAAAGAGATGGTAATGTAGTTTTTGTTTCTGTATTTAGCAGACACTTTCATTCTTTCACATAAAATGTAACTTTGTGGATAAAAATAATTAATTCTGAGTTTCTGAAGTTTTCATTTATTTTAACATTTCCTAGTGATTCATTAGAGTTAGGTTGAACTATGTTTCAATAGAGTAAAACTCAAGTAGTTCAGAAACGCATTTCATAAAGTTATCGAAACAATACCACTATCGAATAGTTATGTGTATGTGGGAACCGGTCATAAGTATGATTTCATGTTTAGTGAAAATGTGTTATAATTTTAGTCTTAGTAAATATAGGAATTTATCTGTACTTCTATACTAATATCTATATCTATACTAATATAATAAAGCGTAAACACATACTTCTTTGTTGCCTAAGATGTCAGCAATCACAGCATATGTTGGAATAACTCTTTTTTTAATAAAAAGCCCTACACTTACGTCACGCTTTAGGCTTTATATTTTCACGCCGTTAAACTTAGGGGTAAATATTTTGGATAAAAACCCTAATGTGGGAAAGAGACCATAAGTTGTTGCCAACATCAAGGAAACAAGGTTGCCATGGTTTGACATCATGTCCTGTCATTTTGACATTAGCAATTGATAATTTGACAAATGTGAACAATAAAATGAAATTTTTATAATTTTACGCGGATGAAGTCGCGTGGGAACAGCTATTATAAGATAAAGGTGTTTATTTAAAAGGTGATATACTTTAAACTTTAGGTTGTTACGTCTTTGTTTTTGTACTTTATCTATAACAATCTGAAAAACAGTTCATGAACAATAACAAACGATTAAATTCTATTATTTACGCGTTTATTGATATTGGAAGTGATCGTACTCGAGCAAAACATGGCGCGTCGTAAGGACATTCCAGTTCTTGCTACAATACACAACTAGCTTGAACAAGCTCGGACTACACGGTGACCATATTGTGACAAAAATGCGTACAATCCAATTTAATCCCCTATTAAAATATGTATCACGTGTTCTGAAAGTCCTGAATTTAAGAATGGATAAACCGGTCATTTCACGCCAGTAATGGTCTTTTGTTTGGTAATTTGTTTCATCTCCCAAGATAAAGAAAATTTTCCTCGAATGGGTGAAAATGACATACAAATTGTCTACACTCGTTACATCCATTTATGTAAGACAACTAACTTTTGTCTGCGACTTGTCCGCACAGAATAAAAAAGACAACAGAAGTCTGTGTGTTTTTCCAGATTATGTCATACATTTATGACTTTCATCGGGATCCGTTAAGCAATTCTGGAGATATCATCTAACAAACATCCATCCATCCATCAAAACTTTCGCGTTTATAATATGAATATAACCAGCAATTAGATATCCGTATTCTGCAACTTAAACCCTATTAAAAACTTTTATCCTACTTTAAAATCCGGGTTAAAATGTTAAACTCGTGGAATGCCTATGCAAGTCAAGATAAACACTTTCGAGAAGCTGTTTGAATAAAAGTAAATGCGCGGGAAAACAGCTGTCATTTGTGTATCGTCGACGCGCGAAGACGGTTGCTGTTTTTTTTTTTAATTTTATCAAAGGCATACGACTATCGGTCGTGCGTTCAGTGAAAGAGTCTGGATATTATCAGAATTGTTTTTGTGTAGTTGCTAAGTGCTTTCTGTGTAGAAAAATCTAGAATATCGCGATAGGTGAGTGTTTTTGTTTATCCCGCTTACTTTTTTTTAATGATACTAACGTTATATAATTTTTAACTAAATGTTTAGAATTTTACCTTAATGGATGTTTGGCAATTGTTTAAAAAACTAAAAACTATAAATAAATATTCAATTTTATATTTTTCTTTTTTTTATGCACACAATAATGATTTTTTTGTTTTTTACTAACTTTTTTTATGTTGATTTTATTTATTTAAGTTTAATTCAAAAATATACACTAAAAAGTTATTTCAAAATAGTTCTTTTTAAAACGAAAAAATTAGGAAAAAATATTTTTTATATTAAATCTATATAAATTGAAACAAAGGTGAGTCCTACCTCAAGGATAATAACCTCGGGAAATCAATTTACGATCAATAACATAATCAATTATACGTCAAGATTGCGTGTGTTATAACCCTTGACTATAGAGAAACGGACTAAGCAAAGAGCCGTTGTACCATAGGGGAGAGAAAATACAGAGACAAAGCTTTATACCGGTCAGCCATCGGCTGTGCCGTTGTAAACTGGTTTTTCACAGTATCGCCGCGTCCGCATCATTTGGCCAGTGGTTATGCACACATACTTGTAGTAGTTAGAAGCTTTCACTCTACGTTTTTTATCTACTCATGTGTTGTACTAAATCAATTCTGCCAAAATACGCAGGGGGTGAGGTGATAACTACATATCATGCTGATAAATCTGTCTTTAGAAACGAAGATTAAAAAATGTACACACTCAAAACGAGCGCATAAGAGAGCAATTAATTTTTAAGGTTTGCGTATGACAGGTCCTGTCATTTAAAGTCAAGGGTCTGAACACGATTCCGATGTACGGACCTATAAGAAGTTTGTAATAACTAAACTATTTTTTACTTTTTGCGGCATCCATTGTAAAGCCACGAATCTATAGATATAATAAAATTGGAGTGTCTGTTTGTAATATCAAAAGAAAAATTCCAGATTTCGGGAATATGATATATTTGCGTTGCTGATAACGAAAATCGCATTTAAAATATAAAAGAATACATTTTTTTAATCACAATGGTGTAGTAATGCACAAAACAAACATTCATATTTATTTATAAAAATAGGAAAAACTAGTTACGGACAATGAACTGTGCAATGCAAAACTTTTACTGATTATGTAAACAGTTTACCTTCAACAATAAATATGCAAATAGTTATCTAATACACAATAGAATACTCATAGCTTATTGTAACAATAAAATATGACGTAATCAGATTTTTTTAGTACAAAAAATCTTTATAAATTAAAAAAAGCGGAGAGGTATATGGGAAAGAGTTAAAAAACTATAGCAGACAATGCTCTGTTTTAACTGTCAGTAAAAAAAATATTAGTTTTTAATTTTTGAAAAAATTGAAAATAGGACCTCCGAAGTAAGAAAAACCTAAGTAAAAAACAGGCGAATTGAAGAACCTCATTTTTGAAGTAGTTTAAAAAAAATTTTTTTTTCGTCTAAAGGCGACTTTCAGTAGAAGAAATTTTTTTTTAGGATGAACCAAAGGGTCTATTTAAATGTAACGTTAACACACCGTTAAGTATATTAGAGGAAGTTTGAGAGTAGCCCCAGTGGTAGAGAAGGTAAGGAGTAAATTAGCATGGTATGGGCATGTTATGAGGAGGGATGAATCGCGTTACAAGGAGAACGTTAGTTATGAGTGTGGAAGGGTACATCGGTAGAGGTAGACCTAGAAAGAGATGGATGTATTGCGTGAAAGGTGACATGATCAAAAAGGGAGTGATGACTGAGATGACGTATAGAGTTATTTGGAGGACAAAAACCTATTGCGCCGACCCTACGGGAGTTGGATAAGGAGGATGATGATGATGTTAACATACCGTTAAGTAATGTTATTCTAATTAATGAAGGTCAATTAAGTATGTCAACTTTCATTGATTAAGTACGTAAGTAGTTGATAGAAGAACAAGTGTGTCAAGTTAGTTTTTGACAATTAGGTTATGTATGAATATTAAAAAAAATGACCTTGGATGTTTTACACGAATTTATCTTCAAAAAAGTGTTTTACTAACATTGTCAATAGACATATTGGATATTGTGGTTATCAATTTAATCATACTAATATCATAAATTCGAAAGTTTAGATGGATGGATGTTTGTTAGAGTTTGTAGCCTAAAGGGCTGAACGGATTTCGATGAAATTTGGCATAGACGTAGAGGATAGTCTGCAAGAACACATAGACTACTCAGTTTTGTTTTTTTTAATTCCACACGGACGGAGTCGCGGGCGAAAACTAGTTTAAAAATAAAATTAAAAGTTAATCTTAGGTCAACAAGGAGAGCATTTTTTAATATTTTTTTACCCTAATAATGCTGTTTTTTTGTAAATTACTTTAAGAATTAGTGAGAAAATAAGAGAATTTCTTAGAAAAAAACAATCGGTGTCAACATTCCTATGTACGTTTTGTATTTGTTATTTACTTTACAAAAATGTAATAAACGCTTCCTAGAACTATAAAAGGCTTAATAAGGAATAAGCCTATAACTGTACAGAGAATTCAATGGTTGCAAAGATCGAGTGACTGGTTTCTAGGGTGACCAGGATTTAAAGATTTTTCTATACATATCTATATCTATCTATATACATATAATAAAGTTGGAGTGTCAGTATCTAACATCGAAAGAAAAAGCCAGATTTCGCGAATAGTACATCACGTATTTGCGTTACTGATATAAAATAACATTTAAAAATTTCTGTCTCTGTCTGTCCGCAAGTCGCGTTTGTTCCGGGCGAATCACCGAAACGGCAGGGCCGATTTTGACGGGACTTTCACTGGAGGGTAGCTGACATGGACGGGCATATAGTTAGGTACTTTTTTAATTCGGCGCTGTCAAAATGGTAAACGATCATAATCTCTAGAACGGCAGGGCGGTTCTGGAATAGGTCAATTCCATCCGAAAAAACGAAACCAATTTGGTTACCTGATGTGACTCAACCATTCAGTTTATATAGAGTACTCAAAATAAATATAATAAAGCTTACATACTGTTAAGTATAAATATAATAAAATACTTGAATAGTATTTATTAAACTGTAGCCAGTATTTTGACTGACATTTCAAAACAGGAAATTCAAGTAAACGCATTGTCACCCTTTTATGTTGCAACTTGCATTTAATAGCGGATGTTATGTTGGACTCTTAAGTTATACTTAACCACTAACATTTTTATGTCCAAGCAGTTCTTTTGCTTTAAATATTTTTTTATTAAATGTTTCATTTGCTTGTATTACCAGTGTTCGAAAAGATAGAACATGCTGTTTTTATTCTTAAGTAATCTGTCAGTGACCTCTAAAAATGGACAGGCTATTGACCAAGATTTTTTTGGCATTTTGGTGCTGACGATGCAGTTAGTAATAGTGCTGATGATCTGACTTAATAGTTGAAATAATATTACCTGCCAGGAACTTTAACAGTTTCGTTTAACGAACGAATCAAAAGCTGTCATCAAGCAATGACCTATCCATTTATATTGATCAATGATTGCTGTCTGTGTTAACTACCATCTTTTCTTTAATAATATAGTTTTAGTAAAACAATTTATCAACTTTTCTATAATAATACTCATTATGTTCGGAGTAACAGAAACGCTTGTGAGAGGCTTGTGCCACAGACTGTGTTTAACGATAGAGAAGCTTTCAACGTAAGGGCAGAGGTTAAAAAACAATGATAAGTAATCAAGTAATCTGTCGACAGTAGTGTAGCGCGTCATTTGTTTTGTTTAATGCAACTTGTTTTATAAATAAGCTTCATGACGTATTGAAATATGAATTATTTGGTACATAAAGATACGTCGAGTGTAATCTTTTGACCTAATAATTTGAATGCTTAGTAACAATTTATCTTTATTTACGATCTTTACACTATAATATGTAATATTTCTTATTTATTGCATTTAAACAAATAATATCACCAATTATAGATTAACTAGTGTTTGTCCGCGACTATGTTTCTGTGCAAAATATCATCGAGATCCGTTGAGCCGTACTACAGTAAGAAGTAAGATTTGGAAGACAACATGGTATGATAAAAACATTCTCGCAACTCTGCCTATCCTTTTATGATTTTAACTTGATGTTATTAAAAAAGAATTGAGAGGATGGCAACGAATCTTATTGGATAATACCGGATGAAGAAACGTTTATCTAATAGTGCAGACGTTTTATGATCTGCAAATTGACGCATTGAAATGTCATTTAAAAAGTGGCAGCGAATGTCTGGTCGTGCTAACAAGTCTACATTCGCTCTGGGCGAGATTTCCAGGGCAATCTTTTTTTTACTATAACTAAAGAGTTGTTGAAAGTGTTAGAGTTATACTCAGAACTGTGGCTCTTTTCTATCATGCCCCCTAGACTGTCGCCCGTTCGCGACTCTAACGCCGGTACTGGCCACACAATACGCCATCTTGTTCTGTCCTTTTTTTAGTTTTGGTGGGGAAATCTTCGAAAGATACCCTGCTTTTTGGCGGAAAGACAGGGTTATGTAAAACCCTGTACTCTCTGCACTGGGTTACGACGTGAAAGCGGAACTCCCCTCGTACCTTCGCAAACTACAGCAACTCGGGACCACTCCTTGTTGCCGTCTTCCCGGAATTCAAAGAATCTTATTCTATCCTGGACTCTGTTTGATTTTGTGCCATGTCAGATAGTTTTTTTTAAATTGTTTCCAATATGTTAGTTAACTCTTGGTAATATATAGTATATGGTAGGTAATAAGAAAAATAAGTATTCAAAATTAGAATATTTTTATACCGGCCGTTGCCCTGATGATTTTACGTTCCTAGTTCGTCTTTAGTCATTGTTGTTTTTTAGACAAAGAAAATTGACTACGCCACAGAATTATCGAGTCCAAAAATTATCTAATCATTTGATTGGTCATGTGTTTTGATATGTTAGGTGAACGGAAATAATAGAAATTTCTCTATAAATCTCATGATATAAATTGTTCACGGCGATATTATCTTAACGTCTGTTAAAGAATATCTTGTTATCCCTAGAACGCGCACATTTTTGACTAAACTATCGCAAAACTGTTTAGTCTCGCTTTGAATCCTATGAGCTTATATGAAGGTGCACACACTACTAAACAGTTGAAGGCTGTAAAACAATCGACAATCGACAACGCATAACAGTTTTGTGATAGTCAAAGATGTGTGGCCACTCTAAACCGAATAAAAGCGACGAGGATATGGTTCTATAAAGTGTTGCGTCAATCGACCACCAATGTTACTTGAAAATCTTTTAGCGATATCTTGTCTAGACATTGAGGATTAGAAATAAACGATAGTAAACTCGATAATCAAAACCGTTGTTGCCAACTCGTAAATGCAAAGTTGCGTCGTCAACTGACACCAGGCTTGGCTGTGCCCTGCCTACCCTTGACAACGCCCATAGAAAATTAGTGTCGTATTTTAAAAATAGAAGCCAATTTATTAGTTTAGAAAAAACATATTACGCTAAACTGACAATCGGTTCAATTTGCTCGTTAACTAAAGTTCCTTTATGATGTTACTACCTTTCGCCCGCGACTCCGTCCGCGTGGAATTAAAAAAAAAAAAAGTTAGTATGTGTTCTTCCAGACTATCCTATCTATACCAAATTTAATCGAAATCCGTTCAGCCGTTTAGGCTACAAACTCTAACAAACATCCATCCATCCATCTAAACCTTAACATTTATAATATTAGTATGATGTTACTCAGCGATAACGTACCTTTCTAATGGTGAAAGAATTACGAAATCGGCACAGTAGTTTTTGGGTTTTAATACATTCAAAAATACAAATCTTTCCTCTTTATAATATTAGTAACTATAATAAAGGTGAATGTTTTCTGTTTCCAGATACTATGGAGGTGGAAAGTGCCAACTGCAAAGTCCGCGTCTCCCAGTGCGACGACATCGACATGCTTGCTGTCGAACGGCCCTTGAAGATTGACTTGTAAGTCACACGCTAGCATAACCTAGAAGAAATCGTTAATTATATAATAAATATTACTAGTATTCACCCGCGACTCCGTACGCGTGGAATTAAAATAAACAAATATGAGTCTATGTGTTCTTTCAGACTACCCTCTACATCTATGCCAAATTTCATTGATATCCGTTCAACAGTTTAGGCTACAAATTCTGACAATCCATCCAAATGTCAGTATGATTTAAACTACACTATTTGCTAATTAAGTAATCAAGAAACAAATGAAAAAGTAAAAAAGGTTAGCATTTTTGGAGAGTTATAGAAATACATTTAGTTAGGTTTAAGTTTTTTTTTTAAATTTAACCCATGATAGTTTCACTAGCACATATTAAGTTAATACGTAAATATTCCCTAAATAAAGTAGACAAAATGACCAAACCAACTTAACCTTCAAAGCGTAGTTTCAGCTTGTTATAAAATGTTTTTGTATACAGGAAAATAAACGGCTTGGAGATGTTAGTCCAAGAACTGCACAAAGTGTTCGCGAGGGATCACGTGAACGTTCAAGATGTGCAGAAACTGATGTCAGCTTACAAATCCCAGCCCAAGGATTGGAAGAAATATGCAAAGTTTGACAGATTCCGGTAAGTGTACAAATACCTTTGGATTTAACAACCTTCAAGCTAACAGTGGTAGAGCCCGCTTTAACATCTTTGCACAGATGCGTCGGCTCGCCCGGTGTAATACCACGACCACACAGAAGACAGGTGAAGTGGAAGCAATTCCGCGTTTCGTCTGATGAGTGTGGTGCCGGAGGCAATTTTAGTCCCTTTCCCGTTCCACCCTCTTATAAGGAAAGGATGGGATGGTAAAGTGGATTTGACGGCGGAGGAGACGCATAGGAAGGGGAAATATCCTCTTTATGTGCGTCTCCTCCTCTGTTGATTAAGGGTGGGCAACGTATCTGCAATTGCAGATGTCTATGGGCAGCGGTCGCTTTGCCATTTTGGCGGATTTAGGTGGTTGCTCGTTTGCCACCTTATAATATAAAAAAGGTATAATTTGGTATGCTTAGGCACGTTTGACTAAATTATCGCACTGTTTAGTCTCGCTTTGATTCCTATGAGCTTATAGAGGTATACTACTCGATGTTTAGTTGTGCAACTAAACAGTTGAGTTGCGAAACAATCGACAATCGCAAACAGTTGTGCGATTGTTTAGTCAAAGCCCCGCTCTTAGTTTAAAAATACCTCCTTGTTCAATAAAACATTTGAAAGTTTTTAGGGATTTTTTTCTTTTACATTACTAAAGTGACGTTGCTTCTTTGTTTTTACAAATCACACGTAAATCAATATTTGAAAAAAATCCGTTTTTTTACAATATTTACATGTTAATTTATAGTAATCACGATATTTATTTTAGTAAAGTATTGTTAATATGATTTCTGAAAGTATGTTAAATGTAATGCAAATATAAATTGCGGTGAAAAAATCTGCAAATCAGATTTTGAATATTAAAATGTTTTTTTTTAAATCTTGCAACGACTTTAGAAAAAAGAAATGGTACCTCTGAATTCTATAACAGCTGTACTCAATAATTAAGTAATCACTAAGGAGAACACTTAGTCAAGATGAGATATTAACACCAAGAAACTGTTTAACTTACCCCTTACAGGTTTCTCTCTTCGGCAGTATATTAAAAAATTCTTAGCGCCTGTTTCATCAAATTGTAAATTGTCTGATAACAATCCACATTTAAAATATGTGATGGAAATATCAGATTTTGTTCCCTTATGACAGTGACGTCATTTTTAAGCTATCTGAGCCTCTATCAGTCAGTGGTGGGACAGGCCCTTAATATTTTATTTCATTACTAGTTCAGCAGACAGTCCCAATGTTTTTGCACAAAATTGTTTTGGACCAATAAATATTTTTTACAATTTTTTTATTTTTTTATATTTCAGGTATACTAGGAATTTAGTCGACGCTGGAAATGGTGCTTTTAATATAATGGTCCTGTGTTGGGGTCCAGGCCATGCATCTGCCATACATGACCATGCAGATTCACATTGCTTTATGAAGATTCTAAGCGGAACTTTAGAGGAAGTAAGGTGGGTTACATGAAAAAAACACTAAGTTTTAGTTTTTAAGAAAATAGATGGCGTTGTTTTCAAAATGAAAAAAAAAACGTTTTATGTGCATCGATTTTTTGAAAAATTATAGATTTCGCCTGCGATTCTGTCTGCTAAGAATTAAAAAAATAACAAAAGTGAGTAGCTTATGTGTTCTTCTAGACTATCCTCTACATCTGTACCAAATTTCATCGAGATTCATTTAGCCGTTTAAGATACAAACTCTAACAAACATCCATCTAAACTTTCGCATTTATAATATTAGTAGGATGATTTTTTTTATGTCACTATCCTTAAAGTATTTGTTGTGTTAATTTAAAATTATCCCCTTCTCAGATACGAATGGCCTAACAATGTCGAACCGGAGGTATTAAAAAAATTAAAGACAAAGAATTCATGTTGTTCTGGCAACGAGAATGCAACAGAGGAACGGACGAATGATTTAATCTACAACTGTCAGAATGACACTTGTCCCAATTTCCGCGGGAAAAGTGACAGCTCGGAACATTGCGAACAAGATGGCGACCACGATTATGACGCTAACAAAATGGAGGAAATAGGGAGAACGGCGTTAGAAGTTAACGATGTCTGTTATATTAATGGTAATTTAACATTTTATTAGTAACAAGCTTCATCCGCATCGAATTATAAAAAAACTTTATTTTATTGTTTACAACATTATACAAAATTCAAATGACGATCTTCCTTACTTGATGTCAACTTATAGTTTTTGTCCCTTTCCCTCATGACGGTTTTTCTAAATTATCTACTCACTAACTTTAATAGCGTGAAGATTTTTATGAAAAAAAAATAATCACAAATATACTGTGATTGCTGAAATCCTACATAACTAAGTAGTATGTGTTTACGCTTTATTATATTAGTATAGATATAGACAGATATATGAAACATTATAGCGTCGATAAAATCTTAATGAATAAATATCCTTTTTTGGTTTTCGCGCACGTTAATTGAAAACAATAATTTTAATTTCGTC
The DNA here is from genome assembly GCA_029286645.1 of Papilio protenor. Taxonomy (NCBI): domain Eukaryota; kingdom Metazoa; phylum Arthropoda; class Insecta; order Lepidoptera; family Papilionidae; genus Papilio; species Papilio protenor. Next base: position 1,036,933 of record JAGSMZ010000014.1, on the reverse strand, counting down.
AGCCATTCAACTCGTGATTTTTTTCGTCTGGTTTTTTTACGCTTATTGAGTCCGAGATAAGATACTAATGTTAAAGGGTATCTTTTGTAGGTCACTATCATTAATTTAAAAAAAAAACTCATTTTATTAACACCCTTAATTCGATAGTGTCCAGTGTGACGAAATAATTTAAAAAATCTATCGAACTAGTTTAGAAATACGTGAGATTTTGACTTTAGTATGTTGGTAACATATATTTTTTCGCTACAAAAATCTCCGTCGATTTAAGGGTTAATTGCAAAGAGATTCAAAAAATATATAGAGAAAGCATAGTTTACACTTCACTTGAGACATATTTCACATAATCTCTGAACGTTATTTATTAATATAACCTCAAAATCACTGTCAATATTGTATTTAAATGAATTGCTAATATGCTCATATTGTTGCTCATATTTTATTTTGTGATACTGTTTAGTTTTTTTTTGTAACAAAAGATGGCGCTTATTAAGTAATTTTGTATGTTTTACTACATGTAAATACAAGGACATGAGTTGACGCTAAAGAAAACATAGTACCTTTCAAAAAAGTCACCGGTGAAAAAAATTTTGTTCACTATCTAGTCTATATTAAATGTCTTTGTTTCACTGTTATCCTAATTACTATGTTAATTTGGTATATTTTTAATTGCAGATGCATTAGGGTTGCATCGTATGGAAAATCCTTCGTATGTAGACGGTGCGGTGTCTCTCCATCTGTACTGTCCACCCTTCGATAGTTGCAGGATGTTCGACGCGAGGACAGGGAAGCCTACAGATATAAAAGTGACCTTCTGGTCTATGTATGGAAAAAAAATTAAACGAGTAAGTATGAATCTTCATACCTAATACTAGTTAGCAAACAGCGAAAATTTTTTTTTCCTAACTTTGACCAGTTTTGGTTAGGGACAAGGGAAATTGTCTAATATTTTTTTCGTTATTTGGTAACAGTTGTGAAAGGGGAATATTTTTTTTCACTTTCATAGACGTAGGGTGAGTACATTTCTTATTTTCCGAACAATCTATTTCTATTATAAGTACTTTTTTATGGTTTTATATTTTTCTACTATTTTTTACGGTATGTTCTTTTCCTTTCTTTATTATGAATGCGAAATCCATCTTCAGTTTGTCTTTTCCCCTGACCATTAGAGACGAGGAATGATTTCAATTAGGAAAATAATATTTTTTTGTTGATCGATTTAAAAAAAAATAAGTGTTTTTTTATTTTTTACTTTTTTTCGTTACAGGTAATCGAGGCCAATGATGTTGTAGATAGCCAAGAATAGTTTTTTTGTATAATTGTATGTTATCTTTTTTTTCTTATTAAATTTTGTTAAGTTCGATACCAGTGGAAAAATATATCTATTGAACGCCATTGGAGTAAATGACCAAATTAAAAGACTTAAATCGTAATATAATTATTTAAGAGGTTTATGGTAATCATTATTAGAATTTTTTGAAGTTAAAAAATATTTTCATAGTCGTATTTGAATAAGGCAATACTTTTTGTATTAACTATATTGTTGGATATTTTGTAACACGACATTTTTTGTAGAAAAAAATGTAATGTGTATTTTTTATATTATAAATGATATTTTTTAATATTGTAATAATATTAAACAATAATTAAAAATGTATCAACTTTGAAGTTATGAATTATTGTATTATTTTTTTTGTCTTGTGTTGAAATTATATCTTTTAAAAATATAATTACAAAACATTTACAAAGGTAAAAATAAAACGTTTACTATTTGGTAATATATTTATTTTAACTAATTAATAGTTGATTGTTTACTATTTTATGTAATAAGTGTATTTAATAAACATGACTTTATAACTAAATTATTTTTTTATTATTATTAACCTCTATAGGAATTGTCAAATTTTATAAAAATATTTTAAAAAAAAGTAATATTATGAAACCAAATATGGAAGACTTTTTTTGTTAGAGCGGGCGCATACCTTCTTAGTTGCACCTCCTTAGTTGCACAACTAAACATCAAGTAGTGTGCGCACCTCCATATAAGCTCATAGGAATCAAAGGGAGACTAAACAGTTTTGCGATAATTTAGTTTCAAGCGTGCTCACGCTTCTATATGATAGGTAAAAAAACAGATTTTTCAATTTAAAAACATCGAGGTAGAATTTATTTACAATAAAATATATACAAACTATCTAATACTGTACACCAACGACTCTTGTCGTCGAAAGAAATGTATTGATTGCAGATTTATTTTTATTCACACATACATAATATATCCTTAAGCGCTAACAATGCCACCTAGATACTTTTTAATTAAACTAGACTTAGCTTTACTCCAAGGCAGGAATATTATAATGCCATCGTCCTCGACCGTGGACTGTATCTTGCGTCTGACACAAGATACGTTGCAATTAAAGTCGCACGTATATGTTTGTGGGTTAAACTGTAGTCCTTCGGAGCAAACTCCTAGCACAGCTTTAGTGCCGTCGCATACCCAGAATTTGTCACAATCTGTCTCGTGTGGCCACGGAAGAATGTTGCAACCTGTTTCACATTTGTTTAAGACTGGATTGGGTTTTGGTGAGCTACCACCGTCACCTCCTCCTCCACCACTTCCTCCGCCTCCTCCGCCACCGCCTCCTCCGCCTCCTCCGCCACCTCCTCCACCGCCGCCTCCGCCACCTCCGCCACCTCCTCCACCGCCGCCTCCGCCACCTCCTCCGCCGCCTCCTCCGCCACCTCCTCCACCGCCTCCTCCACCGCCTCCTCCGCCACCTCCTCCGCCGCCTCCTCCGCCGCCTCCACCGCCTCCTCCTCCGCCTCCTCCGCCACCTCCTCCACCGCCTCCTCCGCCGCCTCCGCCGCTACCTCCTCCGCCGCCTCCTCCGCCACCTCCTCCACCGCCTCCTCCACCGCCTCCTCCGTCGCCTCCTCCATCGCCTCCTCCATCGCCTCCTCCACCGCCTCCTCCGCCGCCTCCGCCGCTACCTCCTCCGCCGCCTCCTCCGCCGCCTCCGCCGCCTCCGCCACCTCCTCCGCCACCTTCTCCACCGCCTCCGCCGCTACCTCCTCCGCCGCCACCTCCTCCACCGCCGCCATCTCCACCGCCACCTCCTCCGCCACCGCCTCCTCCGCCGCCTCCACCGCCATCTCCACCGCCGCCGCCTCCTTCGCCGCCTCCACCGCCGCCACCTCCTCCGCCGCCTCCTTCGCCGCCTCCACCGCCTCCTCCGCCACCTCCTCCACCGCCTCCTCCGCCGCCTCCTCCGCCACCTGCACCGCCTTCTCCGGCACCATCTCCACCGCCACCTCCTCCGCCGCCTCCACCGCCTCCTCCACCGCCTCCTCCACCGCCATCTCCACCGCCACCTCCTCCGGCCCCTCCTTCATCGCCTCCTCCGTCGCCTCCTCCATCGCCTCCTCCATCGCCTTCTCCACCACCTCCACCTCCTCCACCTCCTCCACCGCCTCCTCCGCCGCCACCTCCTCCACCGCCTCCTCCTCCACCGCCACCTCCTCCGGCCCCTCCTTCATCGCCTCCTCCATCGCCTCCTCCACCGCCTCCTCCGTCGCCTCCTCCATCGCCTCCCCCACCTCCTTCTCCACCGCCTCCTCCGTCGCCTCCTCCGCCACCTCCGTCTCCGCTGCCTCCACATCCGCCGTCACATCCTCCATTGTCACCTCCGCCGTCGCCGCCGTCGCCGCCGCCGCCACCACCTTCGCTTTCACCTCCTCCACTGCCGCCACCTCCTCCACCACCACCTCCACTTCCAATACAACCCGCAGCATGAGGCCAGTCACACACCTGTAACAATAAATAAATAGAAAATAGTAAAGAACTAATAAACATATAGTAAAGAACTAATGTAAACAATCGCATAATAAGAATATTAATTTGAAATAAGGTACACTTAGTGCTAATACTTGATTTATGTACATGTTATAGTAAGTACATTAAACTACTCTTATGCTAAATATAATAAAGCAATGAAACTTATGTTAATTCGTAATTTAGATGTACCTGGGCGACAGGATTAAAATGTGTTCCTGGGGCACAGTTTCTCTCTACTTTCTCTCCGTGCACACAGTAATAGAATTTGGTGCAGTCGTCATGAGGTAACAGCTGGTGTATGTCGAAGTCCGCGGGACAGCCGTTTGGTAACAGATTACCTCCACCTCCACCTCCGCCAGGAATGCAACCAGCGTCTTCGGGCCAGTCGCATACCTGTAATTATAAAAAGATTACGGTTTACTACTTGATGAGATCGTCTACATGTTTAAGAGTATTGGATGTCTAAACACCGGTTCCTTGTGTTTGTGATGTAGGCTAGTGTTATGACAATACTAGGAAATCTATTGGCTAAGCTATTATTGTAACTACGTCTTTAGTGCGCGCGCACATTTGACTAAACAATCGCACAACTGTTTAGTGTCGCTTTGATTCCTATAAGCTTATATGGTGCTCTACTGGATTTTTGGTTGTGCAACTGAACAGTTGAATTCGCCACGAAACCAATGACAATAGCACAACAGTTGTGCGATAGTTGAGTCAAAGGTGTGCACATGTTCTTAATATAATCGTAATTACCTGTAAGATGGGGTTAAAATGTGTATCAGGTGGACATTCTCGTTCTACTTTCTCGCCATATACGCAGTAGTAGAACTTGCTACAATTAATCTCGTGTGGAAGTAGTTGATGAATGTCGAAATCGGCCGGACAACCGTTCGGTAACGTTGCACCTCCTCCGCCTCCGCCGCCTCCTCCACCTCCGTTATTAACGCATTCTGAATCCCAAGGGAAAACGCAAACCTGGAAATACAGAACAAATGTTTTTAATTATATTAACCAAATAAAACCTGTAAGTGCGGGCACACACCATTGACAACAATCGCACACTGTTGTGCGATTGTCGATTGTTTCCCAGCAAATTCAACTGTTTAGTCGCACAACTAAAAATTGAGTAGTCTGCGCACCTCCATATAAGCTTATAGAAATCAAAGCGAGACTAAACAGTTGTGTGATAGTTTATTAAATGGTGTGCGCGCGCTCTAAGGAAGACGAATTGGTTGGCAGTTAAAAATATTTTTAGGGTGACATAAAAAGTCACCTCCTCCTCCTAGGATTTATATAATTATGTATGTACCAATTCAATATTACTTTAAGTCAAATAAGTTAAGTCAAAACTTGAGTACAAATCCACAGAATATATGAAAATCGATCCATTCGATTGTAAAGTATCATATCTTAAAAATATTCAAATTCATATGATTAAGTCATTGATTACGTTAATTAGATAAAAATAGTAAAAAATCAAATTTTTCCTTCTAACAGATTAATAGATATAGTTTCACAAGTGTGAAAACTATAATCCAGTTATCTCTCTTGGATTAGTATTAGAATGATAAGATTGTTTAGATACGTTAATCACCTTGTAGGGTTGAATTTCCTGATTGAAATACATAAATAAATATCTTTACAATGACAAATGTACATAGCCTTGGTTAGGGTTAAGCACGGTTAGATGTTTAAAAACATGTCAAATTGCGTCTGTAAGTTTTATCAGGAAATTTGATGAGGGTAGATCATTACTGACATGTCTCTACCCAAAAGGACGACTAGCAAATGTCACATTAAATTAACACTAACACCGTGAGATTCTACTGAAATCATACTAATATTATATATGCGAAAATTTAGATGGATGTTTGTTAGAGTTTGTAGCCCAAACGGCCTAACGGATTTCGATGAAATTTGGTGTAGATGTAGAGGATAGTCTGAAAGAATACATAGGCTACTCACTTTTTTTTTTTTAATTCCACGCAGACGGAGTCGCGGGCGAAAGCTAGTACCAGTATAAAAACATATTTCTACCTCTGTTCTATTCAATGAGAATGAAAGGAATGATGATAAAGCTAACTGGGTAAAGGAAAAAGCAATCATTTCCTGCACTATTGAGACCTTCAGCTAACTATCGCTCTTGACCGATTTCGAAACGTGAACTAACGTTAGGTTATAAAGCGACAATAATCTTATCCAACAGTCATAAGTGAAACTACAATATGCTAGCTCAGTAGCTCCTTCTATCTTGTTTTTACATATGTTCTGACGATGTCCAAAGTATAACAACGTTCTGAGTGATCTAGACATTTTAGTTGGTCTATAATATGCAATGAATGCTGACTCTTTTCATGTGGTGTCATGTCTATTTTTAGAGCGTGCACATATCAGAAACTAAACTATCGCACAACTGTTTAGTCTCGCTTTGATTCAGATGAGTTTATATGGAGGTGCGAAGACTACTCGATTTTTAGTTGTGCAACTAAACAGTTGAATTGGCTGCGAAACAATCGACAATCGCACAACAGTTGTGTGATAGTTTAGTCAAAGTGCGCCCGCTAAGATGCAGTTAACGAAAATAATCCTGGCAATTTTTATATTTCATCACCTTTTTAAAAATTGAATAACATTGACAAAGAATATCAACGCTACTGTTTCTCCGACTTATCAGTCTAAATTTAATCTGTTAATTCTACCGATTTCTGGATTATTATTAATCCAGATTTAGTTAAGCTTATCTGATAATGAAAATACTTCCCAGATAATGATTATCATACAGCACCGGATGGGCAGTAATATAGAAATATAACCTCAAAAATGTAAAAAAAGGTACCCTAGAGATGTAAATAAAGGTAAAAGTAATAGATATATGATAACAATACTTCCATCCTACTTATTACTATATATTACTATAAAGACAAAGACAAAATTTACCATCAGATTAAGACGTTAGAAATGCTTTTAAATAGATTTAAAAGTATACAAACTATGATCGCAGTATACATTCGCTTTCACTGAGCCCTGGGAGCTTACTAATACCCTACCAATCAAGCAATAAATTGTAAATCATAATTCAAATGAGACTTTTAGTTATTGAGATTCGTGTTCTACGCACAGACTGATATAGATGTTAGAGGAAAAAAATGTTGTGAGGAGTTAGACTTACTTGTTCTTTAAAACTGAAGTAGGTGCCAGCAGCGCACTGTCTCTGTACTTTTTGTCCGTGCACGCAGTAGTAAAATTTGTTGTAGTTGTAGTTGGAGCTTGTGTCGTCGTCGTTGTTGTTGTAGGCGCCTGAGTTGTTGTAGTTGTAGTTGGAGCTTGTGTCGTCGTCGTTGTTGTTGTAGTTGTTGGCGCCGGCGTCGTTGTTGTTGTTGTTGTTGTTGGTGCTGGGGTCGTCGTCGTTGTTGTTGTAGTTGTTGGTGCTGGCGTCGTCGTTGTTGTTGTTGTTGTAGGCGCCTGAGTTGTTGTAGTTGTAGTTGGAGCTTGTGTCGTCGTCGTTGTTGTTGTAGTTGTAGTTGGAGCTTGTGTCGTCGTCGTTGTTGTTGTAGTTGTAGTTGGAGCTTGTGTCGTCGTCGTTGTTGTGGTTGGAGCTTCTGTTGTTGTTGTTGTAGTTGTAGTTGGAGCTTGTGTCGTCGTCGTTGTTGTGGTTGGAGCTTCCGTTGTTGTTGTAGGCGCCTGAGTTGTGGTAGTTGTAGTTGGAGCTTGTGTCGTCGTCGTTGTTGTTGTAGGCGCCTGAGTTGTTGTAGTTGTAGTTGGAGCTTGTGTCGTCGTCGTTGTTGTGGTTGGAGCTTCCGTTGTTGTTGTAGGCGCCTGAGTTGTTGTAGTTGTAGTTGGAGCTTGTGTCGTCGTCGTTGTTGTGGTTGGAGCTTCTGTTGTTGTTGTTGTAGTTGTAGTTGGAGCTTGTGTCGTCGTCGTTGTTGTTGTTGTAGGCGCCTGAGTTGTGGTAGTTGTAGTTGGAGCTTGTGTCGTCGTCGTTGTTGTTGTAGTTGTAGTTGGAGCTTGTGTCGTCGTCGTTGTTGTGGTTGGAGCTTCCGTTGTTGTTGTAGGCGCCTGAGTTGTTGTAGTTGTAGTTGGAGCTTGTGTCGTCGTCGTTGTTGTGGTTGGAGCTTCTGTTGTTGTTGTTGTAGGCGCCTGAGTTGTTGTAGTTGTTGGTGCTGGCGTCGTCGTCGTTGTTGTGGTTGGAGCTTCTGTTGTTGTTGTTGTAGGCGCCTGAGTTGTTGTAGTTGTAGTTGGAGCTTGTGTCGTCGTCGTTGTTGTGGTTGGAGCTTCTGTTGTTGTAGTTGTTGGTGCTGGCGTCGTCGTCGTTGTTGTTGTAGTTGTAGTTGGAGCTTGTGTCGTCGTCGTTGTTGTGGTTGGAGCTTCTGTTGTTGTTGTTGTAGGCGCCTGAGTTGTGGTAGTTGTAGTTGTTGGCGCCGGCGTCGTAGTTGTTGTTGTGGTTGTTGGTGCTGGGGTCGTCGTCGTTGTTGTTGTAGTTGTTGGTGCTGGGGTCGTCGTCGTTGTTGTTGTAGTTGTTGGCGCCGGCGTCGTCGTTGTTGTTGTGGTTGTTGGTGCTGGCGTCGTCGTCGTTGTTGTTGTTGTTGTAGGCGCCTGAGTTGTTGTAGTTGTTGGCGCCGGCGTCGTAGTTGTTGTTGTGGTTGTTGGTGCTGGCGTCGTCGTCGTTGTTGTTGTTGTGGTTGTTGGTGCTGGCGTCGTCGTCGTTGTTGTTGTTGTAGGCGCCTGAGTTGTTGTAGTTGTTGGCGCCGGCGTCGTAGTTGTTGTTGTGGTTGTTGGTGCTGGCGTCGTCGTCGTTGTTGTTGTAGTTGTTGGCGCCGGCGTCGTAGTTGTTGTTGTGGTTGTTGGTGCTGGCGTCGTCGTCGTTGTTGTAGTAGTTGTAGTCGGAGCTTGTGTCGTCGTCGTTGTTGTAGTTGGAGCTTCTGTTGTTGTTGTTGTAGGCGCCTGAGTTGTTGTAGTTGTAGTCGGAGCTTGTGTCGTCGTCGTTGTTGTGGTTGGAGCTTCTGTTGTTGTTGTTGTAGGCGCCTGAGTTGTTGTAGTTGTAGTTGGAGCTGGCGTCGTCGTCGTTGTTGTAGTTGGAGCTTCTGTTGTTGTTGTTGTAGGCGCCTGAGTTGTGGTAGTTGTGGTTGGAGCTTGTGTCGTCGTCGTCGTTGTGGTTGGAGCTTCTGTTGTTGTAGTTGTAGTTGGAGCTTGTGTCGTTGTCGTGGTTGTGGTTGGAGCTTCCGTTGTTGTTGTAGGCGCCTGAGTTGTTGTAGTAGTTGTTGTTGGCGCTTGCGTTGTTGTTGTCGTAATTGGTACTGTGGCAGTACTCTCAGTGCTTACGGTAGAACTTCCAGGTAGTGTACAGTTTGCGAATATAGGATGAATGCAAACCTAAAAGGAAAATATCATATTTTAATTCCTAGGTCGGTAATAGAAACCGTTAGTAATGTTAGTGCTGAAAAACTGTTGATATTTTCACCTGTTGTTCGAAAGAGAAATGTGTGCCGGGCGAGCAATCTCGTGGTGTTGTCCATTTTACACCGTATTCGCAGTAGTAGAATTTCGTACAATCGTATTCATGGGGCAGTAGGAAATGCTCTTCTGCGCTAGGGCAGTCTTCTGAAATGATGGTAGACCTCTCATCCGCATACCATTCTCCCTGTGGTCTGCTCTGCGCTAACGCCAGGGCAGCCAGGAAAATTAGTTTTCCTAAAAATCACAATATAGTTAAATAAGCTAGACTGCACTTTTAATATGAGGAAATAATCCATGACTTAAACATTATTTAGTTAGGAATTAGGAGATTGGGAACATCACTGTTTTTAGAGTACATCAAAACTATTTCATAAAAAAAAACTTTTTAGCACTATGCACTAAAAGTTTAGATTATTTTTAAAATTAAAAATTAATTGTTATTTAGGGACTATAAAAATAATATGATTGGAAGGTTAATTAATAAATAAAAATAACATTACTAGAAAAATAAGTAAAAAACAAGAAATAGATCGATAATAGAATATATTAAGTAATCTAGATTGTAAATGATGTATTGGAAGGTTTTAGGTATGGAGTGAATATCTCACATACCTTTCATAGCGCCCCCGTCACGCTTAATTTCCACAATATAAACCCACCACTAAATAAATTAAGTGACGATTTGTAACTGGTAAAATTCAACCCTGATTTTGAATATATATCCGAATTATCCTTTACTGATACTTGTCGATAAGCTTGGATAATTACGTGTAGATAAATTGATAACACAACAGAAGCCGTATAGACAATGTTTTGTTGTTAATTGAATGGACGATATCGATATGAAAAGATATTGATAGTAATCGCTTTCTCTTTTCCTCAGTAGTTACTGTTTTATTCTCTTTTGATAGACATCTACGCAACCAGGTTCCATCTCCAACATACCAATATGCTCTTCAGTTTTCGAATTTCATACATTCGTATTTCGAATTTCAAACATTCGATTTTCGAATTTCAAACATTCCAAGTTTGAAATCATGCATTCGAATTTCGAATTTCGTATATTTATCCGACGTTCTTACGATGAAGGAAAACTTCGTGAAGCAACCTGCACATTTTGGAGTGATTCAAAGATGCATGTAAATTTAACCGGCAGTTGCCCAGCTTGCTGATTAAAGTCCAGTGACCCCAAACTTGAAAAGGCTACAAGCCTCTTGCCCCTTGGCCCCTTGGCCCCTGGTCCCTGGCCCTTAGCCCCTGGCCCTTGGCCCTATGAGCTGATACATGTAGATATTATTACTTTGAGTACAATTAACGTATAATAAAAGAAAATTCACATCATTATCTTGTATTCTCTGTTACACTTTCATTCACCGAATTGATGATTTTGTAGATAAAATTTTTCGTCGTCCGGAAGCGATTACTATTTTGTTAATAAGATTTACTTGGATTATCGTTTTCGTATTAATACAGCAATTTCATTCAATAATTAGGAGGAAAAACAAACTTAGGGAAATTACCTCAATGGCCTTTTTCTACCTTAACTAGTTAAATTTCAATTAGAAATTCAAATTAGAATTCAAAGGAGATAGTATTATTCGACCTTAACCTTTAATTCATCAGTATCATAATTACTTTATTTTAGTATAATATAATAAAACTGTAAAACTGTATAATATCAGTTGTACTAACACCATCGTCAATTATGTTGAAACTAGCTGTTCTCGTGCGGCTTCATCGGCAAAAATTATGAAAATTTTATTTTATTGTTTACATTTGTCAAATTATCAATAGCAAATGTCAAAATGACATGACATGACAAACCTTAGCAATCTTTCTTTCTTGATGTTGGCAGCAACTTATGGTCACTTTCCCACATTTGGGTTTTTATCCAAAATATTTACACCTAAGTTTAATGGCGTGAAAATATATAGCCTAAAGCCTGACGTAAGTGTAGGGCTTTTTATTAAAAAAATAATTATTCAAAAATATGCTGTAATCGCTGACATCTTAGGCAACAAAGAAGTGTGTGTTTACGCTTTATTATATTAGTATAGATATAGATATAGATGGGCGCTTCATATATTTTAATACTAATTTTGTCGCTGACGATATGATAGTGTTTGTTACAAATATCCGTGCTAAGCCCATTGTCAACTATCGGTAAATTTGATTCTTAAATCCTGACAAAGGCTCCAATATTACTATCTAATTGTCAAACAACAAATAGATTTAATATTATTGCTATTCATGATTCATATTTAAGAATTTTTACATTAGCTAGTTGTTTTTCCACATGATAACACGATAATTTTTTAATTCACTTACGTCATTTCCTTGAATATCAGATTAATTTAAGGTTAACATGAAAGTATTAACAAGGGATTAAGAAATTAAGAAGAAATTACACTTCTGTACGAGGAAAACGTTACATGTGCATATTGGAAACTAAGAGCACACCCTTGACTAAACTTTCGCACAACTCTTGTTCGATTGTCGATTGTTTCGCAGCACATTCAACTGTTTTGTCGCACAACTAAAAATGGAGTAGTGTACGCACCTTCATATAAGCTCATAGGAATCAAATCGCGACTAAATAGTTGTTTGATAGTTCAGTCAAAGATGTGCGCTCGCTCTAACTTTACTTGTAGATATAATAAAACACAATTAAGGTAAAAATTTTGTATTTCAGAAGATATCGATCTAAATTAGTATCAGCCAAAATTCAAATAATATTTCGTCAACTCATTTGTTTTTCAAATACTGTCTAATCAAATCGGGATTCACTTTGTTCCATGGCAGGAATATTTTAAGACCGTCCGGTTGAACCGAGGAGAGTATGTTCTTCCTTACACAAGACACGTTGCAGACGAAGTCACATGTATATGTTTGAGGATTAAAATGAAGACCATCTGAACATGTTCCCAAAACAGGCTTAGTACCATCGCAGACCCAGAACTTAGAGCATTCACTCTCATGAGCCCATGGGAGAACGTTACAACCGGTTTCGCATTTATTGCCGCTCGGTTTAGGTGGAGGTTTGTCACCTCCTCCTCCATTGTTAGCGCAACCAGCTTTATCCGGCCAATCACAGACCTGCAATTAAACGGATCTATTTTATTTACCATCGTTAAAACAACTGAAGCCGTCTACAAGAAGTAGTCTAGTAGTGTACGAGAATTACAAGATTTAATTAACTCCTCCAATAGTTTGTTGTGTCTACATTTTTTATATTGTAAACAAAATACTTAACTAATTCCATTTATCATACAAAAAATTGATAACCAGTTACCAGCTACTTATCTATTTAGGTTATAAGTCTAAGTAAACGTTTTAAGTATAACGGTCTATTAAACGACATTTAAATACGTAAAAGCATATTAACAGATGAAGCGTGCTTTTAAACCTTAAGGGGCACACCTTTGAGTGAACTATCGCACAACTGTTGTACGATTGTCGATTGTTTCGCAGCCAATTCAACTGTTTAATTGCACAACTAAAAATCGATTAGTGTGCGCAACTTCATATAAGCTCAGGAATCAAAGCGAGACTAAACAGTTGTGCTATAGTTTAGTCAAAAGTGTGCGCCCGATCTTAAGCTCCAAGTTCCTTTGACATTTTGAGACAGCGGCCCTTACGTAGAAGTGTTAAAGATTCGATTCCGTAACCGGCCGTAAGTTTTGTAAGTTTCTAGTACCTGTAACTTGGGGTTGAAATGAGTTCCTGGAGCACAGGTCCTCAAAACTTTTCGCACAACTGTTGTACGATAGTCGATTGTTTCGCAGCCAATTCAACTGTTTAATTGCACAACTAAAATCGATTAGTGTGCGCAACTCCATATAAGCTCAGGAATCAAAGCGAGGCTAAACAGTTGTGCTATAGTTAGTTTTGTTAAAAGTGTGCCCCCGCTCTTAAGCTCCAAGTTCCTTTGACATTTTGAGACAGCGGCCCTTACGTAGAAGTGTTAAAGATTCGATTCCGTAACCGGCCGTAAGTTTTGTAAGTTTCTAGTACCTGTAACTTGGGGTTGAAATGAGTTCCTGGAGCACAGGTCCTCAAAACTTTTTCGCCGCGTACACAATGATAGAACTTTGTGCAATCGTTCTCGTGAGGAAGGAGGTGATGAACGTGTATGTCAGCTGGGCAACCGTTAGGTAACCATGTCCCTCCTCCACCGCCGTTACCATTGGAAGTACATCCAGCATTTTGAGGCCAATCGCAGACCTGAAAGCAAAAATCAGAATGAAAAGTGTTTAGAGTATATACTTATTATAATTTGTGTGGCCAAGCTTTAATCAAATATTTAATACCAATTTGTTTGTAAATTGAATGGCCTGTTTGTGATTACGATTAAATAGTCGGGAATTCTGATTTAATAATCATATGAATATTTTAACTTGATTGAAAGCTTCGTGTTTCGAGTAATACGGTAGAATTTGAAATTATCTGATTTTAACTGAAATTATCGAGTTACATATTGGCAGGTTGAAAACCAGCTTCGCAAGTCTTAGGTAACTACGTTCACGCTAAGCCGGCAGCCCGTTGTTGTTGATATATGTTTTTACTTAGCTCATGAGAAACTGTATTCTTATTTTTAGAGACAACAATAAGGATAATATTCTTTTAGAAATTTATATGTACCTGTAACTTGGGGTTGAAATGAGTTCCTGGAGCACAGGTCCTCAAAACTTTTTCGCCGCGTACACAATGATAGAACTTTGTGCAATCGTTCTCGTGAGGAAGGAGGTGATGAACGTGTATGTCAGCTGGGCAACCGTTAGGTAACCATGTCCCTCCTCCACCGCCGTTGCCACCTCCGTTATTGTCACCTCCGGATCCACTGTCACCTCCACCTCCGTTACCATTGGTAGTACATCCAGCATTTTGAGGCCAATCGCAGACCTGACGGCAAACACCAGAATAAACCGTATTAAAATGTTTAGAATATTCACTTATTATAATTTGTGTGGCCAAGCTTTAATCAAATATTTAATACCAATTTGTTTGTAAATTGAATGGCCTGTTTGTGATTAAGATTAAATAGTCGGTAATTCTGATTTAATAATCATATGACTATTTTAACTTGATTGAAAGCTTCGTGTTTCGAGTAATACGGTAGAATTTGAAATTATCTGATTTTAACTGAAATTATCCAGTTACATATTGGCAGGTTGAAAACCAGCTTCGCATGTCTTAGGTAACTACGTTCACGCTAAGCCGGCAGCCCGTTGTTGTTGATATATGTTTTTACTTAGCTCATGAGAAACTGTATTCTTATTTTTAGAGACAACAATAAGGATAATATTCTTTTAGAAATTTATATGTACCTGTAACTTGGGGTTGAAATGAGTTCCTGGAGCGCAGGTCCTCAAAACTTTTTCGCCGCGTACACAATGATAGAATTTAGTGCAATCGTTCTCATGTGGAAGGAGGTGATGAACGTGTATGTCAGCTGGGCAACCGTTAGGTAACCATGTCCCTCCTCCACCGCCGTTGCCACCACCGTTATTTTCACCTCCTGATCCACCGTCACCTCCACCTCCGTTACCATTGGAAGTACATCCAGCATTTTGAGGCCAATCGCAGACCTGAAAGCAAAAATCAGAATGAAAAGTGTTTAGAGTATATACTTATTATAATTAGTGTGGCCAATAATTAATCGAGTGATTAATACCAATTTAATTTGTAAATTGAGTTGCCTGTTTGTAATTACGATTAAAATGTCAGGAGTTTATATAATCAACTTATATCTTGTCAGCCTGAAAACCAGCTCCGGGTGGCTTAAGTAATACTTTTCACGCTAAGCCAATACTGTCCATATATGTATGTGTGTACCAAGCTCCTAAGAAACTGTATTTTGGTGTCAATATAGTTACATTTTTTAACGAGTTAGCTTTACTTATTTACCTGTACGGTAGGGTTAAAGTGGGTTCCTGGAGCGCATTCTCTCAACACTTTTTCTCCTCGTACACAGTGATAGAACTTTGTACAGTCAGTCTCGTGTGGAAGAAGATGATGAATATGAATATTTGAAGGGCATCCGTTCGGTAGCCAGTTTGTTCCTCCGTCACCACCCCCTGATCCATTATCACCTCCTGACCCACCATTGGCACCTCCATTGCCACCATTTCCTCCATTTGAAGCGCAACCGGCATTTTGAGGCCAATCACATACCTGTAATTAGCAAAATTAAATTTCACAATAAAAAAAAATATTTTATGACTTTGTACGGGTTCTAATTATGATTTAAACTATTTTTAACGAGTTAGCTTTACTTATTTACCTGTACGGTAGGGTTAAAGTGGGTTCCTGGAGCGCATTCTCTCAACACTTTTTCTCCTCGTACACAGTGATAGAACTTCGTACAGTCGGTCTCGTGTGGAAGAAGGTGGTGTATATGAATGTTGGCTGGACAACCATTCGGCAGCCACGTCGTTCCTCCATTATTATCACCTCCTGATCCTCCATTGTCACCTCCATTGCCACCATTTCCTCCATTTGAAGCGCAACCGGCATTTTGAGGCCAATCACATACCTGTAATTAGCAAAATTAAATTTCACAATAAAAAAAAAAAAAAAAAAAAAAAAAAAAAAAAAAAAATTTATGACTTTGTACGGGTTCTAATTATGATTTAAACTATTTTTAACGAGTTAGCTTTACTTATTTACCTGTACGGTAGGGTTAAAATGGGTTCCTGGGGCGCATTCTCTCAAAACTTTTTCTCCTCGTACACAGTGATAGAACTTTGTACAGTCAGTCTCGTGTGGAAGAAGATGATGAATATGAATATTTGAAGGGCATCCGTTCGGTAGCCAGTTTGTTCCTCCGTCACCACCTCCTGATCCATTATCACCTCCTGATCCATTATCACCTCCTGACCCACCATTGTCACCTCCTGATCCTCCATTGTCACCTCCTGATCCTCCATTGTCACCTCCTGATCCTCCATTGTCACCTCCTGATCCATTATCACCTCCTGATCCATTATCACCTCCTGATCCATTATCACCTCCTGATCCATTATCACCTCCTGACCCACCATTGTCACCTCCGTTGCCACCATTCCCTCCATTAGTAGTACACCCAGCATTTTGGGGCCAATCACAGACCTTGAATTTTGCAAAATAAGTATACTAAGAGTGGGCTTACACCTTTAACTAAACTATCGCACAACAATTGTGCGATTGTCGATTGTTTCGTAGCCTATTCAACACTGTAGGTGCACAACTAAAAATCGAGTATGCACACCTCCATATAAGCTCATAGGAATCATAGCGAGACTAAACTGTTTTGCGATAGTTTAGTCAAAAGTGTGCGCACTCTAAAGTTCCTGGTAAACATTCTACAAACTCTTTTTATAGGGGAAAAATTGCAAATGATATTGATTTCGGAGTTGTAATCGTGGTTATGTTTAAGAAAATATAATTACCTGCAAGGATGGATTAAAATGGGTTCCTGGGGCGCATTCTCTCATAACCTTTTGTCCATAAACACAGTAGTAGAACTTCGTGCAATCAGTCTCGTGAGGAAGAAGGTGGTGAATGTGAATGCTTGGACAACCATTCGGCAGCCACGTCGTTCCTCCATTATTATCACCTCCTGACCCACCATTGTCACCTCCTGATCCTCCATTGCCACCCCCTGATCCACCGTTTTCTCCTCCATTACCTCCATTTGAGATACATCCAGCATTTCGGGGCCAGTCACAGACCTGTAGTTCAGGAAAGCAGATAAGGTTTTACGACTTTTAGTTTTTAATTTCCATTTGTTGGAAGTTGTTTAAATTTTATATATTTAAATTTTGTACGCACTGTAATAGTGGAGAATTAGAGTACAAGCTAAGATTTAGAGCGTGCGCACATTTGAAACTAAACTATCGCACAACAATTGTGCGATTGTCGATTGTTTCGTAGCCTATTCAACACTGTAGATGCACAACTAAAAATCGAGTATGCACACCTCCATATAAGCTCATAGGAATCAAAGCGAGACTAAACTGTTTTGCGATAGTTTAGTCAAAAGTGTGCGCACTCTAAAGTTCCTGGTAAACATTCTACAAACTCTTTTTATAGGGGAAAAATTGCAAATGATATTGATTTCGGAGTTGTAATCGTGGTTATGTTTAAGAAAATATAATTACCTGCAAGAAAGGGTTAAAATGAGTTCCCGGGGCGCATTCTCTCAAAACTTTTTCTCCTCGTACACAGTGATAGAACTTCGTACAGTCGTTCTCGTGTGGAAGAAGGTGGTGTATATGAATGTTGGCTGGACAACCATTCGGCAGCCACGTCGTTCCTCCATTATTATCACCTCCTGATCCTCCATTGTCACCTCCTGATCCACCGTTTTCTCCTCCATTACCTCCATTTGAGATACATCCAGCATTTCGGGGCCAGTCACAGACCTGTAGTTCAGGAAAGCAGATAAGGTTTTACGACTTTTAGTTTTTAATTTCCATTTGTTGGAAGTTGTTTAAATTTTATATATTTAAATTTTGTACGCACTGTAATAGTGGAGAATTAGAGTACAAGCTAAGATTTAGAGCGTGCGCACATTTGAAACAAAACTATCGCACAACTGTTTAGTCTCGCTTTGATTCCTTTGAGCTTATATGGAGGTTCGCACACTAATTTATAGTTGCGCTATTTAACAATGGAATTGCTGCGAAACAATTGACAATCGCACAACTGTTGTGCGATAGTTTTGTCAAAGGTGTACACTCGCTCGTAGTTTTAATGTTATTGAGTACCTGCAATGTAGGATTGAAATGAGTTCCTGGGCCACAGTCTCTCACAACTTTTTCTCCTCGTACACAGTAATAGAATTTCGTACAATCGCTCTCGTGTGGAAGAAGGTGATGGATATGAATGTTGGCTGGACAACCATTCGGTAGCCATGTTGTTCCTCCACCACCATTATCACCTCCTGATCCTCCGTTGTCGCCACCACCAGATGTACACCCGGCCTTTCGAGGCCAGTCGCAAACCTTTAATTTATAACGATCGATATTTATATTTATTAAGGCTTAATTTTTTTATTGTACTTTAGGCCATAATGTACTAGTTGCATATTGAAACGTAGGAATAGGTATTAATTTATAATGATACTAGTTTTCGACCGGGACTCCGTCCGCGTGGAATTAAAAAAACAAAAGTGAGTAGCCTATTTGTTCTTCCAGATTGTCTTCTACATCTATGCCAAATTTCATCGAGATACATTTAGCCGTTTAAGCTGCAAACTCTAACAAACATTCATCCATCCATCTAAACTTTTGCATTTATAGTATTAGTAAGATTTACCTGCAAAGTAGGGTTAAAGTGGGTTCCTGGAGCACATTCCCTCATAACTTTTTCTCCACGTACGCAATAGTAGAACTTGGTGCAATCGTTTTCGTGAGGAAGAAGATGGTGAATGTGAATACTGGATGGGCAACCATTTGGTAGCCAGGTTGTTCCTCTATTACTACTGCTTTCTAGAATGTTACTGATGTCATCTTTGTTACCGCTATTTGCTCCTCCACTTGCAGTACACCCAGCATCTTGGGGCCAATCGCAATTCTGTAATAAAACACATTTGTGAATTGTCTCAACTTTTCACAATACTAATCTATACATATAATAAAATTGGAGCGTCTGTTTGTAATATAAAAAGAAAAATTCCATATTTCGGGAAGATGATGTATTTGCGTTGCTGCAAACGAAAATCCCATTTAACTTTTGTTTTGTCTGTCTTTCTGTCCCCAAGTCGCGCTTGTTCCGTGTAATCTCCGAAACCGTTGGCCGATTTCGACCGGACTTTTACTGAAGTAGTTGGTAGTTGACATAGACGGGCATATTATAAGCTACTTTTTATCTTAATATTGCGTGGACGAAGTCGGGAGTAATAATTAGTAAGATATAAAAATGGCATTAAATTACTGCTATTCTAAGATGTGAAAATTACCTGTGTAGAAGAATTAAAATGAAGTCCAAGTGCGCATTGCCTTAAAACTTTTTCTCCGTAAACACAGTAGTAGAACTTTGTGCAGTCGCTGTCATGAGGAAGAAGGTAGTGAATGTGGTAGGAGGGACAACCATTCGGTAACAAGGACATACTGCTACTGCGTTGTCCTGTTCTAATATTAGCCTCATCTTCGTCTCCGTTTTGTGTATTTGATATATTAATGGTTCTAATTCCATCATCGTCTACTATATCAACTGCATTATTGATATCAATTTCATCATCATATTCATCGTTATCACCATCATCTCCTGATATTCCTTCATTTACGCAACTAGCCTTTTCCGGCAAGTCACAAATCTGTAATTAAACAAAAGTAAAAAACCTTTGAAGACGAGATTTTTTTTATTTTTGATAGCCAATCTATCTGTAGACACGTGATGATGGGTTTGTTAAAAAGGCAATGCAATGATTTGTAGAATTAAACCCTAACCCCATAGAAGGTGACAAAAGGTGGGAGATGTCTTACCCAACAGTAAGGGGTAAGTCGTTGCCCATGATAGGTGATAGGTGAAATAAATGTTAAATTACTCGGAAAAATTCACCTGTAGATCAAAAGAGAAATGGGTTCCAGGTGCGCAATCTCTTGGCGTCGGATATTTCAGTCCATACTCGCAGTAGTAGAACTTGGTGCAGTTATTTTCGTGAGGCAGCAAGAAGTGCTGCTGGTCTTCTGGACAGTTCTCGTTGCGTTGAGGATCTTCGTCTTCTGGTGGTCTACCCCCGACTAATGCAAGGGCAGCCAGGAAAAGTATTTTTCCTGGAAATAAATTTGAAGTTGAGGTATTGACTTTCTTAAAAAACGTTGAATTACTTTTGCTTTTTTAAAAAAAAGACTAAAAAGATTTACCATTCATATTGCCCTTGAAATACTGATTGGTGAAAAAACTCACTATCAAAAGATTTATTATGCAAACTGTACAAAACTGAAATATATTAGGTCAGTACTTTATTATATACCTAAGAAGTACTTGAAAATGGTACTTAATTTTAAGTATGTACTTAAACTTTGCATAATCAATTAGTAATTCGATAATAAAAGAAATTTAATAATTTATTAATTTGTAATACTATCAAATCATAGATATATAATCTACTAGCTGTTGCACGCGTATTCGTCAGAGAAATTAAAAAGAAAATAGCAAATATATTTTTTCAAATGATAAATGGGCAAACAAGCGAGGAGCCATCTGAATTCCTTGCAAAAGCGTAGCGGCTTTTGCCCCAGACATCTACAATTGCAAATGTTTCTTACCCTTAATCCACGGAGGAGGAGACGGACAATAAGAGCATATTTCCCTTTCCAATGCGTCTCCTCCACTGACAAATCCATTTTTCCTCCTTCCCTTTCCCTCTCATCCTTTCCTTATAAGAAAAGGGGAACAAAAAAAGGGGAAAAGGGGACTGAAATCAGTTATCTGCACGCTCACTTATCAAACAAAATGCGGAATAGATTCTACTTGATGCCAGTCTTCTATGTGGTCGTTGTATTTCACCGAGCGAGCCGATCAATTAGTGCGAAGATAGAAAGCGGGCTCTACCACTGTTAAAAAGATAACTAACTAATCAAGTTCCGAACACATAACTAAGTCACATTCCTGTAGAATGCGTATCAAAATTGATGAAGCCGTTTAGAAAAATCTATACTATTATAATAAAGCATAAAAACACACTTCTTTGTTGCCTAAGATGTCAGCAATTACAGCATATTTTTGTATAATTTTAATAAAAAGCCCTACACTTACGTCACGCTTTAGGTTATATATTTTCACGCCATTAAACTTGGTGGTAAATATTTTGGATAAAAACCCTAATGTGGGAAAGAGACCATAAATTGCTGCCAACATGAAGAAAGAAAGATTGCTAAGGTTTGTCATATCATTTCATGTCATTTTGACATTTGCTATTGATAATTTGACAAATGTAAACAATAAAATAAAAAACAAATGCGGAGTTACGAAAAGACAGACATTTTTTTTTAATATTCCTTAACCGAGCATTGTACTTAAATGTATTTAATAATAACTTACGTAACTTTACACTTAAATCTCGAGGACCCTTTATATTTCTTATCGAAGTTCCGGCCTTTTTACACATTGTGGATACGAAATTTACATGCACAATACTTGAGAATCGTAACATTAGATTGAAAAATACTCAATGACAGATAAAGTACTCAATAATCGAAATAACAAAGGAATAAATAGAATAAAAGCTTGTTTAATCTTGAAATTAATCTAAAAAATTCATTTTTCAGATTTCGTTACTCTAATTAGTAAAAATATCATGGTAATTATCACAATTTAATTTCCTGCGAAAAATAAATAGCAAGAAAATATTTAACGCCTAGCTGAATTGTCACAGCAATTCTGGTTAATTTGTTTTTGTTAAGATTGCGATCACAGGGTCATATAAAGATTAGTCGTCTGTCTGTCGTCTTATATTCGGTCTCTAATTTACTATTAAGTTATTTAATTTATTTCTTTCTATATATCAATTTTTCATATATTAAAACGCCTGATAGATAATTTGTTTTGTTCCTTTTGAGTCATATAAATAAATTCCGTAACTAAATATATAATAAAGATAATTTTAGTTTGCGATAATATCAGATCTAAATATCCATCTAAACGATCATTATCGACATAACTATTCTTTGAACGGCTTACTCTGATTTTTATATTATCTGTGGAAATCTTTACAAAATAGAGACATTTTTCAATTATGTTCATGATACATACTATCTTCCTTGATGATAAGTTTTAAGTTATTTATATAATTTTATTTAATACGAGCTGTCGTCCGCAAACTTCGTTAGCGTGGAATTTAAAAAAATGGTTGTCTATAACATTCCCGCGTGCATCTACTTTTTACCAGCCACCTTCCAGTCAAATTCCCGTCCAAATCGGTCCACCCGTTGCAGAGATAGCGGTCCGGTCGCCATTTTGCCAGCGCGGAATTAAAAAACAAGTAACCTATAATATGCCCGTCTATGTCAGCTACCCTCCAGTGAAAGTCCAGTCGAAATCGGCAGAGCTGCTTCGGAGGTTACCCGGAACAAACGCGGCTTGCGGACAGACAGAAAGACAAAAAATTTAAATGCGATTTTTGTTATCAGCAACGCAAATACATGATCTTCCCGAAATCTGGATTTTTTCTTTTGATATTACAAACAGACATTTTATTATATGTATAGACCATGTTAATAGATGGCAAGACTCTGTCATATAAACTCAGATACCCACATACAGTAAGAAACAGCTTGTGATAAGAGTCTAGTCGGTTACAATAATTTAAAAACAAACGTCTGAAATGTATAAAAAAATCACGAAAACAATTATTATTTCCTGCTAAAGGAATATCTTATCTATTCGATAAGTCAACATAATTACCCTTTTAATCCTATCGCGGATTAGCGCGAATGCATCACGAGGATCATCTGAATAAAACATATACGTAATTGCAATAATTCCATGTAATATGGATCAGATATACCACGAAATCGTTTGTTAAGAATTCCGCTTTTAAGTGTTCATTTCCACTTAGCGAAAAGCCGCGTGGTAAACGCGGCTGTAATTCCGTGTGGAATTAGCGGTCGCGTTAGTGGAAATAAGGTGGCTTTATACTTGGTCTAAATCTTTCCTAAAGTGGGCAATAACGTCCTCTTATGGTGGGTAGAGGGGGGTAAGAGGCTTAGACTAATTTAATAGTGCTACTGATTATTACTAATCTTACATCTTACTTACTCTACTAAGGGCCTGACCCACCACTGGCTGATAGAGCAGATAGCTTAAAAATGACGTGACTTATTGAGCTAGCGCTCTATCCTTCGGCCGCGTCTTCATTTAGCTTAGGTGGAGTCGTGGTCAAGCGCTGGTGATGTAAAAAAAAAGACTGTCAGATAAGGGAAAAAATCCTATATTTCTATCACATATTTTACACGTTGAATTGTTATCAGACAATTTACAATTTAGAGGGAGAGGCCCTTAATGTTATAAATTCACAAGTTTAGAATGATGGATATTTTTTAGAGCGTTTAGCCTAAACTGCTGATAGGATCTAAATGAAATTTGGTATAGTTGGAGACGCTAGCCAGACTAGAACACAGGGTACTTTTGTTTTTCTTTTTTTAATTCCACGCTAACGGAGTGGTGAATAAAGCCGGTCTTCTATAAAAATACGAATGATTCCAATAACAATAGGAGTAGTAAGTCATTAAAGAATGTTTTTCTTAATATATAGGGGTAATTCATACATTCATGTGTCATAACGAAAGATGACAATCTTTTTTTTAACTGTTTAAGTGATTTTCCATGTAAAACTTGTTTTTCCTCAATTAAAGATCTTAAATGAGATAGTATAGATTGTAACACTATTTTTATCGACAGATCTCTGGTTGATTGTATCAGTAGCTTTATAGTTGGGGGTATATTTGAAATAAATAGCATACATTAAACTGAATTGGAATAAGTCTGTTTGCAGTGCTTCAGGGAGGCAAATTTTTTATAATATCAATTGTTTTAAAAGCGTCAAATAGACGCAATGATTGGTACGTTGTTTTAACATTTAAAATATATGTTTGTGCAGTGATATAATTAGATTCAGTCTTAGTTGGAATATAACGAGGACCACCATAAACTTTAGTTTTCTGAAGGCCAAAAAAATAAATCGAACTATCGATGGGACATTATTTTAGGAATTTCAATTGAAACCTCAGTTTGTGAATAATTCATACAGTTTGGAGCAGATTATCTATATTACCCTTCAGTTTAAGACTGTTTCTCATTGTGCTAATCGAATCTAAACAATCCATCCAATAGGAGAAAGAGCACGCACACCTTTGACTAAAATTTCGCACAACTGCTTTGTCGCGCTTTGATTCACACTACTCGATTTTTAGTTATGCAACTAAACAGTTGAATGAGCTGAGAAACAATCGACAATCACACAACAGTTGTGCGATAGTTTATTCAAAGGTGTGCGCCCGCTTTAAATATTCTGTAGGCCAATCAGTCCAACGGTAAACACTGCTAACAACATAAAAATGAGAACACTAAAATTTAAAATATTTTTATAGGAAAGTTGATATTCATCGCCCTCCTGGCTCTAGCCCAGGGTATGCCATGGGATGATGTTATGCCAGAAAACGACGTACAAGCAATCAGTGAAGAAGAGACACTACTCACAGACAGACGTGTTCCCGACGAGAGATGTCCCGAGGATCAATCTCATTTCCTTATCCCTCATGACTATGATTGTACCAAGTTTTTCTATTGTGAATACGGTCTAAGATGGATAAATCCAAGAGACTGTGCTTTGGGTACCGAATTCTCTGCAGAGATACAAGTAAGTTAAAATAAGGTTCATTATTATTTTAAAAAAAACTTTTAAGTTTGATTTTAAATGGAATTTAATGCGTAATAGGCTAGCATGATATGGGAATGTTATGAGGTTGATGAATCGCATGTAACAAGTAGGACGTTAGTTATGAGTGTGGAGGCACACCGGTAGAGGTAGAGATAGAAAGAGATGAATGTATTGCGTAAAAGGAGACATGATCAAGAAGGGAGTGAGGACTGAGATGACGAATGATAGAGTTATTTGGAGGTCGAAAACCCGGTGCGCCAACAATATGGGAGTAGGGATATAGGTAGGGGAGATGATACTAAATTTGATTTTAATGAACTTGTATTATTTTTACTAGGTGTGCATCCACCCTGTATTGGCGAATTGTACACTGCCAGGATCACCTACCCCTCCGCCAGAGACAACCCCATCGACCACAACTACAACAACAACAACGCCTGCACCTACAACAACCACAACCACAACAACAACAACAACAACAACAACAACAACAACGCCTGCACCTACAACAACCACAACCACAACAACAACAACAACAACACCTGCACCCACAACAACTACAACAACAACAACAACGCCTGCACCTACAACAACCACAACCACAACAACAACCACTACAACACCAGCACCTACAACTACAACAACGCCCGCGCCTACAACAACTACCACCACAACTCAAGCACCAACAACAACAACAACTCAAGCACCCACAACAACAACATTAGCACCAACAACTCCACCATCATGTGTTAGTAATGAAACACTACCTAATGGTTGTCCTGCCGACTTCAGCATTCACAAGTTATTGCCACATGAGTCGAACTGCTCACAGTTCTATTACTGTGTTCGAGGTGAATTGGAATTGAGGGAGTGCTCCGCTGGACTACACTTCAATCCAGTATTGGAGGTAAGACAAGCTGGCACGTGCCAGTAGCTAGCAAGCCAGCAACTGTATATTTTACTTGCATTGTTTTCTCGCCTATAAGTTATATTTTAATGACTTTATGAACAAAAAACTGCTTTTAGGTTTGTGATTATCCAGAAAATGCTGGCTGTGAAAGTGGAGGAGGAGGTGATAGTAACAATGAGAAATGCAAAGACGGCTGCAATGTATTACCCTGGCCGCATGAAACCGATTGCGATAAATTCTGGAGATGTGACGGCGAAAAAGCAATCTTAG
Organism: Papilio protenor; assembly: GCA_029286645.1. Lineage (NCBI taxonomy): Eukaryota > Metazoa > Arthropoda > Insecta > Lepidoptera > Papilionidae > Papilio > Papilio protenor. The sequence goes on along the minus strand of JAGSMZ010000014.1, from coordinate 1,011,097 downwards.
TGATATGCTCCGAAGGTTTACATTTCAACGCAGATACACAGACTTGTGATTTCATTTGCTACGCGAATTGCGAAAGGAAAGAAATTCAAGCGACATCTCACAACGCTGGATTGAAACTCTTTATTCCTTGGCATAGAGTAGACCATAATTGGGTCGGACAGTACATAGGCGATTTCTAATTATTATAATGACGGTTATAATCAAACATTTGAAATAAATATTAATATTAATCTTTTATTTTATTTCACGACCAGTTCCCGATCACAACAATAATTTCATTCCCCTTATTTTGGAATAATAACCGGTTAACACAATTCCAGTCCAGTGACTGAAGTCAGTGTTGGACTGGGATAATGTAAACCGGACATAACACAGATAATATTGACATTATCATTTATACAAAAATTAAATTCGCGAATAGTGTTCAGATTGTTTTAGAAGATAACTCTTCATACTAATTGGATATTTTTTTTTATTAATATTTCTACATTAAAGTTATGAATATAAAATAATTAGATAAAATAATAATACAAGTATAATATAATATAATAAAATAATAAAGTATAAAATAATATAACTTACAGTTTCCACTGCCATAGTACAAACATTGTCATCGCCATTCTCAGGAATTTCTTGTAGTTATTTCTAACACTCGAATATTGTACATCTGTAAAAGTGTTTGTATTGTACGAGTATAATAGGTATTTGTATATTTTCGACCTATAAAAAATTAAAAATACTGTAATTTTTATTGGTAGTTATTTGTTCCCGAAAAATATTTTGGGGACACGTTCAGATACCCTTATAAGTAAAGTCCTGATTATATTCCCTGTGAAAAAAAAATTACAGAATGGAAGGTGAGGTGACAAAATTAAAGAAGACGTTGAGAATTCGTACTTCATTTCAGCAGATTTTTGATATATTAAGAGCGTACACCTTTGACTAAACTACCGCACAACTGTTGTGCGATTGTCGATTGTTTCACAGCCAATTCAACTCAGCTTAAATTTCCATATAAGCTCATAGGAATCAAAGCGCGACTAAACAGTAACTACGATAGTTTAGTCAAAAGTGTGGCACGCTCTTACAAATATTTCTGATTCATTTTTTCTTCCATGTTAACTTCTTTAGCTGAATTTTCGCAGTAGACACCCAGATTAAAAGCATATATTGACTTTGAAATTCTTTTGACATATAAAATCGATGTGAATTTGTCATAAATACATTGATACAATCGATGTTAGATAATTTTCGCAATCTCGTTATCGAATTAAAAATATAGGAAGTTAACATAAAATACGCAATATTAGGATGTTCATGATTTTCAAGTTACATTAGTAATTTTATTTTCATCACCAGCTCACTATAGGTCCCCACTGAGGAGCTCGGCTTACCCTAAAATAGGCCACTGGTTCCTTGCGGGTTGACTTCACGATTGAAACTGTAGCATGGTTTTTATTAGGACTTTTAGAGCGCGTGCACGCCTTTGAATAAACCGTGGCAGAACTGTTTAGTCTTGCTTTGATTCCTAGAAGCGTATATGGAGGTGCACACTACTCGATTTTTAGTTGTGCAACTAAACAGTTGAATAGGCTGCGAAACAATCGACAATCGAATACAGTTGTGCAATAGTTTAGTCAAAGGTGTGCGCCTCCTCTTAGATAGGATCATACCACGTGATTATTGTATTTTTTATTCTATCTATATCTATATCTATACTATCTATCTATATCTATACTATTATAATAAAGCGTAAACACACACTCCTTTGTTGCCTAAGATGTCAGCTATTACAGCATATTTTTGAATAATTCTTTTTTTAATAAAAAGCCCTACACTTACGTCATGCTTTAGGCTATATATTTTCACGCCATTAAACTAAGGGGGTAAATATTTTGGATAAAAACCCTAATGTGGAAAGAGACCATAAGTTGCTGCCAACATCAAGAAAGAAAGATATCATGTCATTTTGACATTTGCTATTGATAATTTGACAAATGTAAACAATAAAATAAAGTTTTTATAATTTCACGCCGATGAAGTCGCATGGGAACAGCTAGTACGAAATATAACAAATTATAGACTTATTTTAATATTTTTTATACATGATAACGTAAACACAAGGAAATAGCAATAGAAGACAAAAAAAAGTAATAATGAAAAATGTCAGGCTTGCAGTCGTCTGTTTTAGTAAAAATTGAAAAACGTTAGGCATGCATTTGGCTGCTTAAAAAAAATCATGGTCTACAACTTCTTATCCGAAATAAACGATCGTTTCTAAGATATTATAGATTGTATCAGTGTAGTTATCAAATATGTGATTTTATCAATGACATTAAATGCAATATTAAGAATAAATAGCATTCTGTAAAAGTTTAATTCATGTCAATCTTACTATCTGACTAATATTATAAATGCGAAAGTTTAGATGGATGGTTGGATGTTTGTTATATTATAGTTTGTAGCCTAAACGGCTGAACGGATTTTGATGAAATTTGGTATAGATGTAGAGGATAGTCTGAAAGAACACATAGGTTACTCACTTTGTTTTTTTTAATTGCTCGTGGACGGAGTCGCGGGCGAAAGGTAGTAGATTAATAAAAGAGCACTTAGATGGAAAGCTTTTTTTTTATACATGATAACGTAAACACAAGGAAATAGCAATAGAAGACCAAAAAAGTAATAATGAAAAATGTCAGGCTTGCAGTCGTCTGTTTTAGTAAAAATTGAAAAACGTTAGGCATGCATTTGGCTGCTTAAAAAAAATCATGGTCTACAACTTCTTATCCGAAATAAACGATCGTTTCTAAGATATTATAGATTGTATCAGTGTAGTTATCAAATATGTGATTTTATCAATGACATTAAATGCAATATTAAGAATAAATAGCATTCCTGGTGTAATTACTCGCAGTGCATCGGAGATCTCTTGCTGAATCGACTGGGGTCAAACTGCAGTTGTACAAAAGGCGTCAATTCGACGCAATGATTGGTATGTATTGTCATCCCTTTTCTTTACCTTAAATAAGAAAGAGATAGCAATAAGGTTCTGTAAAAGTTTAATTCATGTCAATCTTACTATCTGACTAATATTATAAATGCGAAAGTTTAGATGGATGGTTGGATGTTTGTTATATTATAGTTTGTAGCCTAAACGGCTGAACGGATTTTGATGAAATTTGGTATAGATGTAGAGGATAGTCTGAAAGAACACATAGGCTACTCACTTTATTTTTTTTAATTGCACGTGGACGGAGTTGCGGGCGAAAGCTAGTAGATTAATAAAATAGCACTTAGATGGAAAGCTTTTCTTTAATTACACATGAAAATTTATATGAAATTACTATTATTTTGATTTAATAACAACTTCTATGAATAAATATTGTATTCTCTGTTTTATTAAAGAAAAATATAAGAGATATACAGGTATGTATTACAAATATCAGTACAATTTGGTTCCGGGGTAGAGTTTGTTAGGAAACAAATTGATTGGCCTTTGTTAATCGAATATAACAAAAGATTTTTATTATCATTTGCCACTGAAACGGTTTTCATAATTTTATTACCTATTGCATTGTTCGTATTATCTAAAATCTAATCGCCAATCGTAACAACAAAAACACCGCTCTCATTAATTTTACAAAGACTGATACCAAACGAATATCACTCAAAGATAATCAAATAGCATCAGATAACATTTGTAAAGGTTATAAAATAATGTTACGAAATCATAGCACTAGAATTCTAGACTTCAAGACTTTTAGATCATTTTCCCGTTCAAAATAATCGAAAGTACGTGCGCACAAATGAAACTAAACTATCGCAGAACTGTTTAGTCTCGTTTTGGTTCCTAGGAGCTTATATGGAGGTGCACACACGATTTTTAGCTGTGTAACTAAACAGTTGAATTGGCTACGAAACAATCGACAATCACAACAGTTTTTTTTATTATAAAAATATTACTAGATTTTTGTTAATTTACTAATATTTCCAACTAAGCTCTAGGCTTGTGCTAGGATATGGTTTACGACAATAGTCGAATGGCGGGATTCGAACCCTCGACCTCGAGATCGGTAGTCCGTACCCCAAACCATTAGGTTATTGGCGCTTATTTTTGTTTTCGTTCGATTGTTTAGTAAAAGTTTTGCGCCCGCTCTAATTGTGAATGTACTTTAAATACTTTGAGAAAGATATGTACTTGCGTCAGTCAGAAAAAATGGTAATTAGAAGAAAGAATATTTGAATGAGAAATCGAGCAATCATTAATTAAAGAGTTGAGTCTACGTAACAATTTCCACGCGATTCTGCACTTCAGCAGACGTTATCGTACCATATGATTCATTCTTAACTTTCAGGAGGAATATTTCTATTGGCCCTCTTGGCATTAAGCCATGGGATGCCACGAGATGCTCCAGAGAAAATAGATCAAGAGATGTTCCAACAAGACAGGAGAGTCGTTCCCGACGAAAGGTGTCCTGCGAACGAGACACATTACCTTCTACCACATGACTATGATTGTACCAAGTTTTATTATTGTGAATACGGTCTAAGATGGATTACGCCAAGAAACTGCGCTTTAGGGACTGAGTTTTCTGCTGAATTACATGTAAGTTGAAACTATGAAGCTGGTTAAATTAAATACTTATCAAGAGATTTGTTAATTCAGTCTTACGTAAACAACATTCCATTAATAATTATTGTTGAGAATTATTGAGAAATAGGGACAAAATTAAAATCGCCTCGAGGTCATGAACACTATATTTTCACTTGACAGATTGACAGTTGTAAGGAGGAATGTAGATTAAAAAAACAAAAACTTAATTATACAATAGATTATAAACTTACCCAATTATAACATTATATGTCCATTTATCTTATTCCCGTAGACTCGAAGCGCTAGATTTACGTCCTCCGGGACAATCTATCTTAATACATATCAGTTATCATACCCTTCTTTCTATCCATTTTGTTATCGTATTTAATTTGTTAACAGGTTTGCATTCATCCAACATTGGCGAATTGTACACTACCCGGTTCTCCTCCAGATGATTCAACCACTACACCAATATGTCCACCTGCAAGCACAACAACTCCTTCAACGATTTGTCCACCAGCTACAACTACAACCCCGTCAACAACCACAACTCCAAGAACAACTCCAACAACAACTACATCAACAACAACTTCAGCTCCCAGCACAATATGTCCACCAGCTACAACAACTTCACCCACAACAACAACCACCGCACGACCACCTTGTGTTGATCAAGGTACACTCCCGAACGGTTGTCCCGCGGACTTCACCATACACCAATTGTTGCCGCACGAATCAAACTGTTCCAAGTTCTACTATTGCTTGAGAGGAGAACTTCTAGAGCGGGAATGTACAGCAGGAACACATTTCAATGCGCAATTACAGGTAACATTAAAAGCGGGCACACTTTTGACTAATCTATCGCACATCTGCTGCGCGATTGTCGATTGTTTCGCAGCTCATTCAACTATTTAGCTGCACAACTAAAGATCGATTAGTGTGTACATTTCTAAGCTTATAGGAATCGAAGGACGACTAAACAGTTGCGCGATAGCTTAGTCAAAAGTGTGCGAGCGCTCTAAGTCTAATAGTAACATCACAGATTATTCAGACTTATTTCGTAATATCAGATAGTTTTAGTGGGGGAACTACCGTGCGCAGATAGATGTTTAGAAAGTCTCGATTAGATTAGATAACATATTAACAATAGTTACTATTTATGAAATATAATTGTTACATTTCTTTACTGTTTACTTTACTTTAAAGGTTTGCGATTTACCGAGAAACGCTGGTTGTGACCCCAACGCTGGAGGATGCGATTGCGGTGATGGAGGCGGTGGTGGAGGCGGAGGCGGAGGTGGAGGTGGAGGTGGAGGCGGAGGTGGAGGCGGAGGTGGAGGCGGAGGCGGAGGTGGAGGCGGAGGTGGAGGTGATGGAGGAGATGGCGAAGTAGACGAGATAGAACTCCTGCCAAATGGTTGCCCCGCTGACTTTTCTATCCACAAACTACTGCCGCATGAATGCGATTGCACTAAATTCTTCTACTGCGTTCGTGGTGAAAAGGTTGAACACTCCTGTCCATCTGGATTACATTTCAGTCCTACGCTACAGGTAAATCTAACTTTGTTTAAGTAAACTAATTGTTAAAGTAACTTAATTAGTTAATCGCATTATGAGCGGGCGCACGTCTTTGACTAAAGTATTGCACAACTGTTGTGCGATTGTCGATTGTTTTGCAACCAATTCAACTGTTTAGTTGCAGAACTAAACATCGAGTAGTGTGCGCACCTCCATATAAGCTCATAGGAATCAAAGCGAGACTAAACAGTTGTGCGATAGTTTAGTTTCAGGTGTGCACACGCTCTAGAGGTCTATCTATCGTCGTGTTGTATATAGTAACTAGTATTTTATTTGATTTTGTTATAACAGAAAATGTAAATTATAATATTTCTATCAATAAAGTGAAAACATTGTAGGTAATGGCGTTTCTCTGTTACCAAAATACAGGTTTGCACTTTCCCTGCGGACGCAGGCTGCGAAATTGATGGTGGAGGTGGTGGCGGTGGCGGAGACGGCGGTGGTGGTAGTGGCGAAGATGGTGGCAATGGTGACAACAAATGCGAAACTGACTGCAATGTAGCACCCTGGCCACACACGGATTGCGACAAATTCTGGAGATGCGACGGCAAAAAAGCAACCTTAGTTACTTGTTCCGAAGGTTTACATTTCAATGCAAAGAAACAAAGCTGTGATTTCATTTGCTACGCTAATTGTGAAAGGAAAAGCATTCAAAGTACCAATCATGATTCTGGATTGATGCTGTTTATACCTTGGGATAGAGTCGACCATAATTGGGTCGGACAATATATTGGCCATTTATAACCTAAAGTTCTGAATGTTTAATAAAAACAAGAATTTCCAACAAATAAATTATTTAACTTGTCTTTAATTTTATTTTATGTCACTCGAAAATTCCATTTTTGTAGATTTGTAACAGCACCATCTAACGGAAATTATATATAACTTTTTCTGAGGATGGAAAGGGAACATTTCATTCTGTTACAATAGATGGCAGCACCTACCTGTAAAGTTGCAATGGAGAGCATTTTTCAATAGTGTAAAAACGAAAAACAAAGGAAGCGAATATTTAATAAATACAAGAAATAAAATAATTTCAAGATATGAAACTTTATTACCTTTTTAAGAAAACACCTACGGTTAGATCAAATAAACTTGCATTTATGATTTTTCTATTCGACAATAGATGGCGACACCATCCATTTTTACATAGAATTTTTATTTTACTTAAATTTTGGTTTAATATTCTTTACGGTTATATTATTTGTATAAAATCATGGTATCATTACCAAGATAAGAATATTTTATAGAGATGATATCCTGCTCTATTTATTCACTAATCATGTTTCAAGTTGCTTTTCATGTCTTTGTTAAATATCAACACAGGCTCAATTATTAGAACCTTAATCTCTTTATTCTCAAAAAAAGTTTCCAACCATACAAATCTATACAACCAATACAATTCTATACAAACATTCCCTTTCAATTCAATTGAAAAAAAAACCTATTGAAAAATTTACAATTTTTTACAATGTCTCAGTTACAACAGATATCCAGACAAAGAGTACTCGCTATTATACATACAAAAGTAATCTGTGACGGCTGCGAAAAGCGCTTTCAAAAGCTATATTTCATAATTTTCAGCGCATTCATATTTTGTTGGAAGCGCTGAGTGATTACTGCAACAAACCGAACGGTGACGACGGAGAAAAAAAAAGCAGACAAAGCGCTGCTTGTTTAGCTTTGGGCGGTAAAAAGCGCTTTAAATGTGTGTGACAAATTAAAATAACGTACAAGGATATATACATGCTTTAATCGAAAATGGCAGAATATACCGAAGTGTCAAATTACGCAACATTCAATAATTTCGTAATCTATCTTACTAATATTACAAATGCGAAAGTTTAGATGGATGGATGGATGTTTGTTAGAGTTTGTAGCCTAAACGGCTGAAGGGACCTCGATGAAATTTGGCATAGATGTAGAGGATAGTCTGGAAGAACACATAGGCTATTCACTTATGTTTTTATTAATTCCACGCGGACGGAGTCGCGGGCGAAAGCTAGTACTAATATAAAGAGGAAAGATTTGTATTTTTGTATTTTGTAATAACTCAAAAACTACTGGGTCGATTTTAAAAATTCTTTCACCGTTAGAAAGGTAATTTATCTGTGATTAACATAGGCTATTTTTTTAATTACACGCGGACGAAGTCGCGAGCGCGCTAGTATATGATATAAAAGCCTAACAAACTTGAAACTGTAATAAAACGTGTGCAAGAATATTCTGAGAGCGTCTTTATCGTAGTTGTTAAGCGTTTAACCAGTTAATCTATACGATCAGTTTCCCAGCTTTGTTCATCACGTAATCAGTTTTACATAACATTAACAGCCTTTCAAATAAACGCCGTACAAAGTTAAACTTAGGAATAATAAATAAGCAAAATTTGTACTAATATTTGCTTATATTCAGTTTACTCCTAAGTTTAAATTAATACCGGGTTTATTTGTAAGGCTGTAAAAGGCTAATATTAAAATATAATTTATTTTAAATCAAAAGTTATTAAATCTGTGTAAACCGCGAGCTCACCTTAGCGAGAATAATTCTATGAACAAAGAGCATTGTAATTCTTGAGACGCGGCTGCGGCGTGGGGTGGGCGCTGCTTGTGGACGCCGCTCGGAATAACGTTTTAATCCAATCGCGAACAGATGTTTAAATTCGAATCTCATTATTATTAAGGTAACCGTCCCAAATGTTGAACAGATAAATATTTATCGTGTTTATATTGTTCGAATGAATCAAAGAAATATGTGATTTTTATTCCATTTTTTAATAAAAAAAAATATACACAATGCACAGAAAATAAATCGTAATTTATAATTAATTCTAGAATCTAATCTTATTTAGTCTTTATTATAGACTTCCCGAGTTATTATCTTTTTTATGGTGAAAGACTTAGAAATCGGTCCAGTATTTTTTTAATTATTTCAATACATACAAATACACAAATATTTTCTTTTTTTAATACTAGTATGGATGACTACACCTTACTAGTAATCTAAATAACTTTTTGCAGACTTTTTAGTAACATGTTTTAATTAAGATTATTTTGTTATAATCCTAGTCAACACTTGGTTCGTTTACCCTATAACAAAAAGACAGAATGATTTCCTTTGGAAAGCAAACAAAGGATTGGTAAGTCCTTCAGGGGAATAGATAAAACATTTAACGTTATACATTTTATGCAAATTTAACAAAAAATTAAAAATGGTAAACACATTTCTAATCCATCCACTAAGCTTCAAGGATGTGTTTACTATGTGTGTATGTTTGATGCAGGTACGAATATACAATATGGGAAAAACGTAAGCAAAAAGCTGACTCTACCACTATTGAATTATTATTATTTACAAGCTTTCTCCCGCGACTCTGTTTACGTGTAATTAAAAGAAAAACAAAAATAACTAGCCAATGTTTTCCTAAATACTAAGCTCTACATCTGTGGTAAATTTAGTCGACATCTGTTCAGCGGTTTTGGCTACAAACTTTAACAAACATCCATCTAAACTATCATTTATAGTTGATACAAGCTTTCGCCCGCGACTCCGTCCGCGTGGAATTTAAAAAAAAAAACAAAAGTAACTAGCCAATGTTTTCTTACATACTAAGCTCTACATCTGTGGTAAATTTAATCGACATCTGTTCAGCAGTTTATGCTACAAACTCTAAAAAACATCCATCTAAACTTTCGCATTTATAATATCAGTAAGATATATTAACAGGAATAAACTAATATATTGCAATGAATGCGTCATTTTAGCGTCATTAACGGACTTTTCACAAAACAAACGGGGATAAAACCGTTTGTGGAAATCGCCCGTATTTGCGATAGTGATGTGATACACATTATTTATATTCGCTCCACAATCGGCGCACACCGACGTTAAATGGAATTTAAAAGCTTCGAGAGCAGTTCGCAGCGATGCTTTTTTGGATGGCATTATGTAATACGTGCTCACTGATCAAAGTGATTTTAAAAACACTAGTACTACGTAAACTTAGTTCTGACAGTTTTAATTGATGATTCAAATTGTTCAGATGAAATTGAGCATGTGAAGAAATTAATTAAGTAAAAAGTAAAAACACTTTATTAATCAAACCATTTGAACAACAATCATAGGGGCTCTGCTTCCTGAGCTAGACGGGGACCTGTATTACAGGAGGCAGGGCCTACTCTTAATCTAGGTACATAATTTTATATGTGATCAAATACATGTGTTTGGGTATGTGAGTGTAAATTAAGTGTCAGTTGTACCGAACAGTGAGGTTTCTGTTCACACTCACAGTTTTAAGAAATCTTCAGTTAAAAAGACGGAGCGTATGTAGCGGGCTTTATATTAAGGAATTAAGAACTTATACAGGGTGAAATCTAGTAGACCTACAATATAAGAATTGACGCGTTCAATAATTTACCTTGTTGACGAAATTACAAGCAATAATATTTACTACGTGACAGTAAAATGCGATGTAAGATCAGTTCCCTATTTTTACATGTTGTTCCAACATTTCTATTTAGAAAAGTAAAACTTCGTGTAGAAATTTTAAGTGAAATTCTTGTTTTATTGCATACCGCCGTCCAGCGGTTGTTGGGCCCTGCACAATTAGAGCGTGACTGTACCGCCGTTGCTGGGGGGGAGGAGATAGATTTGTAATACATATCAACCCTCTCGGCTCTGACGCGACAAAATACTGCTAAACATTGCTGTGAAATCAATCAAGGAATAAGAAAGAAAAGAATTAAAACTATAATTTACTCCGTTATTGAAATAAAAGCTTATAAACTGAGTAAAGAAAGATACAGCTTTCTCGGGTACGAAAGTTTATTGTGAACTTTTTTGCTCATTGCCTTACGACATGACTAGAGACATACCGTTTCATTCTTAACCTTCAATGTTTTGTTTTTAATTTAGTATTTTTAAAATTATGAAGAAACTAGCTTTTGCCCGCGACTTTGTTAGTCAGAGTATATCAATAGTTATTGATATTAATTGCCGCTACTATTAAAAATCTTTAAAAACACTAATTCAGTATCGAAATTAAAAGTAAAAATAGATTTCTATATTATAATAGCTCAGAGATTGGGATTTGTATTGGGCTAATTATGACTGTCTTTACCTTTCTCCTCAACCATAGCGAGGAGTAGAAAAAAACAATAAAAAAGTTCCGGATCCATCGCGCTTCGCAATTTTCAAAATGGCCGCGGACAAAGAAATAAAACAAAAGCAGATCACTTTTAAAGACAATACGTCGCAGAAAATATTTCGATTTTTAAATTTTTATTTTCATAAAATCAGAAGCCATTTTGTATTTATTTAAATGTAAATTTTTTTAAATACAAAAACTTATTCTTGAGTTTAATTCGTGCTTAAGATAAGTGAATTTGTACTATTCATTCAAAGAAAGGATAAAATTATATTGCGTGTAAAATTCTTAATACAAGAGCTTTGCTGTTTCGTTAAAACATGGTATTTAACTTGTTTACAGCGTTTTTTTGTGGTTACGAGCTTTGGTAACGCGGGTATTTCAACTTAAAGCTCCCGTATAAGGTTCTATAACAATAAAGAGCTTTTATTGAAGATGTTGAGTAAATCCGGGATATGTAGCGAAGCGTGTAAGCCGCGGTGTAAACAATTCTATAACGTGTTGTTTCCGTACGTATTCTGATCTTAATATAGTACGGTTGCTGCTTTTTGGTAAGTGAACAATTATTTGTGGAATCCAGATTTTCTTATGCTTATCGAGACGTTTTAAGTAGTTTTTACATATAAATGTAGAGTGTTTATTTGCAATATATTGTTTTTACATGAAAATATTTTAGTAAGTAGTAAATATAGATGAAATTTGGTACAGATGTAGAGGATAGTCTGGAAGAACACATAGGCTACTCACTTTTTTTTTTAATTCGGCGCTGACTGACGATTATCAGCACGTGCTTTACAAACTCATGTGTAACCTTTTTAGTATTTTTCGAAAATAATTTCTTAAAACTGACACCTTTTATTATTAAAAAAGGGTATTATATCTAGGATCGTAATTAAAAAACATAACAAACTTTAAGCTTTAATCGTTGGCTTCACAATTTAGTATCATACTAATATTATAAATGCGAAAGTTTAGATGGATGTTTGTTAGAGTTTGTAGCCTAAACGACTTAATTTAGATGAAATTTGGTACAGATGTAGAGGATAGTCTGGAAGAACACATAGGCTACTCACTTTTTTTTTTAATTCGGCGCTGACTGACGATTATCAGCACGTGCTTTACAAACTCATGTGTAACCTTTTTAGTATTTTTCGAAAATAATTTCTTAAAACTGACACCTTTTATTATTAAAAAAGGGTATTATATCTAGGATCGTAATTAAAAAACATAACAAACTTTAAGCTTTAATCGTTGGCTTCACAATTATTTAATAAAATTATTACTAAATAATATTCTCTAATAGTGCCTTTTGAATTGTAAATATTGCTATACTATTAACAAAAATTATATAAGAATATATCCAATTGCTCGCGACTTTGCCCGCGTGGAATTAAAAAACATAACAAACTTTAAGCTTTAATCGTTGGCTTCACAATTTAGTATCATACTAATATTATAAATGCGAAAGTTTAGATGGATGTTTGTTAGAGTTTGTAGCCTAAACGACTGAATTTAGATGAAATTTGGTACAGATGTAGAGGATAGTCTGGAAGAACACATAGGCTACTCACTTTTTTTTTTAATTCGGCGCTGACTGACGATTATCAGCACGTGCTTTACAAACTCATGTGTAACCTTTTTAGTATTTTTCGAAAATAATTTCTTAAAACTGACACCTTTATTATTAAAAAAGGGTATTATATCTAGGATCGTAATTAAAAAACATAACAAACTTTAAGCTTTAATCGTTGGCTTCACAATTTAGTATCTTACGAATATTATAAATGCGAAAGTTTAGATGGATGTTTGTTAGAGTTTGTAGCCTAAACGACTGAATTTAGATGAAATTTGGTACAGATGTAGAGGATAGTCTGGAAGAACACATAGGCTACTCACTTTTTTTTTTAATTCGGCGCTGACTGACGATTATCAGCACGTGCTTTACAAACTCATGTGTAACCTTTTTAGTATTTTTCGAAAATAATTTCTTAAAACTGACACCTTTTATTATTAAAAAAGGGTATTATATCTAGGATCGTAATTAAAAAACATAACAAACTTTAAGCTTTAATCGTTGGCTTCACAATTTAGTATCATACTAATATTATAAATGCGAAAGTTTAGATGGATGTTTGTTAAAGTTTGTAGCCTAAACGACTTAATTTAGATGAAATTTGGTACAGATGTAGAGGATAGTCTGGAAGAACACATAGGCTACTCACTTTTTTTTTTAATTCGGTCGGAGTCGCGGGTGAAAGCTAGTAGTTAATATGTTCTAAATACAAATTTCATCAAGACCAAACGAGTAACAGTACAGTTAGTTCAGTGAATTCTAGGAGCGTGTCTGAATGGTCGAGGTGTCTCCGACAGCCGCCACGTATCCCGAATGTAAATGGCCCAACACGACGCCCTGATAAATAAAGAAGAAGGTTAAACGGCCGAGGTGAGCCGTGTAAACATCGTTATTATAGGGTTGTCGATACATTGGTAATCAGTCTAATATTATCTTCTCAAAGACCGGTAAGTATCTGCAGTTTTACTAGTATTGCTGATGTCCAAGGGCGTCAGTTAACATCTCGATGTACCTTTATTCAGCCTTACGACAAGGGTAACAACTTATTCATAACTCTTAGCTTAGCTTAAGCTTTACATTATATTTGCAATCTTCTTAACTTAGAGCAGGCGCACACCTTAGAATAAACTACCGCACAACGTGTGATTGTCGATTGTTCCGCAGCCAATTCAACTGTTTAGTTGCACAACTAAACATCGAGAAGTGTACCTCTATATAAGATCATAGGAATCAAAAGCGAGACAAAACAGTTGTGCGATAGTTTAGTTAAATGTGAGCGTATGCTCTTAATGTCAACAGTGGTAATCAAAGTTGAGTCTTCATTTTTTATAAATGTTCCATCAGTGACAACCCTAGGAGCTAATACGTGAGTGACAGACGGTCATAAATTACAAATGTCGCATGATCTTGTCTCCGCACACTGCACTAAGGGTTGGCACAAGATTCGATTCCAACACAGTTTATGGCTACCACCTATAATATCTTGTTGCACACAAACAACAAAGTATATCTATTTTTAGAGAGCACACACCTTTGACTAAACTATCGCACAACTGTTTAGTCGGGCTTTGATTCCTATGTGCTTAGGTGCGCACACTACTTGATCTTTAGGAGTGCAATTAAACAGTTGAATTGACTGCGAAATAATCGACAATCGCACAACAGTTGTGCGATAGTTTAGTCAAATATGTGCGCCCGATCTTAGTTTATATAATGTACTTACTATATTAAGTTTTTATTACATTACTATTAATATCCGAACGAAAATGATAATTGTTATCTCTGTGTCCTTATTCTATTCTATAAAGAGGAAAGATTTGTTTTTTGTATGTATTGAAATAACTCAAAAAGTACTGGGCCGATTTTAAAAATTCTTTCACCGTTAGAAAGATAATCTATCTGTGAGTAACATATTTTTCTAATTTCACGCGGAAGAAGTCGCGAGCAACAGCTAGTTTACTCTATCTAGAATCAATGCACCAGTTTTTCTCCTCCAAATCTATTCTAAACAAATGAAAAAATATAATCGTAATATCTAGAGTATATATTGAATTCAGTACCAATTAGACAGTAATCAGAAAGTATTACAAGATTTTTTTCTAGTTTTCGTAAATCTACCAATTCTAATTTTCCTAAATAAAAAACTTGTGTTTGACCTTTAGCATTTTTATATACATTTTATACAAAATTACGGTACCAAGAGTCAGTAAAACGGGAGTGATAAAAAAGGGGTTTATTCTATTAGCCGGGGTTAGACGAGTGATATACGTACGACACATGTAAACAAGTTTATGAGGACAGACCGTCCCGGGGGGTTATTCTCTATCCAGGTGAGTCTACCCTAGTACGATATTGACGACTCGGAAGTATGGGTGTGGATTTTACTAATTCTTTGGGGGTTTGAAATACATTTCGATAAATAATTTAAGAATTGACGGTTTGAATTTTTTTGATCTGATGTTACATGTTCACTGATCTGTGTAAATGGATAGGATATTGATTGGAATTGAAAGCCTTACCACCAACAGCATCAAGATGGAGAAAATAAATTAGGCACAAAATCAGTAAAGCCTTTCCATTTTTAGAGATCAGTGAATAAGCCACACCGTTCTCTTATTTTTTCTCGTCCACTCTATACTCCTTTTTACAACTGTGACAGGATAGATTTACGTCTTGTTTTTTGGTATCAAATATTAAAAAATCGCGATGAAATAACTCATGTTTTCTTAGGATCCTGTATTTTATCTTACTAAAAAACAAGTAGGGTAGATCAGACAGTTTCCGACCAGGGGGGAGTTACGGTCCACTTAAGACAAAAACGTATGTTTTGGAGCTCTTATGGAAATTAATTGAAAGTAAACCACAAGAAACATATACTACAACTAATATTCTCAAATTTGATATCTAAATTAGTAATAGAAAATATAAATTTGAAAAGCCACGGGTGATCTAAATATATCAGGCGCGAAGCTGATAAAAATTGTTAATTTCTTATCACTTTTGTTAAGGACAGCTTTTTTAAAATATTTAAGTTTGTTTACTTATTCAATTTTAATGTGCTTTCTTATCATTTTGTCTAATAGAAGAGATGTTCTAGTATCTATTTATGTGGATATTACAACGATTATTATTTTCGTAAGGCTTAAAATATAGTGGACTACTACTGTCTTCAAGATTGTATGGGAGTACAGTTATGGCCAAAGCACTTTACAGTTATGGACCTAGGCCGAGGTACAGTTTCGGTCCAACCAAACCTCATATTGTTCCCTGTTTCTTAAAGAGATGGGTAATTTATTTTATGAAATTTCCGAAAAAAAATATCGAAACAAATCTTAAATAGATTGTTTATTGAACTTTCATTGCTTTGTTACTTAAAAATTGTAAAAGTCTTATGTAGACTAGAAGGAAGGAAAATAAAACGCGTTTTTAGTAAGAAAAGCTTATAGTTAGTGATCCTACGAACATAATCAAAATATAAAAAAAATAAAAGCATCTAACAGAAAGTTTACTTTTTCTACGTGATCTCACTTTTTGATACTACATTATTAGAAAAGGACGCAGAAAAAATGCTATTTCCTGAAAGTTAAGAATTAACTATATTTAAAACAGCTATCCAAATTATTATTGAAAAAAGGTGTATGATTGAAACAATAAAATTTCAGCAATTTACACGAATATTTCGATTTGCATTCTATTCTAGAGACCCGTAAAATTAATATCCTTGATAATACTAATAGGACTTTTTTGTGTGTTCTTTATATTAAAATGGTAATTCAAATTATTTTGATTATTTCTGATTTTATATAAATAAATTTTACTGTTCAAAAAGGCAAGACAAATGACAAATAATAATCATTTTATAACTATTATAGTCATATAAAGGTGGACCGTAACTGTACCCCAGAGGTGGTCCATAACTGTCTCGGGTGGACCGAAACTGTGCTTTTAGGGGTTTAATTTTAATTGACTAATATTTTTATATTTGATAAAATACTCTGTCTAAAATGTTTATGTTCGTGTAAACAAAATATTTTCGTTTAATAAAAACATGCTTTCATCTATTTTACTCTTCAATAATGATAATTACGAAGAGTTTTGTGACTCAATCTGCAAAGTGGACCGTAACTATCTGATCTACCCTACATCTTTTCATTTATTTACAGATTAATAATACCACAAAACAAATGAAAAGCGCATTTTCTAGAAATTTCCGTAAAACAAAACACTGCAAGAAAAAAGAATATGAACGTCTTAACCACAGTTAAACAAAGTCAGTTAGTACAGTATTAAATACTTTTATGGGCGATCGCTTAACGATACCCATCGTTTCCTTAGTATTCCCGTCGGGAGAAGTTCCCGCAATTATTCCCGGGGTCTAGAGTAACGCATCAAATATCATTTTATTGCTATCCACCCACGTAATGCTGGAATACACGCAATTTCCTTGAGTGATACTTTCTTACGTGTATTTTTTTCTTATTTAGTTTTATTGGTTATTTTAAGAGTTACAAGGTTGTAAAATTGATATAGAACATGCGATGTTATATTCTCCGTTTGAATGTTTTCATACTAAACCGGTTTTTATTGCAAATGGGAAAAAATATTTCATTAACATTAATAGGCGCGTTAAAATCGAAACGAAGCAATGCCGTCATAAACAATCGCCTAACTGTTATTTACTAGCTTTCGCCCGTGACTCCATCCGCGTGGAGTTCAAAAAAACAAAAGTTAGTAGCATATGTGTTCATCCAGACTATCCTCTACGTCTATGCCAAATTTGATAGAGATCCGTTCAGCCGTTTAGGCTACAAACTCTTACAAACATCCATCCATCCATCCATCTAAACTTAAGCATTTATAATATTATTCATATATTCATATGTATATCTATATCACGACGGCACCAAAATGGCGAAAACCAATCAGGCACAAAATATCAAAGCTGCCGGTTTCTGTATAGAGGAACTAGCTTTCGCTCGCGACTCCCCGCGGATTTAAAAAAAAAACAAATGCAAGTAGTCTATGTGTTGTTCTAGTCTATCCTCTACATCTATGCCAAATTTCATCGAAATCCGTTTAACCGTTTAGGCTACAAACTCTTACAAACATCCATCCATCCATCTTAACTTTCGCATTTATAATATAACGAGCCGTTGCTCGCGACTTCGCCCGCGTGAAATAACCAATATAACCTATTACGTTCGCCCTTTTTTTAACCTATTACCAAAAGTATTAACTTAGTAGTAATCTATGTACGTAATAACAGAAATCTACCGATGCAAGATTCCAAATTTCTAAGCCCGGTAGCTTGAAAGCTGATTTTTCGGTTACCCTTATTGTTTGTGTTCGCGATATCTTCTAAACTATTAGTCCAATTTAAATACTGCAAAGAACTATTTTATTCTACATTAAATTCTCCTGATAACAAACGCATTTATTTGGATAAGGATTAATATTGAAACCTATAAAAGAACGCTGTAAATAGCGTAAGGTTTTTAATTCACTTTGTACACAAAAAAGTGGTTATTGTAAGAAAACCGTTAAAGATAGATATATGCTATCGCGGACTTTTCTGTAGAACTTTTTGAGATCTACAATTCTTTCATACATAATTTTTATATACCTCTAACGGTTTAGGCAGCGTAAGCAGAGAAAAGTTAAAGTTTAGTGAATTTTTAACGCCGGCGTCCAGAAACACGCTGTTTATTAATAGTTCCTGAACATTAGTAATAATAAAATATAGCCTATGTTACTCACAGATAAATTACCTTTCTGATGGTGAAAGAATTTTTAAAATCGGCCCAGTGGTTTTTGAGTTATTTCAATACATACAAAAATACAAAAATACAAAAATACAAAGTTTTCCTCTTTATAATATTAGTATAGATATAGATATAGATATTATAGTATGATTCTTGTTGTTTCCTTCTTTTGTAAAGAACATATAAAACCTTTTTGTAGGAAAAACTCTTATAAGTTAGAAGAATAAAAAATAAAACACAAACATAATCATGTCACCGTCAACTGACTTTTTAAGAATATGGGAATGAGTAAAAAAAGGTAAGTAAGCTTATTTCGAATATATTGTAGCATTTTATCTGTGAGTAATAAAAAAATGTGTGTAATTAATGATATTGAAAGTTCATCCACAAAAAGCAACGGCCAACTAAATTTTCTGTTGCCCTAGTTAGTCTGCTTAAAACGGCCAAAAGTGTACGTAGATTCAGCAATAAGTTTAAGGGCATGTTCCACCAATTTAAAATTGTCTGATAACAATCCAACGTGTAAAATATGTGATGGAAATATCGGATTTTGTTACCTTATCTGACAGGGACGTCATTTTTATATCTGAGCCTCTATCAGCTAATGGTGGGACAAGCCCTTAGTTACTAGTATTAAGAAACTTTTATGTACAAAGGCCAAAACAAAAAGTCAACGCCATTCACATATCTATTTACTTTAATTATATTTTAAAGTTTTCCCTATATTATTACAAACTAGCTTTCGCCCGCGACTCCGTCCGCGTGGCATAAAAAAAAACAAAAGTGAGTAGCCTATGTGTTCTTCTAGACTATCCTCTACACCTATACCAAATTTCATCGAAATCTGTTCAGCAGTTTAGGCTACAAACTCTAACAAACATCCAACTATCCAACCATCCATCTTAACTTTCGCATTTATAATATTAGTATGAAGTATGAAGTATGATTAGTATGATATACCAATCGAAATTTTAATCTTACTAATAATATAAATGTGAAATTATGGATGGATGTTTGTTAGTGTTTCTAGACTAAACTGCTGAAAGGATATTGATGTTTGGCATGCATATAGAAAATAGTCTGGAAGAATACTACCTATTTTTATTTCTTTTAATCAAACGGACGGAATCGCGAGCAACAGCTAGTTTATAATAAAAATGTATTTAAATGTTTGTGATTGGTTTCAGTAACAACAACATATTGTCTGACAAAGAAACGCAATCGCCTATGTTAAAAATTTTCAAAGACATCATGCAAAGAGAGAAAAAGTAAGAATTATTTAATTTTGTTTAGACTCTAACCAATTACAAAACAATAGATGTTATAACCTCAAAAATCAATCTAAATAATTGTTCTACATAGTTAATTTTATTTATATCTGTACATATAATAAAATTGGAATGTTTGTTTGTAATATCAAATGAAAAATTCCAGACTTCGAGAAGATGATGTATTCGCGTTGCTAATAAAAAAAATCGCATTTTTTTTGTCTGTCTGTCTGGTCTGTCCGCAAGCTGCGTTAGCTCCGGGTAATCTCCGAAACTGCTGGGCCGATTTCGACCGGACTTTCACTGAAGACTAACTGACATATACGGGCATATTATAGGCTACTTTTTTACCTTAATTATGCATGGACGAAGTCGCGGAAATATGATTTTACATACATCTTTACTAATATTATAAAGAGAAAAGATTTGTATGTTTGTATGTATTGAAATAACACGAAAACTAGTGGGTCGATTTCCAAAATTCTTTCATCATTAAAAAGCTACGTTATCACCAAGTAACATAGGCTATATTTTTTTAAATTCAACGTGGACGAAGTCGTGAGCAACAGCTAGTTAATAATAACGTAAAACATTTGCAGTGATTCTGAAAAAGTCAATCTAATCAAGATCGAAAAGCTAGAAAACAAAAAACGTAAGACGTATTCTGGACCACTTCCTAAAACTGACCTGGTGAGTAGTAACTAACCATACTAACTAACATACATACATACATGTTTGTTAGAGTTTGTGGCCTAAACACCTCAACGGATCTCCATGAAATTTGGCACAGATGTAGAGGGTAGTCTGCAAGAACATATTGGCTACTTTTCATCACGGGAATAGTTTCGGTTCCCGTGAGATACATTGATTTTGTTTTTTTCACGTTGACTCGATAATTCTGCAAAGGTTCAACATGTCTTATTGACTGGCACAGATATAAAACATCCCTGTAAAATGTCAGGTTTCCGATAAATAAATAGATTTATGTTTTTAATACTGTGCGGAAGAAGGCGCGGGTAAACAGCCTGTAGTTTATAATTGAAATAATTGTTTCGATGAAAGAAGTTAAGATGAAAAACGATTACACCTTATTGCGTGCGCACACCTGAAACTAATCTATCGCACAACTGCTTAGTCTCGCTTTGATTCCTTTGTTTATATGGAGGTGCGCTCACTACTCGATTCTTAGTTGTGCAACTAAACAGTTGAATTGGCAGCGAAACAATCGACAATCGCACAACAGTTGTGAGATAGCTTAGATGTGCGTGTCTGAGTAGTTTTCCCTTGTTTTGTAGAGATCCTGTGACTCAAGCAGTACGGAGCGGTTCAAGCACAGCCACGGCAGTAAGATGCCCATACAAGACTTGGAACAACAAATGTATAAGGAATGCAATGATAGAACGCAGACTATTGTAAGTACTAGACAGGAATGAACACAAATTAGGAGACTGTAACCACACCAAGTTGATTAACATTGTCATTTAAACCTAATTTGAAT
Source organism: Papilio protenor (assembly GCA_029286645.1). Classification (NCBI taxonomy): domain Eukaryota; kingdom Metazoa; phylum Arthropoda; class Insecta; order Lepidoptera; family Papilionidae; genus Papilio; species Papilio protenor. The sequence goes on along the minus strand of JAGSMZ010000014.1, from coordinate 989,681 downwards.
TTAAGGCTGTTTAAACCACATCTATACTAATATTATAAAGAGGAAAGATTTGTATTTTTGTATATATTGAAATAACTCAAAAACTACTGGGCCAATTTTAGAAATTCTTTCAGCGTTAAAAAGGTATATCTGTGAGTAATATAGGCTATATATTTTAATTTCACGCGGGTGAAATCGCAAGCAACAGCTAGTACTAAATAATATAGGTAATCCCAACAATGACGTTAATTTTCAGCCTTATAGCGCAGAAAAGAAAGACAACTGGTGGTTCTGGGTAAGTTAAAATTAGACTACCTTTTAAGCTCTACAGCCCTTTGTAGGCCTTGGCGTCTACCAATTGATTCTTCGGTCTTCCTCGATCGATACCTTCAGGGTTGCACGCTACAAGGGAATTGGGCACCCTGATTTCGTTCAACCTCTGCACGTGGCTAGTCCATTTTATGCTGGTTAGTCTGAAAAGCCACATGTAGTTTTTGACACAAGTAGAGTAAAATATTAAAATCTTACTAATATTATATAATAAATGTGAAAGTTTAGATGGATGGATGTTTGTTAGAGTTTATAGCCTAAATGGCTGAACGGATTTCGATGATATTTAGCATAGATGTAGGAGATAGTCTGGAAGAACACATAGGCTATTCACTTTTGTTTTTTCAATTCCACGCGGGCGGAGTCGCGGGCGAAAGCTAGTGTTTCTATAAAAGCTGTCAATTAACTAACTTCTATATTATTCTTCTTTACAGAAAGATGCAGAAAAAAAGAAAGTAGCTGATGATACCTGTTCATGTGTTTCTTGTGCGTAAGTATACAACACGTTGAGGTGACTGGGATGAGGTTGAAAATGTTAAAGTTACCAGAGCCACTAGGAAACTAGATCTATCATTATAACATCATCAACCTGCCCTTGTCCCTGCGAAGGGTCAGCACAGTGTGCTTTTCAATACATCTGTACTGTTATTCCGTACATCTCCATCAGCTGTTATATTTGAATTCACTTCCTTGAGCATATCCTCTTAACACAATCCAACTGTTCAGTCTTCCTCTACCTTTGTAGTCATTCAGTAATCTTACTAATATTATAAATGTGAAAGTTTAGATGGATGGATGTTTGTTAGAGTTTGTAGACTAAACGGCTGAATAGATCTCGATGAAATTTGGCAAAGACGTAGAGGATAATCTGGAAGAACACATAGGCTATTCACTTTTGTTTTTTCAATTCCACGCGGATGGACTCGCGGGCGAAAGCTAGTGTTTCTATAAAAGCTGTCAATTAACTAACTTCTATATTATTCTTCTTTACAGAAAGATGCAGAAAAAAAGAAAGTAGCTGATGATACCTGTTCATGTGTTTCTTGTGCGTAAGTATACAACACGTTGAGGTGACTGGGAGGAGGTTGAAAATGTTAAAGTTACCAGAGCCACTAGGAAACTAGATCTATCATTATAACATCATCAACCTGCCCTTGTTCCTGCGAAGGGTCAGCACAGTGTGCTTTTCAATATATCTGTACTGTTATTCCGTACATCTCCATCAGCTGTTATATTTGAATTCACTTCCTTGAGCATATCCTCTTAACACAATCCATCTGTTCAGTCTTCCTCTACCTTTGTAGTCATTCAGTAATCTTACTAATATTATAAATGCGAAAGTTTAGATGGATGGATGGATGTTTGTTAGAGTTTGTAGACTAAACGGCTAAATAGATCTCGATGAAATTTGGCAAAGACGTAGAGGATAATCTGGAAGAACACATAGGCTACTCACTTTTGTTTTTTTTAATTCCACGCGGACGGAGTCGCGGGCGAAAGCTAGTATCATCATAAAAGACTATAACTCCAATTTTATACACCTAAATAAATAAAGTAGTGTTAAGAAGTAACTTAATTGACTATTGGTTTTTGACAGTAAATTAATAAAAGTAACAAAAGGGAAATTTCCAGATTGAAAAAAGTGATAAGTTCAGACTACGCTTGCATCTTTTGTCTGTCACTGGTGTTCGCCATATCCGTGGTGGTGGCGTTCGTCGTCTTCAGGAGTGTAGCGGTGTCGGAATCCATCTCGCCGCAGATCGAAGGTCGAATGAGTTCAGCGCTCAAGAAGAACACGATGATCAAATCGAGACGGCAATTCCGTAGCGATGGATCGAACTTGGATGGGAAGTCAGCATAATTTCTTATCTGTGATACTGTAGTTTCACATACGAGTACATAGACCCTTGAAGTTTATTAGATTTTTGTTGATATACGTTTATTATTATTTTTATTTTAGCAAACCCTGGACTGACATTGTCACCGATCCCTGGAGAAGTTTACCTAGGTTGTCTGGAGCAGGTAAATTTAATATATTTAATTTACTAGCTTTCGCCCGCGACTCCGTCCGCGTGGAATTAAAAAAAGAGTGCGTAGCCTATGTGCTCTTCCAGATTGTCCTCTACATCTATGCAAAATTTCATCGAGATTAGTTCAGCAGTTTAGGCTACAAACTCTAACAAACATCCATTCATCTAAAATTTCGCATTTATAATATTAGTAAGATTATAATATTAATCATCTCATTAGGTAACTAGTGATGAAGAAAAATCAGTTTTTTTTTTACATTTCATTAAATCCAAATTAATTTCTAATCTTACTAATATAAATGCGAAAGTTAAGATGAACGTCTTTTAGAGTTTGTAGCCTAAACTGCTGAACGGATCTCGATGAAATTTGTAATAGATGTAGAGGGGTAGTCTGGATTTGGATGAACACGTAGACAATTCACTTTCGTTTCTTTACATATTTATGTTGAGTTATTTACTTCATTAAACACAGTTAATGTAATTTTTGTTGCAGATTTTGGTGATACAGGATTACGAGATGGGGTATGATTTTTCGTTGCTTTTTTTTAAATTATTTATACTAGCTTTCGCCCGAGACTCCGTCCGCGTGGAATTAAAAAAAGAGTGCGTAGCCTATATGCTCTTCCAGATTGTCCTCTACATCTATGCAAAATTTCATCGAGATTAGTTCAGCAGTTTAGGCTACAAACTCTAACAAACATCCATCCATCTAAACTTTCGCATTTATAATATTAGTATGATTAGTATGATTTCGTATGAGATATGTAACAAACATTCATCCATTTAATTTTCGCATTTATAATATTAGTAAGATTATAATATTAATCATCTCATTAGGTAACTAGTGATGAAGAAAAATCAGTTTTTTTACATTTCATTAAATCAAAATTAATTTCTAATCTTACTAATATAAATGCGAAAGTTAAGATGAACGTCTTTTAGAGTTTGTAGACTAAACGGCTGAATAGATCTCGATGAAATTTGGCAAAGACGTAGAGGATAATCTGGAAGAACACATAGGCTACTCACTTTTGTTTTTTTTAATTCCACGCGGACGGAGTCGCGGGCGAAAGCTAGTATCATCATAAAAGACTATAACTCCAATTTTATACACCTAAATAAATAAAGTAGTGTTAAGAAGTAACTTAATTGACTATTGGTTTTTGACAGTAAATTAATAAAAGTAACAAAAGGGAAATTTCCAGATTGAAAAAAGTGATAAGTTCAGACTACGCTTGCATCTTTTGTCTGTCACTGGTGTTCGCCATATCCGTGGTGGTGGCGTTCGTCGTCTTCAGGAGCGTAGCGGTGTCGGAATCCATCTCGCCGCAGATCGAAGGTCGAATGAGTTCAGCGCTCAAGAAGAACACGATGATCAAATCGAGACGGCAATTCCGTAGCGATGGATCGAACTTGGATGGGAAGTCAGCATAATTTCTTATCTGTGATACTGTAGTTTCACATACGAGTACATAGACCCTTGAAGTTTATTAGATTTTTGTTGATATACGTTTATTATTATTTTTATTTTAGCAAACCCTGGACTGACATTGTCACCGATCCCTGGAGAAGTTTACCTAGGTTGTCTGGAGCAGGTAAATTTAATATATTTAATTTACTAGCTTTCGCCCGCGACTCCGTCCGCGTGGAATTAAAAAAAAAGTGAATAGCCTATGTGTTCTTCCAGACTATCCTCTACATCCATACAAAATTTCATCGAAATCCGTTCAGCCGTTTAGGCTACAAACTCTAACAAACATCCATCCATCTAAACTTTCGCATTTATAATATTAGTATGATTAGTATGATTTCGTATGAGATATGTAACAAACATTCATCCATTTAATTTTCGCATTTATGATACTATACTTTTCTATATTCTCGATATATAATTTTTAATTCCCTGTTGCGGCGCTGTTCCATCTTGTTACACCTTTCAATAGAGCTACAGCACCCCAGAGTATCGCAGAGCCGTCGCTTGCGGCTTGTCTCCGCCGACACATAAACCCTTTGATTCACTGCACGGGGATACATTTTTATCAATCAGCTCGAATAACTACGGGTTCTCGAATTGAACTCGATTCTCGAACGTAACTTGTATTTACGTTCAGTTATATCACACTATCCAATATTTAGGGTAGCAACCCTTTACTAGCTTCTACATACAAGATAGGTAAAATTTTTGATGAATTTTTAAATCAATTTATATTATACTAGCTTTCGCCCGCGACTCCGTCCGCGTGGAATTAAAAAAAAACAAAAGCGAATAGCCTATGCGTTCTTCAAGACTATGTTCTACATCTATACCAAATTTCATCGAAATCCGTTCAGCCGTTTAGGCTACAAACTCTAACAAACACCCATCCACTTAAACTTTTGCATTTATAATATTAAAAAATAAAGTATGATTAGTATCATATTTAAATAGACATATCAAGAATCAATTTTTCTTTTTTTTAAATATCCGCTATTTTTAAAACAAAAGAATGTGATCCTATATACATTATCTCACCAGGAATTTGTTTTGTGAGTCAAAATTAATTACCATTTATTGCAACCTATTGTGTGAACTTCGAGTTTTAATAGTAACTTTATCACTCCCTCAACGACAAAGAGTCGGATTACGCGGGACACGTTGCAAACCACGACAGCACTGTACAGTCACGCAGAAAAATGTTAACATTGCATAATATTTCCTGACTAGATTTCGCCTGCTACGTCAGCGTGGAATTAAAGAAACAAAAATAAGTAGCCTATGTCTAGACTTTACTCTACATCTGTGCCAAATTTCATCGAGATCCAATTAACTGTCTAAACTACTAACTATAACAAACATCTATCTAAACTTTCACATCATACTTCATACTTATATTATAAATGCGAAAGTTTAGATGGATGGATGTTTGTTAGAGCTTGGAGCCTAAACGGCTGAATGGATTTCAATGAAACTTGGTATAGATGTAGAGGATAGTCTGGAAGAACACATAAGCTACTTACTTTTGTTTTTTTTTTATTTCACGCGGACGGAGTATCGGGCGAAAGCTAATTTATAACATTAGTAAGATAAATATGCAAACACTTAGGTAGTGAATTCTTCTTCTTCGAGTGCCATCTCCTATCGGAGGTTGGCAACCATTATGGCAACCTGAACCTTCGACACTGCTGCTCTAAATAAGGAACGTGTGCTTTTATTAAACCACTGGCGCAGATTTTTAAGCCAAGATGTACGTCTTAGGTAGGTAGGTAGTGAATGTATGAACTCATTTAAATTGTCACTTAATATTGCTTAAGGTTTTCTTTGTTTTCTAAGCGGATGTAGGTTCTATCGTTATCTTTAATATCCTAAACAGTTTGAGAGCTTAATGTATAGGCATTTGTTGATATTTATTTCGTGTTATTACTATCAAAATATAGATTTTTCTATTTAACGTTATATAGAGCACTGATTTCTAATGTTGAGTTAGATCTACACAAATCAAGTAACTAAAAAAATATTAGTTACTTTTCTATCTGACTGTATCTTGGTAGTGATTTCTCTTTCTCGCGCGATATTGTTGCATTTGTATTATATCTGCCGGTCCCCTAACGGCATTGTTTTGAACGTGATGTATTAGATGGCGAGCGACTCTGAAGTCTACAAGTTGTGCAACATATCATTTCTTCTATTAGCCGTGGGTTTTCACTGCACTTAAAACTGTGTTGAAAAAAACATTGTCAGCCCTTTGTTTTTTCATACTCTGCTGTAAAGTTTTGATATCCGTATTGCATAAATAACTAAAATTTGATAGTTCGTATATCAATACATGTATAAACAATTTACCCAAAAGATCCATAACTTAGAAAGATCCCTGCAAAAGCGACTGTGTATGCTAAAGGTTTTAAAAAAACAAAATTGATATGCGTTGAATTCTGTATTGCTATTCAATTTTAAACCTTATAGATAACGAAATAAGAGCTATCTATTTACATAGATAGATTTTAAATAGCATTCTGTAGGTTTAGATGTAAAGAGCCCTCTCGTAAACGATAAATATTAATATATTATGATCAAGGTGTAATGGAAGTCAATTGGTGGAAACTTCTTTGGTATATAAAGCGTGTTCTAAAATACATGAATAGTCAAATATGTGTCGTTATTAAACACTAACTGTTGCTCCCGACTTCGCCCGCGTGTAATTAGAAATAACAAAAAATATAGCCTATATTACTTGCCTATGTAGCTTTTCAATGGTGAATTTTTTTTTCAAATCGGCCCAGTAGTTTTTGAGTTATTTCAATACATACAAAATTACAAATCTTTCCTCTTTATAATATTAGTATAGATGTACAATTAGGGTAAGGCGAGGGCCACCGTCCAGGGCGCTGGACATATAGGGTGGCCAATATTGCTACGTCGAGCATTGAACAGATAGTTTATTTGAGCTTTGTTATTTTTTTAACACTACAAAGCCTAAACCGCTAAACCCATTGGTGAGAAGACATTAGATTCCTCGGAATATAAAAGTGTTACAATTAGACTTTAAACCATCATATGACAAGAATTATTCAAATATTGTTCTAAGTAAAGTCAACAAAAGAAACACGCTGTATACAACAAGGGTGCGACCAGTTACAAATCATATCTTGGCTCGGGCGTCTTAAGAAGGTATTTATTTGGTACAGGAGGGCATTAAGTGATTTGTAGCCCACAAAGCGAAGTGAACAACTCTTTTTTTTTGTTTCTACCCGCACCGCGACATGAGATTTATTTGATAGATACTTTATGTATCTCGAGAGAGGTACAAAATCTATCATGATTATAAGTTGTAACAGCTTTTATCTACGGACTTATTTGGGACGTTGTAAAAATGTTTAGTACCTCTTACTTTCGAAACAGTTGTATATAATATTTTTTGTAGATATCTTATTTCTTTAGTATAATATTAAATGCGTTTTAGATACATCCATCTAGAGTTAGAGTTAGAGTTTGTAGCCTAAACTGCTGAATGTATCTTGATGATTTGGCATAGATAGGATAGTCTGGAAGAACACATTGGCTACTTTTTTTTTAATTCCACGCTGACGGAGTTTCAAGCGAAAGCTAGTTTCACTAATATTATAAATGCGAAAGTTTAGATGGATCGATGGATGTTTCTTAGAGTTTGTAGCTTAAACGGCTGAACTAATCTGAATGAAATTTGGCATAGATCTAGAGCATACTCTGGAAGAACACATAGGGTACTAACTTTTGTTTTTTTTTATTCCACGCAGACGGAGTCGCGGGCGAACACTAGTAATTAATAATGATTAAATTAAGAAATTAGAAATGTAAAGTTTTTACACATCTTTGGTTATAGATGGCGTTGATTTCAATAATAGTTTATATTTGTTATGTGCAAATTAATGAGAGATACGTTTCCAATGTTTTTGTAAAGATAAATGTGAAATTGCAATAACGACCGTTATTTTCCTCTTCCAGTCTCATTATCGTTTCCTTCAGTTTTGAATTCCAATAAGAAGTTAAACAAAAGATTTTCGCACGTTCAAGGCTTATTTACAAATGTCTATTCGGAGCCAATTTGTCTTTCCTTTCGACTTTCTCCAAGCGACCGTACGAGACGGAAACCATCCGAATCTCACCGTGTTTTACGTTGCGTTGTTTTTTTTAATCTGGCATTGCCGTCGCCCGCGGGACCCCATTGTTCTGGACGCCCCAGACGGACGCTGCTTTGTAAAGCAGACGTAGACGACGCCTTGATTATATCCCAGTAAGCTATAAGTAAACGAGCTGTTTTTATGGATTTTGAAGTTACTAAATGTTACTATATTCGAATAGTTTAAAATCAACGGTAAACTTATGATGCAATTAGTTACTGGACAAACCTTCATAATAATTAATAGAAGAAATATTATAATGAGGAAAGATTTATAATCTTCCCTCATTATAATATTTATGTATGTATGTATTGAAATAACTCAAAAACTACTGGGCCGATTTTAAAATTCCTTTCACTATTAGAAAGGTAATTTATGTGTGACTAACATAAAATATACCTTTTATTATTTTTTTAGTTTCACGAGGACGAAGTCGCGAGTAACAGCTAGTCAAAAATATGTTTCTTATTAAGTTAGTAACAACAGCAAGAAAATGTCTCATTTTAGTCCTCTTCCCCTTTCCATTCTTTTAGTACAAGGAAAGGATGTGAAGGGAAAGTGAATTTGGCAGGGAAAAGAACGCTAAAGCTAAGCTAATGGAAACATCCTCTGCGCCGTCCTTTTGTCCCTTCCTTTGTTTAATAAAGACAGGTAACGCATCTGGAAATGCACATGTCTATGGGCAGCGGTCGCTATTTTGGCCCCTAGTCAACTTAAAAAAAAATTACATGTATGAAATATAAAATAGTGTTCGATCCCTTAACTTTGAACTCCTTTACACAATCCCATCTTCAATTTTGTAGTAAATGAATTCAACTCTATGAAAATTACTTGATCTATTAACAAACATCAGTCATATCTTCAACAATAGAGAGATATATATCATATCATAGATTAGAAAACTATCTCCACCTACCACCTATACTATTCCCTCCCACCTCCCACCTATACTATATACTTATACTATTATAGGGATAGAGAGGGATAGAGAGGCCCTTATGTCTAAAACCCCTTAGCAACTAATTACTTAGTCATCACAATAAATGCATACATTAGTACATTAGACTTGGAAATTGTATTCGTACCGATAAAACCAGACGATGGCCGCTAAATGCAGCCGCAGACTATCACAATAACAATACACAAAGGGTCTGACGAGGTATAAAAAATGTTTGTCCATTGAAAAGTTCAACTTTCATTCGCCAGAGGCAGCAGCCGGGACAATCCATTATTAGCTAAGAGCTCGGGTATTTATTTCTGCAGTGATTTTGCAACTGTTGATTTTAGTATGAAAATCTCTCATACTTATGGTTACATTGTTCTTGAAATTGATTCACTTATCTTACAAGAAAAGGTACCCTTTTCCTTAGAAGGATATTCTCCAACGTCGAGTATAACGGTTCTAGGATCAAGGAACGCAAGAGCATAGCATAGGGAGCATTTTTGTGGACGATCTTATCTTTACTGACACCCTATATGTTGAAAGTATCGACAATAGTAATCTATATCTATATTATTATAATATAAAGAGGAAATATTTGTATTTCTGTATGTATTGAAATAACTCAAAATCTATTGGGCCGATTTAAAAAATTCTTTCACCATTAGAAAGCTACGTTATCGCTGATTAACATTTTATGTGGACGCAGTCGCGAGCAACAGCTAGTAAATTAATAAAATAAACTAATACACATTTAACCAATTAATTATAATAAATGACAATAATATAGACACAAATTCTGTAACAAAATTAAGTAAGGCATAAATTTAAAGGTTGGTAGGGTCCGCAAAATTTTAATACGTAAATCCTCAGCAACTTACAACCCCCTAATGTTTACATCTGTACTTTGCTCGCTATTACGTATCATTTATGATTAAAACAAGTTATGAGATTTCTAAGGTAACGCAAGTTTATTAAAAACATCTCGCAAAGTCCCTCATTTGTGGTCTGCGTTACCAGATTAAAAATATAATGAAAAATGTTAACCACAGATAAATGTAGAAAATGTCTTTAATTACTTCCATTTTGGCTTAATTAAGTTTGCTTAGTTTTTTTCTTCACAAAAATATTTTAATAATCAACTAATGAATGTACAGAAAGTAAAGCCTTTTAATATTTTGTCTTGTTTTAAAAAGTTATCTATAAAATCTAAAAAAAATAGGACAAAAACCCGTTGCGCCGACCCTACGGGAGTAGGATAAGGAGATGATGATGATGATGAATCTAAAAAAAATGTAGGTTGATATTAAAATAAAATGTTAAATAATATTTTATTTTTTTAACAATTATATTTTTTGAAATTACAATAACGTGTGCCTGTGAATGGCTCTTAGACTATAACATTATGATGAAAACGGTAGAGAATGGCTTTTTGGCGGCCAGACGTTGTATTTATGTATAGATATTTTTCTGAATACTTGTTGATACAGCTCTTTAACATTACATTAATTTTGTTTTTTATTATCTCTCGCCTTACACTATACTTGGTCCTCTAGACATTTTAACTAGAAAACTTTACAATAGATTGTATTACAAAACTTAAATGGCACCGTGAAAAGGCGCTATTTTTACGTTAGTTAGTTCTGTACAGAAAAATATGTAAAGTTAACTTAGGCTACAGTAAGATAAATATTTTAATGAATATATGTAGGGATCTCATGGAAATTTAAAAAAATCTTGATAGTTACCTTCCCTCTTTTTATTAACTACTAGCTGTTCCCATGCGACTTCATCCGCATAAAATTATGAAAATTTTATTTTAATGTTTACATGTGTGAAATTATCAATTGCAAATGTCAAAATACCAATTACCTTACTATGGCAATTTTGCTTTCTTGATGTTGGCAGCAACTTATGGTCTCTTTCCCACATTAGGGTTTGTATCCAAAATATTAACCCCCTACGTTTAATGGCGTGAAAATATATAGCCTAAAGCATGACGTAAGTGTAGGGCTTTTATAAAAAGAATTATTCAAAAATATGCTGTAATTGCTGACATCTTAGGCAACAAAGAAGTGTGGGTTTACGCTTTATTATAATTATTATAATATAATAATTATATTATAATTATTATAATATAATATAATTATAATAGTATAGATATTTACAAACTCTTCAAAAAAAACTACATCTACTCGTCGTTCATCTTTTCTCTTCGTACTAAGACTCATCTGTTTTTAAAAAGCGTTAAAATGTAGATAGGTCTCGTCCATACATCTCTATCAGTCATATCTGAATTCACCACTTTCTTAAGCACCTTTTTTACACAATCCATACTTTCGGTCTTACTCTACCTTTGTCTATCCACATTCATGCTTGTACTTAAAATCTGCTTTAAACTTTTGTATGGATATAACTGAAAGTTTATAAATCTAAGGCTACATGTTCAGTAGATTAAATGTCGTCCGTCACTACTGAAAACTCAATTAGAAGCAGGATTGCGATCTTGTTTTCATAAATATCGTGGCGCAATTTGAGTACAGGTGGTAAGGGTGTGGAGGGGCAGGGGGGGGTACAGGTGGCTTAATATCCGACTCAATATTTATTGCAGTTTAATTTATTTTTAATTGCGTCATAGTGGAATCTTTTTCAGATACTCTTTTAGTTGAAAAAGATGTTTGTTTTGACGTCTAGCTGCATAATTACAATAAGAGTTATTTTGCCATATTTTAGAAAAGAAGATCTAGTTAATATAGCCTTATATTACTTGGTGATAATGTAGTTTTTTCGTGTTAAAATAATTTTTGGAATCGGTTCATTAGTTTTTGAGTTTTTTCGTTACATACCAATGCAAATATTTTCAAATCTGTTAATTAATTATTCCACTGAATCGATAACGTTACATTTTGAAATGTTTAGTACTTGCATATTCGCCAATTTGTTTCCGCAATACTCGTCTGTCTCTTTCTATCTCGTCGTGCGAGAGCGAGACGATAAACAATTTAATGCTCTACGTACGTCACATGTTATTAACGACGGCTTAATTTCGCGTTGTGTTAAGGCGAAGGCGCATTATTAGAGAAATGTTTCACTTTAATTATTAAAAGCAAGTATGCATACATCTTTATATTTCAATATTTGGAGAAATATGAGTACTATTTGCCTGAAAATAAATGATTTCCTTAAAATTAAGAAAAGAATACTAGCTATTAATAAAACTTTGTATAATCTTAGGTGACTAGCTCGTTCCCTTACTTCGTGAGCGCGGAATTAAAAATCTAATAATAAATGTAGGCTGTGTTCTGTGATAATAGCTTTCAAAAGAATTTTTCTAATCAGTACTTGAACTTACTACTTAGATACAAAAATCCAAATGCTCTTTCTTAATAATAAGATAGCTTCGCCTTAAGTAAAACGTCTTGTGCATACCGTATCGATGTGTTTGCTCGACTTTATTGTCGAAGTTTCGGGTCAACGTTTGTGAGTTCTCTTGCGATCGAATGTCGAATTATTTAGACGTTATAATAATCAGTTCATACTAAGTAGTTAAATTATTAGACTTGAAATATTGGTTTGACCAGTCCGTTCATTGTAAGGGCTAAGTCATTTGTTATTTATGAGTTTAGAAGTAATTTTGTAGTCGAAGTATGAAATTTAATTAAAATAGAGGAATTATATTACATATTGTGCCGACCCCCTCCCCCATAAGGATAAAAGGAAGATGTAGGAATCTATACTAATATTATAAAGGAAAGACTTGTATTTATGTATGTACTAGCTTTCGCCCGCGACTCCGTCCGCGTGGAATGAAAAAAACAAATGTAAGTAGCCTATGTGTTTTTCCAGACTATGCTTTACATCAATGCCAAATTTCATCGAGATCCGATCAGCCGTTTAGGCTACAAACTCTAACAAACATCCATCCATCCATCCATCTAAACTTTCGTATTTATAATATTAGTATGAAGTATGATTAGTATGATTGAAATAACTCTAAAACTACTAGGATTTCAAAGGTCTTTCATCATTAAAATACTACGTTATCATTGAGTAACATAGGCAATATTTAGTATTATTTTTTAATTCCATGTGGACGAAGTCGCGAGCAACAGCTAGTTAAATATAATTTTACACTGTCTTACAAAATTCGGTACTCCTAAGAACGACTAAAGAACTGTATTAAAAAGTAATCAAGTGGAAGTAACTTTTCCGTTGAAATTAAAACACGCAATTATTTAACAGTAAAATGAGAATATAATTCTCGCGGGCCGTTCAGACCCACCTGGGGACTTTTAAATAACCACTCAGGACATATTTATTGTGAAGGGTTAATATACAAGAATGGCGACAAAGTGGGCCTTTAAGCACCGAGCTAATGGCACTCTTGGACCATTGTTTATTATATCTATGTTAAGTCTTTTATTTTAAGTAGGAGTTACTTAGAATTTTCAACTATCACAGTAATGCAAATGGTTCCAGTGTTTGCAGCGTTTGGTTTACATGTCTGGGATACAAATGGTTTGTTACTTTCAAAACTACATGTTGGTCAAGTCATCTAGTAACTAGCTGTCAAATATCTTAGTGTCACTTCTTGTTTATTTTAAGCCTGCTACACACGCTCAGTTTTGTCTGAACAGCTCCATTGGTCAGATAAATCTAGCAAAAATGTAAACTGTTCAGTTCTCAGTTTTGCCTACACAAGTTAGATTTGTCTGGACGATCCAACTGTTTAGAAAAAACTGAGCGTGTACAGCAGGCTTTAAGGTGATAAAATGTAATATGTGTCAGTTAACGTTTTGATTTTGTTTTGCACTAATTTGGTTTCGTGAGATATTGTTTATTACTTTCAGACTTACAACGATGAGTCATACAACAAAGTTAGTGGAACAATATCTCAGATTCTGGAGGCTGATAAATTCTTTGATGGACCAACCAGTGAGAAGCTACGAGGTGAGAATTGGTGGAGCATCAAGTGTTATATTAGCTGATCTTTTACTGTGTTGTAAATGAGACTATAATAAGAATACTTTGGATATCTTGAAGGTTAGCAATTCTACATTATTCCTCTACTTGCAGATTTCTATAAGCGTCTGATACAAACAGATGCTCGCATAAGAAAATTGAAACAACAAACAGACGAAGCAAGCGACATCATAACAAAACCTCTACCTGATAGGTACAAGAGGTCGCTCATGTCGATAGATACCCCCATAAATACTGACAACCAAAGGATACCTATCGACACTAAAGTAGACTTGAGTAAATTCAATTTATTCTACCCACCATTTGTTGCTGTAAAAGATTCTGCATTCGCTAATCAGAAACCAAGATTTAAAAAAGCTGATGACGACCCGTACAATAATCAACCATCAGGTATAGTAATAGAAAACAAAAAACTAATGGTACAGTATGGACCATTTGATAGGAAACGTAATTTCCCAAAATGCTCCCACATGTTGAAAGACTCGAAATCACACGAGAAACAACTGAAACATCCCTTCTATAAGAACTCTCAACGTTTGGATGAACTGTTGGGTCAAATGTTGGAACATAACTTGGATAAGGTTGTAGCGAATCCATTTAACTTAGACCTCTGGAATAGTGAGAAGGATAAATGCAAACATTCGAAGGACGAACCAGATGTGGTGACAAAAACTGAAGAAGAACCACAAAAACAAATTTCATATCCACCTAAATCGGACGACTCTGTTAAGCTGATGGGCGTTAAACGAAGAAACGGTTTAGCAGAAGGAAATCCGAGTTATATTGAAAAAGAAGCCGCGCATATAAATGATGAGGAAACCGATGAACTTTTCTTTCCATCGACAACACAAAAATATGGGGTTGTGTTAAGCGTATCAACATTTATGTATGTATTAAAAATATCAGTTTCTTAGATAAAAAGTTTTTTTTAAGAGAAGGTGGCAAACAAAATTGGCAAAACCAAGTTGATGAACGAAATCCATGGATATGTAATACCAGAGAAACTACCGATGCCAAAAAAAGATTCTGTAAAATAGAAATTCTTTAAAGTTTGATAGAGATTGTAACTCGTCTCACACATCATTAGTCTGTTAGATATAATATAGAATTTGTTTTAGTAATGCCGACAGTACCGAAGAAAACAGGGTTTCAAAGAACAGTGACGAATTATCAGTAAATAGACGCAAACTATTACAAGTAAACGAGGAAGATGAAGACAATCTTGCTTATGAAGACTTCAAAGAGGTTCTCGCAGATTATACTGACACTCATGATGAGACAGATAAACAAGTCGAAAGGGACAGGAGATCTGATGTAAGTCTCCCAGAATTCATATATACTATTGCTATCTCTGTTTTATTCCAAGGTAACGATAGAGATGGCAATAGTTCATCTGTATTTCTTTTTCAGAATTCCGCGATTTCTGGTAAACGATCTTTCTCGGATAAATACGATATTTCGTTAGTACATAATCCGAATTGGAAGAGTCCGATGCAATTATATCCTGATGAATTAAATTTATTAATAAAAAATACGGGATCTTCAAGAGCTGATAGTGAATTTGAAAAAGGATTCCTAGATCCTAAAGATAAAGTTAAAAATACTGACACAGATTACGTAGAGGAATATTTAAATAATAAATACTCAAAATTAGCTCAAGCGTACAGTGATTATGGTGTACTGGCAGCAAAAAAAGATTATGTAACAAATGAAATGAATTTACCAACAGAAAATATTCTACATCATGAATTTCCAAAGAGTTCTACTGAAAAGGAGAACAATTTAAAACCTAATTTAATTAAAAAGCGAAGAAGCGCACAAATGCGTAGGTATTTAATGTTTTTATAATAACAAGTAGTATTAAACTTTTATACTAATAAAAGCCTTGAAAACTTTGATACACAACACTAATAAACATAAAATTTTGGTCTGACAAACATAGATTAAATAATATAATAATAATAATTTATTTAATTCATGTAACAGAATATTACACATTTGATATTTAAATTTATTAAAGTATAAAAAGTAAATATTCTATTTTTGACAGTACCCACTGTAAAGCCTACAACTTCCTCAAAGGCCGACAACGCATCTGTAGTTCCTCTGGTGTTGCGGATGTCCATGAGCGTCGTTGACCACCTCGGTGTTCTCGCCGCTCGTTTGCCCCCTTCTCTTATAAAAAAAAAGACTTAATATTAAATTAACTAAAGTATTTTTACAATAATTTCAGACGAACTTAATAATCAAGATGTAAAATATCCATTTGTATCGAATAACATGACAACATCAAGGAATGCTTTAAAAATTACTGATTATGGACCAGAAGTGAACGAATTCTTCCCCAAGGTTAAGATATCATCTGAACTTAAAGAATTAAGAAATATGGAGAAAAATGCCAACGAAACTCAAATACATCGCTCGGATCCATCTTTATTTAGAAAAATCCGATCATTAAAATCAATAGAAGCTGAAGAAATGAAAGATGCATTAGATTTGAATAATAACCGACAATTCGTAGCCAATGCAGAAGTTAATAATAAAAGCTTAAGTAATAATAGTACTGTAGAAGGCCCTGGTGAAATTTTACGTGTATTTTCCGATTGGTTTCTAACTCTAGCTAAATTGTCTGGTGAATTTAAAGATAATTCCACAACAACTATGTAAGTATTGCGTTACTTAACCAACGAGTTGTCAGTTTTCAAGTTAAACAACATTCTCCAAATAACAAATTTCAAGTTAATTAAAATTTTATACTGGATTATTTGATTAATGAAACTTAAATTTAAAAAAAAAAACTTGGTTATTTTAACATTTCAATACCATAATTTAATTAAACTTTAACCTACCAGTACGTAATCATTTTAGACTAAGCTCCACAACATTAAATACATCAACATTTAAACCAGAAAATATTACAAAAGACTTCATGTATCCAATGTACGACGCTGATATGATTGAAAACATCGGTCATAGATCTAGAGTGCTCATGTCTATTGAGGAGAAAAATGGAAACACCTCGTTGACAACTGTCACAAATAACACGAAAACTAATAAAACAGAGGGAAAAAATAAAGAAAGTAACAAAGAAAACAAAGGTAATAAATTCTTATCTCAATATATTTATCAAAAGCCTTACGGGGCCGTAACACTGATTGTATCTAGATTTCATATTTTGACTCCCATAGTCCTATAGAGTATACTGAAAATTATAATATCAACATTTTTTTTATATAATATTAGGTAGCAAACGAGCAAGCGGCCACCTGAATCCACCGAAATGGAAAGCGACCGCTGCCCATAAACATCCGCAATCTCAGATGCATTGCCTACCCTTCATTGAAGGAGGAGGACACGCATATTAAGAGGACATTTCCCCTTCCTATGCGTCTCCTCAACAATTTACATTACTGCTAATCAAAATAATGCAAAACCTCATTGCAGGATTACCAACAAAATTACCACCAGCAAATCAAACAACAATAGTTAAACATGAAAATACCACAAATGCCAACTCAACTGCACCACATGAGAATAAAGTAAATCGTACCGTAGTCAAAAGAAGTGCTGATAGTAATCTCATTTTCTGGAACGATATCTATGATGATGAATATGGAGTTAAAATAGATTATTTAGATAACGAAGCTAGGAATAAACATTCCGTTGATAATGAAAATTTCATGAAACGCTCCGGACAATGGATTAACAAGAAATTCAGGAAACTGGGTGAAAGTATACGCACCGGGTATAATTCTAGAAAGGGTTATAAAAGACCACATATCAATAGAATGAATAATAGAGAACGTAGTTTTAATAGATTTTTACGCAAAGTCAATGATCTCAGGTAAATATTATTTGAGAAAATGTAAATATGTGATACTAAGCGAATAATGAACTAATTCATCGTATTCCAGACCTAAAAATTACTACAAGCGAGATGATAGCGGACTGTTATATTCAAAGAAGAAGAAATATGAGGTAAGTAATTGAATTAAAGTTTACATCGAGTTTCTGAATCAACGATAGCCCCTTAAACAATTAACTAAAAAACAAAACTGTCAAGAACTCGGATGAGGTAATGGATATGAAAACACACACATGATTATAGCGAAGAATACTTTATCATATTTTTGTTACAGGATGATGAAAGTGAAAATTATTTAAACTTCGCTTCTATGACAGCTAAAATGAAGCAGATATGCCACGAAGCAGCTAAAGCCGTAGAAAAAACTAGAAATATTAACAGTAAGAGTATTTCATATGTAAAATACCTATAGGAATAATAATGGCTTGCGGATGGTCCCAAGGTTCTCTCGGAAGATCAGCGCTTGGTACCTCAGTGAGTAGCAACCATTATTTAAAGCTGAGCGTAGATCCAATCCGGCCAGCATTGCAATGCTCATTACAATTTTTTATTGATTTACAATTTTATTATTTTGTATTTAATTATTGTACGTCATGTCTGTATTTTTTTGTTATCTCTGTGTTGTTATGGATTAAATATTGTTTCATTTGTTTTTTTTAATTACTTGTAAAGTCCGTGAGAGTGAGGGTGGCGAGGAGGTTGTGGCGACTTCCCTGATGCAGCAGCTCGTGAAACTGATGACCGATCTCGTCGACTTCCAAGTGCAGCAGAAGACATGCTCTAGTTTGTATATTTTTTATTTACTCGGCATCGTACTTGTCATTATTATGAGTATTTAGACCAGCAATTTAAATTTTAAACTACAGAAATGTAGAGCAAAACTCTGATATCGTGTAAACTTGACAGATTCATTTTTGTCTATCTTCAAATAAATGTTAAGTTATGAAGGAATCTTTATATTTTTCAGAACTACCGCAAGATCTCTCTGATTTCCTGCAGTGGCTCACATCACCTCCAGGTTCTGATGAGAGTAAGGACACAAGATTCGATATGATACTAATAGCCTCACCTTTAAATGAAACTAAACAATATAAAACTACCGGTGAGTAATATTAGTTCATCTATACTAATATTATACAGAGGAAAGATTTCTATTTTTGAATTTTTGTATGTATTGAAATAACTCAAAAACTACTGAACCGATTTCAAAAATTCTTGCACCATTTAAAAGCTGTGTTATCACTGAGTAACATCGGCTATGATTTTACTTAATTTCGCGGGCGAAGTCGCGAGAAACTGCTATTTATAATAATCAGAGATAAGCATGTAGGTGTTTAACTTTAATAATGACTTCAATTATAATCATCATCAACAATTGGAGACACTACTGGATGCCTTCCATAGTAAACAATCCTTCGCATTTCACCTACAGCGTCTTCCTGCCGTCTTACGAAGTCATTGGTCAGACTTTAATAGTTCACCTACTAATTAATCATTGCAGTGGTAGAATATCAGCGAAGAAATACAAAGATATGTGTGAAGTCAACCAACCCGCACTTGGCCAGCATGGTTGACTATGGCCTAGTCACCCTAACTTTAGGGTAGGCTCCGAGCCCCTCGGTGGGGACGTATAGTGGGCTGGTGATGTGTGGTAGAATTGTGGGGAAGGGAACAGAATTTGACAGAAAACATGCTAGAAGTAAAGTGTATATGAATATTTGTACTTTGTTAACAGAATCACCATTAGGAGAAATAGCTGATTCGATACTAAAAGAAGAGACAGATCCCAAATCTGAATGTTTGAATATCCTTCAATCGGTGCGAGAACTTTTACGTTTATATGACGAATTGTCTTATGAAGAAAAGGTTAGTAAATATTTTGTTATAAAATGTATAGTGCGTTTGGTGCATTGCTTTTAAAATATAAAAAAAGGGTTCCAAATATGTACATCTTCATGAAACAGAGAGAATATTTTTAAAGATTATTCGTTTATAAACATCGATAATAATGTTTTCATAATTGGTTCGTTTTCTCACTTTAATCAAGTTTCAAAACTATTTCAGACTAAATTACTTGGCATCAGAGAATATTTAGAGAACCAAAGAAACTTTCTTTTGAAAATATTATCGACTCCAATCGATTTGGGTGTAAGTATTAAAAGATCTATTTAATATTTCTAATTTCTATACTATAATTATACTAAATTAATTTTAAATTCCAGACATCCTTAGATATGTTAAAAATGTATAGAAAACGTAACACACCAGCTCGCTTCAAGAGATACATCTCGCAAAAGAAGGGCCCGAACAAAACACAAACGCGAAGGAAAGAAACGCCAGCAAAGAGAATCAATAAATTTACTAAAACATCAGAAACTAAACGAACGAAGACTACAATGAATCAAATAGACTCTATGGTGGTTACTGAAGGAGTTAGGAAAAAGAAACAAAAATCAGACAAGGAGACAGCGGAAAACAAATCAACAACACATCGCAAATTTGAACCTAAAACTGCAACTGTTAAGACATAAAATTCTTTAAATCACATTTTAATTGTATTAAACATATAGTCATCTCTTTCATTCATTTAAAAATAAAAGAGATTATTTAATTATAGACCTTAGTTATCTACTGGATAGGTCCATCTATATTCGAGTTTCTAACGCCAAATATAACCATTACAAATGCAATGGTCATATATTGTAACCTATCCAGTGGCAAATAGAGGTCTGTGGTTGAATTGTTAGGGAAGTAGACTTGTACGGCTTTTCATTATTCGTTTAGGATTGTCGATAGTGTTTAATTTGTTTGAATTGTAATTTTAACATAGGCTGCACAGTTTAATTGCATGCGTATTTGTTTTAACAGTTTACAAACGTTTGTTTTATGATAGGATTTACTTTCAGGATATTGTAATAAATGTATTTATTTATTTTTTTGAGTCTTATTTCTTTCCATAGTCGTTTAACAGTTTATTACAGCTCTTAAAGGACAGATAAAAGAAAAATAGTGTGAGACTATTCGCCATCTTAAGTATTATTTTGTAGGTAAATATTTAATACTTATTAAATACTAGCTGTTCTCCTGCGACTTAATCCGCATAAAATTATGAAAATATTATTTTATTGTTTACATGTGTCAAATTATCAATTGCAAATGTCAAAATGACATGACGATGACAAAACCATGGCAACTTTGCTTTCTTGATGTTGGCAGCAACTTATGGTCTCTTTCCCACATTAAAGTTTTTATCCAAAATATTTACCCCCTAAGTTTAATGGCGTGAAAATATATAGCCTAAAGCGTGACGTAAGTGTAGGGCTTTTTATTAAAAAAATAATTATTCAAAAATATGCTGTAATTGCTGACATCTTAGGCAACAAAGAAGTGTGTGTTTACGCTTTATTATAATAGTATAGAGTATAGATAGTATAGATGGGACCGACTATGTTTGACCATTTTACTGTAAGTTTTTATCTAAATATTTTCACAGACGTATCCTGTAAGGAGCTTGAAGTTTACAAATGTTTCTTCATGTCACACAGGTTTCTTGTCCATGTTTTATAACCGTTTAGACGAAACATAGTTAATAATACTGGTTTGCCTGCATTTTATGACTCGTTTCCAGCACAGACGGCGAGTTGAAATATTTAGTTGTAATAGCGAATGCTTTTACGTTATTGCACTTTATTGCATCTGGGGAGACGATGTTATGGTAGGTTTCTATTGCTGAGATGTAAGCATTAAAAGATATTGTTGTTTCAACTGTTTGGAAGAGATTAAGAGGGATGGTAGGTTTTTGTATTAGTGTAACTATCTACAGTGAAAGCCTACGGTATAGATTGTAACGATGTTCTTGAAGTATAATTGAATCGCTATGCAACCGGAAATGTTTTTGTTTTTTTTCTTAATGGAGTATTTGTTTTAATAATTTGTTGTGTCGTCGGTAAAAAAGCATTTTTTCTATAGTTTTAAAACTTCCTGTTCTCTTTTCTCTTTGATTATTACAAGAAATCTTACTTCATAGTTCATATTAATATTATAAATGTGAAAGCTTAGATGGATGTTTGTTAGAGTTTGTAGCCTGAACTGCTGGACGGATCTCGATGAAATTTGGCACAACTGTAGAATATATTCTGGGAGAACACATAGGCTACTTACTTTTTTTAATTCCGCGCGTGGAGTCGCAGGCGAAAGGTAGTATACTTACGAGTTTTCGAATGCCATCTAAACTGGAGCTATAAAATTGTTTATACTCAGTTGTCACGCTAACTCGGTGAGACGTTAGCGTTATTTATGTTTATTTCCTCTCAGAGGACGTCGTAATATTACTTCATGTTCACGTATTTACAGATCAAATACAATACTAAACTAAATATTAAAGATATGAAATAACTTTTGGTAAAAGAGTGGACACTACCACTATCAATCTATGGGACCCTGGTACTTTGACACAATCCTTTGTACAAAAGATCTTAGAATTAAAGACTTTAAGCCAGCTACAGACGTTTAGATGCAACTGAACAGTCGAACTGTTCAGTTTAAACTGTCAGAACTTATGCCCGCGACGCCGTCCGCGTGTAATTAAAAAAAATGTAAGTAGCCTACGTGTTTTTCCAGAATATGCTCTACATCTATGCCGAATTTAATTGAGATCCGTTCGCAGTTTAACAAACGTCCATCCATCTAAACTTTCATATTTATAAGTAACTAGCTTTCGCCCGCGACTCTGTCCGCGTGGAATTAAAAAAAAACAAAAGCGAGTAGCCTATTTCAATGACATCCTTTGAGCCATTTAAGCTACAAACTCTAACAAACATCCATCCATCTAAACTTATTTAAACTTTCGCATTTAAAATAGGAGTAAGATATCGTTTGGAAACCATTTACCCCAACATTTTATGTGTCCCTAGTATTTCTTCCAAACACGAATCTTGCAAAAACTTTCAACGACAACGGAATTTAAAAACAAACATTTCGTTGATACCGGAAAATTTCGCTTTAGAATTAAGGGAAAATCTTAACAGAATTTTTTCCCGCCCAAACCTTAGCTAGGAATCACTTTATCCGCGGCGGAATTCGCGTCACGTAGTAAAGCGCCCGCCAGACGTTCAGGTGTAGCATAAACGTACATACAAACAGACGTGTATGTATAATAGATGCGATATACATTTGCGCGCTCGGAGGCCGATATCAAATTTAAATATACATTCGCATCTGTACGTGCTCACTCATTACTTAATACAGGGTGTTTGGTTTTTCATTAACTATAATTAGTCGAATAAAACTCATTTCTTTCAATTGTCAGTTTATATTACGTCATGTAATATATTAAATATTAAATTAAGATAAATCTGTGTCTTGGTTTTAACGATTTAAAAAAAGTTTTAATTGCAAATTGCTTATCAAATATTACTAAACCTAATTATTAACGCACGGGATATTTTACCCTTAGGTTTATGGAATTAGAAATATTTTTAATTAACTTTCTATATAGCATTAGTCAGTTGATTTTTTTGCTTCTGATTTTTGAACACCATGTATACACGCAAGTTGGAACGGGCCAGTATCGAAAGTAACCGGCGGGTAAGTGCTGTATTTTGTACGAAAATTATAGCATTGCTAGAAAATAGGGAAGGACTTCGTGGATGTCGATATTTTTTTTAATTTATACACATTTTTGTACCGTATCATTATCTTGATAAAGCTTTAAAACTTAGATTCTAACTATAGTGTTGACAATCTAGGAATGTATAATTAGAGATTTTTCTAGAAGTTCTTTTAAATTCTATTTAACAAAATGTAACTTCACCTTTGGTTTTTTTACCTTTTACAGGACATTAAATGGCTTGTGTCATTTGACTCAGATATCATGAACATGACAAAGATAAAAATATAAAGCAATTTTTACATAGTTTTCACCAATTTATCGATAAATTACCTTCAGCAGTTCAAATACAGCCCTAGCTCTGCAGTATCACATGAGTGCAGTCTCGACGCCATTATGTCGATAACGTACAGCGCTAATTATTTTGCAAGAGTTCTCTAGTTTATCGATAAAATTGTTTATTAACATCACTAACCATTTGTAGTCTGGCTGTCGGAGAATTACTGAAGTCTATAAAACTTTGTGTTTATTTTATTTTAATTAGAATATTATATCAAGTTTTACTACAATATTATAAATGCGAAGGTTTAGATGGATGGATGGATGTTTTAGTCTAAACGGCGGAACGGATCTCGATAATATTTGGCATACATAGAGCATAGTCTGGAAGAACACAAAGACAACTTTTGTTTTTTTAAAATTCCACACAGACGAAGTCACGGGCGAAAGCTAATTGACATATAATTCCCAAAATAGATTTTAAAAAACAATAAAAACTTACTTTCGACGTTTCAAAGAGACCCTTAGTGTAGATTTAGAATGACATACTATTTGAATAACCATAAAAGGTCTCTGAGTACAACTCAGTGTGGCAGTTAAACTTATAAAGTATACTAATAATTAAAACTTCCCATTTCCCGCGCCAGAAGTGTACACTAAGCTTGCTTCAAGTCTTATTCAATTTCAACTTTTACGTTTTTATTGTCAAAGTTCTAGAGCCATCTCTAGCCGCATTGATACCGCGGGACACGAGATGCAATTTTATCTGGATTATAAAGAACTTTCTTGGTTATTTCATACTGTTTTATTATATTTAAATTGTGCTTGTATAAAAAGTTGTACGTAATGTGGCTATATTTTTATTATAGTTTGAATCTTTTTCAGTTAAATGTCTTTTTTATTTAATTTCAGGATAATATTGCTGTAAGTTACTATGGTTGTCACTTTTGTTACAAAATTTCTCTTAATTTTTTTACTGCTTTTACATATGTAACAGAATGAAGATCAGAAACACAGCGGGTGCACACCTTTGACTAAACTATCGCACAACTGTTGTGTGTTTGTCATTTGTTTCGCAGCCAATTCAACTGTTTAGTTGCACAACTAAAAAACGAGTAGTGTGCACCTCCATATAAGATCATAGGAATCAAAGCGAGACTAAACAGTTGTGCGATTGTTTAGTTTCAGGTGTGTGCACGCTCTTATAATTATTATAGGATGTTTCATTAATTTTCATTACTTTGAATAATAGAAACCATACTTTTACTTATGCTTTAAAATTTAAGGTTACAATTTCAGTTATCATGTTTTTATTAAAAAAATATAGTTCATAAAAGGTCTAGTAATTCGAAATTGTTGAGAAAAGTTGTTAATAAAAAATATTCTAAACACGATCATGAATGAATTAAAACATGGTCCAAGCAAATGAGTCAAAAAAACAGCTTTTTTAAAATCAATAACATCAACCATCCGTCGGCAAAGTTACCTCGACAGTATCGCCTCACCACGTCACATTACGCTGGTATATTTACGACACCAACGCTGTAGGGTGGGCAGTGCCCGTTAATATTTTATACCACACTGCCAACGACTTTTATTGGCCACGAACGGCCAAGATCGATACAGAATAGCGAGTTTTCGTGTCAGATGTTACTACGTTTGTGTGAATTTGACAATTTAGTTGGATTAAAGAGATCTTGGTCCACATTCTAGTGCGTAACAATAACTTGAATGCCAGTTATGTGACTGTTACTGATGCAATGAAAACACAAGTCAGTAATATAGATAGTTTGCATGCCAGTTGATGAGATCGAATGCGTCATGTTCGCTTCTTAGCTGCTCGTACTCACCGTCTATTTGCACGCTAGCTTTCTTTGGGCAGTAAAAGTACTGAACAAAATTACTAGCTTAATGCTAACCAAGCATTAGAACGAGAAAGAACCACTCTAAGATAACTAACTACATTTATTCCTGTTCAACTTACGGCATTGAATTCGGGACCTTGATCTTTCAGATATCTTAAACTTCTGAATTCCTGTGAGGCAAATTATAACAATGACTATATTCTCCAACTTATACTGAGATCCTGGTCAAGTTTGTACGAATCCAGAGAATAAACTGCCAAAATGTGGACGAAGAAAATTTATCGAAGACCGTAGTGCACAACATAGTTATCATACTTACTCGTACTTACTTACTAATATTATAAATGCGAAAGTTTAGATGGATGGATGGATGGATGGATGGATGGATGGATGGATGGATGGATGGATGGATGGATGGATGGATGGATGGATGGATGGATGGATGGATGGATGGATGGATGGATGGATGGATGGATGGATGGATGGATGGATGGATGTTTGTTAGTGTTTGTAGCCTAAACGGCTGAACAGATTTCGATGAAATTTGGTATAGATGTAGAGGATAGTCTGGAAGAACACATAGGCTACTCACTTTTGTTTTTTTTAATTCCACGCGGATGAAGTCGCGGGCGACAGCTAGTTGATACTTTTTTCATAGGTTAAGTTAATACGCAAATATCCTTCTTCTTATTTTATTCAACTGCTGTAATAGATATCAATAAATTGTACCAGGAGACCATAAATCAAAGTAGAGACGTTGAAATATCTTTGATACAAAAAGCACACGGCTGCTGACTACGGACAAGTTTGACATTCTATTTACTATCCTATGTAAAGATAAAGAGTTTTCCATGTTCGAGGTAAATAGGAAAAACCCGCCTTCGAGGTAGGGCGTGGTTTGTGGGTAGGCGTGACTTGGTTAACGATGATCTATGAAATGTTTGGATGCGCTACATTTAAGATTAATTAAAAAAAATGCGATTGCATATAGAAATATTATTAGACTAATATTGTGTAATTTATATACAAAAAACATACTTATTTAATTGTTTGTTCGGGACATATTTTCACACTAATAAAGTGCTCTTAGTGTAAGAGACACTTCAGAGTGAATGACCTAACAGTGCGTTTGAATTACAAAAACATATGTACGTAGTTATGTAGTAGTACTGAAACATTGTTATTTATCTAGTTATATATCGGCAGTAGGATTAGTAAATATCATATATCTAAAATACTCAACTGCATACCCCTTGAAACGAGGAATTTACTTAACATTAGAAACATTAAAAACAAACTTAAACATCACTATTTACAATAAATAATAATACTATACCAAGCATATTGCATTGTTACTTTATTATTTAAACTTTATATTATATTATACTTTTAATATAAATGTGAACTGTGCAGTGCCAATATAAACATTGTATGTTTAATGGCACCAAGCTGTGTTAACATGTTATGTATAAATGTTTTCGTTGAAATAAATTAAAAAAAAATAAAAAAAAAATCTATACAATTGAAGGATTGTAGCGTACGCTAACGTAAATCTGGATCACGCCGGGAAAATATCACACGAAATTTAATGATAATCTTAATGGAACCATTGTAAATGTTCATACATCACATGATACTAAATTTAATTTTTATTCTAATACGAATTGCTAAATTCTTAACCAATCTGTCAACTCAAGATAAACCCTTTAAAAGACGTTTTTCAAAATTTTTGCTTGCAAATGCCGCATCCATCCAACTACGCACAGACGCTTCCAACATCCATGTTGGATGTAGTAGGCGTGCAGCACTAATGCAATTGGCCAGAGAAGCAGCTGGAAAATCAATAACCTCCAGACTTTCAGCTCACGGTTTATGAATATTTCACTGCGGCTGCATGAAAACTTTATTTACACCCTCACACATGTAGCCATTTAGCGATCTTGTCATAAATGAATGAGGATCTTTTATGAGGGTTTGACCAAATTCCTTTTGAACTGGATCCAGATCCAGAGCCAATCTAACATATGAAAAATCCGAATGCACGATATCAGTCTAGAAGGGACGTACAACCCTAGGAACCGCTAGGGAAGTTCTTGTTTTGATGAACAGCTAATAAGAATGATAATTCAAACTTAATTGACAAAGCTTGTTATCTTTTCATTCTAATACGGTCAAACAGTTGATTAGTCAAAACATTTCAAAGTATGTCAAGCAGAATCCAATATGCAATTGATCCAAAACACCTTCGATGAACATGTGAGCAATTTGAAACATAATTTACCTCTACATAAGTACTTTATTGTTATGTGATGTTAAGAGCTTTTTTATGATGAACTAGCATGTGTAATCTCAAGTGTGTTATTTGGTATCTTAGAATATTTTAATGATAAACTAGCTGTTCCCGTGCGGCTATCCGCATGAAATTATGAACATTTTATTTTGTTGTTTACATTTATCAAATTATCAATAGCAAATTTCAAAATGACATGACATGACAAACCTTGGCAATCTTGCTTCCTTGTTGTTGGCAGCAACTTATGGTCTCTTTCCTACATTAGGATTATTATCCAAAATATTTACCCCCTAAGTTCAATGGCGTGAAAATATATAGCCTAAAGCATGACGTAAGTGTAGGGCTTTTTATTAAAAAAATAATTATTCAAAAATATGGTGTAATTGCTGACATCTTAGGCAACAAAGAAGTGTGTGTTTACGCTTTATTATAATAGTATAGATAGATGTAGTTGCAACTCCTCAGGTCTTCCAAACTACGTGTATTTGCTGAAATAGACATTCTTTTGTTGCTTTAGGTTTATAAGCTCTCTTTGTACTGATTTAAGACCAAAATAATCAGTTATTATTTCAAGGACACGTCACGTTAAGCATATTTCGTTACTAGAAAGAGATAAAAGACAAACGGCAGCGGAGCAAAAGAGAGCGATATAGAGTAAATGTACTATCATTTATGGCCGGTTTCCCATGTACATTTAACTATTCATTAGGGTTTATAAAATCCGTTTCCGAACTACCTAACGTAAGTTTTACTTCGCTGAAACTTAGGTCAAAGTAAAACTAATTAATCACTACGTAATGATAAAATAAATGAAAACTTCAGAAACCCAGCATTAATCCATTTTATTCTTTATATGAAATTTAATATTAATTTGCCAATTTCTCTTGTACATTTAAAAATCACATTCCCACTTGCTGTTATAAAACTACGAGCGTCATAAAGCCAGTCTCAAGTGGCTACCAAACCGGTGTAACATTGCAAGTTCCCTCCAAATTAAATAGTATAACACTTTTATTGTAGCAGTTAAATTTAACTGGCCATTCTTATGAACAAAACTACCGGACTCGATTCTAAGCATACTAATGAAGTCACTTCTCTTATAGAACGGAAATACAGTTTACCGCGTGTAAAAGAAATTTTCAATTAACATTTTTGAACTTTAATCTAAATCATAATAAACTCATAATCTTACTTCTTACTAATTCTTACTTCTTACTAATATTATAAATGCGAAAGTTTAGATGGATGTTTGTTAGAGTTTGTAGCGTAAACGGCTGAACGGATCTCGATGAAATTTGGCATAGATGTAGAGTATGGTCTGGAAGAACACATAGGCTACTTAGTTTTTTTTTAATTCCACGCGAACAAAGTCGCAGGCGAAAGCTAGTATATTATAAATGCGAAAGTTTAGATGGATGGATGTTTGTTAGAGTTTGTAGCCGAAACGGCAGACCGGATCTCGATGTTTTGCATAGATGTAGAGAATAGTCTGGAAGAACACATAGGTTACTCACTTTTGTTTTTTTAATTCTACGCAGATGGAGTCACGGGCGAAAGCTAGTATCAAATTATAAGGTTTATTGGAAATGTCACAACAAGCTTATTGTATTGATAATTATCTTACTTCTTACTAACATTATAAATGCGAAAGTTTAGATGGACGGATGTTTGTTAGAGTTTGTAGCCTAAACGACAGAACGGATCTCTATGGAATTTGGCATAGATGTAGAGAATAGTCTGGAAGAACACATAGGCTACTCACTTTTGTTTAATTCATTTTACATATGCGACTGCCAGTAATGAATTGTATATGACTGGCCTCATTTTGTGTTCACACTATGCCAGGTGATTGACAGTCCAGTTATTGAGTGCTACTGTCCAACTGTACTGGCCAAGTGTAGACCAGGATAAGGGGGTGATCCACTGGTGGTTTTAGTGATAGACCAAAAACGTCTGGAATTTTCTAGATATTAAATTCTCAATTAAAAACCTTATATAAAATAATATTACTCTAAAAGTGATACAAAGATCTTAAATGAGATTAAAACAACTCAATCCATTTCGTCTCCAAATTCTACAAAGGTTATATAAAAATATTTCCATTGCCAGTCTGAATAAATTATAATATTATAATACGCTTCGTGCAACGCAACAAGTAACCATCTTCGGATATCCGTGCTCGCCGTTTATCCGGGCGGTCGACGTTTATCCGTGTTCCCCGCTTATCCGGGCGACGGTCTTGTACGTGTTTGTTTGTTTTTATCCGGCTGGCGGCGTGTGCTGGCTCATTTGAATAACCGGCACGGCTCACTGCGCGGGGCCAAATGTGATTTGACGTTAGAATAACATGGATAAGAAATGAAAGAAAAAATCAAACCGTTTTGATACTTTAGGTAGAGATTGTTAAAGAATGAGATAATTTCAATACCTTTCTTTTAATACACTTTCACTTCTATGTAAAATGCTAAACAATCGAAAGGTACACTTATTTTAAGTAAGTGGTTACCGTCTTATCTATATCTATACTATTATAATAAAGCGTAAACACACACTTCTTTGTTGCCTAAGATGTCAGCAATTACAGCATATTTTTGAATAATTCTCTTTTTAATAAAAAGCCCTACACTTACGTCATGCTTTAGGCTCTATATTTTCACGCCATTAAACTTAGGGGGTAAATATTTTGGACAAAAACCCTAATGTGGGAAAAAGACCATAAGTTGCTGCCAACATCAAGAAAGTAAAATTGCCAAGGTTTGTCATGTCATGTCATTTTGACATTTGCTATTGATAATTTGACAAATGTAAACAATAAAATAAAGTTTTTATATTTTCACGCGGATGAATCCGCACGCGAACAGCTAGTCAAACCATAATTGAATTTGGAGGATATTGAAAAATCATTAAAGGCATGTCCATACTATGATAAACAAACTCAGCCATCTCAAGGAAATCTGTATAAAATACCAATTGTTTGCCGCTACAGAAATATTTTATATCCCGGAGTCCTCTTAATTCGAATGCAAATTAATAACTTTAATTCCTCCGATAGGGGGCGCATTTTTACAGTTGAACTCATCTCGCTTATTATTTTCTATTTCTATTGTTTCAAAAAATATATTTAGTACTTTGCATATTTATGCAAAGATATTTTTTTCTTCTTGTGACAAATAGAAGGGCTTCTAGCATTGATGTGGATAAATAGATCGGTTTCTGCTTAAAAATTACAGCTATTGCGTCGTTCCGATTTAAACGCACCTGTCGATGTTAATGACAGTTAATTCTATCTATGTTATTAGTTCCAATTCTCTCCACCGCGCGCCACCATGCGTCTACCCACCACGTCTTTTAGCCTGTCCACTTGAAGAGGTCAGTGGTTTCTAGCGAGTTTCTTTTGTTTTAGCTTAAACTTATGGGCTCTCGAGGTATACATTAAAAAGCACCGAAACATGATTATGAATCACTAGCTTTTGCCCGCGACTCCGTCCGCGTGCTACGTTCCAGGATACGTTCTACATTCATGCCAAATTTCATCCAGATGCATTCAATCGTTTAGGCGACAAACTTTAACAAACATCCATTCATCCATCTATCCATCTAAATTCGCATTTATAGTATTCGTATGATAGACTGAAATATTAAAATTAACTGAGTTATCATACATAAAATTATAAAACTAGAGAACGTACGATCTAGTAGTTTATTTTTAATTTCATATGAATGTGTAACGAAAAGCTTTGTTTTGTTCTGGCGCCAAATCGACCTGTCTATCTGACAGATGACAGCAGTTTTCGCGCGAAACGATTACCAAAGATGGCGGAGACGTGCTTTATCCAAAAAATCACACTCCGTGTCCATAGTCACACGTCAACGTATGTAAAAATTACTCGACTTTTGTGCCTTTATCTCTGATAGTTTAGGTATTAATAAATTTGCAAATCCTTCAGTAGTAAATAGTGATTTTGAGATGGAAGTTTTATCAAAACTTTTTACTATCTTTTTAATTTAGGTTCAAGTAAAATTATGAAGCATCTTTATTAAACCCTATAGATTTGCTGTTTTAACAATTTTAGCATTGGAAGTGTATTTTCAAATATGACGTGTTCTGACAATGGAAACGGACTCAATGTAATTCCAGACAAAATATTTCACATGGGAATGTGCTTAAATGTAAAATATTAACGAGCCTTAAATTGCATTACACCTCGCTACCGGCAAATAACTAAGATAACTTACACCACACTGCTATTATACGATTAAATCTGTCAGTTTCCACTACCGAAGTATCTGTGCAAACTCTACAAATAAGTAAGTCTAAACGTCGTTTTAAAATTGAAATACGAGCTCAATCGGTAACTTGTATAGACTATTCCAACTAACGGCAACCGTGAAACGGAACGCAAAGCCGGAAGTAGCCGACGCCGCATCTCCGGTCGAACGTTAAATTTGAATTTCGAACTGATATCGCACTCGGTCTGGTCAGTTTGTGGCGAGCGGACGTTCAGTGCCAGGCACTGCGGAAATTAATTCCACGCTTTTATTTAGCTATATCTTCGTGTTTCCGAATTATGAAGTAAGACCTAAGGTTTGAAATATTTACTATCGTAACAAAGGGTAGGAAATAATATAATTATATAAATATAAAACAAAATGTCTTGAACAATTAGTTGGGTTAATTGGTTTTTAAAACACGGAGTAATGACATTTATATATCTAACAGCCTCTTAATTGATAAGGCCACGATAAAAATCCTAATTCCATTTAAGTTTTGACATCTGTCAGATCGTAAGTGGCGCGAAGCAAAGAGTTTTAGATTCGTTTCAGTAATACCCTGTTACTTTTAAAGTAGTAATTTATATTAACTTTTTTTTTGACATAAAATATTAATAAGCATATGAAGTTACCTGGAACTATAAATAGGTTTGCTTTGAATGAATTAAATGAATAGACTCGGTGTGAAGTGAGCCGCGCGTCAACTTGAATTACTTGTTTTGTTTATTGTTTCAAACTCAACCTGCGCGTAACTTGTCACATCACTACTGATACTACGAACTTGCTTAATTTATAATATTCCCGTGATTTCAGAATATCAAGGAACTATTTGATTGTAGACACTGGTATTTCTTTTAAAAATGCACAAAATAAAAATGTGTACATAAAATATGTCTATATAACTGTTATTGAAAATGATACTGTTGCGTTATTAAATGTTTCTTCTTGTACTTATGTTTCGACTGTTTGGGGACATATTTAAAAAATAATTATTACTACATTATTAAATATTACACAATTATAAATTCGCGTGATTTAATTAAAATAAATACTTAACAACAATATAACCTCTGTCACTCTAATAAATAATTAAATTAATTAAAATTTACCAAGTCCGAATTCTCCGTGGTCGTGTCATCGAGTAAAACGTTGAAAATTCAATTTCCAGTTGCTCATTGTTGTCACAGACGGTATTGTCGACAATCCGTGATAGCGTAACCCTCTTTACGCGTACATATGACATTTGGTTTCCCAGTCCACGTATGGACTCATTTAGATATATAAGACTATTGTAAGTTCTGTATAGGGTTTGAAACAATATCTGATATCTGATTATGGCGAAGTTTTGACATGTTTATCATGTACTTATTACTGCGTAGAACGCGCGCACACCTTTGACTAAATTATCGCACTGTTTGTTTTTTTTATAGGTAAAGCGGGCAAACGAGCAGCAGATCGCTTATTAAATGATCCGACGCCCATGAACATCCGCAACGCCAGGGGGATTGCAGATGCGCTGCCGGCCTCTAAGGGAGGAATACGGTATTTTCTTGAAGGCCCCTAAGTCGTACCTGTTTGGAAATACCGCTGAGGACAGAGTATTCCACAATGCGGCTGTACGAGTTGTTTGCTGTTTAGTCGCGCTTTGATTCCTATGAGCTTATATGGCGGTAACACTACTCGATTTTTAGTTGTGCAACTAAACTGTTGAATTGGCTGCGAAAATCGAAAATCGCACAACAGTTTTGCGATAGTTTAGTCAACGGTGTGCGCCCGCTCTTAAACAATGTAGAGTTAGTCGTTATTTCCTGTACCCAAAAGCAAGGTCGAAAACCAAATAGACACTACAGCCTGCCTATTGATAGATGTCAGTGGCAGATATAAGCTTAGCTTAAGTCTTCAAGACCTCTTTTGCAGATAGATATATTTGGTTATTTATATTTAATACTAGCTGTTGCTCGCGACTTCGCCCACGTGAAATTAAAAAAATAGTAAAAAAGATACCCTATGTTACTTATTGATAACGTAGCTTTTTAATGGTGAAAGAATCTTGGAAATCTGCCCAGTATTTTTTGAATTATTTCAATATATACAAAAATACAATTCCTTCCTCTTTATAATATTAGTATAGAAGTGTAAAATAGCCCTTGTTTCTCAGTGATAATTGATGTTAAATTTTTTATTATATATTTATTAGTGAGTTTTGGAATTTTTATCTTGCAATATTTTATACACAATATTACGTTTCAAATATACTAACCTCTGCAAACTCGCTAGATATCACCAGCCAAGGTGTCCATTGTTTGTCAATGGCCGGACACGGTCAACACAATAAAACTTTATTGCAGAATCGAATTCGACCCATCGGACATTCGTTTTAACACCTTCCAAGTACAGTCAGCTGCATAAATATGTATACACTTGCTATACTGGTATTATAAATAGGAAAAAATATTCTTGTATTCTTGTTTATATTGAAATAAATCAAAAATTTCTTGGTCGATTTCAAAAATTCTTTCACCATTAAAAAGCTACGTTATCGATTAATAACATAGGTGATCTTTTCAATTATTTTTTTTAATTCAACGCAGACGAAGTCGCGAGCAACAGTTAGTCTATACTAATATTGTAAAGAGGAAAGATTTGTATTTTTGTATATATTGAAATAGCTCAAAAACTACTGGACCCATTAAAAAGCTACATTATCGATGAGTAACATAGAATATGTTTTTAATTCCACCCGGACGAAGTCGTGAGCAACAACTGGTTTATTATAAAACGTTATTACAACAAAAAACGGTATCATAGAAATCTTATCTTTCGTCACAGGAAAACGTTTACAGCCTTAACAAATTTGTTACTCTATAAATGTACTAGCCGTTGCTCGCGACTTCGTCCCCGTAAAATTAAAAAATAATAAAAGATATATAAAAGATATAGCCTATGTTACACAGTTAAATTACCTTTCTAATGGTGAAAGAATTTTTAAAACAGGCCCAGTAGTTTTTGAGTTATTTCAATACATACAAAAATACAAATCTTTCCTCTTTATAATATTAGTATAGATTTCTGTAGAAGTCGATAATTTAGATAAATATGATACAAAAGATAGTTGGCCGGTAGCCAGAAATATGGCTGCTGTAGACGACAAGTCAATTTGCCGGATCTCCGGATCTATTGCGCTTCGATGACTATCTTTAGGCAACAGACTTACAAAAGATCTAGATATGCCAGCCTAATAGTTAAAGGTAACAAACATTTTTATCAGTCGTGGGTTCAAATACATTCGATTATAATTAACTCATACTGCTTGAAACAATAATTAAATAATTGATTTTTATTTTATCTAATAGCTTTTGCCTACGACTCCGTCCACGTGGAAAAAAGGAAGTAGCCAACATGTACTTCCAGACTATCCTCTAAATCGGTGCCAAATTTCATCGAGATCCATTCGGCCGTTAAGGTTACAAACTCTAATAAACATCAATCCATCCAAAAATTCGCGTTTATAATATTAGTAAGATTTCCCAGCAATAATCATACTAATATAAATATGAAAATTTGGATGGATAGATGTTAATTTGTATCTCCAAAACGTATTAAAAGAACACGATGAAATTTGTCGCAAATGTAGAATATAGTCTGGAAGAATAAATATGCTTCGTACTAGGTTTTTTCTTAAATCCTGCACTAACAGTCACGGGCAAAGGGTAAACAATAAAAATACAACAAAAACAATGTTTTATACTAATATTCGCCCGCGACTCCGACCATGTGGAATTAAAAAAACAAAAGAGAGCCTTTGTGTTTTCCAGACTATTCTCTACATCTATACCAAACATCGAAATTCGTTCAGCCGTTTAGGCTACAAACTCTAACAAACTTCCATCCATCCATCTTAACTTTCGCATTTATAATATTAGTAAAGTAAAGCAAAGTAATATTTCATATATAATAAAAAGTCTTTAATCTTCTTTTAAAATCTATGATTGTACCAAAGACTTTTATCTAAAATTGACAGAAAACGTCAAAAATATCGGATTAATTAAAAATGTACAAAAAAATGTAATGATTAATTTTTCAGTGTTGGAAAGCTTTTAT
Source organism: Papilio protenor (assembly GCA_029286645.1). Lineage (NCBI taxonomy): Eukaryota > Metazoa > Arthropoda > Insecta > Lepidoptera > Papilionidae > Papilio > Papilio protenor. The sequence continues at coordinate 953,502 of JAGSMZ010000014.1, read as the reverse complement.
CCACAATGTGCCTTCGTGTCTGTGAATTTTGGACATGGCGTTTAATGTCCATGTATATTGCTTGCGTCGGGATCTTCGTGGCTTTTATTTTTGGACCCCTTCAAACTGTCGTATATCTTACAGGTACTAGATGTTAGAAAATAGGAATATTGCCCTCTTTTCTTTAGTTACATTACAATTGTACTTGTAAAGAAGTTAAATAAAACATTAAAACTTTGTAACTTATAATTTATTTTCCCTTATAAAGAACTGAAAGAATTAAAAACTAAATTTAGTGTGGATATTAAGTGTATGTTTGAATATAGTTTCGTATTTAAATATTATAAAGATATCTACCCTACCCCTATATCGCGATGCATCGCTTTGTCTGTTGGAGAAATGTTTAGAGGGTTTCCTATAACGCGGATCCATCAATCGCGTTATATAGAGGCTTCCTGTATTCTATAAGGCTCTATTTCTATAGGGCATTCTTTCTTTTGTTTCAGATCAACATTCCGAGATGTCCAGACTTATCAAGAATGAACTTAATCTAGCTGTAATGCTCTGGTTCATCGTTGCTTTCATGTGGCTGATCCTAATCGCGAACGTTATTCTCTTCTTTGGTTGTTTCTATAATAATAACAAATTAGTCATGGTTTATTTCTACGCTATTCTGTTCCATTTGATCGTGGCATTCAATCTGTGTATTAGGTACGCCATCTTGTGTTCGTTTTTCGACAACAAATGCTTCGACCATTCACTTGACAGGAATAGTGATGATAGCTTTACTGGTGTTGGGATAATTTTTGCATTCCTAACATACACCGTCGCTTGGTCTGTGATACTCTTCATTGTTTGGAATTACAAGTTAACGTTACCTGTGTCTTAATCAATTGTTTTATTTTCAACAGGCGACATCTGTGTGTAATTAAAAACAAAAGTAGCCTATGTGTTGTTCCAGACTATCCTCTATATCTATGCCAAATTTCATCAAGATCCGTTTAGCGGTTTAGGTTACAAACTCTACCAAACATCCATCTAAAATTTTCGAATTTACATTAGTAAGAAAGATTTCGTTGCTCCATATTAACTTAGGACATTTAGGGCCTATCCCACCACTAACTGATAGAGACTTAGATAGCTTAAAAATGACGTCACAAACATAAGGGATCAAAACCCGATATTTCCATCATATATTTTACACGTATTGTTATCAGACAATTTACAATTTGGTGGGACTGGCCCTTACGATCTTTAGACGAAGTTCTTAAAATATCGGGGAATATTCTCTTCAAAAATATTCTTCTATCTTATGACTAGTCAACATCTAAAATGTTCTTTTTAAAACATTTATTCTTAGTATACCTGAGATGTATTGAAATTCCTTTCAATATTTTCTATTGTATTCGAAGCAGTAAGATCTTATCGGTTCGATATTCACTGTCGCGTCTACAGTATCCAGTTGAATATTCAACTAAAATATTTAGCTGGATATTTCAAATACTCGTGGCTGAATGCTTAAATACTAAATCAGGCATCTCGGTAACTAAACTGGACTCGAAACGATCCTTAGGGCATTCTCGTGACGGAATGACGGCGAAACCGAGGTATAAACAAGAAGTGACGTTAATACAATATTAATAAAATTAACAATACTAGCTTTCGGCTGCGACTCCACAGAAAAAAAATTAGTAGCTTTTATGTTCTTCCAGATTATGCTCTTCATCTGTGACAAATTTCATCGAGATCCGTTATACTGTTTAAACTAAACATTAACAAACATCCATCTAATCTTTCCCATTTATAATGTGACTAAAACAATATTGAACGAATAATGTAGAGGTATAAAAGCAAATACAGTTCAATTCATAATTTTTTAGGTTAGTTTACATTTAATAAGTTATTGCTATGCTTAGTTTAAAATATAAGGATAGGCGTATTTGCTTTTATACCAGTAAATTAAAAAACATTTATGCTTATTTCTAACTAGCTTTCGCCCGCGACTCCGTCCGCGTGGAATTAAAAAAAACAAAAGTGAGTAGCCTATGCGTTCTTCCAGACTATCATCTACATCTATACCAAATTTCATTGAAATCCGTTCAGCCGTTTAGGCTACAAACTCTAACAAACATCCATCCATCCATCATCCATCCATCCATCCATCCATCCATCCATCCATCTAAACCTTCGCATTTATAATATTAGTATGAAGTATGATTTTACTATAGGAAAGAACGATTACATGTCACTTGTTTTTCCCGTCGGGCCGCGATAGATCGGTGTAATGCAAATTCTTTCCCATTGCCCTATTCGAATCCATTGTATGGTAAAAAATACTATTTTATTCTACAAGCTATTGCTCGCGATTTCATTCACGTGAAATATAGTAGTTATAGTCTATGTTACTCGCAGATAAATTACCTTTCTTAGGGTGAAAGAAGTGTTAAAATCGGCCCAGTAGTTTTTAAGTTATTTCAATACATACAAAAATACAAATGGTTTCCTCTTTGTATTATTAGTATTGTAGACATTAGCAATCGATGTCTATTTGTACGATGTTTAAAAAATCGTACGTGGTCCAAAATACCCTATTTATCATTCGGTTGAAAAAACAAACTAGAATTTAAACAATTCTCGCGAGTACAACATTAACAGTAATAATGAAATTGTTCGCGAGTCATTTAGCTGGGAGTTGCAACAGATATCGTGTGTAGACGGACAGACAAATTGCTGCGAGCACTTCATTAGTACACCCAGTCGAAATACTTCGAAATACACAAAGCAAACATTTAACTTTGCAATTTTCAAAGCAAAATAATTTTTTTCTTACCTTTTGCTTACCAGGTGATATAAGAAACTACAAAGGACAGTAGATTACATTCTTTGTGCATTATAGTTACAAAGGAAAATTCATTTTGTTTTTTTTTATATAATGTACTTCAAGTCTAAAGCAAAAGTAAATTTCTTTAAATTAAAAACACTACAATATTCCGTAGTTACGTAGCACTATCTACGTAAGCAGTATAGTTGATTGTTCAATTATCGTAGAGAGGCTACGAATTTACGTAGCAGATGCAATCTATGCTACAAAAGGATATCTTAGAGCGGACGCACACGTTTGATTTAGTCAATTGCGATTGTCGATTGTTTCGCAGCCTATCCAACTGTTTAGTTGCACTAAAAATTGAATAGTGTGTACCTCCACATTATTTCAGTTCATAGGAATCAAAACGAGACTAAATAGTTGTGCGATAGTTTAGTCAAAGGTGTGCGCGCTCTTAGGATTTATCTTATTGATTAAAATAAGTAATAAAGTATCTAAAGCTGAGAGTTGTTTTAATATCATTTGAATTAGAATCGTTTATTTCTTTTTAATTAAATTTTAATTTGATCTTTCCTTCTGTATGTGGGTATTCGCAAAAATGTTCATTAACGAAGTCCGAGCAACGCAAACGATATACGGATGCAGACGAACTCATATGTATGTAAAATACAACGTAGAATACAGTACTATGTACGCTTGTTAATAATTTTCCATAGACGGCGAGCTTTTTTTATTGTACATTTCAACGGAAGTTCCGACTGCACAGGAAAAGTTTCGTAGACTGTAACTAATGGCCGTGATCTTCGTAAGTCGAGACGATATTCTATGCACAGTTAACAATTGTGAATGAAAAAATTTTTTTAAATACATTTTATATCACGTGAAAATTGGAATTCATTGAAATTTGTATGAAAATATTTGTGTTTAATGTGGTTGCTTTTAGATAGTAATAAAATAAGTACAGCCAGTATTTAGTACCTATCTATACTAATATAATAAAGCGTAAACACACACTTCTTTGTTGCCTAAGATGTCAGCAATCACAGCATATTTTTGAATAAATCTTTTTTTAATAAAAAACCCTACACTTACTTTACGCTTTAGGCTATATATTTTAAATTTAAATAAACAGAGTGTTCCAGAAAATGTATTTGAAATTATAATTATACTAGCTGTTGCTCGCGACTTCGTCCGCGTGAAATAAAAAATAAAAAACATAGTTTGTTACTCACTGATAACGTAGCTTTTTAATGGTGAAAGAATTTTTGAAATCGGTCCAGTAGTTTTTGAGTTTTTTCGATACATACAAATATACAAACCCTTCCTTTTTATATTAGTATAGATAATACGATATGTGATTCACTTCAATATTTAGGAACCGAGACAAAAACTATAGAAGTAGGGAAATATCTTGCTTCTTACTAATATTGTAATTATATGTTTTGATGGATGTTTGGGAGAAGATATCTCCAAAACGGCTCAACATATCCGTATGAAATTTAGCACAGATGTAGGACTTAGTCCGAAAGAACATGTACATGTTTTTTTTTTTAATTCGGCGTGGACGAAGTCACAAGCAAAAGCTAGACAATAATATATGAAAACAAAAAGAAATACCGATCATTCAAACGTAGGATATTTCGAACATAGTTTTAAAGCAAATTGTTTTCGAAACAATGCTTCACGTACGTTTCCGTTCTTATCCTTTTTTACAAAACGCACGGGTTTTGTGTTTTTTTTTCTACATACAACAGACGTATGAACTGAGAAATGCGACTCTGTTCGTTAATTGCTTTTTTAAAACGCATTCCGCGCTCGCAAGTTTTTTAATAACCCCGCCAGGTGGAGCTGGAATTACGTAAACTGCGCCGACGGAAATATATCCCTGTGAGTTAATAAGGAAATACATTTATATTTCATTGTGTATTAAGTTTGAACTTTCTAATACTAGGATAAAATAAAAAACTAATTCAACATTTAAGTTTCTGATTTTCTCGAGAACCTAAGCAGCGCCATCTGTTGTCGAGTAGCATAAATAGAAGATTTTTAAATGTTTATAATTTTTAACTTTCTATCTTCATTTCGCATCCGGTTTTTGTAACAATGTTTGCTTATCTAACAATAATTAATGAAATGTTAGAATTAAAAAAACTAATTCAACATTTAAGTTTCTGATTTTCTCGAGAACCTAAGCAGCGCCATCTGTTGTCGAGTAGCATAAATAGAAGATTTTTAAATGTTTATAATTTTTAACTTTCTATCTTCATTTCGCATCCGGTTTTTGTAACAATGTTTGCTTATCTAACAATAATTAATGAAATGTTAGAATTAAAAAAACTAATACAGTAATTAAGTTTCTAATTTTCTCGAGAACCGAAGCAGCGCCATCTGTTGTCGAGTAGCATAAATAGGAGATTTTTAAAGGTTTATAATTTTTAACTTTCTATCTTCATTCCGCATACTGTTTTTGTAACAATGTTTGCTTATCTAACAATAATTGATGAAATGTTAGAATTAAAAAAAAACACCAGGAGTCAGCGTCAGGCGCCACCTTGCGGATAAAACATGTAACTATAGCATTCATAAAATATTCAAACAGGCAGAAAGTTACAATGTTATTTTCGGGATCCATTCCAATGGAAAATAAACTTACTACATTCGGAGTAAGGTTTAAAATCAGTTAATCGTTACTGTAAGAAATAACATCACTGAAATATTAAGGCAAGGTAACTCCGTAAGGTAATATACGTATATCGCACTTTCCAAATAAGAAACGGATACGAAATATTTGCCATATTTATACATTATTATAATAAAAATATATATTAAAATCAAATACGCACATAATTGTAAAGCTTTAAATTTAGCAAATTTAACTATAGCTTGCTAAAAAAATTATTGGAAACAGTTCATCGTACAACATGCAACTTTTGACGGAGAGAAAATTGTGTTTAAACTTAGAACGATAGAGCGAGACAAACATATTACTGTACCACTAATTACATACGGATAGAAAGAGACAGCCTCTGAGTCGATATACTAATTTTTAATGTGTGAAACAATAGTGACATTGCTCAGTACACCTGTACGAACACAGTGTTTTGAAAGTATGGGGAGTAATGTAAATTTTGCGACACAGTGTCGTAGTTGGAACACGGTCTGTGTTGGGGAGGAGAATCTGTGTGGAGTGCGCGTGTGTGCGTCGCCGGAGGGAGATGCGAACGCTGGGGACGTACGGTCAGCAAAATACAAACTATGAAAGTTTAAATTGAAACTGTATTTAACATTTGCCTTAGATTTCTATTTAATTGTTATTGAATTCAAAACCAAATTATAGTGTGTGTTTGTTGCATTTTAATTCAAAATGAAAATATATATGTCTCGTAATACTAATAAATTAAAATGAATCTTTATTAAATGTTGCTCTGTAACTTAGATGTTTTTTTAAATAGTCAGAGCATCCGATGTCGTTGTTGCTGTCAGTACAACTAATCTCCGCCACCCTTCTATAATAGGCCATCTCCTCGTTTCCATGGCGACCGTTCAAAATGGCGGCCGATCCCCCGCGCCTCCCCGCGCGCCGCTCTACGGGTATATAAGGCCTCCCCAGGCATTCAGCCGTCAGAGAGCCAGTACGCGTTGTTAAGAGTGCATGTCACTCGTGTTTTTTTCACCAGTTTTACTTCGAAATACCCTTTAATTTAACGCCCACCAACTTCCTATCCTCCTGTTGATTTCAATAAATATCCAACTATATTATTTTTATTTTGTTTCATTTTTTTTTCCGTTCGCTTATTTGTGCTGTGAGCGGTACATCAAAGGTAAGTGAAAACGGCGATATATTTAAGATTTACATAAATGTCGCGGTTTTGAATTTCGAAGTTCATTAAATATTTTTAACACTTTCACAAGAGGGTAGTTATCGATTTCTGAGCAGACGCGCGGGGGTAAAAATAGCAAGTCTGATCTCGGGCGTGTTGAAGTAAAAATCACCTTACGGTTTTACCTTAAGGTTGATTTTTCCGTGTTACCTGTTTCATCAGACTATTCTAGTAGTTCGATGGAAATAATTAACGAGTAGATGGCGTAAGTGTCGTCAGATTTTTAACTTACTTTAACGATTCGAGATCGTGGACGGTTATAATTTTTCGGTTAAATATCCTAACGGTTTTACGGATACGTTGACCTTTTCAGTTAACGTATATTGATTAGATTTTAATTTAAAACTGATTTGAAGAACTTTAATTCTTATGAATTAAGCAAGACTAAGTTACGGTTTGCGTCTGCTTGAAGCGAAATATTTTGAAGTTATTTCCACATTTATATGTTACTAGCTTTCGCACGCGACTCCGTCCGCGTGGAATTAAAAAAAACAAAAGTATTTTTCCAGAATATCCTCTAGATCTGTAAATTGCACCGAAATCGGTTCAGCCGTTTAGGCTACAAACTCTAACAAACATCTATCTATCCATCCATCTAAACTTTCGCATTTATAATATTAGTAAAATTCAACACTTAAACGTAAGAAATGTAATTTTTAAAAAATCATTCTATGGTACTTAAGTACAAAGACATCATCATGATTATTTCATTTTTTTTAAATCACCGAAATAACTTATTTTCTTAAAATGAGGGTTTTCGTCCATGAAGCGCCATTAGTCTTTCGGTAAAATATACGGAAAAGCGAAACGTATCTACGTTTCGCTTTTCGCTTTTTTCCTGATCTCAGGAGTTCAAATCTAAAACAACACTGAGAAAGCAAAAAAATATTTTTTTTGCATTCCACTGAATTTCTCCTTCAGTACAAGAGGATAAAGACATTTTTCAAATAAAAACACCTGAAAATCGTCATCATAATTAAAACACATACACAAAATTTTCAAAGTTAAACCAAACAATTTACTACGATTGAGAATGGAATCTTAGGATCTCATTCGTAGATTTTAACTACATTAAAATCATAAGACAATTTTATATTAAACCAATTGGCGATTAAAGTCCGTAAATATCAAATAAAACGATGATTGATGCGTTTATATTAATTAAAATTTAATTGTGGTCGGCGCTGTGGAAATTTGCGGCGTTATCGACCGCTACCGCCGCCTACCGGGAGAATATCATACTAATTTCGCACTCATCAAACATATTGCCTAAACTATTATTAGTACCAACTGAGCCGATCTTACTCTAAATTAGGGTATGTTAGGCCAATATCCTTTTTTCCCGGTCCTACCCTTTTTTAAAAGACGGGAAATCAAAACTTTTGGGCGTATAATATGGCCGCCTTGAAGGGCGTAGATTCAAACAATTTAATCGTTTTTGCGAACATTGTCTTTTATTATTACGGAGTTTTAAAATTTTAGTCTTAAGGGCGCACATCTTTGACTAAACTATCGCACAACTGTTGTGCGGTTGTCGATTGTTTCGCAGATTCAACTGTTTAGCACAACTAAAAAATGAGTAGTGTGCACCTCCATATAAGCTGATAGGAATCAAAGCAAGATTAAACAGTTTTGCTAAAGTTTAGTCAAAGATTCGAATTTCCTTTTATTACAGCATTAGTTTAATTTATAGCGGCAGAGCCCGCTTTAACATCTTCGCACGAATGGGCCGGCTCGCCCGGTGTAATACCACGACCACACAGAAAACAGGCGTGAAATGGAAGCAATTCCGCGTTTCGTCTGATGAGTGTGGTGCCGGAGGCCTAATTTTAGTCCCTTTCCCTTTCCACCCTTTTCTTAAGAGCAAAGGATGGGAAGGAAAAGTGGATTTGACGGTGGAGGAGACGCATAGGAAGGGGAAATATCTCTTTATGTGCGTCTCCTCCTCCGTCAATTAAGGGTGGACAACACATCTGCAATTGCGGATATTAATGGGCAGCGGTCGCTTTCCATTTCGGTGGATTCAGGTGGCCGCATGCTCGTTTGCCACCTTATATTATTAAAAAAAAAAATTAATAAATTACCTAGTAGTTAAAAACTTAATATGGTAACTAAGAATTTAACACGAGCCTTTTGGAAGTCGTGTAAATTCTACTTGAATGTTTTAGACTCTAATTGAAACAAATGGGTTTTCTGAACGCTTATGAAAAAATATAGCTAAAGGAGATAGTATACCTTTCGCTATCACCCCCGAGGGAGTTGAATTATTTTTCCACGAGGGGTTGGAGTAAATTATTTTCATATAATGCATTATTTGAATGCATTTGTATGATTCTAGAAGATTTAGAAATTTGCGACGTATTTAAAAGGCCCAGGTTCAATATATTTTCAAACGAGCGTTCGCCCGCGACGCCGTCCGCGTGGTACTAAAAAAAGTGGGTAGCCTATGTGTTCTTCCAGAATATCCTCTACATCTATACCAAATTTCATCGAAATCGGTTCAGTCGTTTAGGCTACAAACTCTAATAAACATCCATCTAAACTTTCGCATTTATAATATTAGTATGATAGTATGATTAACTGTCTACGCGCCGAAGTTTTGATTTAAATCCGAAAATATATAAAAATAAGAGGAAAAAAACAATTATAAACGTCAAAATGTAAATGACAAACAAAAATTCCGTTTAAAATTTAATTCAGTATGTCACAGCGGCTTATAATGTTTTCACTTCTATGAAAACTTATTAAATACCACAAAACACAAATAATATCAATTCACTTAAGTTATTCTGCTTAAATCTGCGGACTGTTTGAACAGCATTTACTTTATTAACTCATGAAAAAAGCATTAATTATTTGGTTAAATATCGATAAATTGTAATTTAGAGGAAACGAGCTTTCGCCCGCGACTCCGTCCTTGTGGAATTAAATTAAAAACAAAAGTGAGTAGCCTATGTGTTCTTCCAGACTATCCTCTACATCTATACCGAATTTTATCGAAATCCGTTCAGCCGTTTAAGCTACAAACTCTAACAAACATCCATCCATCTGAACTTTCGCATTTATAATATTAGTATGATTAGTATGATGTACCATATAATAAAATTTCATTTTAATCAATTGTACTAAAACAACATTAACAACTAAGTAGAAACCTTATAGACACAGTGAAATATATTAAAAAAGTTAAAAATATCTCTATCTTATTTCCAACTCGAAATTGTTCACAATTTTTCTGAAGGACGGTGAAAAACTTGAAAAATTTCCAGTTTGTTGATTCTAGTTACGGAGGCTAGTTCGTATTCCGCGATAACTTAATGACTTTGTAATGACGCTGTTGAACTGAGACGAGTGTTCTCAAAGTTTTCCGTATAATGACGTCACAATTTGATAAATTTCAAAGCCTTAGGCGACAGATGAGATAGATTTTAATTTCTGTAGTAAAAAAATCTAGATCAATTACTTTTGTATGTTATTATAGTATAGCTTTCGTCCGCGATTCCGTCCGCAAATAATTTAAAAAATAAACAAAAGCAAGTAGCCTATGTGTACTTCCAGACTATGCTCGACAACTATGCCTAATTTCATCGACATCGGTCAGCCGTTTTGGCTACAAACTCTAACAAACATCCATCCATTTAAACTTTCACATTTATAATATTAGTAAGATTACGGACCTCCTTTCTATGAAGGAAAACATCGTGCAACCTGCATATATTGGCGAAGAAATTCGAAGATATGTGTGAAGTCAACCCGCAGTGCAGCATGGTTGATTATGCCCTAGTCAACCTTAACTCAGGGTAGGCTCCGAGCCCCTCATTGGGGATATATAGTGAGCTGATGATGAAAAAAGAACGGTTTCAAAGACTTCAAAACTTAATTTATATTGAAATAACTGTAACAATGTTCAATTCACATTTATCAATACTTTGTTCTAAAGAATTCTAATAAGAATTTTTGGTGCTTCGCCAACTTTGGTGAACATCGAGTTGCAAGAAATGTCATAGTTTGCGCAGCTTCTAGACAAGAACAAAGTCCAAATCATCTAAATTGATATATTTGATACTAGCTTTTGCCCGCGACTTTGTCCACGCAATATTAAGAAAAAAAAAGTAGCCTATAATATGCCCGTCTATGTCAGCTACCCTTCAGTGAAAGTCCGGTCGAAATCGGCCCAGCCGTTTCGGAGATTACCTGGAACAAACACGGCTTGCGGACAGACAGACAGACAGAAAGACAGACAGACAAAAAAAAATTAAATGCGATTTTCGTTAACAGCAACGCAAATACACCATCTTCCCGAAATCTGGAATTTTTCTTTTGATATTACAAACAGACACTCCAATTTTATTATATGTATATAGATAATAAATATATTAAAACACCAATATAACGAGTCTCAGTTAAACTATAATCAATATTTAACCTTAAACAATAACTACGTAAAGTCTAAAATAGAAACAACACTATCTGCTTTTCTATTTCAATCTTTCTAAAATTCAAAATTGAATCCAACATCTCCTGTAAACAAAATCTATTATGTGCTAAAGTGAATATATAACGCAAACTCTCTTCATAAAATATTTATGTATGAAAATTGAATGGAGCAGGAGAGCGCCGCTAGGGGCGCTAGTGGCGCGAAGCCTTACTCACTTATGTACATTGAGTAGAGTTAAACTCTAGATGCTTTTATTTAAAGTGCTTCTGCGTTTTGGTTTAGGTTTCTGCAAAATTCGAAACGAATTTCACAATAAATTTATCACTGCATAGTATAAAAAAGCCGCTTCTCGCTGTCTGTCTGTATGCTTAGATAGTTTAAACTACGCACCGGGTTTTGATGTAGTTTTTTTAACAGATAGAGTGATTCAAGAGAAAGGTTTACATTACATAGTAGAGAAATACTGATTTTTAGAGGTTTCTAATGTGATGTTAAACACATTTTCGTATCAGCATTAGACCCGTGTGAAGCCGGGTTGCTAGTATTAAATAAGACAAAAAGGTATCTTAGACTTTTATTTCTATAACTATCTAGTTTTGTAGCGGTACTAGGTAGTTAGTAAAGACCTAAATTAAAGCATATTGGAGTTGTATAAACAAAACCTAACCTCACTTGTTAGTCGTAATTTCAAATACAATGAGCATAATTTACAATAAAATTACGATGAATATAAAAAAAATGTAGTTATCACCTTCTGAAATATTTGTCAAATTAACTATAGAAATATTAAATATGTAAGTAAATAATTTGTAGTAGTTAATTCGGTTTTTTTCAAAGTAATATATAGTAAGGTTAATAATAAAAGGGGTCAATGGTAGATCGCAAGGTGGAAGGCGCAGGGAGCGTCTGGCCGCGATGCTGGGTCGATACAGCGCGTCTGTCACTTAGTGATGCTACTCTATCAAATGTATCGATATCGATGTTTTTAGTATTCATTGTAATTAAGAAATATTGGCTACATTTTTACTTAAATTCAACTGTTTTTTGTATTTCGTTTTATATTTCGATTTTGATGGATAGAATTGAAAACGATAAAAGTTTTAAAAATTGTAGCTCAGTTTGATACGCATTTTTTATATATTACGAGTAGCTCACGAGAAGTGTTCTTATTTTCTATATTGTATTTGGTGACTAGATCTTATTTTTTTTTAATATTCGAAAATTGTAAAACTCTCGTGATTATTTAGACTATCATTAGAAAATCTTACATATTTAAGTTACGTAAGAGTACCTTTCCCGTAAATTGATTCTCCGCGACGGCCACTAACAATATTTTCTCTATAATTATCGGTCTACCCTCAATTTTCGCGCCATTAACTAAGATGATGGTCCATCAAAATCTCGTCGCATTTTACTCGATTAAATTTACTTAGAAATTCAATAAAACCGTTTAGTTCCTCAGTGGGTATAATTTACTTCTATCTATTAGTAAATTTATAGAGAAATAATTCTTTGTTTGATTTTTTACATATCAAGAAAGATTTTCATGCACACAATTAAGGAGCCGATCGGCTCAACGAAAAACAACTGAAGTTAATTATTTTTGACTTAATTCTAACAAAAAAAATAACTGTTAGTATACATCTGAAATTCGGTAAAGAATTTCATTTATCATTCTCTTCACACCTGCACTTTGGCCGTCAAAAATTAGTCACTCCTAATGAAAAGGGGTTCACGGAATTTAATTTGTCAAGGCGTTCGATGCGTCTTGCTGCCCTTTCAATTAGTTCAATTTAAATTGACTTTGATTTAGTGTAAGGCACTTCATCTTCGCTTCCGTTTTGGTAATATTTTAAGACTCTTTGTTTTGTAACTGACAATTATTGCTTATCTACAAGTAATTTAGCATTTTACGAAGCTTTAGTCTTTTTTCCGTGAACTTTATTCATGTTAATAATTAAATTTTAAATTCAGCTATACACTTTATTCTCAAATTTAATATATATCAATATTTTGAATTGAGTTTTAACTTTTTATTACAAAATTTTTAACTACGCAATTTTATCGATGATTGTAAACTTCGCGGTCACATCACTAGATTTTTCCCCTATATCGTTCTACCATCTATACATAGTGCGTGTATTATGATTGTAAGGGACCTTCTGTCTACATCAGTCAGTGAATTCATCTGAGAGGTGTACAACATTGCTTTTAAATATACTTCTAGCGATGTCAGAAATGTAAATTTATTCAGCGATCTCGGATGATGCGTTATTTTTAGAGATAAATATTAATTACTAACTCGTACAAAAACAAAAATCGATTCTGCACGAAAGATGTATTTTTTCTTTTAATTTCATGTTTATTTTTTAGACTTAAATGCCAAATATTTAAGTAGCAGAAGTCAAAATGAAATTAATTTTCTCTGCATCCCTCTAGGTCATAGGCTTGATGTATGTTGTTTTTCTTATGTAATCTCAGTTCTTACTAATATTAAAAACGCGAGAGTTAAGATGATTTTTTTTATGATTTAAAAAACAGCGCTTGACCACAATCCCACCTATAGTTAAGTGGTAATGGATGTTAGAGTTTGTAGCCTAACTGCTGGACGAATCTCGATGAAGTTTGGCATAGATGTAGAGGATAGTCTGGAAGAATATATAAGCTTTAACATGTTTTTTTTACTACTTACTAACGTACTGACTGAATCTAGTTTTTTATATTCGTCTTCCAAATCTGGTGATTTTTTTTTCACAAATCACATACAAGCTATAGGATAAAAAATAAAATACTGAACATGCAACCCTAGTAACAACCCCATAGTAAACAGTAATAAAAATCTTATTCATGCAAATTAGATACGATACCTCCCTGTTCAGTGGAGATTACAGACTCTTATACAACTTACAAATTATAATTATGCGAGTAAAAGCCTTTGAAGTTTTGATTAGGGTTACATCACTGGAATAACTACAAGTATTTTGTACAGATTATAAATTAAATTGTACATTAATAATGTTGCTATATAACTATACTAGCTTTCGCCCGCGACTCCGTCCGCGTGGAAATAAGAAAAACAAAAGTGAGTAGCCTATGTGTTCTTCCAGACTATCCTCTACATCTATGCCAAATTTTAACGAAATCCGTACAGCCGTTTAGGCTACAAACTCTAACAAACATCCATCCAACCTTCCAAACTTTCGCATTTATAATATTAGTATGATATATCATACTAATCATACTAATACTAATATTATAAATGCGAAAGTTTAGATGGATGGATGGATGAATGTTTGTTAGAGTTTGTAGCCTAAACGACTGAACGGATTTCGACGAATTTTGGTATAGATGTAGAGGATAGTCTGGAGGAACACATAGGCTACTCACTTTTGTTTCTTTAATCCCACGCGGACGGAGTCGCGAGCGAAAGCTAGTATAGCTATATATATATATACCGGGTTGCTGAAGTTTCCATTTATTTTATCACTAGCTTTCGCCCGCGACTCCCTCCGCGCGGAACTAAAAAAACAAATGCAAGTAGCCTTGTTCTTCCACACTATCCTCTACATCTATGCCAAATTTTAACGAAATCCGTACAGCCGCTTAGGCTACAAACTCTAACAATCATCCATCCAACCTTCCAAACTTTCGCATTTATAATATTAGTATTAGTATGATATGTTTGGTCAGTACGCACCATTCGAGATGTCATATCAAAGAAGTCGTTTACGTAATCTTTAATTATTCAACTTTTCCTAATTATATATGATTTCGGATCTATAATATTAGTATGATTTTTGTTAATTTACTTTGTGCTTGTGCTAGGAATCGTTTACAATAATCGAATTCAGGATTCGAACCCTCGACCACGTGTTCGGAAAACCATTAGGCTATTTGCGCTTTAGTTCGTTATATTATAACTATCTTTTATATACTTCCTTCTTAAAGAGCATAATATAAATGAAAGTTCTAAAGCGAAATCTGCAGTTCAACTCAAATATAAAGTCCGTTAATAATTTCATAGCAAACGAGATTCTCTGAGTTTGCTCTTCATCAAATGTACGTCGAATTTTCACTCGTAATTAGAGAAAACTGCGCTTTAATTAGAAAACTACCAAAAAATGTTAACTTCTAAACCAGAATTGAATTCAAAATTTTTTAATTATCAAAAATCTCTAGCTAGCATAATTAATTTCAAGATAAAAGACTGTGAGTTGTCTATGGTTTTACCATGAAACGAAAAAAATGTTTTAAATACGTTTTAATGTAAACGTACCTTTTTATATCGTAACTATATCATCATCATCATCATCATCTCCTTATCCTACTCCCGTAGGGTCGGCGCAACAGGTTTTTGTCCTCCACATAACTCTATCATACGTCATCTCAGTCATCACTCCCTTTTTGACTGTATGACTCGTTTAAAAGAATGTAATGTTTAAAGTTGCCATGTGGTTCATATGGCAACATATTTCCTGTTTCACAACCCTACGAGAATATCATATGTAGCGTAAAAGTAATTAGTGCAATTAATATTTACACTTTGGTATAAATTTTCGACACTTAACTGACGTTGAATGATGACCATTCGAAAATATCGATTTCATATGGGTCCATGAATAAAAAAAAAAGTAGTCTATGTGTTCTTCCAGACTATCCTCTACATATATTCCTTTCATCGAGATCAGTTCAGCAGTTGCTAATTCTAACATCCATCCATCTAAATTATAATATTAGTAGGAATTCTTGTTTGTTTTTACGACAATTTTGCTTCCTTGATGTTGGCAGCTTGTAGTTTATAATCCGTTTCCCATAAGATGTTTTCCAATTTATTTACCCCCTAAGGTTAATAGCGTGAAAACATATAGCCTAAAGGTTTTTATTAAAGAACGAATTATTCAAAAATATGCAGTGATTGCTGACATCCTACGCCACAAAGTAGTGTGTGTATGCTTTATTATATTAGTATAGATATAGATTGACTAGATTATTCAATAACTAAAGAAGGAAATAACCACAATGTTTCAATTAACTAATATTTTATGAAATAATTGATTAACACTGCAATCTGTTTCAATTTCGCGTCGACTAATATGGTCGTCGTATTTACATTCAAAATATTCGACATGGTAATTTATCATTCATTCATTCCATTTCCCGTTGAATCTGGCAATATTGATATGAGCTCCGTTATTGCTGCACGTCAGGGCTGCCAACATTGACGCACGACATTTTAAAATATTAGTGTTCACGTATCGATAACTTAATTTCATTGATGTAAAATCTATACTAATATTATAAAGAAGAAAGATTTGGGTTTTTGTATGCATTGAAATAACTCAAACATATCGAAAATTCCATACTTGTGAAAAATACTTCAAAATGCTTCTAAGTAAATGATTTTGATTTAGATGATTTTTTTGTAATATAAAATATTAGTAGATTTTTGTTAATTTACTAATATTTCCTTTAACCATTCCAACTAAGCTCTAGGCTTGTGCTAGGATTTGGTTCACGACAATAGTCGAATGGCGGGATTCGAACCCTCGACCTCAAGATCGGTAGTCCGTACCCCAAACCATTAGGCTATTGACGCTTTAGTAAATAAATAACTATGAAAATTACGATCCATAAAATGTTTTACATAGCCAGGTAATATCTAAACGACCCGATTTAACACCTCAATAGTTGTTACACAAACAGACAAATGACCTACAAATTGTGTGTAGTAAGGAGGGAGATTAAGCACGATTTTCATCCCTTAATGCCGTAAAACCTATAAATTCACAACTCGTAATTGTATCGCTGCGTACCTTTAACACTTACTAGCTATCGCCAGCGACTCCGTCTGTCTTTCTTCCAGACTATGTTCCACATTTATGCAAAATTTCAACGAGATACATTCAGTAATTTGGGAGTGCCACGGTCGCATTTTTTCATATAAGTTTGTATTGCAGTTAAAGTGCTCCTTAGGTAGCATACCCTGAGCGCTGGTGATGCTAGAATCATCCCTGAGTAGAGCGTTCCTTGAACTTTTCTATAAGCTTCTATAAATATGACAATTATGAACTGAATATCTTCAATAATCGATATAAAAATACATATCCAAAATAATATGACATTCGTAAACGCAATTTAATTCAACTGAAACAATACGTAGCAATACCTGCCAAATGTTACTGACAATAGAATATTTTGTAGCGAAACTTCAAAGCATTTTTATATCTTTTATCTAACAGCTAAAAAAGCTGGCTGAGAACTGATCAGTTCCCAGTTTGTATCGATTTATCTGAACCATCAGACTGTTCAGATAAAACTGAGCGTGTGTATCGGGCTTTATGAATTCCGCTCAAGCCTGGAACTTACATTTAACACGTTTACTACGTAACAGGCCGATATCGGCCTGCCGCGGTACTTAAGCTTGGTGCGGACGAAGAAAACTATGTCCCCCTCGCTAGTGCGAAACGATTATCTCAAGTGTATACATTACATAAAATGTATACATTATGTTTCAACAAAGTTATAGCTTAATCTATCCTAGTGCTGGTGGGTCTAGAAAGACCTGCCACGCACTGGCGGAACTATCATTGGAGGCGCATTTTGGCCCGCCGTCGCAGATGTAGAATTATTATGTTACTTGCCGCAGCAACGTGTTAAATGAATAGATTTTCTTTTGTTCGCGATTTCGACGCGTAATTCAAAATAAGTTTTGTTCTAAGTCTAGTAGTTTTTGAGTTACATATAATACTAATCGTTATTTTTATATGTAGATGAGTAAATAAAGAATACGAAAGATAATTCCGTCTTCACTTAACTAGAAATGTAATATGTACGTGTCCAATCTTTGAATATAATAATGGATGTAAAACGCAAAGAAATTTTGCGCCTCCTTATCTGAAGCGCCAAACAAGCGAACTGCGAGGGGGAGATCCCCCTTCCGACCACATCTCCCCTAACCCCACATCCCACTCTCAGAAAGGGGCAGATTTTCCTCGCAGGTAAATGAAAAACGCAATTGATTAGCGTAGATAAATTATTCTCGTCAAGCTATTGTTATAAAAACAACCAAAAGCCTTTAACTTCTACTATCATAAACTTTTACAACGTTCAATGTTGTTTTTCAATGTTAAAACAATTTTACAAGTAAATAAAATTGTTTAAACTATCGTAAGACATTATCTTAAGCGAAAATTTTTTTACACTAGCTTTCGCCCGCGACAACGTCCGCGTGTAATTAAAAAAAATAACAAAAGTTAGTACCCTATGTGTTCTTCCAGACTATCCTCTACATCTATACCAAATTTTACCGAAATCCGTTCACTCGTTTAGGCTACAAACTCAACAAACATCCATCCATCCATCTAAACTTTCGCATTTATAATATTGGTAAGAAATAAGAAATAAGATTATTTTATTTTTTACAACTAATTAAAGAATGCTTGCTATTACAAAAATCTTTAACCCATTTATTCCGGGACACTATTAACCGGCGCGGATTTATAACAGATCATGTTTATTGAAACATTATTACACATAGCCTTGCGAAATGCGAGCTAACCCAATCTTATTGATTATTACTCACAGATAAATTACCTTTCTGATGGTGAAAGAATTTTTAAAATCGGCCCAGTAGTTTTTGCGTGAATCAAATGCATACAAAAATACAAAAATACAAAGTTTTCCTCTTTATAATATTAGTATAGATAAATGCGAAAATTTGGATGGATGGATGGATGTTTGTATAAGACTTAGAGCCTGTCCTACCACTGGCTGATAGAGGCTCATATAGTTTAAAAATGAAATTACTGTCAAATAAGGGAACAAAATTCGTAATTTCCATTAAATATTTTACAAGTTGGATTGTTATCAGCGGTTTACAATTTAGTGTGACAGGCCCTTATATTTTTATCCAAAAACCAGACAACAGATAATAGTACCAATTGCGATACAAAAATTGAAAACGATTCCTTTTTACAAACAATCTATTGTAAAAACATTCAAGCGTTTTATTTGAGCTGTATCATTAGATTTATGTAAAAATGTCTTCGATTCATTTCAGATACTGTAATATCTCAATTTATATAACATCAATCATATTTAAGAACTCATTTAAGAAATCCTTTTATATTTCCTTAACGTGAGTTTACGCATTTGAAGTATTCGTTCAAAAACGTATCGTTGTTTTAGTTTAAGAATAAAAGAAATTAGAACAAATTGTATCTGCACTTTAAAGTTAAAGTAACAACATTTAATTCATATTCGATTTATTCTAAGAATAGTAGAAAAAAATGTTGCTTGTTATCTTTTATTAAACCAAATAATATCACGCATTTTCAACTTCACAGACAATATTTCCCGTTTGTAAACGCAAACGTCTCTTTTGAACGTGACATTAGCGCGCCGCCATTTTGAATTCGCTGCCAACATAAAGAATATAATAGACAAAAATGTAAAGAAGGTTATAAATAAGGATCCCACTTAAAAATTCATTAACCACAAACAAATAAAGGTCGGAACGAATAAGGGAATTTAATTAATGTTTCGCTAAGATTTGGGCAAATTAAAAAGCGTTGCCCTCTAGTCTTGTAGGCGTGCGTCTGTCGGGGTCAGAAAGTGGATTTCTTAACATAATTTTTAACTAAAGCTATATACCCATTGTTTTAATTTTATGGTATTTTAATTAGGAATTATTTCAACTGTAGAAATATGACAACATACCTGACTATAACCCAGAGGGATAGACAGACAACAGACAATATGGAATTTAGTATATTTTGTGTTGTTTTTGCTATAAACCAAAACACTATTCAAACATTTATACAGACAATATGCGATTATTTAAAGAAGTCTTGGTAATTTTTTGCGTCATCTTTTAGAATAATAAGAAAATTGGTTATTTTATGTGGAAATCGAGCATGTATAGTTGGTTTTCAAAGCTATAACCATATTTTAAGCTGTTAACAAACAAAAACCTATTGTTATTTCATAACAGGACACAAGGGACGTACGGCATTTAGTAAATGCCGAGCCTATAAAGGTGAGCGCACAATTACGTTCTAATAACTAAATGCCATTGGTATAGGTTACAAGCAAATTGCCAGTACGTCGCCATGACAAAGACTACGTTCGATGGACGATGGAATTTAGTGATGTGATAAACGGAAGTTGGCTTTGTTATTAAATTATTAGCAAATCGTCAGGATAAAACGATGTCGTAAATATAAATTGCCTCTAAATAATTAAAACTTCTTCAATAATTTAGATTAAAATTTTAATACTGCAACTATTTTAGCTATTCGACCCTAGATGGCGCTATGAATTACAAAGAGCAACTATGCACAGCGTCTCATAGTCGCATAGTTTTGAGCTGCGACACGCTCGTTGCGCAGCTGCCGAACTTTGAATTTATGCCAAAATACATAGCCGATAGACACTCACAAGGCAAAGTTTAGGTCAAACTTCAGTTATGGCGACTGTTGATTAAACTTTAGTACAGAACGTTCATTGTCTAGTTTAAGCTCCGCTCTCGGATTGTGGTTGCCTTTTGATATCAAAAACCTCTTCTGTACAACAAATATTTGTATAAATCATCGCCCGTCTCATTGTTTCGAGCCCGTGAAGTTAATTTAATTCCCTTCGTCGAAACAAATCGAGCAGAAAACTTGTTTTAACTTTAATGAATTATGTTTTATTTTGCTTTTTGTGTTTTATGTTGTATTTGTGTTTTTCGTTATTAATGATTTTTATTACTAAATTAATGATGTCTATGAAATAAGATTATCTTAGAAGAAACTCAAAAGAATCCGTAAGTTTAATTTAACAAGCGCCATCTAGTATCGAATAGCATTAGCTCGATATCTTTTGAATTTAAAGACGTCAAAACCATGTAAATACGTTTATCTCACGTTCACACCTGAACGACTCGCATTGCATTTTGCTGGGATTCGATGTAGATTTGGAGTAAATAAGAACCGCTTTCTATATGTTAGTTCCAATTGAATACACTCTAACATCGGATTGGAAAATGTAAAACGTATATTTCAATTGTTCGGCTTAAGAAAGGAATATAAAACATTTTATCGCCTTACAAATACGGTGAAAAACAAAAAAAAGAATGGAGGCGCCGGGTATCGATCCCGGTACCTCTCGCATGCTAAGCGAGCGCTCTACCATCTGAGCTACGCCCCCGATGACCGACTAGCCAAAAAAATGTAAAACTTACTAACAAAAAACACTAACTATAATTATGTTCAAAGATAATAATTTAGATAAACATATCATTTGATACTATGTGAATTGAAAAAAATATTTTATTACAACAATTGTGAATCATGAATTATATTTATGAAAAAAGAAAATATTACCATGAAACTCCACTGACGCTATTCTTCATAAACATCGTATAAATTCTCAAAAAAAGATGCGCCCAACGTGGGGCTCGAACCCACGACCCTGAGATTAAGAGTCTCATGCTCTACCGACTGAGCTAGCCGGGCTGTGACGGATTTGTTGAAATATCAGATTTGGTAATACAAAAAACATTGGAAATTATACAGTAATATTAATACACCGAAATTAGTAACTAATTAGTTATTTAAAATACACCATAAAAGAACGCCTTCATTTAAGCTGAATTATTAAAACTAGCAACATTAACTACAATTAATAAAAATCTGTCACTAGATGGCGCTGTCGAAAGAACAATGCTCCGATGTCTAATTTTTCAAACTTTTATTTACGCAATACGAAAAGCTATTAAAACAGAAAATAGTCTAGACCAATTAAGCGGGTAATAAGTAAAGGTGCTGGATTGCGCTTGTCGGAACAAATTGACCGGAAAATCTATTCAAAAATCGGTTTTAATTAAATAAAAGTTTCAACAATCTTCACAATTTGAAACCGGTAATTGGCGACAGGTTTTTAGAAAAAAAATTAACGGAATTTCCACGACCCCTTGGAGACTACGAAAGCACTCAGCTTTTGCTTCGGTTAAAGTATGTTGGCTGCAGTTTGGATCGATTGCAAACCGCATTTAAACTTATTTCGATTCATCGAGTACGGGAATCGGGAATTGACTTTTCGCTAAAAGCTTTAACAAAACAACTCTTAAATGCTCAGAATTTCCGTTAATTAACACGGGTAGATTTAATTTTGTTCGCTTTAATCCTTTAAGTTAAAAGATCTGATTGTACATTTCTTTTTTAACTACATTATCATAATTGTTTTTTTATAACCTAAAAAGTTACCCTTCTAATATTATAAAGCAATGATATATTAATCATTAATTTGTATTGGATATTATTTCGTGGAAATCTATTATTACTTCCATCAGAGTTATGTTCCAATAATTAGTTGTATTGTTCCAGACGGCGGGTAATTATTTAGTTGGCAACTGACATTTGCCACAGAGAATAAAATATTATTTTGCTTTCGTATCGATTTTGAATATCGATACATCGAAATTGTTGTTGACAATTTTTAATCTGTATTTTCTTAATTTTTGACCAACTTCCCAAAAGAATGAGGTACTCAATTTGTCTGTATGTTTTTTTTATAACCTAAAAAGTTACCCTTCTAATATTATAAGCTAGATTTCGCCCGTGACTCCGTCCGCGTGGAATTAAAAAAAACAAAAGTGAGTAGCCTATGTATTCTTCCAGACTGTCCTCTGCATCTATACGAAATTTCATCGAAATCCGTTCAGCCGTTGAGGCTACAAACTCTAACAAACATCCATCCATCCATCTAAACTTTCGCATTTATAATATTAGTATGATACGAAAGTTTAGATGAATGGATGGATGGATGTTTGTTAGAGTTTGTAGACTAAACGGCTAAACGGATCTCGATGAAATTTGGCATAGATATAGAGGATAGTCTGGAAGAACACATAGGCTATTCACTTTCTTTCTTTTAAATTCCACGCGAACGGAGTCGCGGGCGAAAGCTAGTTTCTAAATATAAATATGATAAAGCAATGATATATTAATCATTAATTTGTATTGGATATTATTTCGTGGAAATCTATTATTACTTCCATCAGAGTTATGTTCCAATAATTAGTTGTATTGTTCCAGACGGCGGGTAATTATTTAGTTGGCAACTGACATTTGCCACAGAGAATAAAATATTATTTTGCTTTCGTATCGATTTTGAATATCGATACATCGAAATTGTTGTTGACAATTTTTAATCTGTATTTTCTTAATTTTTGACCAACTTCCCAAAAGAATGAGGTACTCGATTTGTCTGTATGTTTTTTTATGTGTGTTATAAATCCAGTAGTGGTTTAAGAGTTTTTTAAATGTATCTACAAGATAAATGAATGTTTTCCTACCCTGATTGAAAAAAATATTTTATTACAACAATTGTGAATCATGAATTATATTTATGAAAAAAGAAAATATTACCATGAAACTCCACTGACGCTATTTTTCATAAACATCGTTTTCATTTCATTCGGCAAATTCTCAAAAAAAGATGCGCCCAACGTGGGGCTCGAACCCACGACCCTGAGATTAAGAGTCTCATGCTCTACCGACTGAGCTAGCCGGGCTGTGACGGTCTTGTTGAAATATTAGATTTGCTAAATCAAAAAACATTTGAAACTAAACAGTAATATTAGTACATCGAAATTAGTAACTAATTAATTAATTAAAATATAACTTAAACGAACGCCTTCATTTAAGCTGATTAATCAAAACTAATAACATTAACTACGATTTGTTAGCTAATTAAAAAAATGTGTCGCTAGATGGCGCTGATGAAAGAACAAGGCTCCGATGTCTAATTTTTCAAACTTTATTTACGCAATACGAAAAGCTATTAAAACAAAAAATAGTCTAGACCAATTAAGCGGGTAATAAGTAAAGGTGCTGGATTGCGCTTGTCGGAACAAATTGACCGGAAAATCTATTCAAAAATCGGTTTTAATTAAATAAAAGTTTCAACAATCTTCACAATTTGAAACCGGTAATTGGCGACAGGTTTTTAGAAAAAAAATTAACGGAATTTCCACGACCCCTTGGAGACTACGAAAGCACTCAGCTTTTGCTTCGGTTAAAGTATAGTTGGCTGCAGTTTGGATCGATTGCAAACCGCATTTAAACTTATTTCGATTCATCGAGTACGGGAATCGGGAATTGACTTTTCGCTAAAAGCTTTAACAAAACAACTCTTAAATGCTCAGAATTTCCGTTAATTAACACGGGTAGATTTAATTTTGTTCGCTTTAATCCTTTAAGTTAATAGATCTGATTGTACATTTCTTTTTTAACTACATTATCATAATTGTTTTTTTATAACCTAAAAAGTTACCCTTCTAATATTATAAGCTAGATTTCGCCCGTGACTCCGTCCGCGTGGAATTAAAAAAAACAAAAGTGAGTAGCCTATGTATTCTTCCAGACTGTCCTCTGCATCTATACGAAATTTCATCGAAATCCGTTCAGCCGTTGAGGCTACAAACTCTAACAAACATCCATCCATCCATCTAAACTTTCGCATTTATAATATTAGTATGATACGAAAGTTTAGATGAATGGATGGATGGATGTTTGTTAGAGTTTGTAGACTAAACGGCTGAACGGATCTCGATGAAATTTGGCATAGATATAGAGGATAGTCTGGAAGAACACATAGGCTACTCACTTTCTTTCTTTTAAATTCCACGCGAACGGAGTCGCGGGCGAAAGCTAGTTTCTAAATATAAATATGATAAAGCAATGATATATCAATCATTAATTTGTATTGGATATTATTTCGTGGAAATCTATTATTACTTCCATCAGAGTTATGTTCCAATAATTAGTTGTATTGTTCCAGACGGCGGGTAATTATTTAGTTGGCAACTGACATTTGCCACAGAGAATAAAATATTATTTTGCTTTCGTATCGATTTTGAATATCGATACCTCGAAATTGTTGTTGACAATTTTTAATCTGTATTTTCTTAATTTTTGACCAACTTCCCAAAAGAATGAGGTACTCAATTTGTCTGTATGTTTTTTTATGTCTGTTATAAATCCAGTAGTGGTTTAAGAGTTTTTAAAATGTATCTACAAGATAAATGAATGTTTTTCTACCCTGATTGGAAAAAACAATTTGTATAATGTCGGATTCCGTTGGGCTAGATTGTAAAAAGTGCATTTAAATAATTTACAGAATGTATCTATTTATTTCGACGCAAGAAATATTTTGGTTAGCATTGAAGTAGTACTTCAGGGGATAAGTTTCATTTCACGGTACCACTGAAACATCACTGGCGCGTATTTCTTTTAATTAACATTTTTTTTCACGGCTCGCGGCGTATTTCGCTGTATGAAGTTGTAGTTTTTACATAACTATAGTGTTGGTTTAGAAAATTTTTAAATTAAAAATAGACGTTAGATATTATTAACTGTTTAAACTTATAGCTAAATAAAGGTCTTCTTTTAATACTTTCGATTTTTGGAAAAACTATATTTTAGATATTCTAGATAGATGAAGAAATGAATACGATTTTCTCTATGGAGTTCACCATAACCAGTAATATTTTCATACGAAGTCATAATCAATTTGCCCTTATCCCTATGGAGGGTCGGCACAGTACGTCCTCTTCTATACATTTCTATCAGCCGTCATATCTGAATCCACTCCCTTAAGGATATCCTCTTCCACACAATCCATACTTTCTTCGGTATTCCTCTGCCTTTGTAGCCATCCAGATTCAATCTTAACACCTTCTGGTTTATGTCCTCATCCTCTCCTTTCAAACGAAATTCTACGAGAAGAATAATCAGTAATTGATGTTTTAGAAGAAATACTGGTCATATTCCTATTAAAATGACTTTAAATATAATATACGAATTTAAAAACCTAGACACCAGCCAGTATTTCCTGAAGTGGGTACAGAGTTCAGGTAGAACACTATAATATTCAAGAACAACCACTCCTGACTCCTGAATGCCCTGAATAAATTAAATTGAGCGAAAAATGCGGGTATAAAAGTGTAATAAAGTTGAAAAAGCGGGCTGTTGAAGCCGAATGGACGGGAAACGGTAGCTTTTATTACGTAACAGTTAATGAAAAGAACGCAAAAGTTTTATTTTCACATGGCAACAAAAGATTTGAATGATTGCATTTTTTTTTGTAAGATATAATCTGTGGCTTATATTTTAAAATTAAAAATGTGTAAACGAGAAATCTCTGGAAATTAATATATCGAGTAATATTTTAATGAAAATTTTGCATCATCATAACTTAAAGATTAATTTTTATACGAAGAAAGTTCCTACAGAATAAAAAAGCTAAGAGGACGTTGAAAATTCTTATCCACGACGAATTACTAAAGAAAATCTATTGACTATTTAAAAGATTAAACATTTTTTATCGAATTAAGGTAACTAACAGTCCTTTTCTAACCTAAAACCACTATAATTACAGATTTTAAAACTAGACTAACTACGTAATAACCACTGGCAACATTGATTGTTATGCGTACCAATTAATATCAGGTAAAAACATAACTCGATTTATCGAATAACATATCTTCGAATATAATATTTTTAATCGATAGGTAATCACTAGTGTATACATTTAATAATGTCGATACATTATATTTTTAATTACTAGAATACGTGGATTACGCATATTATCCTTTAAAAAACTAAAAGACTATACGAGTTATTGAACTAAAAATAAGCGGATTAAGCATAACGAGTGAAAGCGCTCAACAAATCGATGTATCGAGTAAAGAACGCTGTTTTATCTGTGGCTTAGCACTAGTACATACCTTTAACAATGGCGGCGGTAGAACAGCTGATGTTTAATATCCAACTATGCTCGAAGGGATGGGATTATTTCTTTAATCGGATTTAATTTTCCATCTAGAATTTTTTGTACACTTTTATCCACTTATTTAATGGATTTATGATTAAAATTAATTTGAATATTCCTTAATACTATAGAGACTTCAAAGCCTTTATAGGATTAACAAATAATATTTAGTTAGGTATTCTGATTAATTTAACAAGCAATTAACTGTACTGGGAATTATTTAGAAGTATTTGAAATAGACTATGTCTGAATTCTATAATTGCGTTAAAGTATTAGATACTAGGTTTGTTTTGTATCTAAAAATTAATAATTTGTAAATATTTTACTGAAACTTATAAATGAAATACCTAGAAGTCCGGGAAATATTAAAATACGGTTCTTAAAAACCTTCCGCGGCCACAATCGTTCTTATCAAGCGTACTTTAAGTTTGAAAACTGCAAATATACAGAAATCCACAACATCAAAGTGCCATTGAGATTGCGGCCCGGTTTGTAGGGCGGTTATTACCGGATTTGGCCGGCCGCAACCGGTTTTGTGGGGTGTCTATGTATTTTCCGGATTATCCTTTCCCTAATTCAGATGAATACGGGAATGGGACTTGTGGTTTTATACCGTATTTAATACGTATCTTTGTTATCGATAAAGTAAAAGATTTCTCGATTTTTTTATTCAATTTCACTTGATGCTTATGTCTATCTTTTTATTTGCAGGAACTGACTACGCCTTTGTATTAAGCGGCAAGCTGAGGTGAGTATTTTTAGCTTTCAAATTTATTAACAAACCAAAAACTAAAACGGCAGTTATAAGCAGTTTACCCTTTTTATATGTTTTACATCGCTCTAATTAATAACTAGCGATCAAAATTTCGTATACTATACAAAAAATGTATTAGTAGAAGTTGGTTCTCAAACTTCTAAAACTAAAAAAAAATAAAAAAACGTTAATTAACATAATTTACCGGTCGTCACGTTTATACATATAATAGATAATGGTAGGAAATCCAAAAAAATAAAGAACATACATATTACTTAGGAATTGAAGAAAATTCTCAATTAAATAAAAAAAGATAATAGGTACTACGCCTTTGGTATCTATACAATAATATTTTCATTACGGTAAAGTTATTAATTAATAATTATGTATGTATAGGTAATCTCCGTAAATTAATATCCAGATAGGCATCCCTTTATAGACCTAAATATTTAAACTAATTAAAGCTTGTATATCGGAGAGGCAAAGGAATATTAATTAACAGGCAACTAATAACCGAACGACATAAATTCGAATAACAGCAATATAACCTCAAAAGACGTGCAATTTAGTCGTATAACCACATATCTAAAGGCTGCAAGGTATTTGTGCCTTTTTTTATCTTGTCGCGATTAATGGCGGTGAGAATTGGAACTAATAGAAACGTCAACGGCCGTGTTTAAGCCGGACCTAACAAAAAGCTGGTATTTCCAATCAAGACCTATCTATTTTTATAGATCAATGTACGGCATTATTCTGACATGTTTTTTTTAAATACTAACCTCTTTTATGAACAGCCAGTATCTAAATTGGACGTAAAGTCTAATGTTTTTAAAGCCCTACAAAATCCGTACAACTCATTATCGTAATCAGTATATTTAAACGTTTTTCGCATGTGGTAGAATATATCCGCCCGTTTAAAGGGATCCGAATGACTGGAAGAATGGCTGCCATTTTATCGCCTTTATTTCCGTACCCTTAGCATTTAGCTTTAACAAAATTCTTCTGTTTATTAACTAAATGTTGCATTGTTTTGTTTGCTAATGATTTGATAATTGAGAATTTTGTACTTGGAAAAAATTGTTTAAAAACCTATTCAGATTAAAAAACTACACTCGCTTACAATTTTTATATTTTAGTTCGTATTTTTTACAACGAAAACAAAAAATACTTTAAACAATGTCAAATTACATTAATGACAATAGCAAGTCGCAAGAGATGTCGCTACTGTAGTACTATCGTAAAAATTATAGGTTATTCATTTGTTTATCATTAATTTTATCTTTACGTTTGCTGATAAATATTAAACTACATTTATCAGAAACACACAAAAGTACAACTACAACATTTAAACATGTGTGCACAAAAGATAAAACATTTTGTCACAAACGACAGCGATTCTCAAACTTTTGGAACAGTATTTAATTTCATTTTGTTAAAAAAAATCCATAATCCCGTGTGATGACAAAATTAAACATTTTAGTCTCATAAACTAGCAATTACACGGCACTAAGAGCGGAGTCAAACATAGTTTTAAAATCCACGCATCTCATAATCTGTGTACTCACGCGGCACAAAGGGTTCTCTGTACAGAAACACCGCCGGAAGTATAATATATTAAGTATGTTGATATAACACAAATTCAGTAGCGGTATATACAGGCAAAGGGAGGCAAAGTAATATGGCAGGTAAGGGAATTTCATTAGGGAGAAGTCCGAGGTATGAAAATCTCGTAGCGAGCTTAACTAACATTAATTTAAGGTTATAAACGCTGAGCGTGTATATTAAATAAGCCCGTTTTTTGGGTTTTAGTGGGAGCATAATATTTTCGGGCGCACATCATAGCTACTGGTTATTGAACTAAAATAGGTTTCTCAGGCAGTTCACTTAAGTACTGTTTCATTTTTAGTATTGAGTTGAATAATTGAAAAAAAGCTACGACTTTTTGACTTCATTATTTTGCATGGATTTTCCCCTATAATTTTATATACAACCGAATAGATTACAGGTGTAATTTTATCTTCTTGTCCTTATACTTGTACTTACAAACCGATCATAGTATAAGTATAATATGAGAAGAGCTTTTAATATTTGTAGGATCCAGTATGTACCAATTTTGTTAGTCATTCGTAAAACTTGTCTTAAATTAATGTTAATCTTGGAGATCCTACTCAATCTAATTAATGTGTTTCTTGACTTTTTTCACTTGATTCTACGAGGATATCAAACCATACCTATTCACATATCAACATGCATTAAGACTTATTAGAACATGCTATGTTATACATCAACGCGCTTGCACGGAGACAAAGCGGCGCGTTAAAAGATCATATCCATTGTGAGAAATGTAGGTCGACAGGGATGCGTATTTAAAGTCTACGTGAAAGCGGATCAGTCAGTAAATATGACTTTCATGTTTGGATTCGCTTTGATCCTTTTTAATTTAAGAACTTAAGGTTTAATTTTTCCCTCAATATGTCTATTACATTCCTAATTTTTACGGTAACTATTTTCAATATAGAAGAATAAATATGAAAATGTACAAACTAATTAAGAATCTTTTGTTTTCGAGAGTCGGTAAAGAAGTAAATTTATATTTCATAGTTCTTTAATTTTCGAAAAGGTCTAAACTGTAAAAGATAGGCAACGAACCCTTAAAATAGGTAACGAGATTAATATATAAGTTTTAAATGTGGAAAAGGTACATAAATATTTTATATGGCTTACACTAGCGTTGATAATATCCGCCACTCGCTTGTACTATGAACTTCCTTCGCACTCAGAGATTTTACCCAAGAGCGTAATTACAGAGTCGCTTTTCCCCGCCAACACAGTATTTGCATTAATTCACGTTGAAATGCTCAAGTCACAATACTAAAACATGAAAAAAATATATGTTTCATACAAAATACTGCATAGAAGTTGATCTAGTTTTACTTTAAATAAAATTTGATGACTTTTGGATGGATATAAGAGACGGTGGTAAGAGATTGCTGTCTAAAATACTATACTCACCCATCGAATAGTTGTAACAAAAACATAAAGGCATCAACTATAACTAGATGATACAATTGTAGGATTAATCAGAAAAAATAAACTGTTAAAAAAGATGTAAGCTTTAGGGACAGAAAAACATTCTTGTCTTTTGCGGTCTTTGTCTTTATACGTGAATTCTAAGTGTCTTTCAATGTCGTTGGTAACTCAAGGAAGAGTTTTAAACAAAAAGAACATTTTGAAATGCAATGCTTCTGTTGGTTTGTACCATTTTATTTTAAAAAGAAGTTCTGTTGAAGTATGATAGATATAAACCGCCTTTAGTAGTCCAAAATACGACGTCTTCCAAACAAAAATTTAAGAATATTAATAATGAAATATATTTGTTAGAAGTTCTTATAACTGAGAGCAAAATGTTTGTGGAATACATTAACAGGTTGATTTATATAAATGACATTTTATTACATCCTACAGGCAGGATTGGATGAACTATGTAGCATATTCCAGACGTCTGAGGAATTATTTTAAAAACACAAAATAATGTCAGTTACGTTGGCAATTATGTTCTTGATCTTTTGCTAAATGTTTACAAATTTCGTTCAAAGAAATTCCTCTTTGTACGTTATCGTAGTCCCGGGTTATTGTTGTCTTTCCTTTGTGCCAATCTCAAGCAAAATTCATTGTATTACGACAATTTATAATGAAATAACTTTCAATTCTCATAATTAATTTCATTAGAATTTTTTTCATACCACTTAATTATAAATTGTAACAGAATTGTGTTGTAACAATGTAATAAATAAATTACAAAATATTTCAAAAGACAAGATTATTGCAGTTTTAGAAACACTGGCTAACAAAATGAACCAGTGTCAGCTATTCAATAAAACGACAGCGATTGGTCGATTTACAACGAGCCTAAAGCGTATTCCGATACACTTTGCAATGCAGCGAAACAAGCGCTTTATTTTTAAATTCTATTCATACAAAGCTATTACTTTAAAAAAAACATTTACGCGTTATTACTCAACTATTAACTCGTGATTTTAAAAGCACAATTAATAACAATTGTGTTTTTAAATAAATTGTAAAAGTATTAACGATATTTGTTAAGGATTGATATTTAAAACACAAAACAAAATGAGTGTTGTCAGCGCTTTCACGCTGAGTAGACAAACATCGGATTTTCCTCCTCCCTTCATCTAATTCTGTCAGTCATTCATTCTATTTCACTCAAACTCAAACTGTCAGTTCAGTTCAGTGCAATTTTTGCGTTGTTAATTGTTATTTTGTTCTCGAAATTTAAAGTGCATTTAAATAATATGCTAACAATTTATTAGTTTCATATTCACTATGGTATTTAAACAGAAGTGAATTTAACCTAGAACTGAAATAAATTACGATAACAAATTGTGTCGAGGTCAAGGTTTTTTGATTGTTTAGTCTATTATTAAATGTATACATTCTTACATCTGTGAAAATGGCGGAGATATGAATTTTTAAAACACACATTCCTCATAGAAAATTTGAGGTAAGTGATTTTTACTGGTTATCTAGTATTTACGTAACATTGTTTGATAAATATTGTTTACTAGATAGGACAGACAGTGTGTAGATTAGACAAATTGTTAGCTGTAAATTTGAAATAATTTAATAATACTGTTATTTTCAATGTTTAATTCAACGCTCAATGCTCAACAAACAGCATTACGAGTTATTTATAATTTGTGATTTGTCTACTGTGTTGCAATGTTTTTGAACGACTTCGTCTAACTTTTTAAAAATGTGCAGGGTTAAACAATATTTTTTATTTCCTAATTTGGAGTTGGAAGGAATAAATTTGTTACTAAATTTGGCTTTTTAACGATATTTACCTAGCTGTCTTTTTTTATTTCATAAATACCGACTAAAATAAATTAACGAGCCTGAGTCGTTATTCTTGTTTAGTAGAACACTACCAATCGCAACTATGCCCTTTATTGTAATACCCGACGTCAAAAAAATCGATTCCCACCTCACGACCCCCATTTCCAGTCCCCCCGTCTGGGGTCCCGACTCATCTCGAGTTCCCCTCCCCCGTGGTTTTGCGAGTGGTACGGGCTTTTCTTTGCAACGCGTAACTATTGGTTATTTTTGTCGCGTACCATGTTGCCGCTAATTGGGTACACTTAGCATTTTTTTAATTACCAACGGTAGTGCTTGCAATTGTCATTCGCGTTGCTCTTTTGTTTATTGTTTGTTATAAATATGGGAAATTGGAATTATTAACTTATATACTACGTATGTTATGAACATCACTAGTCTTTACTGAGGGTAGTTGAACTAAAAATGGATCTATGGGTCCGATTTTTATCCTAACCTCTTAAGGGTTACCTGGAAAAAAAATTTGTAATCACGTTTGTCACTATCAAAATATTTAAATATGTCATTTCCAAGCGAATTTATATTTTAATTCCGAACTTTGTCAAAAGAATGTTTCAAGTACGGCAAATAGTTTTACCGCTTAATATCGAAGTATAATGGAGAAAAATGTGAGGAGGGCTTTGATGCCACAGTAACTTCGGGAACTTTTAAAATATGACCCAAATGCTTTGTAAACTCGTTAACTTCCATATAACTATGTTGAGAAATCCAAACATCAGAAAATGTAAAGGTAAAGTTAGAGTGCGTTTTCACTAGGGAAACACACAACTTTTGTCATCCTTGTTCTCTGTTAATATAAGTTTGTTCCATGTTATTTCGGTAGTGTAAACGCACTGTAAGAGCTAGTCACGTCATCCAATTGTAATTTTAGACGTGAATCCAAAGGTAAGATGAATCTGAGCAATGCAGTGATTGCCTATTTTCGCTTCTGTGGTTATAGATTGCATTTCTATCATAGATCAAAGTCAAAGGTTACGTTTAGGTAGGTTTAAAGCGGTTAAGTTTATCGTAGAATGGCTTTATGTTAGTGCTTTGCAGCATGTAAATGCGTTAAAGGATAAGTAAAGGAAACTATTAGTATAGGTTTTGGTAAAAACGAACAACGATCTGCAGTTCACACGTGAAGTAGATCAGTGAACTGATTATCAGCTCAGCTCAATTTGTAGTCAATTTTCGAGTCACCGGTCAACTCTACGCCGGTTGGCTCGCCTAGTTATAGCATCGGGTTGATCTGTAGACTGTGAGCAATTTAGTTGTTGAACTGCAGCTCTTTTGCGCCGTATCTACTAATATATACAGACATATTTGTATATTATGCGACAGGGCGCCTGTACAGTATGAGGGATTGTACGGACACACAGATTACGTTGGTTAGTAGATAATTAATCATCGTCTCATAGCCATCCTTTGTAGCATACCATGCCACAGAGTAGCGTTATGAAATTAAGTTTCACAGTACGGAATTCTACGCTTATAGCTTTTAGCCACAGTGTAGTGATGGATAGCAGTATGCATTCCGCACTGATCGACCAGAGTAATTATGTTAATGAAATAACGCAGCGCCATCTTTGGTATGCTTTTGGTTAGGGTCGACGTTGCAAGGAATTTGTAATCGTTTGACGATAGACTGTCTTTGAACATAGATACCAATATGTTCCATTAATATGCGATAATTGACTTTGGGAATAATTAATTTGAACATGGGTATTTCAGAATTCTTTTCGGAATTATCATATTCTTTACGGATTCGTTAGTTTTGTATGACTTTTAATTAACTAAATATTTGAACGGTAACATTACCATACAATCTAATGTTAAAAGAAACCCCGGAAGCGTTTTTCACACGAGTAATCAAATGAAACATAAAATCATTGGGCCTCCGCCGCATCCTAAAATTGAATTACCCCATTGAATGCCCGCATTCGGTCGTACCCAGGTTCCCATAGACCCCTCGAGTGGTCCCGAAAACGGGCCCCACGTGCGGGGCAGATGGCCGAGTTTATTTTTGCTGCTACTTTGCTACGGTGACCATGGGTTTTTTTTCTATTTTTGTCATGAACAAGAAATATGGCGATTTTGTTTGATGTCTACAATTCTCAGATCTTTTGCTGTGCGTTTGCACTTTTCGACTATATGTGTAATTAAAGTCAAATGAAATTTCATAAATAAAAATGCGAGAGTACGTGTAATTAGTTTTTTATTTATTCTAACATTCAAAGCATTGTAAGAAAAGGGATAATATTGTGTATTTACAATACAAATGGAATATGCATTGCCTAAGGATTAGTGGAAACAGTCCAAACCTTTATAGTGAAAGCCTTCAATCTTTCGTCCTTAATTTTCGATTCAATTTATGTAACACTGTACCATTTTTTGGGACTGTCCGTCATATTAGCGTAGTATTGTGACCTTGGCGGGCATGTTCGGGGCCGTCTCGTTGGGATCGGGGGCTGGCAGATGTGAGACTCCGCATCCGGATTTATTGTGACGAAGTAGCTTGTGTGCGTGACTGTACACGTCTTGTGTACGTACTTCTAATACTATGCATTGTTTGTAAGTGTACATGTGTTAATAGCTTATAGTTGCTTGTGTAAAGCAGTTCTCAATTCTTGAAAAATATGCAGTACTATTATTACCAAATAATTTTATTACCTACTAGCTTTTGCCCGCGACTCCGTGCCTATGTCTTCTTCCAGATTATCCTCTACATCTATACCAAATTCCAACGAAATCCGTTAAGCCGTTAGGCTACAAACTCTAACAAACATCCATCCATCTAAACTTTCGCATTAATAATATTAGTGTGATTAGTATTTAATAGATTACGGGTTTGTTCTCTAAATTAAACATTTATTGATCGACTGTACCAAAAATACTACTTTGCAAAAGTTCATAGTTTGGTAATAGAGGTGAAAAGACGGTGAAAAGATTTAACACTTTCGTGCCGCAACAATTATTTCGTATAGCTGTTGCTTGTAACATTGTCTGCGCGGATTTTTATCAAAATGACGTAGGTTTTGTAGAATAAAAGCCGGTTAAAATTAGTAGCTAGTTTAAGGTTCGTATATATCGTATATTAGTTCGTATATATCGTATATTCGTTCGTTTACAAAGTTCGTATATATCATAGATGTCATATTTTATCTTCGTTGTAATAGATTTTTAGTTCTTATCACGTTTCTCATTGGCGCCATCACACGATGATTCATTATAATGTAGTACAAAAGTTTCGTTTTTAACTACCTACGCGATTTACGAGGCTACGTTACTGTGGTTTCTTTTGTCAGACCGATTTAGACTATTTCTGTACGCTATTTATGTTTAAATTTTCTTGCGAATGTCAGTCCATTTGAGCAAGAAATCTTAATAATATTAAATGCGAAAGCTTAGATGGATGGATGGTTTTTAGAGTTTGTATTGTAAACTGCTGAATGGACGTCGATGAAATAGATGTAGAGTATAGTCTGGAAGAACATATAGGCTACTTAGTTTTGTATTTTTTTTAAGACCACGCGGACGGATCGCGGGCGAAAGCTTACCTATAAAGCTTATTCCCAGCTTTTTAGTAGGTTCATATTTTTCGCGTGTTGCCTAAGTCTGAATTCATTGCATTTATTCTTCCACTGTGTTAAGTAAGAATCTATACTTTTCTATACTATTATAATAAAGCGTAAACACACACTTTTTTGTTCCCTAAGATGTCAGCAATTAAAGCATATTTTTGAATAATTATTTTTTTAATAAAAAGCCCTACAGTTACGTCATGCTTTAGGCTATATATTTTCACGACATTAAACTTAAGTGGTAAATATTTTGGATAAAAACCCTAATGTGGGAAAGAGACCATAAGTTGCTGCCAACATCAAGAAAGCAAGATGGCTAAGGTTTGTCATGTCATGTCATTTTGACATTTGCTATTGATAATTTGACAAATGTAAACAATAAAATAAAGTTTTTATAATTACACGCGGATGAATCCGCACGCGAACAGCTAGTTATTATATAAAGTATCACATCATAACGTCCATTGTGAATACAGAGGAACGCGTCGTATCGTCACGTATCGACGAGCGAAGGCCGGCCCTTATCTCGTTCGTCTGTATCGGCCCTAATCAGCTGTGTAAACTCTGCAGCTGGCCACAGAGCAGCGATAAAGACCATTGCATGTGGTCATTTAGCACAGTTTTATTGCTCTGTGGTAGTGTTAAGTATGGTCTTGCGATTTTGGAGGAGACTGGTATGTCTAGAATTTTTTGATTTAGGGCCTGTCCCACCACTGGCTGATAGAGGCTCAGATAGCTTAAAAATGACGTCACTGTTAGATAAGGCAACAAAATCCGATATTTCCATCAATTTACAATTTGGTGGGACAGGCACTTAATATTCTTAATGGTTGCTAGCTACAGCCTTTTGCAATGTCCGTAAAATAACGAAGAAATTAGTTCAGTTCCGTGTTTATTATAAAACTTGAAAACCAATTAAGATTTAATTATAATGAAAATGTTAACTACCCTTGTAAGTTATGTAATTTCTTAACGTCCAACTTTCCGCGAAAACTTAAAGCATATCGAGTTTCAAATTGCCTCGAATCGTTTGATAAACTGAGCTTCTATAAATTGTAACAGTTATTGTTTGACCGGTCCCAACTGTTTAATTAGAGAGTCGGCTAATTGTAGCCGAGGCGGGCTTATACTTCGAACACAGGGACGTATTCTAAAAACTGATTTCTCACTTGACTTGTTGCGAAAATATGCTGTAACATTAAAAATATACAGACGAATTGAGTACCTCCTTCTTTTGGCAAGTCCAACAAAATCGGATTGGCTTTCACTGTCACGATAGTATTTTGTTTCATTTATATTCCGCTCCGAATTCGCGGTTGAATATTGTCGATTATTTACTCCAGATAACGTTACGCTGTTACAAATTTTGTTTATTATGTTGGCATATTTTTATGCGAGCGACTCTGAGGGCGTTAACTGTTGCCAACCGTTCTATTCCAAAGTCGTTAAGTTTGTCGATGACGTAATAAAAGATCTCGGTACGCATCTGTTGAATTAATTAAAATTATTGCCTCGATCTAGAATTTCGTTATGAATTATTTTCTAAATATAGAATAGAGTATAATTTTTCGACTTTACCGTCACCTGAGCTATTTAATTTTTGAAGTTAATTGTTTTGGTACGCACGTGATATGATTGTTAATGCCTGTTAGAGTCTTTAATGTATTTTATTGTCAGTAAATAAGGTAACCATAAATATCGATTAATTTATTACGTCCAGTCGAAAACATTTCAGATTAAATCGCTGGGAAGGGAATTTAATTCTTTAACTGTTCTATCAATCTAACTTCTAACTAATATTATAAATGCGGAAGTTTAGATGGATGGATGTTTGTTAGAGTTTGTAGCTTAAACGGCTGAACGGATTTGTATGAAATTTGGCATAGTTGTAGAGGGTAGTCTGGAAGAACACATGAGCTTTAGTTACTTTTTTTTTAACTCTACGCGGTCGGTGTCGCGAAAGCTAGTTGATTTTCATAAATATGTATTCTCTCTTTCATTTTCTTTGAGAAGACAGAGATAACTACATGTTTTAAGAGAAATTGTTCAAGTTTTCGGCAGTGGAATGTTCTCGTAGTAACTATTTTATAGCAGTTACCAATTCTCGTAATATGGTAGCAACAATATTATAATGTATATGAATTTGTCGACAGTACAAAGTCTTATCAGAACACTGTTTAAACATAGACTTAGGTTGCCTTCTAAGAAATGTGATTAAACGATGTACGGTCTGCAAATTCGCTTACTGTTGTGAATTAAGTTCATTACGATACGGTGATGTCACCTACATGACTTCAGTTATGCTATAGTTTTTAATACTGGTTTTAAATTTCATCATCATTTTACTGTCCCTTTCATATTAGTATTCATAAATCTTCATTTAAGTTTTAATTTAAGTCTGACAATATTGAAGTTCTAATATTGCGGTGAATGCGTATGTAGAAGGTTTCAAATATCAATACATATAATAATTATGGACTGCCGAATGTAATTTTTCATTCTATCCCTGTTGGAGTTTTGGTATTCTTGAAACTAAACTATCACACGACTAGCTGTTCCAATGCGGCTTTATCCGCATGAAGTGTCAAAATTCAAATGCACAAATGACAATTGCTGCCTTGATGTTGGCAACAACTTATGGTCTCTTTCCCACATTAGGATTTTTATCCAAAATATTTACCCCCTAAGTTTAGTGGCGTGAAAATATATAGCCTAAAGCATGACGTAAGTGTAGGGCTTTTTATTAGAAAAAGAATTATTCAAAAATATGCTGTAACTGCTGACATCTTAGGCAACAAAGAAGTGTGTGTTTACGCTTTATTATAATAGTATAGATATAGATATAGATTTAGTCTCGCTTTGATTCGTATGACATGGAGATACGCACACTACTCGATTTTAGTTGCGCAACTAAACAGTTGAATTGCCTGAGAATCGACAATCGCATAACAGTGTGCGATAGTTTAGTCAAAGGTGTGCAACCGCTTTTATAGTAACTATAAACAAAGTCTAATGTTTCGCAGTCATACATGGCCACACAATGTGTGCTGACTCACCGTTGAGTCAGTACAGACTTTGTAGGATCAGGTTTCGATGGACCCAAGAGATTTGACTCATTTTATACGTCTAAAGATCTATAGAGGAAATCTGACCCAAGTGTGGACAACATATCTGCAATTGCGGTGGATTCAGGTGGCCGCTTGCTCGTTTGCCACCTTATATTATAAAAAAAAGTATGACTTTACACGCTACACCATCAGTTTTAACTGCACAGTCGAACTGTAATTGAAGGTGTAGTTATCTTAACAATACTAAGTATTATATAATAACGAACGCGAACAGCTAGTCGCGTGCGGCTTCATCCGCATGAAATTATGAAAATTTTATTTAATTGATTACATTTGTCAAATTATCAATAGCAAATGTCAAAATGACATGACATGACAAACCTTAGCAATCTTTCTTTCTTGATGTTGGCAGCAACTTATGGTCTCTTTCCCACATTAGGGTTTTCATCTAAAATATCTACCCCCTAAGTTTAATGGCGAGAAAATATATAGCCTAAAGCGTGACGTAAGTGTAGGGCTTTTTATTAAAAAAATAATTATTCAAAAATATGCTGTATTTGCTGACATCTTAGGCAACAAAGAAGTGTGTGTTTACACTTTATTATAATAGTATAGATATAGAAGTATAGATTGAGAATCGAGGTGTCACGCGGCTGCGGGAGTTCGCAAAATAGCGAAGTGATTGCTGCCCATTAGTTGATGCGTTAACTATAATTAACAGAAGAAGGGACGCTTGAAAAGTGGATATATCTCTGACTATGTTACTACGTGATTATGTAATTTACTGTCCCTTTTATTCTACTTTAACTAAGAAATATAAAAACATGTTTTAATAACAAATGTTTTGGCCATCCTCAGTAATTTAAGGTTCACCAAACACCTTCCATCTTTGCTACGATAATTTAAATAATCAAGTGATTCTTACGGCGAAGGAAAACATTGTAATAATTGACTTCGGCGAAGATATTCAAAGATTTGCGTCAACCAGCACTGGACCTGCGTGGTTGACTAAAGCTTTGTCACCCTAACTTAGGGTAGGCATAACTTAAAATTTTAATAAAAATATTGGAAAAAAAAGAAAAAAAAGGAAGGGAAACAATAGATATAAACTGTGTGAAAAAGAGTACGGACCAAGAGTCTGTAGATATTGATTAAAAAAAAACTTAGGGTAGGGTCCGAGCCCGAAATTGGGGACGAATTTAGCTGGTAAAGATGTGTTGAATCAAGTCTTTTAAATTGTCACTCCATTTTTGCTTATAACCTATCTAACGTTCTAATTCTACACTCTTATCCAAGATTAAGATTTCCCCATGAGAACACACAAGATACAAGCAGCTTAGACCACTCGTACGTTCCACTCACAGCTTAGCTCTGTGCAGACACGGTTAAGTGGCCAGTCTCTTTGAGGACTTGTAGGGGTTTAACTATTTTGTA
This sequence comes from Papilio protenor, assembly GCA_029286645.1. Lineage (NCBI taxonomy): Eukaryota > Metazoa > Arthropoda > Insecta > Lepidoptera > Papilionidae > Papilio > Papilio protenor. The sequence continues at coordinate 912,831 of JAGSMZ010000014.1, read as the reverse complement.
CTAGATTTATAGTTATATGTGAATACGTGTATTTTGTACTAAAGAATATTGATAATGATTATAAACAGGAAAGACATGTATTTTTGTATGTATTAACTCAAAAACTACTGGCACGATTTCAATTTTTTTTGTTTTTTCTTTCATTTTCACGCGGAAGAAATCGCGAGGAATAGCTAGTTTTAAATAATAGAAATATATAATTTTACCAATAAAATAGTGTTTTTGGACTCTATTAGTAGACTATTAAATAACATTTAATATGAATTTATGTATATTAACATAAAGTGGATGCGTTACTTTGTTCACATTGCCAAGAAATTTGTTTTTTTATTATGATATGCAAATTTTTATTCTTTTAATCTTAGAACAACAAGGGTACATATTGCAACAATTGTTAAACGTAAAGGTTAAGGGGCACTTGAAATAAATAAATAAATAAATAAATGAACACTTATCACGTAAACGAGAAAAAAAAAGCAGCGACGAAAGCAACACGGTGCAGAGCGTACCGGTCGTTCCACTGGAGATCCCAGGACCCTCAAATCGCACCTGAGGGCGGCCACCGAGGGGGTTTTTAGTGAGTAGAAATCTCACATAATACAAGTCTTTTATAGTCTTTAGTCTTTTATAAAAAGACAGGGTATCTTTCGAAGATTTCCCCCCCGATACCAAAAAAAAAAGATACCGCCTCTGCTCGCGAATATTAAACCGTCATAATTAGAGACTATTAACGGTTAGTTGGTCATCGTGTAGCTTTCTAACTAAATTTACCCTAAGGGTCGCTCTAAACCCTACTAAGATCTGATTAAGTACGGCTTTTCGTGTATTAAACATTTAATTTATATTATAGTAGCAATACAGAATAAAGCATTTCGCATCCAGATGCGAACAACAGCTGCAGTACAACAATATAGTTTTGTACAAAAGTGCAGCTCTATTGATTCGATGTTTTTTTTTGTCCTAACAATAGTAACGGTATTCCGGGTGGTTTCTGTACTTACAATAGCTGTGCATTGGGGCTGGATAGTGTTCTAATTTGTGTGGTGAAAAAACAGCCATTTTATGTAACTTTTTTCTATAAAAATGCAAAGGTAAGTTTGTTGTGATAATTTTATTTCTAACTAATGTAAATGCGAAAGTTTAGATGGATGGATGTCTTAGAGTTAACAACTTAAACGGCTAAAGAGTTTTTAACATATATACATAGTTAAAAACTGTTATTTTTTAAAAGTCTATACGTCGTTCCATAGTAACATAATGTATGTATTACAGGAAAATAAATTCTAAAATAATTTTCCTGCTTAAGTTTTATTAATTGAGTTTTGTAACATTCTAATTGTGGTTAACACGTGGCATCGATTAAATATGACGTCACTAAACATAATTAAATTTGACCTTTCCTACTTCGTTAAGATAACTTAAATCGGTATTACTTGATTAGAAAAGTATATTAATGACTGAACGAATAAAATTCGGCTCCTGTGAAAAAAAAAGCGTGCAAAATTCGATCATCGCAGCGTTCGAAATTCAAATGTCGCATTCCCCCGCGTCATAGGAACGTCGGTCGCGTTCCATTTCCAAATAATTTGAAAGATGGCGGCGTAACGAGCCCAATGGACAAACAACAATTGACCTCAATTCGGGCGGGCTAATGGCGTGCCGAGTGAACTCCCAGCGGGGAGACATTGATATTTTTGCGATGAGATGGCGCCACGGTTGTAACACGATCTACCACTCGACAACTAGTTGCTAATGTTACCATGTGCAGCGGTTGTACTCGGCTGCTAAGTCTCTCTTCGAATCCTAAAAATTGCAACGATATTAATTAAAAAATGTCTCTGATTACTCTAGTATTGTAAAGTCTGAAAGCTTGCGTATCTGGAAATGCAGACGGTTATAATTTTTTTTTATACTTAGTTAATAACAGAGGTCGGAATGCTTTAATTTGTAATTAAAAACAAAGCTTTTTATTTGAGGCAAAATGTTCTTTTACTGTATTTTTACTTTTTCTATTCTCTTGTGATGTTTTAGTTCCATATTGCTCAGTCTTTGTGTTGACATTTTATATAGCTATGAAACTGGTAGCCGCGATTAGTTCTGCGTTGTTTGTTGAACCTTTGTTGTTTTATAAAGATTGCTTTCGCGGAGTAGCCGGAGAATTATTACGTCATATTTCTTAGAAGCAACCTTGTTGATGTGTTTACTCTAATACGTATTGTTTTTCAATTGACTGTATATCCAATACATCACAAAGTTTATTGAGTTGAAAAAGATCTAATTTTATTGCTAATCGAACTTTATTTTGGATTTGTATATGAAAAATTCAAATGATTTTGTATAAAATACGTTAGATATGCACAAACAATAAAACTAGAATCGCCACTTAAAATTGAATTGTTTTTACTGTTACATATTTGACACATACTCGTTATTTTTAACTATTCCGATGAAGCGGCTTTTATTTTATACGAACTGGCAGGAAAACGACACAAAAAACCGAATAAATTAAAAACCATTATAGGGCGATCGACAGACGATACTGGCGACAAAGAAAAAAAAATGAATATTTCGTATATGGAACGGGAAGTGACGCCGATAAGTGCGATAGGAAGCGCTGACCCCGCGCGCGATAGCGGAGCGAGGGGCATTCGAAATTCAAATTGCAACACCGCCATCTCTGTAAATATGGCGAGGGTTGGACCAAATATATATTTTATTTGACAGGATACTTACATCTAGCATTTTCAAACATTGTTTAAAATATTGACTATACAAATACAATTTTTCTCAAACGTTCGATAGTCAAATTTGAGAAACATTTATTTACTTAAAAAATAATAGTAAAACACAATAATTTACATACTAGATAATTTTTTTGTGACATGTCCTTCTATATTCGAGAAATGTGGACACCCTAAGCGTCTACTCTTGTTTCGTTATTTATTCTTTTTGTCAGGACTTATGAATTAATGCCGGTTTATACTATGGAAATTATTTATGCAATTCATATGCTTGTCTCGTGTGCCAGGAATATATTTGTAGGGACAGTAAAGATGTTTGACATTGATATTTTAATGATAAACATGTTTATATAGGATGAGTAAATGTTTGCTTTTCTTGTGGACTATACTGTTCAAGGTACATCCTTGAATATGTTAAAATATTCCTCCTTTCGTTGTCATTTATTCTGTCTATAGTAGTCTGCCCTTTTAGATCTAAAATACTGCAAACCAAGCATGTTACTAAATCTATTTATGTTCCAATATGATTTTACTAAGACTTTGTCCTTTTATTCACGTTTGTGATAAAAATCGCTTATAAATTAACCTATTGTCGTGTAAACTTCTAGAATCTTTCAACTAGCTGCACAAAGCGTCCGTATCTTCATTTATTATCTTTGCCCTATTTAAATTAGGAGCAAAGAGGATATTAAAAGATGGTAGGCATTGAGAAATTGAGCACAATACACACAATAGTTCCTCTTGTTATCGCTCACGGAATCTTTCCGTGTTACATTTGAAAGTCAAAAATTTTGAATAATTCAGAATCGAGATTGCGCGTTGTTGACGCGTATCGGGTGTCGTAAGGTCGAATACATAGACTTATGTACATATCGTATTCATTTATGTAGTGTTCATGATGAATAGAGGATCGGAGGGGCGACCGTTTTGTCCCACTTTTTGTCCGACAGGAATTTCAAATACCCGATAATGTGAGCTTGGATTACGAAAGTGGGACTCTTTTTTATAATAGTCATGTTTAATTTAACAGTTTTTGTTTGTGATATTTTTTCTTGTCTGTCTGGTTGTTTATCGCTGTTTATGAATTTTAAGAAAAAAAAGATTCAAGGTACTGAAATGCATTATCCGTACTCTTGGAATACTAAAGATGAATATATCAAAAGTTTCAAGGTCTCAGACAATCAATTTCAGAGATTTTTTTACAGTAAGAATAAACAAAGGAAAATAAAACTGTTTACTAGAATTTCTGGATTATAAAAGCACAGCCATTAATTTATATTTAAAATTTACCTACGAAACAATAGTAGTGATTTTTTTCATAAGGGAATTCCAACAACGCACATGGTTCAACTCAGATCCCTTCAAGAGTGCGTCGACCCTAACGCATAATTTCGAATTTACTTTTCAATTTCATACATCTCCCATCCCTTAGATTTCAATTTGCCACTCGGAACCCTAACGCGTATATGTAGGTTCTCTATCCTTTCAAATTTTTCCGGATAAATACTAAATGAGACACAACTTCTATGGTATTATTACACTAAGTTAAAAAGAAAAAATGCTACGGAACGTAATGAAAATGTACCAAAGTCATTTTGTAACACTAAACGAATTCAGACAGTAAATGTTTTTATTTTTATGTCAAAATAACTGACTAATGACGAATATACTTGAATTTTTTTAAGACAATTTCCGAATACAACATAAGATTTGAATTATCCAAAAACTTGAATTGACGTTTTAGGGCTTTGGTCCTGAATTTGACTAGTAACATGGTGTCCCTACATGTAGTGATTAGTTTCCAACATGGCGTCCCCCTCTGCGTCGCCACTGCGCATGCGTCACGCGGCGCGGGAACGAGCGCGATTGGCCGCGTCCTGCCGCTAATTGAGCGCCGCGGACGTCCGTCGCGATCGCGCTCGCGTTCCATTTTCAAATTTGAATTCGATTGGAATCGTCGCCGTTGCGCGTTCGATTTGCGCGCCCGTTGTGAATTATTGTTTTGTGATTTTTTTCGATACAGTGAATACAATTTTTTTTTTTAAATTTAAAGTTTATATGTTTATTAGTTAAAGTGACAATTTATGAGTTCTTTTATGAAAGTCAAGTTAAAGTATACCAGAGTTCTCTCAAAGGTATGTATTATATTATAAATTAAAAATCTATTCACAATAGTGAAATTATGCTTTAATATTTAACATATTAACTTATATGCATTGGACCAAATTAACACAATCATTTAGCTCATAATTCACAATCGTTATCAGCACACATACGCTTACCACGTGGTACGAAGAATAAGAGATTCGAGTAAAGTTTTCCTCAACACAATTATGATAAATTGCATATTAAAGTGCTTTGTTAGTTAAAATTGCTCATGGTAAATTGGCGTGGGAAACGTAAAAGCTTGTTGGATAAATCCTATAAACTCTAAAGCGCTTGTTCGTTAGCTTGACTCAATATCCGTCAACTCTGACAAAATTAACAGTAAACCCCAACAATGTCAAATCAAACTGCCAAATACAATTTACAACGTGACGCTAAAACACATCCCGAACAACGGTACGTCACTCGTACAATTTATCAGACAGAATAATTAAGGCGACATCATCCTAGGCCGCGCTCCCTCGGCGCGGGGCTAAAGTACCCGCAGCTAGGGTTGTAATACCAAAGATATTATTTTAAAATAAAATATTTTTAATTATTATTACCAAAAAAAATCATAATGTAATTGGCATAGTAATAAAACTAACCGCAACTATGTTTTCTTGAAAATAACATTGGTTGTGTCATTACACAAACAATTTTAGGTTATTTTTTCCTTTTATTCGCAAGAACTGTGGGTATAAGGTTTTTAAAAGCAAATCTTGTGTGCTTATTTCTTTTTTATAGATTTCTATATATATGCGAGCTATGCGAAATAGTACCAATGGCAAAATATCAGTAAAGTAAATAGCCATTTATGTTTTAATATTACAAATCATTCTTCTTACTAATATTGTAAATGTGAAAGTTTCTGTGATATTAGCACAGGTGGAGAACATAATCGGAACGATCGCATAATCATTTACTTTTTTATTTTTTAAATTCCGAGTGGACAAAGTTAAAGACAAATGTATTTTATGTATTTCATGCATAAAAACAGCGTGTTTAATTTCAGGACTATCCCACATAATCCCGAACACCTGGTCAACCGCAGACGACATTCAATAAAGTCGACTGAGCTCATATTTAGCGCTTCAAATGAATTCGTCTAGCTTTTAAGTAAATGTTACTGAAGATCACTTCGTACCTGTAGCCCGTAGCTAGCGGATTCTGAATAGGGTGGGGGGTGGTATAAGGGGGTGTAAGGGCTCTTCAACTTGCGATATTATATTTTTTATTCGCATAAGATAAGATGAGATACTTGAAGATGTAAAAACTGTCTATATCGTTTGAAATACGTCGTACTTTTAAATAAGTCCTATTCAAATTTTACTAGCTTTAGATTTTCTTATTTCTTTAGGTCTGGATATTAATTTAAATAGTCCCTCCGACGTTGAAATATCGCGAATACATTTTACTTTGTTGTGTCATATTCATGTAATTTTTTTTATACCAATTACTAACCCTTTGCAATTTAAAGATATGTTTCATCAATACTAATATTATGAACAGGAAGAGTTTGTGTTTTTGTATTTTGTATGTATTGAACTCAAAAACTAGTGGGCAGATTTACAAATTCTTTCACCGTTAGAAAGGTAACTTATCTGTGAGTAACATAGGCTATTTAATTTCACGCGGGCGAATTAGCGAGCAACAGCTAGTATGTCATAATAATTAGGCATGCAAAGTTTAGTTCTAAAACTCTTAACCGCGTTTGAATTCCGGTTTTACGGATAATTTTGCAAGAGTGCTGACAAACTATTTGCAACATTTGCACTCGCGTTTTGCAAAATAACGAGATAGTCTGCTATATAAAGTTGAAATAGTAGTTTTAGAAAACGTCGCTACACTTTGTCCGTGATATACGTCCGTGGCATTCACGCAAAATAAAATTCTATGCACTTTAATCCGTCGAATGACTACGCCAGTGACACACCGAGAGGGGGGATAAAAGGGGCTCTCCACTGTTGCCAAGTATTTCCACGTCGACGTCCGCGAATCTGAATTTCGACTACGCAGCTTCCATTTTTGAAATTAGAGTTTTTAATTAAAGGCCGCATTTTCGCGATATCATCGCGCTTTGTCGTCGCTACGCGCTATTTACTGTATTCTGTCTCTTTCTCTCTTCACCTCTCGGTAATCTGCTATCCTTGTCGCGAGGCCAAAGGTAAAGACCTGTAATTATACGGTATATATTTTTTTCAACTCGGCCAGATTCAAAAGGAGCGAATCCGAAAATTGTTTTCGCTTTTGTCGTGTTTATGCTTGAAGTACAAGCTCGGTCTGTTTGTCGTTGGTTTCGAGTTTTTTTTTTTTGTTATAATTTTTTGTGTGAAGCGGTTGAATCTTTACCAACTTGAATGCAATGAATAATTTTAAAACTCTCTGGATAACTATGAATTGTATAGAATTTTATATAAATACCATAGATCATTTTTTTGGTTTTTAATATTTCTTATATATTATCGATATTTATTAACTTTACAATGCTATCGTTAAATTAAACATGTTCAGTTGAAATTGAGGCCGCGTATCTTTCCGTTCGTTATCTTTTGATTTAACAAAAAAAAACCAATGCATGCATCGTACGTAGTTTAATTAAATAAATACACTGATTACAATATTCATACAATAACGGAAAATAATGGCTTTGGGCCATCATCATCATCATCACCAGCTCACTATACGTCCCCACCGAGGGGCTCGGAGCCTACCCTAAAGTTAGGGTGACTAGGCCATAGTTAACCACGCTGGCCAAGTGCGGGTTGGTTGACTTCACACATATCTTTCAATTTCTTTGCTGATACATATGTGCAGGTTGCATCACGATGTTTTCCTTCACCGTAAGAACGTCGGGTAAATTATGTACATATGAAAATTCGAAAAATCGAAAATCACATTGGTACATGGCGGCGGGATTCGAACCCAAGACCTGTAGATTACAAGTCAAGTGCTTAAACCACTGAGCCACCGACGATTTTGGCCATACGATTTGGGCCATACCTGAGATATATTCCTCAATATCAAGTAATCGTGTGTTTACAATAAAAGAAATTTATCTAGGATAGATAGAATTTGGTACTTTCTTCATTCATTGTTCATTCACATTGTAATAGTTACTGTTTGTCTTATTTATTTGTATGCGGAACAGTTTGTAGATACTGGTAGATTGTAATCTACAAGATAACATATCAGTTCAATTACTATTTATATAAAAAATCGAAAATACTAACACTTAGGAATCTTAAATAGTCAAATTGAATTGAGTTGAACAAATCTACTTAGTAGTATCTTGAAAGCAAAATCATTTTGCTGTCTATCCCAATCACGTAGGGTTGGCACGCAAGTTCTCGTCCCCCGTATCGATCTATTCCATCACTCCATTCTTGATCATGTCCCCTTTCTCGATCCATTTCTTATCTTTAAGCGTAATAGTAAAATAACATAAAATATTTCTTTTTGATAATCTAAACATGCCTTTGTCCGGGAAGACGATAGTTATTTGCATATCAAATGGAATGTTTTTCGAGCTTTACGGATGCCCTTTGACCGGCGGACCTTACGGAAATTTAATCGAAATCCTTTGAACAGAATCGATTTCATTTGTTTATTTTACATCTAGCTCGTATTGTGTACTTTCTGCGTAATGTAATTTACCAGCAGATATTTATAAGCTGACTGTACCTCGTTCTATACATTAAAGACAAACAGCCTACTATTTAATAAGTTCCCTAACTGTTGCAATTAATAATAAAAAGTTTAAATTGTAAAGTTCATTCAACTATGAATCGTAGCCATCGATTGAATAGAGCTGTACCCTGCATTGTAATAAAGGCAAAGGAACGCAAATATCTCGACCTCCCCTCTCACCGGTACGCAAATACGGAATTTGTTTTGAAAAAGGCATTTCTTTTGTCCGCAGAACAGATGCGACGCACACGTGCAGCGGACACGGTGGGCCGCGTGCGAGTGTGCGTCGAATGAACATCGCACCGCAGTGTTCTGGTGAGTACACTTTTTTTAACTACCCTACGTGTTGTGTGCCAGTGTTTACAATATAAGATGTAAACTTAACCTTTTTGGTGAACATTTATTAAAATCATCTACAAAATTAGATGAAATTGTTCAATTATTATATATATTTACATTATAATTAGCGGAATATTGACACTGTTAATGTTACAGATATTCTTGTTTATTGTAGATTACATACAATTTGTTGGTTTATCACAGCTATTGTTATTGTATGAACAGTTTATTGACTTCTAGACATAACTCTGTTTGTCTCAATTACTTACTTTAAAAAAAACACTCCTATATATTTATTTTATAACTAGCTGTTGTTTACGACTTCGACCGCGGGAAATTAAAAAATATAGCCTATGTTCACTGATAACCACTTGAGATATTTCAATACATACAAAAATACAAATCTTTCCTCTTTATAATATTAGTATAGATAACAATTGAAAAGTTTTACCAAAATTATTTAAATTCAATTACAAGATGCAAGATATTGGTGTTAAAAATACGGCGTATACTTAAGTAGCTGTTTCGTTTACCTTAAAAGCTTGTAACAAGCTGGCTGACTCACTTCCTTAATGTTGCTAGTGTCTAATGTGTCTTAGTGGACCTAAGGAGCGTTTTATAAAGAAATCAGACAAAGGGAATATGACACTGGCGTTTTCAGTAAAAATTTTAGGTTATCAACAATAAAAATGAGATAGACGATGCAAAATGTAATTTAAAAACATTGTTGATAAATCTATGATTTAACATTTTTGACATAAAGACATGTAGATGAAAAAAATATTTTTGCATATTATATCGCCAAATATTACATGAATTGTCAGAATTATTAAATACTACCTATTGGTCTTTAAATGCTTATTTATCGTTTGAACAATTCGATAGTTTGCATATTAGTATATTATAACATATAGCAACATATAAAAAAAGAGGCAAGTGTCAGACGTGGGGTCAGCACACTACGCCCCCCTCTCGATTTCGATTCGCACTCAACTAAGGGCGCGGTCTGAACCAACGAACAAACACTAATGGAAGTGTCTTAATTTTATAATTAATGTCTGAGCGTAGCTTTATTGTTTAGAATTAAACATTAATTATACGAGAAATTGAGACAAGAAAAATGACGTCTTAGTGGTAACTATCGTATGTTAATTTTGATTACATAGCTTTTATGTATCGCTTTCTTAAGATGTAAGTCTGAATTGTATAATCCGTGTCGTTTCCAGTATCTATATACGTTAAAAAAAGTCACAGTAATAAAAGAGGGCACAGACAGGAAATATCTGTTTTGTCGCCCAATAAACCCACTAAATTGGATGTTCGTAGCGGTCACCCCCAATAGCGTTTTATGGCGTAATTATATGAAGGTTGACTCGCCGATTTCTGTCGCGTGTCACAGTTGCTTTTTTGTTTTTTATTTTAGTTTTATTCTGTTCACGTGGCAGAACGTCTATCGCACGTATAACTACCAGCGATGTTTATTGTTTATTAATTTCTCACCTTTTAGCAGGTCAGAACCCAGGCAATCCAGCGCGTAATGATACGATAGCCATTTACCTAAAGCGCGACTGATAAAAGCAATATAGGCCATAAAAAAACAATCGAGACTCACGGCAATAGGCATTCCTTAGATTCCTGTTCATCAACCAATGTCAACCACAGTATGTACTCTTCCATACATCTCTATCAGTCATATCTGACTTAACTCCCTTACGTATTTTTCACACAATACATACATACTTTCTACGGTCTTCCTCAACCTTTGTAGCTAGGCTCAGAGCCTACCTTAAGTAAGGGGTGACTAGGCCATAGTCAACCACCCTGGCCAAGTGCGTGTTGGTTGACTTCACACATATCTTTGAATTTATTCGATGATATGTGCAAGCATCACGATGTTTTTCTTCACCGTAAGAACGTCAGGTAATTTATGTACATACATATGAAATTCGATTCGAAAATCATATTGGTACATGGCGGGATTCGAACCCAAGACCTGTAGATTACAAGTCAAGTGCTTAAACCACTGAGCCACCGACGGTCCTAGGTCTGTTAATAAGCAATCCCGCATAATTTGGTTTTTAATCTGAATTGTTGATCTAGCTCTATATGTCCACACTAAGATTATACCAGCTTTTGTAAACTACATGGTGTTTGCTTTATGGGCTGATTTTGCACTCATAGTGTCTTGTTAACGGACTGCAACGTAAAGTGTATTAGCACTCGTCTGACACCGTGATTGATGGTTCACTAATGACTACATATTTCAACTTCAATTAGTTGAAATTTTGGCAACGGAGCCGACTCGACTATAGAAGAATGAAATATTTAGCAGGAACAGGCTAAATAAATAAAAAAAAAACGTTTTCCGTAACGTTCTTTCTGTAGAGATATAAATGTCTATTCTTTATCTGTATCCTGGATTTTAATCTGAATCTTACTAATATTATAAATGCAAAAGTTCTGATGGATGGATGGATATTTGTTATTGGGTACCATCGGATTAATGGATCTCGCTGCAATTTAACATAGATGTAGAACATGGTCTGGATAAATACATAGGCTACTAATTATGTTTTTTTTATTTCGCACAGACGGATTTCTTTGGGTGGATGTTTGATACCAGGTAACTCCAGAAATAAATATAAATCTGGATGAACTTTGCAACAGCGAAATAGTATAGTCTGGAATCGCACAGAATTCTTTATTTGATTGCGCTCGAAGTCGCAGCCAATAGCTAGTGTATTATTAATAGCTCGATCAATAGGCTTACGTTAGTGGATTCAACCACGTCTACCGCAGAAACTCGAAAACGGTCTATTGAGTTTGTGTGCTTAATTAGTACGATCATTTAGACTGAATGTGGAGATAAGTTTATTTGTGTCTGCATGGAAGTGACACGTATATCGATAGACTTTTTAAATATATTAAATTAACTAGCTGTTCGCGTGCGGATTATAAAAACTTTATTTTATTGTTTATATATGTCAAATTATCAATAGCGAATGTCAAAATGACATGACATGACAAATCTTAGCAATCTTTATTTCTTGATGTTGGCAGCAACTTATGGTCTCTTTCCCACATTAGGGTTTTGTCCAAAATATTTACCCCCTAAGTTTAATGGCGTGAAAATATATAGCCTAAAGCATGAGGTAAGTGTAGGGCTTTTTATTAAAAAAAGAATTATTCAAAAATATGCTGTAATTGCTGACATCTTAGGCAACAAAGAAGTGTGTGTTTACGCTTTATTATTATAGTATAGATTATTGAGGGCATGTTAGGATGGAACTTTAGTTATGAATGTAGAAGTACTCCGGTAGTAGTAGGTCCGGAAAGAGATGTGTTGCGTGATCAAGAAGGTAGTGATGACTAAGAAGATGGAAGAAAGATCGACATGGAGGACGAAAATTATTGCGTAGACCCTACATAAGTAGGATGTAGGGTCCCTACATGCTGTAATTAAACATAAGGATTAATTACTAAATAATGAAAGCATATGAAAATAACATTGAGTACAAACAGACGTGTGTGTTCTCTTTTCGTGTGTGTATGAATACAATATATTCATCGTAGTGTATGTTATAAAACAATACGTACATATTCTAATCTGGAGTTGGATTGAAAAGAAGTTTAATCTAAAGCCGTATACAATCCGCGAGAGCAGAGCCAAGCGGACAATACACCGAAACCTATTGTTTTCTAGCCCACGACAATAGGGGGCGCTAGCAGAAGGGTAGATATATTTGCCGGAGTAACGAGTGGTGTGTAGAACTTTTATAAATGTAGATCATAGACACAGTAACTTATCCTCCATTGTGGGCGTGCGTATGCCGGAGATAATGAAATAATAATCGCGTAATATTACTAGCTGTTCCCATGCGACTTCATCCGCATAAAATTATAAAAATTTCATTTTATTGTTTACATTTGTCAAATTATCAATTGCAAATGTCAAAATGATATGACATGATGTTCAACCATGGCAACCTTGCTTCCTTGATGTTGGCAGCAACTTATGGTCTCTTTCCCACATTAGAGTTTTTATCCAAAATATTTACCCCTAAGTTTAATGGCGTGAAAATATATAGCCTAAAGCGTAAGGTAAGTGTAGGGCTTTTTATTAAAAAAAGAGTTATTCAAAAATATGCTGTAATTGCTGACATCTAAGGCAACAAAGAAGTGTGTCTTTACGCTTTATTATATTAGTATTGCTGACATCTTAGGCAACAAAGAAGTGTGTGTTTACGCTTTATTATATTAGTATAGATACAGTCCTTCAATATTTAGTGCAAACTGCACAACATTATCTAAGCGGATTGCAAAGGTTTACAGTGATTAAACAATTGACTTTATGTGTGCGCATAGCCAAAGCACATCACTAGACCAATTAATTACAACTGCCGTCTTATTTTTGATCGCCGCTATGATATCTACGAATCCATTAGAGTGCGCACACCTTTGACTAAACTGTCGCAAAACTATTATGCGATTGTCGATTGTTTCGCAACCAATTGAACAATTTAGTTGCACAACTAAAATCGAGTAGTGTGCACACCTCCATATAAGCTCATAGGAAGCAAAGCGCTTCTAATTAGTTGTGCAATAGTTTAGTCAAACGATCATCTCATACGATCATAGCAAAAATATGTAACTACTTTATTGTAGAGAAGAATACTCTTTCTATATGGATATTATAAACAAAGCATAAAAATTAAGCTTTAAATTGATATAAGCTACAGTTTACTTGATAACTTGACTAATTAATTCGCCGCTAATCTGAAGTTTATTAATTACAGTCATATTCAGGCGCCAAATTGGTTTTGAACAACTTAAGTTATCGAAGATTTTGGCTTATTTATAAAGTTGCTTAGTCACAGTGAAGAAAGCTCATACTATGTTACTTAATTTATTAAAATTTCTTCTTTGCAAATCGTATATTTCTAAACTAAATAATTACAGGAAATGTGTATTTTAAAATCAAAGCTGTTAATTTAATGTCTAATAGTTAAGTATTAAAAAGCAAAGAATTACTAATTCTTTTGCTATAAAAATATTTTAGCTAGGAAATCAAAAAAATAATAATTTAGAATAGACTACACATTGTTGTTCTCAATAAAATCTATATAAAAATGTATCAAGGTAGCAAATAATTCAACATAATGAAAATTGACGTATACCTGTTTGTTTATACATCCTGTCGGGCAACTAATGAAATAATTAAAGCTTTCCACCCGAATGCAATTTGTGATGGGAATTTTGTACAAGCGGGGCATCTGACGGATGACGGCCCGACGCCTTGTTACTTGATCGATTACTCCCCAGATGGGGAAGCTCGCTGCCCGAATTAGTGCATTAATTTACAACTTTACCCCAGTTCATCTTGAGCTGTTAATAACTTAACCTACGTTAGGGTATGATGGACCAAGGCTTTTAATTACGTTCGTGAATTTTGATACGATTTTAATTTAATGTCTTTTATAGTCCTATGAACTGAAAAGGTTATTTACGTACGTTAAGATGAGAGTAAATTCACAAATGATAGATATATAAAACTGACTTTCGAATTAAAAAAAAAACAAAAGTGAGTAGCTTATGTGTTCTTCCAGACTATCTTCTACATCTATACCAAATTTCATCTAAATCCGTTCAGCCGTTTTCACTACAAACTAACAAACATCCATTCATCCATCTAATTTCGCATTTATAGAATGAATACCCTTGATATAAGGAGAAGATTACAAACGACATTCTTGTAATCAGTCGATAAAGTTGACCAATACAGGATGGTTTTGCTGATTGATTTCCAAACACAAGTATAGGATACCTAGCATAGAATTTTACGAATATGAACTATCTATTCACTAGTAAAGATACCGCTTACCGATCGTGTCTACAATTCAATTTAGTTATGTAACGGAGATATTTATTGTCGTCCCCAACAATAAGGGTGGAGTGCGCGTCACGGTAGGGTAGTTTCAACATATGGCACTAGAGCCCGCATTTTAAAAGATTTGGGGCGTGCGGGATCGCATTAGACGATGATCAGATGGGGTGCCGACGCCCGCGGTCACCGAAAGTCCCGCTACCGAAAATACTTTGCCCAATTTTACTGGGACGGTCCTCTAGGGATGGGGCTGTGTTTGTAATTATCGATTTATGGGCTTAAAATAATTAGGACAGATCGATTTAGAAGACCAAAATGAGATATGAACAGGGGAAGATATTCTTAAATTATGTATTTTTATTGGGTCTACCTTAAAAATGAAAGCTTTGAACGTAAAACTAATACTTTCACAGACGTCGAAATGCAAATAAATTAGGGGTGCGACAGTGAGTCGAGTAATAATCTTTCTAAAGACGTCGATATTTTAATAAAGGCACATCCCTATTCAAGCTTAGCAGGGATATCGATTAATCTTAGTTGGACTTAAACGAAAACTTTTAAACATAATGGACAGTTAACAAGGCTGTCTATTCATCTTTCTTTTATATCACACTGTCTTCGAGAAAAGTTTTCTATGCGGGACATTTTTAATAATGTTACTTTATACACATTGACTTTCTAGTACTTTTTATTACATTAGTGTATATTTTACGATAAAGATGTATTATATTTAATGGCCAAATAAGACATGCCATGATGTCTTTATACATGACAGTTTAACTTACCACAGAGTCGCTTAATGGTCATATTTAGTGACTTTAAACGACTCTCAGTATTGTAGTTAGACTACTTATTCTTCGGAAGAAGGTACGCGCAGGTTTTAGCGATCAATATCGTCCGTAATGTGTAAATTGAAATCAATGCTTGCCTTGTAGGCGATCTCATGTCGGTACCAGTGCTTGTGATGCGATATTGTCTTTGCAACTACTGGAGTGTACGGGATACGCTTTGTGTGGACGCTAGACTAGAGGCTTTGTGGTAGGGTAAACGATCTTGTTATTGGTCATGGATTTCGCAATGCTTTGTGTTGTGATCTAAGCACTTGAGCTCGACAAATTAATGATTTTATGGCATTGAGTCATTTGATAATCATCTGGTTACTGTCAGCATACTAAATCTATGCTAAGGGATTCTTTAAGTATGTCGGTTGAATGCGGAATAAGAGCGTTATGTGAGCAGTGACGTCACAGGTACACGTCACAAACGAGTGTTTGCTTAGGCCGGGCAGCCGCTTAATTACTGCGAAGCGGAGTTGTGTTTTTGTTACCCCAGCGTCACCACCACCCTTTGTGCTTTGTGGTACAAACAGGAACCTTACAGTGAGGATGTTTGTTCAGAAACTTCATACAAAAGTGCAATATAATTGCGATAATATCTTTTATTATGTAGGTAGTTATAAATCTAGAAAATGTGTCAATTTTTGGCAATTTAGACATATTTCTTTGATTCTCCAAAGTGTTGTTTTAAATGTTACTATAAGTAAATCGGTTGCAGTAATTTCAAATACAAAAGAATTCAAACAAGGGTAATTCGTAAGCCAAAGGAAGTCGCCCGTAATGCTCGTAATTTGAATTGAATATTAGTTCCGTGGTTTATTAACATTCACAACGACACTCGACGTGTTGTAGAAATAAAAAGAAATTTATTTTAAACAGTTTGAATTTGAATAGAGGACCGTCCGCGGCGACCTCTGGCCCCCGAGTGCCGGTGCTCGGCTTACGTAATGGATCGTGAAGTGGGGAGGGAGTACCCCCACTCTCAACCCGAGCTCGAATAAATTTGTGTGCCTGAATGGACATTAATGTCGATAAGTTTGCAAGATTTGCTCTCAGATTATGCTTTTTAATATTTTTATTTAGTCTTTATTGGACTTGTGGAGGCTTGATCATTGTTTCGACTTTTACTCAGAGAGATGTAAATTTTACTAACAAAGATGTCTAATTTGTGAAATAAATATAATATGGTCTTGTTGTGTGCACGTGTAGCTTTTAGTAACTACTAGCTGTTGCTCGCTACTTCGTCCACGTGGAATTAAAAAATAGTCGAAAATATAGCCTATATTACTCACTGCTAACATAGCTTTTTAATGGTGAAAGAATTTTTGAAATCAGCCCAGTAGTTTCTGAATAATTTCAATACATACATAAATCAAAAAATACGAATCTCTTCTCTTTATCATCATCATCATCTCCTTATCCTACACCCGTAGGGTCGGCGCAAAAGGTTTTTGTCCTCCACATAACTCTATCATACGTCATCTCAGTCATTACTCCCTTTTTGATCATGTCACCTTTTACCCAATCCATCCATATCTTTCTAGGTCTACCTCTACCGATGTACCGTTCCACACTCATAACTAACGTTCTCCTTGTAACATGCGATTCATCCCTCATAACATCTCTTCTCTTTATAATATTAGTATAGACTATACAAGATGTTTTTAATGAAAATATACTTATTAAAATGTGAACTTGTCATGTTGCTTCTATAGAAAACATTTATTCAATTAAAACAAGAAACATTTATTATTGAACGCATTTACGCCAGCCTTTTCTGTTATAATTTATAAATGTAATGATAAATTGTTTCGAGACATTTCTGTGTATCATTGCTATAAACGGATTTATTATTATTACAACGACGTCAAAACAGCGTCACAAAAGCGTCAGCCCCCGAGTTTAATTTCCTCGTTCGCGGGACGTTAAAATACACTCTCATTTTTAACCCCAAAAGGAGAAATGTCACGAACTTTTCAATCTAATATTTCCGGCCATTAAAATTTTTGCAACCCTCCCTCCGCCGAGTGTCAAACTGATTTGGTGACCGCCCGGGGCCATTTTTGGCGCTTTATCATTTTAGGGTTGAGTATATTTCATTTGCCCATTGACTGGTATCGACGGCTTTTTTCATTCCGAGAATAGCTCTCGTTCATTTATGAGCAATAAAAACAGCGTGTTTAATCTATGACAGAACTGTTTATTTTATACGTTTATATGGAGAAATTAAATTAATTGATCGAGTATTCGGAAACTAAGTTTACCGTAAATGTATTTGAGTTTTGTATGTTTTGGAAACCCACGGCATCACAAAATAGTTGCTAACTCGTTTAAAACTCATATAACTTCATTATTTAGTCATAAGATACTCTGCTACTCGTATAATATGCTTTTACGACCGCAGTTTCACACTAAACAACTACCTACACTAATTAACTACAAAATCACTATCGTACATATAAATGTGAATGTTTAAATGTATGTTAGAAGGTACATCAGCGGCTTAACGGATCTCGATAAAATCACAGATGTAGGACATAGTCTGGAAGATCACATAGACTTAATTTTAAGTAATATTATTACCTTACCTGTAAAAAATAATGTTATTGTTATTAAAAATGATAGATTCGATGTCTAAGGTGGGAGGAATATATTTTGTATGTTGGCAATTCCATTGAGACCTATTGCAGATGAATTGACAAATAGAGATGTGTCGTTCGATTACTAGTTTTTCCCTTGTGAACATTTTAGGCATTATTTAAAGAACTAGCTTTGGCCTGCGACTCCGTCCGAGTAAACCAAAAGTAAGGCCGCCTATGTGTTCTTCCAGACTATCTACACCTCTGCCAAATTCCACGAAATCCGTTCAGCAGTTTAGGCCACAAACTCTAAACATTCGCATTTATAATATTAGTAAGATAGTAGTGAAACTACTGACATTATGAATGGTCAACAGTTCAGTTACGACTAAACCGACGTAATCTCTGCTCTGATACTGATAGCTTATCTAAACGTTATCCGTGAACCACGAACTGACTGAACTTTTTTACAAGAGCATTCATTCGACTCGGATTTCTTATACATTTGATATAACAGCGTTATTGATAAGCGACATTTGCTTGTATTGATTTAATTCATGCTCCTCTTAATCTGTATTAAGCACGCTTTACACGTTAGATTTATCTGAACGATCTGTTTAGATAAAAATGAGTGTGTGTAGCTGGCTTTAGGGCGCATATTCATTAGTTTGATAACTCGCTTATTTTATAATATGCGTGATGTGTGAGAATTCTTGTTCACATGTCAGAGCCCAAATGCGAGAACCATTTTCATTAGTCGTTCGAAGATGCTTACTTTTCTACCGCTCTTTTTATTCGACATATATTTACGCATGTCATGTACATATGTAGACATTCCAATGAGCGCCATCTAGCGACGAATGGCTGAAGATGTTTAATCTTCGTTAATATCTTTCACTAGACGGACGTCTTTAAAGTAGTTAGCGAAGTAACGAGGAGCCAGCATTAATTAGCGTGGACTTGCGGTTTCATGGGATTTCCTCACTGATGACCGAAGCGCATTTTCTATGCGGCGGAGTTTAACTTTATTAATTTCGCTAAACCGGCTCTCGGAGACGGCGGAAAATGAAGCGAAACACGCCTCTTTCTGCCGGTCTACCTCTAATATCGCAATAAATTTTGTGTTATTGCTTTTATTAAATTTCTCGTTTATTTTTATAGTTTACTTCAGTTTCTTTTATATTGAAAAGTTCAATTAATTCAGATAGATTATTCACTCACTTTTTCCTACATTACATTTATTTTCCGTCTATAAAAATGTAAAGGTAAGTTTACACAGTACAAAACAGAGATTATATTGTACAGGTGTAACGTCAGTGGCAAGTCACGTGAAATGTGTCCTAAACAATCGGTTGAATCAGCGGTCCCACATAATTAGCGAGGGGTCGGAAGGTGCCTGATTGCGATGACCACAGACACCCTTACGGTGCGTTTGTTCGCTAATTGCTTTACGCACATTATAACCTAACTATTATGAGCTTTAGAAATATAAGGGGTATACACTGGGGAGGGGGTAGGCACGCTTTGTTGTGTAGGCTCAGACACAATTTTTAGGTAACCTGAAAAATAGCTTACAGTCAAGTTGTCAATCTAATCATCCTTATTTAGACAAACTATAATTGAAATTTTTGTTTCTAACGTATTTTCATATATAATCTGACTCGCTTGTCCAAAAGTAATTAAAAAACGTAGTAAAGCGTCGTAAAATTTTACATGTTAGAGACTCGCAAAATTCGTTGCATGTTTTGTGTCGAAAAATGAGAACATACGGGCGTGAAGTACACGAGTGACACGCAATGCCCTGTGTTCAGTCAAAACAATTTCGGTCCTAGCGAGTCGTTTTTTGACTGTCAACTGAAATTTGAATCTTGTTCGTTGGAATCTTTTTAAAAAGAAAGTAAATATAGTGTTTTATGAAAGATCTGTTCTTTAATACACTGTGTTAATACATACACTTAATATATGATCAGTTTACCCTTGCTTTATGTCCCTATTTATGTTCAATTGAAAATCCATTGGCAAGTTGGTAAGCTCGAACTCGTCCTCATTGACCACCGTTCCGCGCCATCTCTTTGTATAATTGCAAAACAAAAGCAATACTTGTGCTTCCTTTATTGTGTATCAGAAATGATTATACACTCGCCTCTGGGAATCATAATGTATATATCCCAGGTTGGGGGCGCTTTGATTGGAGCGTTCCTTTTGTTACATTCATCATTTTTATACCGAGTAACGGGGATGGGGTGCTATTGTCTATGCTACCAAGTAATACAATGCTTTGTTTTCGAAAATCCCGCAGCCCAACGTATATTTGAAAAGCGAACCCAACATTTTCTTCGCTCCGCAATCGGCATTGGACGCTCGCCGCTGCCTTTCATGTTGCCAGCGCCCTCTCTTGTTTACGTTGCGTCGATTTCGATTTTAGCGAATGAGATATTTCTTTTTAAACGATTCAACGGGTTTACTTTGTGCCAGTGATGACGTTCTCGACGTGATCTAGTTTTTATTTCATCACTTTATGCGATTAAAAGCGCGCCTAGTGGCGAGTAGCAACACTAAATTGTTGACAAACTAAATAACAAAACACGCCATAGTAAATGTACGAATAAATTATTACCAGTGTTAAAATAGTTTCAATTCTTAGTCGGTATTACAATCCTTAGGAAAGTAATCTGATACTTTATTAAATATTTGACAGCATACAATGTTCCGCCTATCCAATAACAGATGGCGCTGTAGCTAAAACTTAGCACGTCAATACAAACTCCATACATTGTTTATTAACACGAAGCGTCATAACGTGCTCCCAGCGCGGGATATATCATCAAATTGCTATCCCGCCGCGGAATGGCGTGTAAAATATTCAGAGGCACGGTAACTGCTTTTGTTTGGGACCGTAATGAACGATGGACCTCTCTACCTTGTATAGGGGGAGGAGACCGGAAAGGGACGGGGGAGATGCTCGTTCTTTTTAACAACGAGCCATGCGATGGTTGATAGAGTAGGTTGGTAATTAAGTACTGAAATGCAGCAGATTGACGTGTTTTTATGTTTTTTAATTTCTACATTTGTTTAAATGGCTACGCCCAGACGAACTAAATCATGTATAGAAGTAAATTTTAATATAATTTCTTTCTGTTTTTGGTACGCTATACATGGTTTAAGAAAGATAAGTTTGGTTTTATAAAGGATGTTTATTAAATGACTATAGTACTAATTTAGTTTCTATAATAATGTATTCTACTACATTACTGATCCAAATTCCTCTAGAGACCTAAGACACAAATTAACAGCAAGATACTTTAATTAATATTTATTAATAACTCCCACAACGCCACAAGTTAATTTAACTTCCCCTACTAAATCTCGTTCAAAAACTATACTATGCTAAACATTTATAATTCAACCATACTTAAGGTAAAAATTAATAGGTGCACTTGCATGAATCTAGTTTCATAGTCACACACTAGATTTGGCTTGTAACAAAGACGATTCAAAAACCATATAAAGGAAGCATAGTTGACACTTCACTTGAGACATCTCACATGATCCCCTAACGCCATCTATCGATAGATCCTCAAAACCACATGTCAGTATAAATAATTGTATTGAAATTAATTGCCAATAGGTGTCATCTATCATCAACTTGCCCTTATCCCTTACGGAGGGTCGGCACAGTATGTGCTGCTCTTCCATACATCTCTATCAGCCGTCATATCTGAATCCACTCCTTTCTTAAGCATATCCTCTTTCACACAATCCATCTATACTTTCTTCGGTCTTCCTCTTCCTTTGTAGCCATCCACATTCATTCTTAACACTTTCTGGTTTATGTCCCCATCGTCTCGTCGCATAACATGTCCATACCACGCTAACCTTTTGCTTCTCAATTTCTCCACCACTGGCGCTACTTTCAAACTTCCTCTAATATACACATTCTTAACTTTATAGGTGTCATCTATCTATACTAATATTATAAAAAGGAAAGATTTGTATTTTTGTATGTATCGAAATAACTCAAAAGCAACTGGACCGATTTAAAAAAATCTTTCACCATTAGAAAGGTAATTTATCTGTGAGTAACATAGGCTATATATTTTAATTTCACGCAGGCGAAGTCGCAAATAACGGCTTTAGTTTATTTTATGAAAAAAGATGGAGCTTATTATAATTTTGTAAAATGTTTTATAACATGTCAATACAAGGACATGAGGTGGTACTAAGCTTAACAAGTAACATAGTACCTTTCAAAGAAGTTACCGGTGAAAAAATGTTGTTCACTGTCTAGTCTATATATTTCTTAAATGTCTGGCTTGTAACAATAAACAATCGTTATGCAAAACCTAACGTGTATGGCCTGCATTACTCATACAATTTGGTGGCCAAATTGTAAATTAACCGAACGGTCGCTGAGTGGCCGAACTGTTTGCGATCGACAAATGGAATGCGGAAATCGCTCTTAATTACTTTGCACTCTGTGTGATTGTGTTTTGTGATGAGTTTTGTTTGATTCTGCAGTCCCTCTGATTGTAACTACTCTGTGGTAGATCAATCAAGTTGCACATCTGTAGATCTATACTATTATAATAAAGCCTAAATACACACTTCTTTGTTGCCTAAGATGTCAGCAATCACAGCATATTTTTGAATAATTCTTTTTTTAATAAAAAGCCCTACACTTACGTCACGCTTTAGGATATATATTTTCAAGCCATTACACTTAGGGGGTAAATATTTTTGATAAAAACCATAATGTGGGAAAGAGACCATAAGTTGCTGCCAACATCAAGAAAGAAATATTGCTAAGGTTTATCATGTCATGTCAGGTCATTTTGACATTTGCTATTGATAATTTGACAAATGTAAACAATATAAAAGTTTTTATAATTTCACGCGGATGAATTCGCACGCGAACAGCTAGTCTTTTATAAATTGGATCGATATCAATTGAATTTTCTCATTACTGACAACATTGGAACGATAAAGCCACTCCTTTCATTCTCAATGGAAAATAGAAAAGTATGATTATAATACACAGAACAAACATGCGTCCGCAATAAGTGAAGGTTAGATAAACAGGGGAGAGGATGTACACAAAAGAAACATGTCCCCTTCCCTATCCCAAAGTTAAAAATTAATGTACAGGGAGATGATGCACAAAAAGAGGATTCTTTGTCTATCTAATCCACTTCCTAATCATCGAAATAATTCAAGAATAACATTCATTCAATGTTACACAATCTAACAATCGATAGTTTATCTATCCCATTTCTATTACGGGGAATTAATCACCTTCACCCATTATCTTATACGAAGAGTGACGTAACAATTAATGTTATCCCACAACAAAAAAGATGTCCGATGTGCGGTGTTTCTACAGACGCAATAAACATGTCCGCTACACGCGGCAGCGCCCTCTGTTCATAGACATATACAGATACAACACGGAGTTACAAATATATGGAGAAGGCATGTTTTTTCGGTGCCTATACCGAATGAATGAAGGTTTTTGTCCAATTTATTTACCTCCTAGTTTAACAGCGTGAAAATATATAGCCTAAAGCGTGTCGTAATTGTAGGCTTTTTTAAAATATGCTGTGATTCCTGACATCCTACGAACGAAGTAGTGTGTGTCTACGCTTTATTATATAAGTATAAAAGTACAGATGTAGTATAATGTCTCACAAACGTTTTAATAAGTTTAATATTAACTTTATAAAAGTAATGCTACGTTTTAATATACCTCCACGAAAATATATAGCCTCGTTTTCTTAAATCCACACAGACGAAGTTGCAGCTAGTAGTAATAAGCTAGTTTTATATTTCAGAAGCCATATCCATTCTTAGCTATAACATGAATGTACTCTTAGGATCTGTATGCAATCTCTAGGCCACATAAATCACTAGGAACAAGCCGTAGTCCCGCATGACTACGCCATATGCACTCATCACTTGTCTCTTGTCCAGACTAACATAGGCTAACACTTATAGGCTTATTGCAGTCAGTGACACTGTTTATAGATTTATGGAAATAACGTAAGTGCCAATAGCCTAATGGTTTGGGGTACGGACTACCGATCTTGCAGTCATTAGACTATTGTGAACCATATCCTAGCACAAGCCTTGAGCTTAGTTGTAGTGGTTAAAGGAAATATTAATAAATTAATAAAAATCTACTAATAACTTTGTTGAAAAAATAACGTTAAAAAAAACTGTTTAAATTTTCGTGAGACATCGAAAACGATTTTTTTGTTTTTTTGTAAGTATTGAAATAATTCAAAAACGACTGGGCCGATTTTAAAAATTCTTTCACCGTTAGAAAGGTTCATTTGTGAGTAACGTAGGTTAGATAGTTAAGTCGCGAGCAACATCCACATATTTGTAGGAGGGTTATAATCGATACCATAAATGTCTTAACGTTGAAATGTTTCCGTACTTTAGAAATGATTACTGCCCATAAAATTCATACCGATTACAAGACGACCAAATAATTACGTCGAGTGCGGTTGAGGGTTCGTTTTTCATATTAGATAGCAAGATCAATTTAATGGCACATTATTTGTACCGTACTTTAATATCTTTTAAATGCATTTTAATGTATGGCACCGGAGATATTTTGGTATTTTTATTACCAACTTGTTATTGCCCGCAACTTCTTCCACGCAATATTAAGATAAAAAGTAGCCTATAATATGCCTGTCTATGTCAGCTACTATACTTGCTATGATATGGCTTAGGCGTTTCGATTACCCGAAACAAACGCGACTTGCGGACAAACAGACAAAAAGAATTAAATGCGAATTTCTTTATCAGCAACGCAAATACATCATCTTCCCGTAATCTGAAATTTTTCTTTTGATATTACAAACACACTACAATTTTGTTATATGTATAGATTTTGTTGTTATTATAATAAGAATAATGTAATAATAACAAGCAGAGCTATACACGTGTATGATTTATTTCTTTTATTGTTCTTTATTTTATAAAATTAATGTAAAAGAATACTTGGTTTTATCATTTGGTAAAGAAAATATTTTTCTCAACCTTCCTCGAATGACAATTCTTGTTGTTTGTCACGTAAGGCATTTGAACCTGCACCCTTGTCAGTGTCGTGCGCGGAATAAACATCCCTTAGGGTAAATGCTAATCAAGTTGAGATAACATGTCTCAAAGTCATTTGTCAATCGACACACCTTTGTCTCCAAAGCACTAAATAGACTTAGACTTTGTGGCATTTCTTAGCCTAACAAAACACTCATTACTAACTGAGGAGTCGAACTGTTCAGTTAAATCTAAACGTCTGTAGCAGGCTTAATACCGCCACTTATAGTCCAGTCAATTAAAATATATGTCTTTTTATCAATACCAAATGCATATTGTAACATGTTCGCCGAAATATTAAGAGCGCTAGCACTTTTGACTCGAATCGCACAACAGTTTAATCTCGCTTTGATTCCTATCAGCTTATATGGAGGTGCACACACGATCTTTAGCTGTGTAACTAAACAGTTCAATTGGCTGCGAAACAATCGACAATCGCACAACAGTTGTGCAATAATTTAGTCAAAGGTGGGTGACCGCTCTAAATAATATAAAATTACATCGATATATTGCTAAGTGAACGAAATTAAAAATTGATTTAGACGCGTCGTGGGCTCGTAATACCTCGTAACGACCTTTACGCGGTCATTGCGACCCATTAATGACCTCTTACGAGCCGCCCGTGTCATATTATATTATTAATAGGCGGCTTATTAAACAACCGACAGAACTTCGATTTTCTCTCAATACACAATTTTCAACACCAAAAAACATGTTAGAGCTCCACTGTTTGAATGTTTCGGCAATGAAAATCGAGATTAGAATCGTTGAATCCATATTCATTACAGAATCAACACTCGTATTATCTTAATCAAACTGTTAATTGTTAATTACTGGTCAGTTAAGCTACACTTGCATACCTAATTAAAGTTATCTTGTTAAGCAATTGCTCTATCATATACAAAGCTCCACAGGATGAGTTATGTATGTTAATACTAGGTTTCGCCCGCGACTCCGTCCGCGTCGAATTCAAAAAAACAAAAGTAAGTAGCCTATGTGTTCTTCCAGACCATCATCTACATCTATACAAAATTTCAACGAAATCCGTTCACTCCTACTTCTGACGTGTGGATGATCCCAAGAGTTCTCGCGGAAGATCAGCGCTACTTCAATTAGGAGCATCCAGCATTTATAGCTGAGCGAGGACCCAATACAGTCAGCGTTGCAACGCTATTTTTAAATATTTCTTTTTTTAATTCCATTAGTTACGTATTTAATCATTTTCATTATTATGTATTTAATACTTTTTTTTTATTCATAATTGTATTGTAGTGTTGATAAGGTTTAAATATTGTTTTATTTTATTTTTCAGCCCTTTAGGCTATACATTCTAACAAACATCTATCCATTCATCTAAATTTTTGCATTTAAAATTTTAAAGTAAGATATAAAGATCTTGTTTAGTAGAATTCTCAAAAAACGAGTTACGATGTTGTACTCGCGTATTTAAATCGTAAATCCACTGAAGTAGTAGGATCCGTATAATCCTCATCACTTTCTTCAACTCGAGTTGAAATCTGTTCACTGAAGTCGGAGGCATGTATAGTAATCCCTTGCAAAGCCTTTTATGACCCAAATACGATATAAGTGTCACACTTTTTGTATCGGAATTCGCACGTGAGATAAATTAAAAAATATATAGGAAGGTATTTCTATGTTGTAATTTAAATAATCTTAGTAAATGCGAAAGTTTAGATGGATGAATGTTTGTTACTTTTTTGTAGCTGAATTGCTGAACGGTTCTCGATGAAAAATGACAGTAGTTTGAAAGAACACATAGGCTACTTAATATTTTTTTTATTGCGCGGACATAGTCGCGTGTTAAAGCTAGTAAATTGTATTTGAAAAAATGTGGAAATTCGTAGTCGAACTGTTTATACAATAAAAAAGTTTTACACTCGATAACTAGATAAATAACAATTTCGTTGAATTAACACAATTTTGTATCAAACAATACAATAATAAAGAAAAGTTGTATAAATAGTCAATTTAAACGTTCCGGGGTATGTTTTCGTGTGGTCGATTAGGTCGTGGTATTGACGGTCGATTTAAGTGGCAACCGTTCGCCGAGGGGCATAAATCTGACCGGGGTCCATTTGACACACTCGTCGCAGCACACGGCCCGTTGGTTGTTCGGGTGACGATTTTACTAACCAACGTTTATATGAGTTTTATTTGTTTATAGTGGTTTTAAAAAAAATCGCATTATTTAAGAGATTTTACTGCTATTTTATTTGAAAGGATTTCTATAGATTTTCCTGTAACCAGAAAATTCATTTATTGTGTGTTACGAGCGGGCGGCACACCATTTACTAAACTATCGCACAACTGTTGTGCAATTGTCGATTGTCGATTGTTTCGCAAAAATCAAGTAGTGTACGCACCTCCATATAAGCTCATGGGAATCAAATCAAGACTAAACAGTTGTGCGATAGTTTAGTCAAAGGTAATTTGTTAACCACTTGGTATTTTTTCGTTTAATTAATAGCACCTATGGTGTGTAATAAATCATCACTTTTACCAACCAATAACCTACTAAGTCATAAAAGTAAATAACAATTCAGTCTTTATAGCTTGGCAAATTAAACGACATATTGGTACAGAAATTAATTTGTAACTATCTTATCTAGCTAAAGCCGCAGTCTCAATATCACAAGCAAATGATTTCATTACAGACGTTCTGTTCGACATACATAGTCCCCGCGACATGTAACATACTATATGATGCAATCTAATCATAACGTCCCCCAGCCCATGGGGAAGGGGAAGGGAGTCGGGAGTCCTCCCCTCCCCCAGCATCCCAATGTCTGCATGACGACTTTATTTATGATGTGTTTTAACTCACTACTTTCATTATGGCGTAAATATTCAACGTTCAACTGTTTTCAATCGATTGCTGGATGCGATATGTTACGTTGTAAAAGACAGACATTAAAAAGAGCTATGATAAGCTGAATTGATTAATAAATGCGAAAATTTAGATGGATGTTTGTTAGTTTGTAGACTAAACGACTGACTCGATTTTGGCATAGCTGCATAGTCTGAAACACAGGCTACTTTGTTTTTTAAATTCTACGCGGATGGGATCGTAGGCAAAAGCTAGTATATTACAATTATTCGTTGAAATAAAATTATATAGAAGGACATACTCGTATAAGAGTATCTTTGAATTTGTTTTTTTTTTTTCATGAAAAACAATGGAATATTGAGATAAAGGTATTAATTGTCTTCCAGGGTCTTTAAAACATTTAATAAAAACAGGTAAAAATGTACGTTTTCACAAAGATTTTAATCAATGTTGAATAGATTCATTCATAGTCATCTCAGTTTCTTCAAACAGGATCAGGATGATCAAAATATGTTCTGGTAATTTTGAATACTGACTAAGAGTCAAAGTAAATTACTATCAAGTCTGTGCGGAAGTCTTATATAAAAAATGTTTAAATTTTCAAACATTTGGAGTTGCTCTCGGTTGCACGTTAGGGAGCACTCGACTCGTCTCCGGAAAATGCAAATCGCAAGTGCTATCCACGCTGTATCGCTTTTAAACAGATGCATTATACGTTACGTTAATGACGTCGCTTCAGTGACGAGTCTACCAGCTGTAGCAAGCGATAGTGCCCGCTTTGTTATAAATAATGGTAGGTAATTTCTTTTCAAGCTTTTAAGAACTTTACAACGAATGTATATCATGGCCGAAATAAGACGTTTTCAACACGAAGAGCGCGCGCACCCTTGATTAAAGTATCGCACAACTTGGTTTCGCTTTGATTCATATGAGTATATGGAGGTGAGGACACTACTCGATTTTTGGTTGTGCAACTAAACAGTTGACTGGGCTGCGAAACAATCGACAATCGCATAACAGTTGTGCGATAGTTTTGTCAAAGATGTTTGCCCGCTCTAAACCATATTTTTACGTCATGTTCTAATATATATTTTTTTCACAATATACATATAAGATTAGACATGTCTTAAATGACAACCCTACCTTTCTCTGGTAATAATTTTCTAACAAACTTTCCTTTTGCAATTTTATTTTTCAATATCGTCTAGTTTGCGGTTAACGAACAGTTATTAATGCTTCAGGGGTGTTTAAAGCGAAGCAGGGGCGGTCAATGCGGGCCCGATCGGGCGTGCTACGAGCATCTACAACGTCCGACTCATTACGTCCACGGTGTAATGTAACAAATGGTTTGCCAGCCCTGGCGGCTGCCGGCGACAGCGCGGTTTGCACTCGCAGACATTTTTATTTACGACCTCATTCGATTGTTTTAAAACGAACTACTTTTATAGATTTGTAAGAGTTGCTTGGAAATCCATTTAATATTTTCCTTTACTACGGAACTGTTGTGCTAAATGTAGTTTTAATTATAATCGAAAATATTTAAGACTAGTAAGACTCTTTTGATTTCAATTTTAGGTTTCATAACCTTCATAGATTAAGCTAAATTATGCAATAAAACAAAAAGGAATATACTGAAATTATGTTAAGACATTGTCATATTTGTATTTTGTTGCTACTGTAGTTTGAATAGGAACTCAATATAATATTTGAGTTTACATATTCCTTTAACAGCGCGAAAAAGCAGCTAATTATAATAAAAATATAGTAAACTAGCTGCTCGCGACTTCGCCCGCGTGAAATTAAAAAATATAGCCTATGTTACTCACAAATAAATTACCCTTCTAACGGTGAAAGAATTTTTAAAATCGGCCCAGTAGTTTTTGAGTTATTTCAATACATACAAAAATACAAATCTTTCCTCTTTATAATATTAGTATAGATATAGATAGATAGTTTAAGATATTCCGTAACAAATTTTTATCTTTGTAGTATCTAATATTTTACTATATTTTTAAAGTTTAGAAATTATTACAAATTTAATAGTGTACTACTTAATTTTGACATCGAGTGTACTATATTAAACTATGTAAATTATTCCCGGAGTATGCGTAATGCAGTACATGTTGTGTGTTATTATTCTAGACACGTCCATATTGCGACTGGCTGTCGCTCAGAACTAGATCATAAGCCTTGCCTATAACTACGGTTGCCAAATCAAAGTATGCAGAATAGACTGTACTATGATATTAATATTATACCCACTTATTTAAACTATACTAATATTATAAAAAGGAAAGATTTGAATTTTTGTACGTATTGTATTAACTCAAAAACGATTGGACCGATTTCAAAAAATCTTTCACCATCAGAAAGGTAATTTATCTGTGAGTAACATAGGCTATATTTTTTTAATTTCAAGCGGACGAAGTAGCGAGCAACTATTTAATAACTAGGAAATTGAAAAAAACAGACAGATTCAAATCTTCCAGGAGTGTAAAATGAATTGAATAAGACACTTCTCACTGACGAAACTGTTTTATTTAGAGATCTAAATAGAATTAACATACATGTTAGTACTCAAAATAACATTTATTTTATTTTATTTATTATTTATTTTTTGATTGTAATTAATTTATACAAACATCTATACAAAGAAAACACAATAAGTACCCCTTCGGGCAATATGAATACAAATGCAGCGAAAAAAATATTTGGGAATAACAACATAATGCACCTAAAACCATATCATATTTAAACTTTGACATTTTTAACAAGCTCAATCTAATTATAGCATCCTTGGTCAAGGGTTACACCTTAGTTTTAATTCTTAGAGTTAAAGAAATCTATTTTAATATTGAACTTTACTAATATTAATTTCTTTTGTTACAGATATTCTTCAGCTTCAGAGAAGACCAAGATTCAAGAAGAAGAATTGATTTAATAACTTTTATATTTAAAAAATAATTGTAAACTATTGGTGTATATGATTGTGTCTATGAAAATAAGCTTATATTGTGTGTTATATTGTAATTCAGAAATTATGTCATGTACTTTAATGAAACGTTACGGTATGACTAGCTTTCGCTCGCGACGTCCGCGCGGAAAAGAAAATTTATTTAGTAGGCCAGACTATTTTCTAAATCTAAGCCATATTTCAACGAGATCCGAACAACCGTTTAGGCTACAAACTCTAACAAACAAACTTCCAAACTTTCACATTTATAATACTAATAAGATATGTACTTTATATTATAAAACGAACCGATTTGTGTTTTTGCATGTATTCGATTCACGTAAAACTACGGGACCGATTTAAAAAATGCATTTACATGTCGGTAACATAGGCTATGTTTTTTATTTATTTTTTAATTTTACGCGGACGAAATCGCCAGCAATAACTATTAATAATAAATTAATAGTGTTAGAGTCTGCAACATTTTGCTGTACGCATGTCTAACTCGACCGTAGCAACACGACCATAGAAGAGACGCGAGACTTATAGCGTTTCTTTTGATGTATATCGGAGGCCAATAGTAGTCCCCTACCCTGGGAAAGTATGAGAAGGAGAATTGCATTATAGGCAGGGAACCATCTTTTGAAAAATAGTGATTTACTAGTAAATTATATCTATGTTTACAGATACTAAATGTTGAAATGTTCAATAATATGTATTATTTTCTGCATTTTATATTGTACTATAGCACTATAGCATATAGAATGCAGGAATATGTTTTTCTACGAAGAAGAGCACAGAAGTACACAGAATAAAGAACAAATGAAGAAGGAAGGCAGTTAAACATTATACTTGACGCGCCCTTGTCATTCTTCTTGCCCCGTGTGTTATACTACTGGACGGAGAACTGATAAGGGCATGTCGTGTATAGTAGCGTCGGTTGATGAAGAAAGAAGAAACTAAAAGAAGATGCTGTTCTTTTGTGTATATGTTTTTTTTTTAGATGTAAGTTTAACAAGGCTGGAAACGCATCTGCATGTCCCCTAGTGTGGATGTCCATGGGTGTTGAGCACCTCAGTATCCCTACCATTCGTTTCCCCCTTCTATTGTAAAAAAAAGTGTTAAAAAGACCCCAGATTTCATCACGCGATTTTGAGATAAACTATTTAACTACGACGTAGTCTTTGACTCCAAAAATCAAACAAAAAAATGGAACCCACCTGCAAGCACTACCTTTCGGATAAAAAAACAATTATCAAAATCGGTCCACTAGCGGCGGAGTTATGCCGTAACACATAAAAAAAACATACAGACGAATTGAGTACCTCCTTCTTTTGGGAAGTCGGTCAAAAAAAGAAGACAATGGAAACAATCTACGATCGTTTTAATAAATTCTTGTTTCAAGGACTCATAACATGTTTTAAAATGTAATTTGTGTATTGTTTTTGTAATGTTATTTGATATGTTTAATAAAAGCTATAACATACAAATGTGTTTGATTTTCCTCACACGTAGTAGTTAAGCTCACATACTAGCTAGATTATTAAAACAAGAATTAGAATAAAAGTTTCACCTAGATTGAAATAGTGTGTTCACATAATGTTCAAATGATCACCTGCACTAATACAAAACAAATTAAAGAGTTTCCAATGTATGTAACATATAAGAGAAAATAAGAATAAAGTGAAAGGTTCTTTGACCAAAAAATTCAAACACATATACAGAGTGTTCAAAAGAAATTTTTAGAAACAAACAATATACATACAAAATACATACATACATATACATACAAAATATACAAACTACTGGATGGATCCTGTAAAATACTATAGTAAATAAATTCTTGTCTAGAACTGTTGAGATTAAATACTGATTAGACAACGTAGTAATTGGCATTAAGATCGGGAGCACACCTTTGACTAAACTAGCTCCCAACTGTTGTGGAATTGTCGATTGTTTCACAGCTCGTTCATCTGTTCAGTTGCACACTTAAAAATCGAATAGTGTGAGCACCTCCATATAAGCTCATAGGAATCAAAGCGCGACTAAACAGTTGTGCGATAGTTTAATCAAAGGCGTGCACGCACTCTACTTCTTTACGTTTAAAAAATAAAAGACAATCTATATAGTTATTGAAGGCCGAATACTGGAACGAATTTTAAACATACAATCTGGAAGACGTCAATTTTATTGGCATTTGTAGTTTATGTCGTTTCAGTGTTCGGGCTTAAATGCTTCAGAGTGCTATTAATCAAATAAATTGATGCCGAAATGGTTACTTGAATACAAAATGAATTAAAAATGATCGACACGAACTAGGTCAGTACTTCTCTCTAAACACTAAAAATGAAATAAACATTTAAAAAAATAAAATTTGAAACTTAACCATTAGTCAATTGAACTTTTATTAAATTCAAATTGATTCTATAAAATACAGTCTACATCCAGCTCACTATAATTCTCCACTGAGGGGCTCGGATCCTACCCTAAATTGAAGGTGACTAAGGCCGTAGTCAACCATGCTGGCACTACAGTGATTTTTTCACCGATATGTGCAGACATCACGATGCTCTCTTACTCCAACTACATGCAAAACAGCCTACGATATCTGAAAGTGGACCACAATTAGGACTTTTTTTATAATATAAGGTGGCAAACGCGCAAGCGGCCACCTGAATCCACCGAAATGGAAAGCGACCGCTGCCCATAAACATCCGCAATTGCAGATGCGTTAAACGACTTGGACGATCCATACACGGACTTTAACCGGTCGGCATCACATGAGTCACTGCCTAAGACGCATTACCGTCTTGCTGAATGCCGACCGCTTGTACTAGAAATAATACAATTTGCAGTAGACAAGTTGCCGGCGTCAGTTTTTCCGTCCAAATATGACGTGGGGGCCTTTAAAAGAAAGTAAACAGCTACCTATTAAGCTAGCGCATACCATCTTTCGACTGCATCATCACTGTCTCATATACAAACGTAATAAAAACGTGTACAACGTCTATATAAAAATAACCTGATATAGTTGACCTTTGACATTTACTATAAATGTCGAATGAATTCCTCAACTCGTGATACTTCGCTTAAGCTTTTATTTTAATGACTTTGTATGAATACGCTTTTACGTAACTCATCGGGGCAGAGAGGGATAGCTGCTGATATTTCCATCTCGTCTAACGTAAGTACTTCTGGTAATCTATCTATATCTATATCTTTATCTATACTATTATAATAAAGCGTAAACACACACTTCTTTGTTGCCTAAGATGTCAGCAATTACAGCATATTTTTGTATAATTCTTTTTTTATTAAAAAGCCCTACACTTACGTCATGCTTTAGGCTATATATTTTCACGCCATTAAACTTAGGGGGTAAATATTTTGGATAAAAACCCTAATGTGGGAAAGAGACCATAAGTTGATGCCAACATCAAGAAAGAAAAATTGCTAAGGTTTGTCATGTCATGTAATTTTGACATTTGCTATTGATAATTTGACAAATGTAAACAATAAAATGAAGTTTTTATAATTTCACGCGGATGAATCCGCACGCGAACAGCTAGTACTAATATAAAGAGGAAAGATTTGTATTTTTGTATGTATTGAAATAACTCAAGAACTACTGGGCTGATTTCAAAAATTATTTCACCATTATCGTTAAGCTATGTTATCAGTGAGTAACGTAAGCTATATTATTCATTGCTTTTCATTTTCACGCGGGCGAAGTCGTGAGCAACATTACTCTTATATACATAAATATCTATGGTATGGTATAGACAAAAATTTCACAAACAATTGTATAAACTTTATATTGAAACCTTCACAATACATGGAATACGTATTTCTGAATACCTAGTAAAATTTTACTTGACAAAGAACCTAAAAGTGAAAATTATCTGTTATATAAAACTGCTAGTAACGAGTTAAACGATCACAAAGACCGTTGCATAGTGTATGAAATCTACACTAAGGGTCTAAGTTTTCGCACCACCTAGTCACTGTTATAAGGGCTTAATAAAACTATGAAGATAGAAACTGTCTTACAAAAATATGCTAGAACTAAAATGTATATAAAAAGAGCTGACAATCGCAAGTCCGGCCGCGCAGAATCCATAAAAACTTAATTAGAGGCCTATTTGTTCTTAAATATAAACGACAACGCGATTTACTGAGCCGTTATAGAGATGCTAATCATTGAGTGAGTACCTTAGTGTTGATTAGACTAAGGGCGAACACTTAACGTCTTAGAGTGCGGCATTTACAATGTAAAGTATTGTAAGTTTACGTAAAATTAAACCAAAAAAATCTTAGTCAAATTTCGCTCTCTCCAAGTTTTACAATTCATACTTTTTTTAATTCCACGCGCACGAAGTCGCGAGAAACAGCTAGTAAAACATAAAACAGCTTAGATACTAATATAATTTGAGGAAACAATCAACCAATAGAGTATTTAAAAATGACAAATCTCCAAAACCTTCTAAAAAGCTAAGTTATCGCTTCTAAATCTTACTTCTTATCTTACTAATATATGCAAAAGTTTAGATGGATGGATGGATGGATGTTTGTTAGAATTTGTAGCGTAAATGGCTGAAGGGATCTCGATGAAATTTGGCATATATGTAGAAGATAGTCTGGAAGAACACATATGCCTGCTCTGTTTTTTTTAATTACGCGCGGACGGAGTCGCGGGCGAAATCCAGTCTATTTATCAATCAATCAACAATAGTTATTTAAATTAATATTTAATTAGCATAAACTAACGCAATAAAGAACACTAAACAAGCTCAACTAAATGCCTACCAAACTGGCTTCAATTCTCGCTTCCCCCCGCACGCGGGGTGGGGGGCGCAATAGGGGTGTGCGGGGGTAGGTTGACAATGGGCCGCTGCTCCGGACGCCTCTAATTGGTACAGCCCTAGGCATTCGCGACTCACCGGATGTGCATTTTTCTAGATTCGCACAAACCACGGAGTCGTTAGGCTACAACTTTTAATGATCAATACTTTAAAATGTTACATTAAATAGGAGTAACTTAGTATAGAAATTTCTAAGAATCGAAAACTTATTGAAAGGGATATTTTATAAAAGGTATTGTATTTTATTTCTGAATATCTGTTGAAATTGAAAACCATTATCTGCATTGGCTAATGTCTGCAATATGAAAAAGTTGCCTCCTTAAAATTACAAAATATATTAAGAAAACCACATAATGCCATTCAATAAATAAGTAGACTAACACAAAGAAATATTCTCATTAAAATTAACAATCGAGTTTCGAAGATTACCTATTACTATTTTTTACTATTCTACGTGAAAAATATATCGTTACTTCTCTAATTCTCTTTATAAAAACAAAGACAGCAATATAATATACAGATAGAGAAAAAATCATTACACTACTCCAACGTATCCCTGTTCGCTAAAAGTTGAGAGGCGTATGTTTTTCTTTAAAATAGAGTAAAAAACGTATAAAATAATATCTTGGTAACGAAAATATGCACATATAAGTAGGGATGTCCGTATGTAACGTGATTTAATGCGTGTTTTTTTAATTCCCAACAACTGAGGGTTGTCTTTTAAACAATGCATTTTTTCTATTGATAGCATTTATGTAAATTAAATGATACATCCCTATTAGACATTAACAATTGCAAGCGTTAGTATTAACTGACTTTCACCCGCGACTCAGTTCGCGGGGATTTAAAAAAACAAAAGTAGTCTATGTGTTCTTCCAGGCTATCCTCTACATCTATGCCAAATTTCATCCAGATCCGTTCAGCCGTTTAGGCTACAAACTACAACAAACACCATTCAGAAAATAGGCGTGAGGTGGGAGCAATTCCGCGTTTTGTCTGATGAGTGTGGTGCCGGAGGCCTAATTTTGGTCCCTTTCCCTTTCCACCCTTTACTAAATAGGAAAGGATGGGAATGAAAAGTGGATTTGTCGGCGGAGGAGACGCATAGGAAGAGAAAGTATCCTCTTTTTGTGCGTCTCCTCCTCCGTCGATTAAGTGTAGGCAACGCATCTGCACTATGCCATGTCTATGGGCAGCGGTCGCTTCGCCATTGCGGCGGGTTCAGGTGGCCGCTTGCTCTTTTGCCACATTATAATATAAAAAAAAGTTCAAACATTCGCATTTGTAATATTAATAATATATGAAGTATTTTATTGCGTTTTATTTATACTATTTACTAATACAAACAGTATATTATTTCGCTGGCCGCTGGGCAGTGTAACGCAACTTTTGCGGTTTACACATTGAGTGCATTCGCAGGTTCATATCCGGCGCAAATTGGAAACAGCACTATGACCAGCGGCGTAACATTTTAGTGATAAATTCAATTTGTGTTGTTAAATTTACTATTGAATTCAATTGATAACAACTGTTACACCTGTTATATTATATTTTATAATAAACTGTCTGTCCTCGGCGGTATTTCCAAACCAACACGACTTAGGGTCCTTCAAGAAGCGAGCCTACAGTTTCCTCAAATACCGGCAACGCATCTGTAGTGCCTCTGGTGTTGCATGTCCATGGGCGTTTGCCCCTTCTTTTATAAAAACAAAACTAGCTTTCGCCCACGACTCCGTCCGCGTGGAATTAAAAAAAAGTGAGTATCCCATATGTTTTTCCAGACTATCCTCTACATATCCACCTATCCACTGCTACTACTGACGTGTGGATGATCCCAAGGGTTCTCGCGGAAGATCAGCGCTGGTACTTCAATTAGGAGCATCCAGCATTTATAGCTGAGCGAGGACCCAATCCAGTCAGCATTGCAACGCTAATTTTAAATATTTCTTTTTTCTTTTTTTCATTTCATTAGCTACGTTTCTCATTATTTTGTGTTTAATTACTTTTTTTGATTCATAATTGTAGTGTTGACAAGGATTAAACATTATTTTATTTTATTTTATTTTACATTTGTACCAAATTTCATAAAGATTCGTTCAGCCGTTTTAAAAGCCAGTATAACAAGTGTTTCAGCTAAAGAAAACTACAAAATAAGGTAAATTACAATAAAAGTAGAAATTCTATAACTTACGTTTGAAAATTGGTTGGATGAAAATTAAAAAAAAAAACAGAGACCTCAGTAATTTTGCCACATCAAATGCTCAAAATTATCTTCACTTGAAAGCGTCTGTTAAATTCGTAATTAAAAGATTCATATAAATTGTGCAGAGTTACCGCACATTCAGGTACGCTTTGTCTGTATAAGTTGCGGTTCAAATCTCAACAAATCCCTTTTAAAATAATTAAATTCACGTTAACCATGTAACAAAAGTTAGACAAGTTAGAAAAACTAATTCCAATTAAGGCTTAGCATGCCAAGAAAAGATTATAATGACTAGATTTCGCCTACAACTTCGTCCGGGTGTAATTAAAAAAATGAGTAGCCTATATGTTCTTCCAGACTACGCTCTACGTTTATGCCAAATCTCATCGAAATCCGTTTCATCGTTTAGGCTACAAACTCTAACAAACATCTATCCATCTAAACTTTCGCATTTATAATATTAGTAAGATTAGTAAGAAGCATGATTATTATATGTAAAATTGGGGTATCTGACAGTGGTTCACCTAAAGAGTTACGTTTGAACGTTATGTATTGAGACGCGGAACAATAACCAATAGGAGGCTATTTTTTAATGTGTCTGTACGACAAAAAGTCTGCCAGTACACGGCTAAAGGTTTTTTATTATTATCCCAACCTTAACACTCAATGCTATCTAATTAGTTATGTAGGTAAGAGCCGTTTTTCTCGTTGGAACAAGACAATTTTTCTGTAAGTTAAACACCGATGATTTCCGCGACTGTACCCACAGTTTTACTGACTTTTCTGCTACTATTGAAAACCATATTAAAGTTCATATTTCAATAACATACATTTCCAATACATTCGGACATAATATATCCAAAATTAAGAATCTTCATACATCAGCCTCTTTTTGACTTGATATTTTTAATAGCAAATGTACACGAGTGTTTGTACTCGCGAAATGCACAAAAATATACAACTCGTTTTTTTTTTGTGAATGAGAACATTTCACGAACGGTAGGCACGCTAGAGTGCTTCAAATGATGGTAGTGATGAGCGCTCGTGGTATCGATAAATTCATCGAAGGCGTTATCGACTACAATCTGTAGTTCCTCACGTGTTGCGGATGTCCATGGTCATCGTTGACTACCTCAGTGTTTTCGCCGCTCGTTTGCCCCCTTTTGTCATATAAAAAAAAACAATAGCAAAATATCTACTACTCTGGTGTTAAACGAAAATGTGTGAAAAAAATGCACACTCATTATTAAGAGGATGGACTGGAAACGGAAATATCTCTTTCTATTTGATAATCCGTCTTCTAATACTCAGCAGGAGTTTTTACGACAAAAGTCTTAGCACGAAAATTGAAGTAACGTTATCAACAAAATACTATCATTAGTGTACTATACGCCAAAAAGCGCTGCACGTTACGTACATATCTCGGAGATCTACGTTTTAGACGCCCAGTTCAGAGGCTGTCCCATCAAATTGTAAATTGTCTGATAACAATCGAACGTGTAAAATATGTGACGGAAATATCGGATTTTGTGCCCTTATCTCACAGTGACGTCATTATTAAGCTAACTGAGTCTCTATCAGCCAGTGGTGGGAACATTAAATCGCTTGCACTTTTGTCACTGTGATAAATATGTTATAATGTCCCTTATTAACACTTATTTATTTATTTTAGGACTTTAAAATATAGTTCAATTACTTTAAACGTTAACCAAAAAACAAAATCGTATTTCAACGATATTTTCCAACTTTATCGATAAGCCAGCACAGCACTAATCCTCAGATGAAGTACGCTTATTTGTAGATTTTTCACTAGAAATTTTAGTATATCGGAGTGCGTTTCAATATGTTTTTTAATTTTCACATCTACATCCATTGTGTTGTCCTAATAGCCAGCTCGTTGCTGT
The DNA here is from genome assembly GCA_029286645.1 of Papilio protenor. Lineage (NCBI taxonomy): Eukaryota > Metazoa > Arthropoda > Insecta > Lepidoptera > Papilionidae > Papilio > Papilio protenor. The sequence goes on along the minus strand of JAGSMZ010000014.1, from coordinate 872,743 downwards.
GCGATTGGGAAATAAAAAATATATACAAATATTCATACATCGAGATGCACTACGTCATCACTTGTATGCTGTATTAAAATGTACATTTTATGATAGAAAGGGACAGATGATGTGTCTGATTTTACCTCCCAGTCACTCATTAACCTCCGCAGTTTAGGTGAGTTATGAGGTTAGAATTTTCAGGAAATAAAATGTGAAAAGGACAGAAAGTTCTGCATTTCTATTGGGAAAGAAAAGTGATATAAGATTGCATTAACCTTGCTAGAATACTAGAATAAACCAGAACAGGGTTGAGGCTTTTTATAGCTTACAAAGGAAGAGAAGCTGCAGAATAAAAGACCAACCTCTTTGTAAGCAAGGCTGTTTAGTCTGTAGTGAAGTCAATTGTCTATAACTCTAGAAAATGAAAGCATAATCAATAAATTAACGGTCATTATATTCAGTACGTTTATACTGTAATATACAATTTCTTTGTCTACCTGTAGAAGGTAAATTTATTTTATAATATTCTAGTTATAACATGGGAGGTGGGGGGAAGGGGTGCGGGGTGCGGTCACTCCGCTCCAAAGGAGCTACTCACTCACGGAGTATTAACGCTACACCTGAGCCAAGCCACTCACACCATGTCGTTAACTTTAGTTTAACTAACTGTTTTAGGTTAACCTTAATTCAAGTGTCCAGTGTCCAAACATTTTCTATCTGAATTTCTGAATCTGATTTTTCTCATTCTACTACAAACTAATCTATTTGTATTTTAAACTATGAAGTTCATTATAAACCTCGAGATGTTCTTAGAAACAAAAAAAAGTACTGGAAACCGTTGCATACTATTGAACATTTTATATTGCTATAGAAATAAAACAACTTGATTTCATAACGCGTGTATTAACTCATGTTACATGTTTACTAACGAATTATAACAAATATTCCCAAATCAATAATTAAGTGAATTTGTCAATTGGTAAGTTGCAGTTAAACAGAGTTTAACTAGATGGTGGTAATGGCCTTCGAAATGACGTTGTCCCAGGCAAGATGGAAAAAGTTTAGCAAAGTTGTTCACCACAATATTTATTTAGGTCATTAATTAACTAAATAAACAAATGCTGTCGCAGCTAATGGATGTACTGGAACAGAAGAGAAGAGAAGCGAATAGAACGGTAACTGACTCTGCGATACTTCGCAAGTAAATTATAGTATTTCCAAAATGTTTCTAGTTATAAACCCTTTAAAAATGCAAAATTAAACTTACTAAGTATACTAATAACAGTTTACTAAGGGCCTGTGCCACCAAATTGTAAATTGTCTGATAACAATCTGACATGTAAAATATGTGATGGCAATATCAGATTTTGTTACCTTATCTGACAGTGAAGTCATTTTTAAGCTATCTAAACCTCTATTAGCCAGTGGTAGGGGCCCTAAATGTCCCATATCAAAGAATTCCATATCATTACGATATAAATAAATATCAACTTTTCTGTTAACGCCATAACTACCTTTTCTAGCTAAAGACTAGCTAATAACACATGTGTACGTGTATAGGTGTGGTGGCGTGTGCCCGCATACGGCGCGTGGCAAATCAGGTAGCAGGTGACCGTAAAAATTGCCATTCTATTTAAAAACCGTCCGCTGACTTATCCTGTTATCTGTTATAATGAAAACAGTTAATTTATTTAATTAATATTATTAGAACTATGTATGTAAAGATATTTTTAAACAAAGCACACATCGCAAATAAATCATAAATTGACGCCCCGTTAAAATTTGTAGCGAGGATTCTTGTTTTCATATTCAAATCGATACGAATGAAAATGATTTTTATTTAAAATCAGTAGTATAGATATAAGAGTAAATATTTTATTCTACTTCAATTTAATTGAATCGAAAATAGATTCAGCCATCTTGAATAATCAACAACTTAAAATCGTTTCTCCGAAGTGCTGGACAAAAATTTGATATTCTTTTTTACGACACGTTTGATTGATTTACAATTTGTAAGCGATACCCATTCTTCTATCAAGGAGCAAGAAATAAAAATGTATCTTTGTCAGGAATGAGAAGCGCCATCTATATTCTAAAAAAATAAATAGGTATTTAATACACTAATATTTTAATCAAATATTATTTTTAAATAAGGAAATTACGAAAATGTTTAAACAGTGGTTGTTTCACGTACTATTATTTTTTTCCTAGAATTCACACTTCTAAACTGAGCGCCATCTAGCGTCGAGTAGCGTAATTAAAATTTATAAATATGTTAAATAAAGCGACAAAAATTTTAAAAATAGTTAATTATTACCATTATGCCATAACAAATATAAACTCCTGAAAAATTATCAATTTCAACAAATACAATGGAACGAAAATTATAACGCCCATTTTGTCCAATAGATGGCGCATGAAATACTAATACTATTAAAAAAAAATGCAAAACTGAATTATAGAATCGATTTATGACCAATATATGGTCCATTACTTTACTAAAAATAAAATAATAATAATAATTCGTATTATCTGTCTACGTTATAATTAAGGTACGTAAACATTTAATGTAGTGTTAATACCAAAAATAAGGAATGAAAAAAAAAATATCGGTTAATGTTTTTATTGGTTAGTAGTAGTATAAGACTATTCTAACAAACATTTTCTTCCAACATTTAAACAGTTTATGCAATATTTGGTTATTCCTTGAGTTTGCTTCAATGAAGAAAACAATCAGATACAAGCTACAATATTTCTTTAATCTGAACTGAGTTACAAAAGAATTGATAAAGGTATAAAAGAATTGATATAGAGGGCGCTAGTAGGAATGGCAACGTCGACAATCTGTTGTGGGGAGATCAAATGTGAATTTTCAATAATGCTCGGATCATGAGCGGTATTAGTAGATATGTTGTTGTAGTATTCAAAATTGGTTATTCTTGTAAATTACTGAATTGTTTAATTCATTTAAATGGATATGACCTAATGGTATATTTATGTTTTAACCTATAACTAGAACAATATTAATACTCAAGTTACGAATTAATTAATTTTAAAAATTAGAAAAAAACAAGTAAAAGGTTTAATAATAAAGATCGGTTAATTCAATTATTCAAACTAAAATATGGATGGAGTTGTTTAAAAATTTCTAACTAAATTACGATAATTTAATTTAGAATTTGCCACTGTTTTAATCAAATACATATATCACACATAAACAACATATCTTTTAAAAGTCTACTTCCTCGCTTAGTCGCTTAGAAAAGAACTCTTTTATTTCCTTACTTCTGCGGCCGCTGCAAAAGTGGACTTTTCAAACTTTGTCCGAGCGGAGTTTTGACTGCGACAGTGTTAGTCTCTTACAAATCCAGACTTATTGCAGACTGACTGGCCGGGTGCGAATCGTCCGCGAACGACTGAGGATATCTCACATAGAGTTGTTATAACCACATAAGTTAAAAAGACATTTTTGAATAAGATTTTTATTTCTGTTTCTAAAGCAGCATAGTTTTTTTGGATATCACAGCCTCCGTTTGCACATCCAGTTATGTTAAACAATATTTTTAGTATTGAAAGGTTTTTAGATACTAAGACAAATATCTTACTCAATTTATTTATCTTACAGGGTCATTAACATCATTAGTAAATAGTAAAATAGACAAATATTTTTTTAACTATTAATAATTAAAACGGTACAAGTCGACATGATTATTGTTAAATATTATTACGGTAAGGAAAAACTACATAAATTTATATAAGCCAAATGAATTTAAAAAGTAACAGACAAAAGTATGAGATAATTGGTGCACTTTACGTCCGGTAGGGGCGCTGCACAGTCGATAACGTTACGAAAACACTCACGAATATTCGAGATAACTCCTCTGAAACAACTCTATGAAGATACGTAACAGTAATAATTCTGGATTAAAATATGCATTGGTGGGCGCGAGGTTTCTTTCAAAAAGTACTTACAAATGTAGACTATTTGTATTATACTATTCAAATACATACTTAATATAAAAGCGAGAACTAAAGGTCATTGTACTATGAAAAATTTTAAAAAAAGCTTCCCAAATATCAGTACGTCAGTATTAAAGTAGAATAAATACATTTTTTTAAATAATAACCGATTTATTTTAAAATTTTACCACAAAAAATTGTTAAATAAGGGAGACCTTATCTCTGTGTGCGAGTAAGCCTTGTCTAACGCAAAGAAAGCAATCAATAAGACAATTCAGATAATTTGAATGTGATTGTATAAATTTTCCTCACATCATTATAATGGATATACTAAACATGTGGAAACAGGCAGTAAAAACGCTAATATAACACTTGATGGCCCTACAGATCATGTGTGGCCATGAACACAGCGAGCGAAAAATAACCACTGCAAATGCACAGCAATAGGCACATTATAAAAATAGCTTGAAATGAAGGTAATAGTATATGCTTTAGCTTGTAAAACAGTTGTCAATTTTCATCGCCAGTCTCTTTGTAATAGAGGATTGTAGATAGACTATGCTTTATAGAATTAATTTTAATATATCTTAATCAAACAATTTATAAAGACACCTTACTTTAGTTTTCTTTTGTTATGGTATTAAAATACAAACATTATAAACAAAACAACTACATTTAATAAGGCAACCTTTTTTATATTCGCTGTTCTCGTGGCCACAGTGTAGAACAGGTTGTCAGTATGCATACGGACATCGGCCTGTTGTACTGTTAAGTAGCTCGTCTGTGCCCGCCCATAGCCCATCGCATCTCACCAATGAATATACAAAGACGTCAACATTTGCAATAGATAAATATATAACCTCTGTTACTCTTGAGAACATTTTAGTATGGGTGTTTAAATTTTACTTTGTAAGATATTGAATTAAAAAAAAAAACAAAAGTAAGTAGCCTAAGTGTCCTTCCACACTATCCTCTACATATGTGCCAAATTTCATCGAGATCCGTTTAGCAGTTTAAGCTATAAACTCTAACTAACATCCATCCATCCATCGTAACTTTCGTATTTATAATATTTATATATTATTAACGAATCCCACGGGAACCGTAACTATTCCCGGGATAAAAAGTAGTCTATGTGTTCTTCCAGACTATGCTCTAAACCTGTGCCAAATTTCATGGAGATCCGTTCAGTCGTTTAGGCTACAAACGCTAACAAACATCCATCCATCCATCGTAACTTTCGCATTTATAATATTTATATATGATAGTAAGATAGTAAGATTAATATGCTAACTCCGTTGTTCAAAGATAAACTAATAAATCATGTTAAGGTACTTCAATATTCGGGTACCGTTAGCAAAATGGAGGTATTGCATAATAAAAAAATACCAAACCAAGACAAACACTTATCACGATGGTCTGACAAACAATTAACTGACAGGGCAATGTACTCAATGTTGACAGAACTCGCCACCAGAGCGCGCCTGTGTTCAGGTGAACTAATTGATTTTACTAATATTATAAATGCGAAAGTTTAGATGGATGTTTGTTAGAGTTTGTAGCCTAAACGGCTGAAAATCATAGAAAGGCGTAGATGTAGAGGATAGTCTGGAAGAACACGTAGGCTAATTACAGTTGCTTTTTTAAATTACAAGCGAAAGGAGTCGCGTGCAAAAGTTTAACAGTGGTAGAGCCCGCTTTACCATCTTCGCACGTGTAATACCACGACCACACAGAAAACAGGCGTGAAGTGAAAACAATTCCGCTTTTCGTCTGATGAGTGTGGTGCCGGAGGCCTACTTTTAGTCCCTTTCCCTTTCCACCCTTTTCTTAAGAGGAAAGGATGGTAAGGAAAAGTGGATTTGATGGTGGAGGAGTCGCTTAGGAAGGGGAAAAGTTCTCTTTATGTGCGTCTCCTCCTCCGTCAATGAAGGGTAGGCAACGCATCTGCAATTGAGGATGTTTATGGACAGCGGTCGCTTTCCATTTCGGTGGATTCAGGTGGCCGCTTGCTCGTTTGCCACCTTATATTATAAAAAAAAAAGCTAGTAATTTAATGCAAAAACTAAATATCGGATATATGCTAATTATTCATCTATGCAATTTCCTTTACAATATGTATTATTTAGATATTCGTCTGTTAATTATCATTTATTAGTAGTGTTAAGTGCATTGAGTTAAGTTTGAGTTAAAAATTAAGATAACTTGGTGAACAGTTAACTTAAAACAGGTTCTAACGCGGGACCTTCTGATACGCGGAAATGAAAGCCTATCTTTTACTTATGTTTATTCGTTTCTCATATAAAAATAGTTAAGAAAGACCAAAGCCTCTACATTCAAGGAAAGAATACAGACTGTCTCAAAATTGTATTTAAGACTCGTTGTCATCTGCGACTTCGTCCGCGTGAAATTTAAAAACAAAAGCAAGAAGCCTATTTGTTCTTCCAGACTATGGTCTACATCTATGCTAAATAAAACGCAGATCCGTTCAGTCGTTTAGGTTGCAATCTCCATCCATCCATCCATTCATCCATCTAAACTTTCGCAATTACGATATTAGTAAGAGGCAAAAACGCCTGCAGCCCATAGAAATCCGCAATTGCAGATAATGCCTACCCTTAATTCACGGAGGAAGAGACGCACAAGGAGATGATATTTCCTCGTCTTTTGCGTCTCCTTCACCATCAAATCTACTGTCCCTTCCCATCCTTTTTGTAAAGAACGGATAGGAAGGAGAAGGGACTAAAACCAGGCCTCAGGCACTACACTCATCAGACTGTATGCGGAATTGCTGCCGCTTCACGCCTGTCTTCTGTGTGGTCGTGGTACTGCACCGAGCTTCTTGATAAGATGTTAAAGCGGACTCTCTCCATTAACAAAGTCACTATAAAACATAATCAGACTTAACAAAACTTATTTATAGACTTGCTTAGATACGCACGAAAATTTTAAACACATGTAAAATTGGCTAAAGCTCGATCTCATTTGAACCGTGTGTCCTTGGTACTGCATTTGACCTCTACCTCGAGTTTAATGCATTTATATTTAAATTAGGGTAAAACCTGTTGCAAAGATCTTAACGATATAACGAATATTTATCAAATGGACCAATCAAAACCTTTATTTAAACATAATTCGTTAAAACCTTTAGAACGCGAGCACACCTTTGACTAAACTATGGCACAACTGTTTAGTCGCCCTTTAATTCCTATGAACTTATATGGAGGTGCTCACTACTCGATTTTTAATTGTGCAACTAAACAGTTGAATTGGCTGCGAAACAATCGACAATCGTACAACAGTTGTTCGATTGTTTAGTCAAAGGTGTGCGCCTCTTGTACATAATTGTTTGTCCTAACAAAGTAACGAAATTTCAACAATATCCTACCACAACTAAACAGTTAGTGATTTCGGAGCTTTCGTGCCAAGAGCTTTTAATAAAAAACGTAAGATATTTCAATCAATCAACAGAATTGAACTGCAAATATGATTTATTCAATATTCTAAGAACAGGAAAGAGTAAATAGGCTCAGAAAACGTGTGTAAATAAACAATATTGACCATTTTTAAGTTTGTTTGTCGACGCGGCGCACACGCGGTCCAAAGACCGGAGACCAGTCATATCTCGGCGGTATAAAAAGCTTTTTAACTTACATAATCAAATCACATCGATCGTCGCGGCAAGCACCGACGCACGTACGTACTTTTTATATATTTATTTAAATTAACTTTTCATTAACACAGAAATTTGGGAAAATTGAGTCTAAGAAAACATTGAGGTTAGATTGTATGTTGATAGGCAATTATTTTAAATATTAAAAAAATAGTGATTAGATAGAAGATTATAATTATAATCAAATTAAAGTATTAATTAGGGGTAGAAAGAGATCTTTATGATAGTGTGGAAAGTCCTTTAATAGTTCCGTGGCTTATTTTGGTTCAATAGCCTAATAACAAGTGCTTACCAGAACCATTGATTTAAATGCTTTTGTAATTTTTTAATAAATTTAAATTTTAGAAAAATTATGGTTAGTAAATTATTTTTTGAACTTTACACTTCAAATATTAATGTATAATTGGAAAAAAAAATATTATACATCAGGAAAGCCTATGCCTAAGCCCTAAGAAATCTGTAAACATATCATTAATACTGTACAAAACACATGTTTTGGTTTTTATGGTTGTTATTAATAATCAGCTTAGTTACTTTATAAAACTTCCATAGAAATTTTACTGGTGAAATACGAGCATTTATTTAATACTTCAACGATATAAATATGGCCAAATTGCACTGCTCTCAATAAAGCCTACGGTACTTGTTGTTTTCAAACTTGATCGAGTTTTATTTTTAATTTTGAGCACATGCACTTTCATAATTTCTTAGTGAACATAATAACCAGTGAAACGCAGTTTCTCTAAACTTTTTTGTTTGATTAAAAACATTTAGAAATTCTATTCTATTATTGCAAAACCATTTTTTGTAATACATTTAATTTTTTCCGTTTTTTTTATGTTCGGTCCGTTAATTTTTTTTCACATTCTAGATTCAAAGTTTAACCGCTTTTTATCTTAAACTAGCTGTTCCCGTGCGGCTCCATCCGCATGAAATTATGAAGATTTTATAATATTTTATTGATTACATTTGTCAAACTATCAATAGCAAATGTCAAAATGACATGATATTACAAACCTTGGCAATCTTGCTTCCTCGATGTTGGCAGCAACTTATGGTCTCTTTCCTACATTAGGGTTTTTATCCAAAATATTTACCCCCTAAGTTTAATGGCGTGAAAATATATAGCCTAAAGCGTGACGTAAGTGTAGGGCTTTTCGTTAAAGCAAGAATTATTCAAAAAATATGCTGTAATTGCTTACATCTTAGGCAACAAAGAAGTGTGTGTTTACTCTTTATTATAATAGTATAGTATATAGTATAGAAGTATAGATTTAAAATATTAACCTCAAATAAGAGGTGGGTTGTTAGTTGAACATTAACAACTTATTTAGTAGGTGAATGCATCTTAAAGTTTCATCTGCCAGTTTATCGGCTAACGGTAAATTAACTGCTATATTATAATGTATTTGCATCGTAGTTTACCGTTAGAGGTTTTGACATCGACAGTGGGACGTACGTTCGAATCCCGGTTAACTTGTAGTAATTTTCCGTTGATGAAAAACTTATAAAAACGACACCATGTTAACATAAAAATCTTTTACAATTGTTCTTATACAAATAATATTATTAATGAATGGAATATTATCCGAAAATAACCTAAGATTTTTTCTACTTTCGATTTTTGCTGTCATTCACGTGCAGAGATTCAAACAATATATAGAGGAGGCATAGTTCATGCCTTATCTATACATTTTTTAAATGTCGGTTCACGTGCATTCGTTCCAGTAATTTCCTTATAAATGTGTTTTTAATATAGATTCCTTCTTAACTATGAAAAGGTCATGTTAAAGCTTCTAATAAAAAATCTGTACTCAATCATACTAATATTATAAATGCGAAAGTTTGGGCGGATGGATGGATGTTTGTTAGAGTTTCTAGCCTAATCGGCTGAACGGATTTCGATAAAATTTGACATAGACGTAGAGGATGGTTTGAAGAACACATAGGCTACTTACTTTTTTTTAATTTCTCGCGAACGGAGTCGCGGGCGAAAACTAGTATGATATAAAAAAATTGTCAATGATCAAAATAACGAGTCGTGTTACATATTACATAGTGTAAGTAGTACGTGCCAGTAACTGGCATGCAAGTTATACTCTATTTACTGGCATGCGTATTCCCCTTTCAAGTATGAGAAAACAATGAAAAACAATTGCCTAACCAAAGGTCTCACTTCAATTATCTTAATGTAATTGACGGTGATTTGTAACCGGCTAACATCTGAGTTACGGTTAACTGTGCCTACGGTCCTCTTATTACTAAAATCATACACGTAACCTAGTTAACGGTTAATCGAAGTAACCAGTTGTTTTTTGTAACGGTACCGGTTGCCGAAAGAGTTAAAATAATTGACGGTGATTTGTAACCGGCTAACATCTGAGTTACGGTTAATCGAAGTAACCAGTTGTTTTTTGTAACGGTACCGGTTGCCGAAAGAGTTAAAATAATTGATGCTGTTTTTGTATCGATCTGTTGTTGGTGTTTTAAATTAATAACTTTTAAATACCTTTAAATTGGACTGCAAACATGATGGTCATTGGTTTATATGGGTCCATTGATATTAGAGTTCCAAGATTTCGTTAACGGATGAAATGCTTTTGGTTACAGGTAAAATTAAGAGATGGCGTTGCATAAGGTGTTGCTGTTAGTAGCCGCGGCGCAATGTACATTCGCTACAAATCTCTTTAGAGGTAAGTTATTATGTTCTTTAATTTAAAAGACTTTCTATACAATTTCTGAAAAATTGTTAGACCAAAAACGGTGAATTTTGAATATTGAATTAGTGCCATCTATTGGCGAGTGTATGTACTACTTCCTTAAAATTGTAAATTTTTATCAGTACATTTAAAAATACATAAATGTTTAAATAAAATGAAAATTGATATTATTATTGTAAATTCCAGCTCCCAGGCAAGCCCCTGGCAGTATATTCACCGTTGGCAACGGTGAACAATGCTTGGGATCTGACAGGAGTACGGGAGGCGTATGTCTTTCGAGAAATCAGTGTAATACTCAAGGAGGAAAGGCTATTGGATTTTGTGGCGTATTTGCGACGTGCTGTTCACGTGAGTTTCATAACATTATCTGTTTTGTCGTTTTTTTTAATTACATTTTAACTCACTAGATGGCGCTCTTTACAGTAAATGCCTGTGACATTAGGACGAACACAAAGGTGGCTATTTTCATCAACCCTCCACTGAGTAAAGAGTCTTCTGGCTTAGAGTGCTCCTACAATGTGGAGATCAACAATAACAACGTCTGTCAAATGAGAATCGACTTTGAAACATTCAACCTTGCACCACCTACCACGGTAAGATTAACCAATAAAAAATTATAGAACAGGATTCAGAATCCTGTGTTAAAGTTTTGCAATGTTGATAATAGATGGCGCTGTACTAAAATGTTACATTTCAGGTTGATGCAGTAGAAAATGTGACACATCGTCCAGGCTACACCTGCAGGAATGACATCTTCCAAGTGACCAACCTGCAGGCTAACTCTGACACCATGCCCTCCCTGTGCGGTGACAACAGCGGACAACATTGTAAGTTATCTTACTTCTTACTTGTATTATAAATGCAAATATTCAGATGTATGGATGTTTGAAGGTATCTCCAGAACGGCACCACAGATAATAATTAAGGGGCTGTGTTCGGGACAATTTGCGTTTTTTGGGGGGAAGAAGTAGGCGCGCGCAAACAATGAGCGGGGTGCACCGCACGGTTAGATCGCGTGAGTCGATTCTCGTCGGTTAGTGATGGGACTCGAGTGACTTTTTTTCACTCGAGTCACTCGGTACTGGTAACTTTCTCACTCGAATGCCACTCGAGTGAAGATAGGACTCGAGTGATTTTTATTGACTTGAGTCACTCGGAATATAAAACTCGAATAACCAAAATTTTAAAGCGAATAAAACAATATTAATTTAACATAGAATATTATTTTTTAAAAGCTACTCAAAAAATCTAAACAAAACGATAAAAATATTAATTAAATAAAATTTTCGTTTAAACTTAACCTGTCTACGTAACCAAGAAACCTCTTATATAAACTATCAGTCGAATTGAAATATTATAATGTAATACTAAAAAGTTTCCAATTTAATTTATTATAATGAGGATTTTCATGAGATCAAAATATGAACAGTTTTAATATGTTCTTACACAATTTAGATAATAATAAATATGCTTTAAAATACACTTAAATGAAGTTTAAATAAGTCAACAAAAGAACAGAAACAATGTATTAAAAAAAACTGAAATTGCTGTCAGAATTTCTTACTCGGCTCGGTATAAACCACTCTAATGGTTACGAGTCACTCGTAATTCGAGTCGACTCGAGTCACTTGAAACTCGAGTTGGCAAAAATTTCACTCGAGTCACTCGGTACTGGTAACTTTCTCACTCGAATGCCACTCGAGTGAAAAGCAACTCGAGTCCCATCACTATCGTCGGTCTTCGCGGCCGTGTCCTTAACATCGAACGCCGCGAAGCGCCATCCCGACTCCGATTTAGATTTTTACATTAAATTTATTTATAACTAGCTGTTGCCCGCGACTTCGTCCGCGTGGTATTAGAAAACATACGAACTATAATATATAAATAACAAAACGGCTGTAGTAGTAATAAACATTTATTTACTCTCACTAATTGTTATGGTTATTATTAATTGAGAAAACAGCGTTTTTTTTTATTTCATTAGTTATAACAATAAATCTGTCGATTCCAACTTCTATAAGAATAAAAATCGATATTGATAAGATTCATGACTGATTTTACACAACCCATCCCTACTAAATTTGAAATGAATTGTCAAACTAATCTAAATTATTTAGACACACTATAGTATAGATAATACTGTTTTGTGACAAAATCGTCCGTTCATACTTAAAGAATCGCTTACGAATTTGGAAAATATTATTTAATGAAAAAGCTTATTTTCCGATTCATTATAAATTTAATTAAATAGAAATATGTAAGTTTTAATAAAATAAATAAAATAATTAATATTTATATTCCATTCGCGTGGCGCTTTCTGTATTGTGGGAAGTTCCATTTTATATGGATCAGTGTTTTTACGTTCGGGCTTGATAAAAAGAGTGCGAGCTATCGGACAGACTATCGCCCTTTCCGTCACTCACGTGGTCACATAAATGCGGGACGCGCAGGGGGTTTCGCCGGAGCGACGAGCACAGGTCCGCTTCCATCGACGCCCGCGGGCGGACCATGCGGCACAATCTCAGTACATTTAACTTGGAAACCCGAAGATAAAATATTGCAATATAACGGAGGACCTTAGATCTATTTTGATAAAAGGAAAGAGACTAATTTTGTTTTTAGTAGTATTATATTTGCTATATATGCCAACTACCAGTAACAGATGGCAGTTTTACGAATAAAATTACTAGTTCAATTAATGTACGATAGATGCCGCTATTTAGTAGCTCTTTTTGTAGTGTTTTTTTTTTTAGTGTATTTGTTGAATCAAACCTTTTTAGTTTTATACAATATACTCAACTCTGATTTACTCCTTTTTAATTGTCACTTGTAATTCGATGTCAGTCTCTCAATAAATAAAATATCTATTACTGTCTATTACATTGAATTATCGTTAAAGTACGCTGTATTATCGTTTAATTTGAAAATCCTCAACAGTATTTTGGTAAATATGTCATCCTACAAGCATTGTTGCGTTCCTGGTTGTAAAGAAAGCGGAGGTATGTCTGATTCTATGTCTACTTACTTTAGACCATTACAGACTTTATAACACTGTCTCTATCCAGCAGTAAGACGTCGTATAATGAGAATTTATAGCCATAGTCCACTTCTTTGGCCTAGTGCCCCTGTACATTGCCGGACTACTTAAATATTTGTTTGTAGTGTTTTGTCTTTAACATGTATTTGGTTCTTTCACAACCATATTATAGCAGTAAAGTAAAAGTAGTAAATTGTTGCACTAATCTCTCTGATACTTCTTTGTACATTAAAGCATGCCTTTAATGCGTAAAATAATATTATATAAGATTTGCTATTTAAGGTATGCATCAAGTACTACACGGGTTTCCAAATTGATGATGGAGACGATGTTTTGCAAAAATCAAAAAATGCACTAAACGAAGATAAAATCATTTTGCCTTTTCTCAACTATTATTTGATTTTTTTATGATATATGAAAGATGAGATTGTATAAAATGTGATTGTTGATGCTTATAATATACTTGTTAACTATGTGAAGACAGTGTTTCAATAGCCCTACACCTCCAGAGCCCGGGACGGCAGAAAGTAACCGTCCAACAGTATCCTCTGTGGATGGATATATAAATCTTTTCATAATGGTATATGGATATTTAGATATTTTTATATACCTACATTTAAATATTCAAATACCGCTCGTTTGCCCCATTTCATTACAAAAAAAAAAAAAAAACAGAAAGAAACAGAAGACGAAAGACAGAAAGTTGTCAACTATGAAATAGAGATGGCGCTTTTCTTCGTGTTACCCAATTTTAGGCCGAAGATTGGTCTCTATTTCAGTATCACAGAGTACTTTGTAACATACTGAAATAGAGACCAATCTTCGGCCTAAAATTGGGTAACACGAAGAAAAGCGCCATCTCTATTTCATAGTTGACAACTTTCTGTCTTTCGTCTTGTTTCTTTCTGTTTTTTTTATTTTATTTTTTTTGGTAATGAAATGGGGCAAACGAGCGGTATTTGAAATTTTAAATGTAGGTATATAAAAATATCTAAATATCCATATACCATTATGAAAAGATTTATATATCCATCCACAGAGGATACTGTTGGACGGTTACTTTCTGCCGTCCCGGGCTCTGGAGGTGTAGGGCTATAGAAACACTGTCTTCACATAGTTAACAAGTATATTATAAGCATCAACAATCACATTTTATACAATCTCATATTTCATATATCATAAAAAAATCAAATAATAGTTGAGAAAAGGCAAAATGATTTTATCTTCGTTTAGTGCATTTTTTGATTTTTTGCAAAACATCGTCTCCATCATCAATTTGGAAACCCGTGTAGTACTTGATGCATACCTTAAATAGCACATCTTATTATTTTACGCATTAAAGGCATGCTTTAATGTACAAAGAAGTATCAGAGAGATTAGTGCAACAATTTACTACTTTTACTTTACTGCTATAAATACATGTTAAAGACAAAACACTACAAACAAATATTTAAGTAGTCCGGCAATGTACAGGGGCACTAGGCCAAAGAAGTGGACTATGGCTATAAATTCTCATTATACGACGTCTTACTGCTGGATAGAGACAGTGTTATAAAGTCTGTAATGGTCTAAAGTAAGTAGACATAGAATCAGACATACCTCCGCTTTCTTTACAACCAGGAACGCAACAATGCTTGTCAGATGACATATTTACCTAAATACTGTTGAGGATTTTCAAATTAAACGATAATACAGCGTACTTTAACGGTAATTCAATGTAATAGACAGTAATAGATATTTTATTTATTGAGAGACTGACATCGAATTACAAGTGACAATTAAAAAGGAGTAAATCAGAGTTGAGTATATTGTATAAAACTAAAAAGGTTTGATTCAACAAATACACTAAAAAAAACACTACAAAAAGAGCTACTAAATAGCGGCATCTATCGTATTTTAATTGAACTAGTAATTTTATTCGTAAAACTGCCATCTGTTACTGGTAGTTGGCATATATAGCAAATATAATACTACTAAAAACAAAATTAGTCTCTTTCCTTTTATCAAAATAGATCTAAGGTCCTCCGTTATATTGCAATATTTTATCTTCGGGTTTCCAAGTTAAATGTACTGAGATTGTGCCGCATGAAGTACTCTGTGGGGCGGACTGACGCGAAATCCGAATGGTTTTGGGAGCTCATTTTAATTAAATTCGATTAAAAATTAACTAATCAATGTATTGCAAAAAGCTTCGGGTTAACCGAAGATAAAGTACTCGTGTATCAAATAAACCACTTCGAGTTTTTACTTTCGTTGTTGTATTGCAGATATATGGTGATCTTTACAGAATTAGGCACATTTTCAAAAAATAAATCTATCGAGAAAAGTTTGTCCAATCGTGATTCTGTTCCACGAGGCTTTAGTTAAAGGACTGAAGTTACACATACTAAAATATCACGAATCAAATCTTTGTAGAAATCCTGTTCTATGCCTCCAAAGATGCGCAATTTGCGATAACCCCGCCTTAATGTTGGCATCAATATAGAACAAAGTCTGGCTAGTTATTGTTATTTTTATTTAATTTCGCGTGTACGAAATCTCATGTCAAAGCCAGTATTATGTTTATAACATTTACTGCAAGACTGAATTGTTTAATCATTACCTAACTATCCTTTTAGAACTATGAGTGTAATCTTAAATTAAACATTAAAAATGACGCTTCCGGGAAGTTCGGATTGTGTTCAAAAACAGCATATCATCATATAAAATCAATCCTATTCAATACTTTGGTTTACAGTATACGTGCGAGTAAACGCCTCAACAAACAGCAAATCTGTTCGTATGAACTTCAAAATCTCAGATCGCGACACGCAGCCACATCTCCCGCAAGCTACCTGGAAGATCAAGGTCACTCAGCTAGAGTGCTTCAATACCCTCGGGTAAGTACCCACTTAAAGCCAAACTTAGAGCGATTGCACACCTTTGACTAAACTATCTCCTAACTTTTGTGGAATTGTCGATTGTTTCGCAGTCAAATCAAGTGTTTATTTGCACTCCTCCATATAAGCTCATAGGAATCAAAGCGCGATTTAACAGACGTGCGATAGTTTAGTCAAAGGTGTGCGTGGTCTTAACCTATCCTTGAGATGTAGACCGCTTGGGGTCCACATAAGAACTTAAAGGGATCGCATTTAAAGATGTTTGAAGGTGCAAAGCGTTCATAGAAACCAGTTTAATTTTTAAACGGGTCAAACAGTGTTTGAGAATCTACGATTGGTGATGATTGGCTTCTGAAATACTGGTGATTGTTCAGAAGCCTTTGTTTTTTTTTTAAATAGTGTTTAATGTTGCAGCAAGTTCCGTGACGGTCTGCTTGAGGCGATCACCTCCTCGCTACCCGCCACCCCGTTCTCCTCCTCCGCAGACAGAGACGAGTACCTAATAGGTGAACACATTGTCTTGTAAACTACAATAAAATGTTTAAACTTTACGGATTTGCTCTAAGCTTTATTAAGCCTGTATTACTGGCTTGAAAACTAAGAGCTGGCGCTCACCTTTGACTTAACTAACGAACAACTGGTGTGCGATTGTCGTTTGTTTCGCTGCTAATTCAACTGTTTAGTTGCACAACTAAAAATCGTGTGCGCACCTCCATATAAGCTCATAGGAATCAAAGCGCGACTAAACAGTTGTGCGATTGTGTAGTCAAAAATACAAAGGTTATTATTGTTGTCTATTCCAGCGCCCCCTGGCTGTCTGCAGTACTTCCCCGATAGGTCCGGCGTGATAGAGTCTTTCAACTATAACCGCGGCGATGGACCTTACATCGCCAATCTTGCGTACGCCACCTGCTTTAAACGGACCCCTGATGTTTGCGGCGTCAAGTGAGTACAGTTTAATACATTACGGGATATTGAAAAGTACGCTCTATTGATTAACATAATTTGAATTATGAAGTACTCTTTAAGCAGACATCTTGCAATGCGTTAACGATTTTTTTGTTTGTTTGTAACTCTTTGTTTCTCTTGTTAAATGCATCTGCAAACGCAAATAGCCTAATGGTTTGGGGTACGGACACAGATCTTGCGTCGAGGGTTCGAATCCCGCCATTCGACTATCGTCGTGAACCATATCCTAGCACAAACCTAGAGCTTAGTTGGAATAGTTAAAGGAAATATTAGTAAATTAAAAAAACTACTAATATTTTTATAAAAAAAAAATAACGTTTGCAGAATATTAACCTGTTAATTTATGCACAGATTGACAGCTGCAAACTTCGAGCTGGCTTACCGTGATGACCAGAACATGCAGGTAGACACCGATTGTCAAGTGAACCCTGTGACACAAGGAGTCTCGCAGTCGGAAGACTATCTTTTTATACCCGAGGCGGAGACCGTAGAAGGGCTAAGAGGGTCCAAGTTCTGCGGCACCAGTGCGCAGAACCAAATCATTGCTTGTGAGTATACGTTGGTTTAGGGGTTTAATTATTGACAGGTCCTGGGTTTGATGCCGCTATGTACTTTTGTTAGATTTTCATATGAACATTTTACATCAAGAGTGTTAGTAGTTCCGGGGTTTCAGCACTTGAATTGTAATCAACAGGTTCTGGGTTCGAATCCCGCAATGTGATTCTGAGTTTTCGAATTTTATATACATTTACCTTACGTTCTTATGGTGAAGGAAAATATCGTGATGGTTGCTCATATCAGAGAAGAAATAGATTTGTGTGAAGTCTACCCGCAGTGGATTGTGGTTGACTATGTCACCCTTAACTTAAGGGTAGGCTTTCAACCCCTCAGTGGCGACTTATAGTGAACTGATGATGATGTGACAGATTTAGTAAAACAAAGAAATCGTGTACTTGTAACGCAGATTCACAACAATTCAATGTCTTATTAAAACTTAAAAAAAAATTTTCCCTTCCAGCCGCACCCCCTGGACCAGTATACCTTCACTTCCACAGCGACAATCTGGTGACAGACGGAGTTCCGGAATCTGGTTATAGATTTAACTACAATGTGCTAAATAATTGTTACCTCAAGAAAAAATAAACACTCTAAAATAAGTCTGTGGTATTTATAAATTTGTCAAAAATTGTAGTCTAAAATAATCATTTCGTATTCCAGTGATTTAGTGCTCAAAGTTTTTTTAATTTCCTTTAATATGTCAAATAGCAGAATTGAGGTTATGTTTTGAATTCCTTTTTCATATTTACTTACTACTTTATGATAGTAGAGTAAATTATGGTTTTTGAGATATTTTAATATTATTTTTTATTTTTCTTGCCATTGTCATTTAATTATAAAAATAGTAGATTTTGGTAGAAACCATCAGACAAGGGCTAATCCAATATTGACTGAGTATAAATTAATTTTGTAATAGTTAAATTATTGCTTATATTTTAAGTTCGAAGTCCAATCTTGCATTTATTATAAACCTACTTATTTAATAGGTTAATAAAGAAAGATATTTTGATAACAATTTTGTTTTTTTAAACCCACCTTCAAGTGGTGTGAATATTAGATTCACCATCTCCCCTACCCTTTCGTCACCATCATTTTTCGTTCGTGAAACATTTTCGTCCTCCAAATAACTCTATCATCCGTCATCTCAGTCATCACTCGCTTTTTGATCATGTCACCTTTTACACAATCCATCCATCTCTTTCTAGGTCTACCTGTACCGGTGTACCCTTCCACACTCATAACTAACGTTCTCCTTGTAACGCGATTCATCCCTCCTCATAACATGCCCATACCATGCTAACCTTTTACTCCTTACCTTCTCTACCACTGGGGCTACTCTCAAACTTCCTCTAATATTTATTTCGTCCATCTTAACATTCGCGAAAACTAAGTTTGTTTAGTTATTCTGTTATATAAAAATGTAAATCTTACTAATATTATAAACTAGCTGTTGCTCGCGACTTCGCCCGCGTGAAATTAAAAAATAATAGAAAATATAGCCTATGTTACTCACAGATAAATTACCTTTCTAATGATGAAAGAATTTTTGAAATCGGTCCAGTAGTTTTTACGTGAATCGAATACATACAAAAATACAAATCTTTCCTCTTTATAATATTAGTACGAGTATAGATGAGAAAGCTTAGATGGATGGATGGATGTTTGTTAGAGTTTGTTGCCTAAACGGCTGAACGGATCTCGATGACATTGGGCATAGATGTAGAGTAGTCTGGAAGAACACATAGGCTACTTCGTTTTTTTTTAATCCCACGCGGACGGAGTCGCGGGCGAAAACTTCTGCCACATGCATTCTCCTTCCATCCGTCCCTTTTGCCCAATCAGATCCATACATCATGACATACTTGTTTTTTCATTTATTTTAAGGGGAATTGGTTTAAATAAAAGATTGTTTGTAATATATAATATTTTATTCCTACAATTACATAATAATATAGTTTTACATAATGGTTAAAATGTACAAAATAAATGCAGTTCGTGTTGCCCTAAACATCACTTTATCGTTAAAGTTAACATTTAGCGTTGTTTTACTAATTATATAATAAATTTTAAATTAATTTATGGATATCTGCATACGCTAAGGGATAGTTTAGGGCAGCTCCACCTCAAATCTAGATTTACCTTTAGATCTGTCAAAGTTAAAAAAAGTCATCGAACTTATTATGGGAAAGTCGAAATGAGTCTAACAATACTCAAAAACGTATTGTTAACTATAATTTTTAATTTTTTTTTCCAGTTTTATCGGAAGTAGACTCTAACTAAAAATATTAAAATTCAAAGCACAATTGGCGAACCGTGTTAACTTTGCCGTTAACCTTGTGTTAACATTGCGTTAACTTTGAGTTAACTTTGTGTTAACGTTACGTTAACTTTGCGTTAACTTTGTGTTAACGTTGCGTTAACTTTGTGTTAACGTTACGTTAACTTTGTGTTAACGTTACGTTAACCTTGTGTTAACATTGCGTTAACTTTGAGTTAACTTTGTGTTAACTTTGTGTTAACGTTGCGTTAACTTTGTGTTAACGTTACGTTAACTTTGTGTTAACGTTACGTTAACTTTGCGGTTAACCGTAAAATGCGTTAAGCATGTTAAATATCTAATTACAAGATTTACTTATAATAAATTTATCTTCAGTCTATAAGTATATTTTCTTCGTATTCACTTCAAGTGCTACTTAATAAAAAACTTCGATACTTTTCGATAAACATTAAGCTATTTTATTTACAATTTAATAACTAAATATTACAGTAATATTTTTATGCTTTATTTGTGATATACGAGTACAAGATTTTTAGCTAATTATGTAAAATATCGTTGTTTAGATTTTCGTTCTGTTTTTTTTAAGCAATTTACAATAAATTAGAAACTAAGTCTATAAAAGTATAATTGTATTACCTGATTTGATGTGAAATTCGGATTTTACGATTGTTTCCTATTTTATTTCTAGTAACTACGTTAAAAAAATGTATCTTTAGAGCCTGCGTACACCTTTGACTAAAATATCGCACAACTAAAGTATTCAACACTGTTTAGCACAACTAAAAATCGGGTAGTGTATATAAGCTCTTAGAAAAGGGAGACTAAATAGTGTGCGATAGTTTAGTCAAAGGTGTGTGGGCTCTTAGTTTTTTGTCGAAAACAGTTATTTTTAGATAGAAATGACTATGTCCTGTAGAAGGGCGGGCCCCTACTGACCGTGTATGTGGAAAGAGGGATGCCCTTACTGCCATATATAGGTTCAGGATTGTTCTCATATTCCACGTCGTAGTATATACCGTTCTGATTCTGGAAAAAAAAACGATTTTTTAATGTATTTTTCACCACGCGACATTAAAAAAATGTTAAAAAGTTCACAATTGTATATTTTTTATAAATCGATGGCGTAATCTATTGTATGGTTAAAACATAAATTTTACAATAATTAAAAAGCATCAAACAAAATGTGAAAGAATCAAAATCTACAATTATTTCTAAATTCTAAACACAGAAATTAATATTAATCTAGTCAAGTTAAAAAACACAAAGCAGATATAAAGAGCAAAATTATAGCTTACGATTTACGAATTTTAACTTTGAGTTAACCAAACGTTAAATTTGTCCAACAAATGTTAACCAAATGTTAACTTTGTCCAACAAATGTTAACCAAATGTTAACTTTGTCCAACAAATGTTAACCAAATGTTAACTTTGTCCAACAAGGTTAACACCAGAGTAAATTTTTTTCAAATTATTTTTTTTTCCTTTTGATATACTACAGTTATTTTATTACTGTTTTAACATATTATTAGTATTATTAACATACATGCATACTCCTGGCGCGCGACTTTGGCCGCGGCACAAGTAGGTCAGTGCGGTCCTGTACGTGGCTGGAGGCCTCGGAGCTAGTCGACTCCGCCATATGATTAGTATAACCTGTCAATTACCACTAATTAACTAAAACACGATATTGTTTAAACTATAATTTCTAATAAACTATATGTTAAACAAAGAATCTTACTAATATTATAAATGTGAAAGTTTAGATGGATGTTTGTTAATGTTTGTAGCCTAAACTGCTGAACGGATTTGGATGAAATTTGGAATAGATGTAGAGCATAATCTGGAAGAATAGGTTACTTTTGGTACCACGTGGACGGAGCCGCGGGCGAAAGCTTGTATACAAATATTGGTCTAAAGCAGGGGATCCCAATCTTTTTGTACTCTAGAGCACATTCTATAATATCGGTGGAATGGCGGTCAACACCTATTTTTTAACGACCCCTCCCCCATAACTTAGCCCCCCATTACTGCCAACAAAGCAACCACTCATGCATACAATATCGCACACATACGAACGTATTTGATAAACTGGATTGGCACTCAAAAAATTAAAACTAACAAATAAATAAAAATAATTCAGATTTCTTTTATTTTAATGTTCAAGAATTTAATTTAATGTTCAAGAAAAAAACAGTCTGTGTCGGTTTTCCGAGCGTTTAGCGAGCACATAAAAATCGTTTTGCGGGCACGATGTTGGGAACCTCTGGTCTTAAGCGCTTTAAAAGAATATTATAATCGAATTCAATTTAAATGAGAAATCGTAATTTAAGGTAAAATTACTTGTATAATACTGTAAATATAAAAGACATATGCCATTATTGGAAATAAATTTGTCTGTCTGTCTGTTCGCAAGCCGCGTTGCGAGTAATCTAGGAAACGTCTGGGCCGATTCTAACGGATTTTTTTTAATTCCGTGCAAATGAATTTGTTAACAGCTCGTTTTAAATAATGTTTATTACATTTTTCTCATTGCAATTGAATTAGTATATAATTTTCTAATATAAGCGAATATTTCCATATTTTCTCGTAATATGGTGAGAATTTCTGGTTAATTCTGTTACTCACCATACATGTGGTGAGAGCCGGTGTTGGGTCGTGACGTCACCGTGTTCATCGTACCCGTGTGGTGGCCATGCATACCCATCCTGTTATGGATATACATAGATGTATTTAATGGATATACACAGATTAACTTTGATAGAAATCCATAATTTTTCTAAAATTTCAAATTTGTAATAAGGAATGCAAACTGGAAATGGAATTGCCAGGTGAAGGGATTTATATGATATTTGGATATCCTTTATCTTTCCCAAAAGATAACGGTTTTAGATTTTTTTTGTTGATGTTTATAGATAGTGTTGATTTTGCTATTTTAATTATGTTATTAATGTTTTTTATGGTTTTACCTGGGTAGAGGTACCGGCGGTAGTGTTGGATATCCACCGAACATGGCAGAGGAGGGACGGGTAGCCATCGTCTGTGCAGGGTCGGGCTGCTAGAACGAAATTATTATTAAAACAAAAAAATAATTATTATAATTATAAGTGAGATTATTTTAGTATTTTTAAATTTACATACAGATTATAAAATTGAAATATCTGTATGTAAATGAATGAAAAAAATGTTTTATTGAACACAGTAAAGATTAATACTTTTTTTTTATTATATTTACTAACCAATAATGGTTTTCCTAAAAAAAAGGTAAAAAACCCACATTTTGTGATCACCATGTATTGGTGTAAATGATAACGAAAATTCCTTTTTTATTTTTCTCTGTCTTTCCGTTATCTGCGTTGTTCCGGGTAATCTACGGAACAGCTGCATCAATTTTCTCGGGATTTTTACAGGAATGTTTTAGACTAGTTTTTATTTTTTAATTCAGTACGTTAGTTAAAAACTCACCGCAATAATGGTTGGCCTGCAGCCATCGCTTCAGCTATTTGAGCCCAGCGCATGCGTTCTTCTATCGATACCTGGAATATAAAATAAGTAATACATTTGACGGTGGAGACGCATAGGAAGGGGAAATATCCTCTTTATTTGCGTCTATGGGCCGCTGCCCATAGAACCGCTGTTCTTCGCCTTTTCGGCGAAGTGGTCGCTTACTCGTGAGCCATGTTGTATAATAATATATGTCAAAATTTTAAACAACTATCAAGGATTTTGCACTTGACTTGTATCCATAGGTCCTGTCGAACTTCGCCATGTAACAATGTGATGGTAGATTTTCTAATTTCATATGTACATAATTTACCCGACGTTCTTACGGTGAAGGAAAATATGATGCCTACACATATCGACGAAGAAATTCAAAGATATGTGTGTGAAGTCAACCCACTATGACCAAGTCACCCCCAACTTACTAAGGGGTAGAAGGCGCGCCTATTCCAGGGGAATTTTACGGAGGCTGGTCCTCCTCCAGAGGAAGAGCTGCTTCGGCTGGCCGCGGAGGAGAGCTGACAGCATACCACCAGCAGGAGGAACCAGAGGTTTAGTGGGTATGCCCCATTATGGGGAAAAACCCATATAATTTCACGTCCCTCAGTGCGCGAAATATGCGTAAAGTATTCCCCTTTATAAAAAAGGCCGAGCCTATTATTGGTGACTTATCAGCTGGTGATGATGAGATATAGGTACCTGGTAGGGGGGTTGTCCGACAGGGGGTGTCTTGATAGTGTTAGAGGCCATGTAGTTGAAGACAGGCGAGCCCATGCCCGCAGCCTTCTGCTCACGAGACCACTTGCGACTGGAAGAATCAATTATCCATTAATTACCAAATTTGAAATTAACTTCTTACTAATATAAATGTGAAAGGATAGATGTTTGTTAGAGTTAGCTTAAAATGCTGAACAGATCTTGGTGATGATATTCTGGAAGGACGTATTGACTACTTACTATTTTTTTTAATTCAGTACGTTAGTTAAAAAACTCACCGCATAATGGTTTGCCTGCGCCATCGCTTCAGCTATTTGAGCCCAGCGCATGCGTTCTTCTATCGATACCTGGAATATAAAATAAGTAATACATTTGACGGTGGAGACGCATAGGAAGGGGAAATATCCTCTTTATTTGCGTCTATGGGCCGCTGCCCATAGAACCGCTGTTCTTCGCCTTTTCGGCGAAGTGGTCGCTTACTCGTGAGCCATGTTGTATAAAAATATATGTAAAAATTTAAAACAACTATCAAGGATTTTGCACTTTACTTGTAATCGAAAGGTCCTGTCGAACTTCGCCATGTAACAATGTGATGGTAGATTTTCTAATTTCATATGTACATAATTTACCCGACGTTCTTACGGTGAAGGAAAATATGATGCCTACACATATCGACGAAGAAATTCAAAGATATGTGTGTGAAGTCAACCCACTATGACCAAGTCACCCCCAACTTAGGGTGGGCTCCTGCCCCCTGAGCCTGGCACCCTTACTAAGGGGTAGAAGGCGCGCCTATTCCAGGGGAATTTTACGGAGGCTGGTCCTCCTCCAGAGGAAGAGCTGCTTCGGCTGGCCGCGGAGCTGACAGCATACCACCAGCAGGAGGATCCAGAGGTTTAGTGGGTATGCTCCATTATGGGGAAAATCATATATAATTTCGCGTCTCCCCGGGCGCGGAATATGCGTAAAGTATTCCCTATTATAAAAAATACCGAGCCCATTAGTGAGGACGTATCAGCTGGTGATGATGATGAGATATAGATACCTGGTAGGGGGGTTGTCCGACAGGGGGTGTCTTGATAGTGTTAGAGGCCATGTAGTTGAAGACAGGCGAGCCCATGCCCGCAGCCTTCTGCTCACGAGACCACTTGCGACTGGAAGAATCAATTATTCATTATTTACCAAATTTAAAATTAACTTCTTACTAATATAAATGCGAAAGGATAGATGTTTGTTAGAGTTAGCTTAAAATGCTGAACAGATCTTGGTGATGATATTCTGGAAGGACGTATTGACTACTTACTATTTTTTTTAATTCCATACGGATAAAGTCGTGGACGCAAGCTAGTAATATTATAAACGTGAAATTTTAGATGGATGGATGTTAGAATTTGCCGCCTAAAAAGCTGAACAGATTTTGATGAAATTTGGCATAGACATAGAGGATAATCTAGAAGAACACAGGCTTCTTTTGATCTCCATAGTTACGGTTCCCGTGGGATACATTATTTTTTCGTCATATCTTATTGAAAATCACACATATAAAGTCAGAAGTAACACATCCCTTTGTAACCCAAACGGCTGAAAGGACCTCGATGATTGTCATAGATGTAGAGGAATCCAGAAGAACACAGGTTTCTTTGATCCTGATAGTTACGGTTCCCGTGGGATACATTTTTTTTTCATTTACTCGATCATTTTCCACGGTTCAACAAATTGAACATATTGAAATTAGTCACAAATATGAAACACATGAGTTTTGAAAAATGTCTATCAACTTGCCCTTATCCCTTACGTAGGGTGGGCACAGTATGTGCTGCTCTTCCATACATCTCTATCAGCCGTCATATCTGAATCCACTCCTTTCTTAAGCATATCCTCTTTCACACAATCCATCCATACTTTCTTCGGTCTTCCTCTTCCTTCGTAGCCATCCACATTCATTCTTAACACTTTCTGGTTTATGTCCCCATCGTTTCGTCGCATAACATATCCATGTAATGAAAAATGTCAGATTCCCAAAATTCGTAGTTTTTTCATGCGATGTGGCAAGCCAGTGACTTACCTCCAGGACAGCAGCGCGGCCAGTGTGAGCGCGATGACGAGCGCGGCGGCGAGCGAGGCGCCGACCGCCACGCCGACCACCTCGCCGTCCACCTCGCACGTCGACCCGTAGTACCCGGACGAACAACTACACCCATATTAGTCACTATATCAACTAAAGTGGACATGTCTGGCTATATCTCGGTAGAAGTGAGGAAAGCAGGTATCAGCTCCCTTAGAGCGCACACCTTTGACTTATACCAAAATGGTATAAGTATAATGGAAAATAAGTCAATTTGGTGGCTATTATAGTGCCCCAACTCTACACACTTCAAATTATGTTCTACTAAATTGTGTTCTTGTGCAATGTTACTCTAAAAAGTGTTTCGCCAGAAATATGTTGGGATTTACGACTATAGTGAGTTGTGAGTTAATATGTTCTGGGTTACTGTATTGTGAGTTAATATGTTCTGAGTTACTGTGATGTGCGTTGTAAATGGTTGTGTTGTGAGTTAATATGTTCTAGGTTACTGTGATGTGAGTTATGTTCTGAGTATTTACGAGTGTGTACAAACGTTACCTGCAGTATGGCTGCCCGTTCGCGTATCTGCAGACGCCGCGGTCGCTGCAGTGCGCGGCGGAGCAGGCGCGGCACTCGCGGCCGGCGCGCGTTGACCCCTCCGCCGCGTCTAGTGTTGTGTCCGGACACACGCATCTGGGAGTGAACGAATGATTGAATGAACGAATGAATGATTGGATTTTAGAAGGTTAAATGAATGGATGTCCCAAAGATTGATTGAATCATAAGATATTTAATCTTAGAAGTATAAAATGATGCATGTCACAACAAATGATGGAATGACAGAACGATTGAATCTTAGAAACAGAAAATGAAACGATTTCCCTAAGAATGAATGATTTCATCTCCCTAATCTTGTCCCTGCACCACTCTTGGGGTCGGTAGACAAGGTAAAGTTAGATGATTGAATGAATGGTTGATTTAATGATAGAATGATGAAGAGAATGAACGATTGTAAAACAGAACGATTGAATTAATGAGTGTTTTAATGGATTTAATACTAGAAATTATCAACGTACTTGAACGCGCCCCATATATTGGTGCAGGAGGCGAGCTGGTGACAGTCGTTCAGGTCTGATGAAGCACATTCATCCACATCTGGAAAAAGTAATATATAAAATCAGTTTTCATGATGACAATGAAAGTCCTCACTAAGTGAGAAAAGTAACCATGGCAACCTGGACTCTGCTATTTTTGAATTACCATGGTAATTAGCTTGTAGTTTTTGTCCCTTTCTCGCATAACATTTTTTTAACGCAACTCTTCTCCTAAGTTTAGTTTTGCAAAAATATATAGCCTATAGCCTATGTTAAGTGTTGGGCTTTACATTAAAAAAAGATTTTATCAAAAATATGATGTGATTGTTGACATCTTACACTAAGAAGTGTGTTAAATGTGAAATGTAGTATTAGAGCGGGTGCACACCTTTGACTAAACAATCGCACAACAGTTGTGCGATAGTTCAGTCAAAGGGTGTTTTAACACAATACCTGTTAACGGCAGCACACTGCCAGCAGGACTGTCCACCCATAATGCTGAAGCCCCAACATTGTTGGAGCGACGTCTGATGACCCCTAGCAAGTGCTTCTGTATGTCACTTGCGACTGCTGATCGGAGCGTCTCCGCTGTTTCTTGCATCTATTGTTAATAAAATAATGACATTAATAAGGCTACCTAAAATGATATTTTATATGGGACAGGCGGTAACTCCCCCCCTCCTTTAAGAATCAAACAATGTAATAGAAAACTGCTTAATCATACTTCATACTAATATTATAAATGCGAAAGTTTAGATGGATGGATGTTTGTTAGAGTTTGTAGCCTAAACGGCTGAACGGATTTCGATGAAATTTGGCATAGACGTAGAGGATAGTCTGGAAGAACACATAGGTTACTCAGTTTTGATTTTTTTAATTCCACGCGGACGGAGTCGCGGGCGAAAGCTAGTAAAACATATTAATGGGATGACACTTTAGACTTAGCCTAGATTTGGCTGGCAATGCCTATGCTAGGTACTGAAATAAATAGGCCAAATTCTGTATTAATAACGATTGTACCGTATTTATTCTGAAAAGAATATTAACACACTTTTCTTCCTAAATGTCATTTACAATTAAAGTGGAATTTGAAGTTTAAGTGTGGTGTGTGAAATATCCTTTCATAGCCATTAGTCTGTTACTGAAGAGTTTAAGGGAGATCCTTGACGTAGATTTCATCATCCTCCTTATCCTACTCTCGTAGGGTCGGCACAACAGGTTTTTGTCCTCCAAATAACTCTATCATACGTCATCTGTCATCACTCCCTTCTTGATCATGTCTCCTTTCACGCAATCCATCCATCTCTTTGTAGGTCTACCTCTACCGGTGTACCACACTCATAACTAACGTTCTCCTTGCAACGCGATTCATCCCTCCTCATAACATGCCCATACCTAACCTTTTACTCCTTACCTTCTCTACTACGGGGGCTACTCTCAAACTTCCTCTAATACACTCATTTCGTATCTTATCCATAGATAACGTAGATTTAAACATGAAAAATGTATTAAGAAATGAGACTTTAGATCGATTTGTAAATTGTGTTCAGCCGTTAAATTAATTGGTTAATGACGTATGAAAATTAAATAAAAGTACAGTATGAAGAAGTTATTTAACAATATTTAAAAGCGTCAATAGCCTAATGGTTTGTGGTACGGACTACCGATCTTGCGGTCGAGGGTTCGAATCCAGCCATTCGACTATTGTGAACCATATCCTAGCACAAGCCTAGAGCTTAGTTGGAGTGGTTAAAGGAAATATTAGTAAATTAACAAAAATCTACTAATATTTTTTAACAAAAAAAAAATATAAAACTCACCAAGACAGTGTAATTAACGAAAACTCCTTGATTGTGTGGATCACCTTGATGGATGGAGTTCACAGAACCGCTCACGAAATCATCAGAGAAAGGAGTCATAGAGAACGCTGAGTCGATCTGAAAAAACAACGAATTTCTAAAAGCAATAGAAGAAAAAAGCAAAAGAATTTCTAACAGTGGTAGAGCCCGCTTTAACATCTTCGCAGGAATGGGTCGGCTCGCCCGGTGTAATACCACGACCACACAGAAAACAGCCGTGAAGTGGAAGCGATTCCGCGTTTCGTCTGATGAGTGTGGTGCCGGAGGCCTAATTTTAGTCCCTTTCCCTTTCCACCCTTTTCTTAGGAGGAAAGGATGGGAAGGAAAAGTGGATTTGACGGTAGAGGAGACGCATAGGAAGGGGAAATGTCCTCGTTATGTGCGTCTCCTCCATCAATTAAGGGTAGGCAACGCATCTGCAATTGCAGAAGTCTACGGGCAGCGGTCACTTTCCATTACGGTGGATTCAGGTGGCCACTTGCTCGTTTGTCACCTTATAATATAAAAAAAAGTAATATTTTGAAGGGGAAACAAACATTTGTATTATATTAAAACAGGATTGTCCCAGTTTTTTATTATAATATTTTAGAGGGACGTTTAATTTCTTGATTAAATAACTTACCGCTCTAACAGCTTCGTAGATGAGTTGTTGGTAAGGTTCTGAGTCTTTGTCTGATAATTTGTTGTCCCAGGCCACCTGGAGAATTAATTGAAATATATCATTTCGATATCTTATCCATAGATAACGTAGATTTAAACATGAAAAATGTATTAAGAAATGAGACTTTAGATCGATTTGTAAATTGTGTTCAGCCGTTAAATTAATTGGTTAATGACGTATGAAAATTAAATAAAAGTACAGTATGAAGAAGTTATTTAACAATATTTAAAAGCGTCAATAGCCTAATGGTTTGTGGTACGGACTACCGATCTTGCGGTCGAGGGTTCGAATCCAGCCATTCGACTTGTGAACCATATCCTAGCACAAGCCTAGAGCTTAGTTGGAGTGGTTAAAGGAAATATTAGTAAATTAACAAAAACTACTAATATTTTTTAACAAAAAAAAAATATAAAACTCACCAAGACAGTGTAATTAACGAAAACTCCTTGATTGTGTGGATCACCTTGATGGATGGAGTTCACAGAACCGCTCACGAAATCATCAGAGAAAGGAGTCATAGAGAACGCTGAGTCGATCTGAAAAAACAACGAATTTCTAAAAGCAATAGAAGAAAAAAGCAAAAGAATTTCTAACAGTGGTAGAGCCCGCTTTAACATCTTCGCAGGAATGGGTCGGCTCGCCCGGTGTAATACCACGACCACACAGAAAACAGCCGTGAAGTGGGAGCAATTCCGCGTTTCGTCTGATGAGTGTGGTGCCGGAGTCCTAATTTTAGTCCCTTTCCCTTTCCACCCTTTTCTTAGGAGGAAAGGATGGGAAGGAAAAGTGGATTTGACGGTAGAGGAGACGCATAGGAAGGGGAAATGTCCTCGTTATGTGCGTCTCCTCCATCAATTAAGGGTAGGCAACGCATCTGCAATTGCAGAAGTCTACGGGCAGCGGTCACTTTCCATTACGGTGGATTCAGGTGGCCACTTGCTCGTTTGTCACCTTATAATATAAAAAAAAGTAATATTTTGAAGGGGAAACAAACATTTGTATTATATTAAAACAGGATTGTCCCAGTTTTTATTATAATATTTTAGAGGGACGTTTAATTTCTTGATTAAATAACTTACCGCTCTAACAGCTTCGTAGATAAGTTGTTGGTAAGGTTCTGAGTCTTTGTCTGATAATTTGTTGTCCCAGGCCACCTGGAGAATTAGTTGAAATATATCATTTCTAAACAAACGGCAATATCATAACCTATCAGTCTTGATTCAGTAACTACTGGACTAATCGTTTAATGGACACTAAGAGCTACCCTTGATCTTGATGAAGCATAAATCTTACTAATATTATAAATGCGAAAGTTTAGATGGATGGATGTTTGTTAGAGTTTGTAGCCTAAACGGCTGAACTGATATCGATGAAATTTGGTATAGATGTAGGGAATAGTCTGGAAGAACACATAGCAATAAAAATAAAAACAACACTTTTGTTTTTTTTTTTATTCCACGCGAACGGAGTCGCAGGCAACATAAAAGAAGCAACTATTAAAAGAGTCTGCAGTAAGGATGGTAATATAGTCGAAGACATTTGTGTTAGAGCAGGATTTCATATTAAACAATTTTTTCCTCCGAACCTGGTGATATTAAAAAAAAATGTTTTCAGGCCAATGTAATAAATACCTTTCTATCATACAATCTGTCGACCCTTAAATTGAGTAACAAGGAGACCACACGCCGACAGGGGTCCCTGTGCGTGCGGCGAGCGTACCCCGGCCTGCATTGACAGCTAGAGATACCTACAATATGAGATAAATATTATTTACCTCATCATTCTCTTTCTAGCAATCATCCTAAATGCTGGTGGGGTCATAATTCCTAGCACTCATATATACTGGTCGGGTTGGCAGTGACTCATTACTTCCAACACTATTTTAGACCTATTTTTAGGTCTGCCTTACCACCTAACACATTAAATAGGACAGACACATTCTTAGCTATATTAGATACAAAAGGCGTGAAAGTAAGAAAACAATAAATTGGACTTATTAATATATCACACGGAATTAATAAATAAGAATATTTGCAGAAGAATGCAGTGAAGAATATCGATCTAGTTATATTTTTACGGAATCATACTAATATTATAAATGTGAAAGTTTAGATGGATGTTTGTTACAGTTTGTAGCCTAAACGGCTGAAAGGATTTCGATGAAATTTGGTACAGATGTAGAGGATAGTCTGGAAGAACACATAGACTACTCACTTCAGTTTTTTTTAATTCCACGCGGACTGAGTCGCGGGCTAATGCTAGTTAAAAATAAATTGGCATATAATATTCCCGCGAGCATCAACTATTTTCCCGTTGAAGTCCTGTCTAAATAGTTCAAGCCGTTCCGGGGATTATTAGGAACAAACGCATTGCAAACATACAGACAAATAGTTTGTATAAAATCAGATAAATATGGAAATACTACGTCTGTGATATTGAGAATAAAATCGAGAGATTAAGTGAAAAAATCATACCTGATTCTGTTCTGCATTTTTCGTTCTGCGCCTGATCGCATGTTGAATCATCACCAACAATACACGTGTCTATTCTGTAGATGAAATTAAATTTATTTTTAGTAGAAAAGCCCTTTGTCAGAACCTAATATAATGTTAGAAAACAACTATTAGCTGTACAGAATTATGTAATCCAACACATGTTTGATACGGAATTACATTTTAAGACGTGAATGAAAGATAAGAATGATTTAAAATGATATTCAGATTTTAGACGGAGAAATTAGTTTGTATGACTTCACCATTACGCATCATAATATTTTTTTTGTAAATGGTGATGTTACTAAAAGTAATACACAACACAAATGAAAAAGCTCTACATAGTTTTGATGTACTGCAATTTCGATCATAGGTAGTAAACCAACAAACCCTATCTTTCCCCCAAAAGACTGGATATCATTCGACTCCCCCTCCTGATAACAAAGAAGGAAGAAAACCATATGTGATGACAAACGATATCCTGTTTAGTAGTACCTCACTGTGGGTTGCGGTCTTCGGAATGTTTGTGGGCGCGTGTGTTGGGGGTGCGGGGCGTGAGGGGCGTGCGCGTGTGCGGGGTGCTGCGGGGGGCGGCGCGGTGGAACGGGCACGTCGTCTGCTGGGATGGCCACGCCAGTTCCGATTCCAGCTGGTTGAGGCGACTGCGGTGGTGCTGAAGACAATAATCACTAGTTAGACTAGTTAGATGATTTTTAATGATTCTCATATTTTTTTCAACTCAATAAATAAAGGGAACACAGTTGTAATTGTAACTACATTATAAAAAGTTTCCATTTTTGTTAGATGAAATTTAAAAATCAAAAGAAGATTGGTGTATTTTATGAAATCAATAAACTTAGATACCTAAGATAATTTTGCGAAAGGATTAATAGAAGTAGAGAGTATGAGAAAGAATTAATAAAAACTATCACCTAATAACTCACGTGTATGATGTGGTCCATTCTGCACTTTGGTGGGCTGTATACTGGCAGTGGAGGAATCGAACAGGTTGAGGTACGTCCGCTTGCCGTCGATTGACACAAAACCTTGAGACCCGGCAGCCGATACGATGATATCATCAGGGTCATTCGCTGCAGCGTGAACGTTCTGGACATGAACTGGAAAAGAATTTTAATAGGAATAAGATAGAGTGGTAAAAATACAGTCATATTACCTTTATTGTGGAGACTTACTAGAGGCTCCGCCTTTCTCTCCCGGGCCTTGTATAGCGGAGACTGTAACATCGAATATTTCTCCATAACCTGGTAACTGAGGCTCGTGTGCTGTGATCACGGAAGCTTCTGGTCTGTACCGGGAGCCGTGGGGCTTGAAATCTGGATCATCTAGCACTATACCAGGTCTTGGTCTATATGGATGATAGGGTATACCTTGTGAAGCTGAAAGACAAATTAACAATCAGTTATTTTATAGCTTGAAAAAAGCTTGATGTTGGCCACTAGTTTCGTTATTAGACTTACGTGGTAACGGTTGGGAATTAATCGATGATGATTTGATGTCTTCATTAACACTTGGCTCTACAACAGCAGGAACATGACTTGCGAGACCTTCAGTAGGTGTGGGTGACAGTAAAGAATTGGTTGTTGAACTAACATCCGATATAGATGATTGTATAAAATGCTCCGTTAGTGTTTGGTTCTTTGAAATCTCGACTGGGCTCTCTTTTACAACTTCTTTCTCTTTGGTTTGATTATCCTTTTCACTACTGAGTTGTGCATCTTTTTCATTATCTTTTTCTGGTTTGGTAATAATTGGTTTCTCCGTTGTGGGCTTCTCTGTAGTTGTACGAAATGTCTCTTTCGGTGGTTGTGTGGATGGCTGTGTTGTAGGTGGTTTTGTGGGCGGCTGTGTTGTAGGTGGTTTTGTTGGTAGTTGAGTTGGTGGTGGTGTTGGTGGTTCAGTTGGAGGCTCTGTTTGTTTTTCAGTCGTTGTCGTTTTCTCAGTAGTTGTCGTTGTCGTAGTAGATGTTGAGGTAGTTGGCGGTTCAGTTGTTGTTGTGGTTGTAGTTGT
The DNA here is from genome assembly GCA_029286645.1 of Papilio protenor. Classification (NCBI taxonomy): domain Eukaryota; kingdom Metazoa; phylum Arthropoda; class Insecta; order Lepidoptera; family Papilionidae; genus Papilio; species Papilio protenor. Next base: position 838,273 of record JAGSMZ010000014.1, on the reverse strand, counting down.
TGAAGTAGTAGTCGTAGTGGTAGAAGGTGTTGTTTCATCCTCTGTGGGCAATTGAACTTCATCGTCGATTTCTGGAGTATTTGCTTGTGGTACATTTTGGGAAGAAACTGTTTCTTTATCTCCTTGGTGTATATTGTTTTCCGAATGACCACTTTCATTTTCGTTTATTGGTTCTTCAGGATCGGTATAATCTAAGTTAGGGATATCAATCGGTGGAGGAGGTGGGGTTGGTTTATATATTTGCATGTTAGGGTTCGGTCTCCTGTGGGGTGGCCAAGGCCGAGGTCTCAGCCAAGGAGGCGACGGTCGACGAAACCCTGGTCGATGAGAAGTCATTGGTGGAACAATTTGCTCAGGTAAATTGACACCATGATATGGCGGGCGATCGAAAGGGTAAGGGGGAGGTGTTGGATGGAATGCGAACGCTGGAGGTGATACGTTCTGCTCAAGATCTGGTAGGGGAGGAACGTCCGATATTTTAGGGGGACCACGATTGTTTATTCTCGAAGCCATGGGTCGGCCCGGTCTACCATTAAGTAGCTGCGTATTCGCTTGTACGTTAACATTACCGTTTAATAATTTGACAATTCCTGTAATGATATTTTGAATTTCCGAATTTTGTCGGCCTTGTTCCCTATGGGTAGCTGTTGCAAAAATCGGTTGCACTGCAGACGGCCGTACTTTGGGCCCCGTAGGAGCGAGTGCGCGCCCCTTCGGGACCCTTTTGGCTTCCCCCGGAAACTTAAAATTAAGCTTATCACCAAATCCCTCTGAAGATACGAACATTTCTTCATCTTGATCGTGTAAAAATACTAGAGTTTTCGTTGGAGTAATATCAAAGTACTTTCTCTTATTATGAAGTTCTAACTCGTTGTCGATTTCATTGTGATTCGATGTGGGTATTTCTTCAATATTAATAGACCTCGACTCCCTATCATTAGGATCGGCAGATCTCGCTACTATAAAATGGGTATCAGCATCATCTTCTCCTTCTATAATTTTTTCTAGTTCCGTATCTAGTTCTACGTCAAATTTGGCACTAGGTTCTATCCTAAAAGCTAAGTTTTCTGTGTTCGATGTTTGTAATACGTCATCTAGATTTAATTTTTCGTTGACTTCAGACTTTGGTGACAGATGTGATATTGTGTATATTTGTTCATAACCTGAAACAAAAATGAATCATTAAAACATTTGCAATAAGACTGAGAAGACTTTACTGGTATAATTTCTCAGTGAAATGAACGTATTTACGCATGTCTAGAAATATTTCAAATACGATTAAGGGGCTGTGTTCGGGACAATTTGCGTTTTTTGGGGGGAAGAAGTAGGCGCGCGTAAACAATGAGCGGGATGCACCGCACGGTTAGATCGCGTGAGTCGATTCTCGTCGGTTAGTGATGGGACTCGAGTGACTTTTTTTCACTCGAGTCACTCGGTACTGGTAACTTTCTCACTCGAATGCCACTCGAGTGAAGATAGGACTCGAGTGATTTTTATTGACTTGAGTCACTCGGAATATAAAACTCGAATAACCAAAATTTTAAAGCGAATAAAACAATATTAATTTAACATAGAATATTATTTTTTAAAAGCTACTCAAAAAATCTAAACAAAACGATAAAAATATTAATTAAATAAAATTTTCGTTTAAACTTAACCTGTCTACGTAACCAAGAAACCTCTTATATAAACTATCAGTCGAATTGAAATATTATAATGTAATACTAAAAAGTTTCCAATTTAATTTATTATAACGAGGATTTTCATGAGATCAAAATATGAACAGTTTTATTATGTTCTTACACAATTTAGATAATAATAAATATGCTTTAAAATTAACTTAAATGAAGTTTAAATAAGTCAACAAAAGAACAGAAACAATGTATTAAAAAAAAAAACTGAAATTGCTGTCAGAATTTCTTACTCGGCTCGGTATAAACCACTCTAATGGTTACGAGTCACTCGTAATTCGAGTCGACTCGAGTCACTTGAAACTCGAGTTGGCAAAAATTTCACTCGAGTCCGAGTAATGTAAAACTTACTCGAGTCACTCGAGTGAAAAGCAACTCGAGTCCCATCACTATCGTCGGTCTTCGCGGCCGTGTCCTTAACATCAAACGCCGCGAAACGCCATCACGACTCCGATTTAGATTTTTACATTAAGTTTATTTATAACTAGCTGTTGCCCGCGACTTCGTCCACGTGGTATTAGAAAACATACGAACTATATAAATAACAAAAACGGCTGTAGTAGTAATAAACATTTATTTACTCTCACTAATTGTTATGGTTATTATTAATTTGAGAAAACAGCGTTTTTTTATTTCATTAGTTATAACAATAAATCTGTCGATTCCAACTTCTATAAGAATAAAAATCTATATTGATAAGATTCATGACTGATTTTACACAACCCATCCCTACTAAATTTGAAATGAATTGTCAAACTAATCTAAATTATTTAGACACACTATAGTATAGATAATACTGTTTTGTGACAAAATCGTCCGTTTATACTTAAAGAATCGCTTACGAATTTGGAAAATATTATTTAATGAAAAAGCTTATTTTCCGATTCATTATAAATTTAATTAAATAGAAATATGTAAGTTTTAATAAAATAAATAAAATAATTAATATTTATATTCCATTCGCGTGGCGCTTTCTGTATTGTGGGAAGTTCCATTTTATATAGATCAGTGTTTTTACGTTCGGGCTTGATAAAAAGAGTGCGAGCTATCGGACAGACTATCGCCCTTTCCGTCACTCACGTGGTCACATAAATGCGGGACGCGCAGGGGGTTTCGCCGGAGCGACGAGCACAGGTCCGCTTCCATCGACGCCCGCGGGCGGACTGACGCGAAATCCGAATGGTTTGGGAGCTCATTTTAATTAAATTCGATTAAAAATTAACTAATCAATGTATTGCAAAAAGCTTCGGGTTAACCGAAGATAAAGTACTCGTGTATCAAATAAACCACTTCGAGTTTTTACTTTCGTTGTTGTATTGCAGATATATGGTGATCTTTACAGAATTAGGCACATTTTCAAAAAATAAATCTATCGAGAAAAGTTTGTCCAATCGTGATTCTGTTCCACGAGGCTTTAGTTAAAGGACTGAAGTTACACATACTAAAATATCACGAATCAAATCTTTGTAGAAATCCTGTTCTATGCTTCCAAAGATGCGCAATTTGCCATAACCCCGCCTTAACTACATTCAAGAGAATCCGCTTATTTCACAGTTAAGAAAAATTCTCAAGAAATTACTGTTCCAATCCCGGGCATGTCTAGTTCCGGTGCAGCTAACTGAATACGAGCTATTACTAGTTTTTGCTTGTTCCACGAAGCTAACAGAGTTAGCAGACATAATGCGAGCTCCGTGTGACATAATTTGACGTGTGACATAATCACAGACAAGTGTACGGTACTGTAAAGGGAACAATAGGACCGCTGCTCGTAACAGAACACATTGATAATAAAATTACTCGTCACTTTCACTAGCACATTACGAGTCACTGCTAACTGCGGGTAGTTTTATTATAATACTTTAATACTAATATTATAAAGAGGAAAGATTTGTATTTTTGTATGTATTGAAATAACTCAAAAACTACTGGGCCGATTTCAAAAGTTCCATCACCATTAAGAAGCTACGTTATCAGTGAGTAACATAGGCTATGTTTTTTTTGTTATTTTTTAATTTCACGCGGGCGAAGTCGCAAGCAGCAGCTAGTTAAAAAATAAAGTAAAAAGTAGCATTTGCTACTTAGTGGTTACGTAGCTTTTTAATGGGGCAAGAATTTTTGGAATCGGCCCAGTAGTTTTTGAGTTATTACAATACATACAAAATTACAAATCTTTCCTCTTTAAACTATTGGTAAAGAATACTATTTTTAGTCAAGCTACATTGCTATATTTTCTTAACTTAGATTGTCAATTTAAGTTTTTCATGAAATACAATTAAATTTCATTACCACCTACAACTGGGTACGTACGTACGTAACTTGAAGTAACAAAAAAGTTCAAGTCATCATGTACACCCGTCCACAAAGCAGCAACCCTCCTCCTACGGAATGTGGTAAAACAACTGCATATACTGGTGGGGCTACCGTACATACTGTTTCTCCGTCACGCCCGAGCGGCGTTAAGTATCGGAAGACGGAGGTTTCTATTCCAACGTGTGTATAAAGAGAAATGCCGAAACTCACGTTAGTAGATTCAATTTATATTCAATTGCTTTAAAGATAGACTAATGCGTTGCATAGTAATGTTTCTATAAGAATTGTTTACATATTTTTATTGTATAATTTGAAGCAATCAATTTCGATAGCGATTTCCTTTTAATCAACCCTTAATAATTATGAAGTCAAATTTAGTTACTCATAAACTTACTATACTCTAGAAAAATCACAAAATCGTTTCTCTCTGTTCACGAATTTCTGCTTCTTGATTTTGACAAAGACATTATTACATAAAGGGAAATCGTAACGTTCACATAATTAAAGTGAGAACATTAAATTCTTGTGTAATATAATATTAAAACAATATGGAAATGTTCACAACCAGTTTGTGCCCTATATGAAAGTCGCATTTCGGTGGTTTTAAAGGCTTTCTCTGATAAACACACTATTATGTAACTATCATATTACATTTATTAAGTACTAGCTTACGCCCTCTATTCCGTCTGTGCAGAATCTATACTTCTATACTAATATAATAAAGCGTAAACACACACTTCTTTCTTGCCTAAGATGTCAGCAATTACAGCATATTTTTGAATAATACTTTTTTAATAAAAAGCCCTACACTTACGTCACGCTTTAGGCTATTTATTTTCACGCCGTTAAACTTAGCTGGTAAATATTTTGGATAAAACCCTAATGTGGGAAAGAGACCAAAAGTTGCAGCCAACATCAAGAAATAAATAAATTGAAGAAAAGAAATTGCTAAGGTTTGTCATGTCATGTCATGTCATTTTGACATTTGCTATTGATAATTTGACAAATGTAAACAATAAAATAAAGTTTTTATAATTTCACGCGGATGAATCCGCACGCGAACAGCTAGTAATCAATATTCTTTGAAACAAAGTTCTTGCCTTCTTGACTACCAAAATCCAGTAGCTATAAACCTTCTTGTGTTATCGAGATGAAAACCAGTTGTGTTTATTGGAGAATGTCGAATCTTATCACCTGTTGAGTGGCTTGCTGCGAACTGACCGCATTCTAGTCTTGTAAACATACTATATTGAGGTTAAAATTAGAAGTATTCCAACTGTATGAGTTGATATGCGCTCTCGCACATCTATGGGTGTATAAATTGATTTTAAAAGTGACCTGCTGAGAGTTTAAAGTTACTAACTTTGTTTGTCCGATATTCTGGGATAAAGGTCTAAAAATACTCGTGCCTTATCTATATCTATACTTCTATACTAATATTATAAAGAGGACATATTTGTGTTTTTGTATGTATCGAAATAACTCAAAAACTACTCGGCCGATTTCGAAAATTCTTACACCATTAAAACTGATTTTAATGGTGTGATAAGTGGATTTGACGGTGGAGGAGACGCATAGGAAGGGAAAATGTCCTCTTTATGTGCGTGTCCTCCTCCGTCAATTAAGGGTAGGCAACGCATCTTCGGTCGCTTTCCATTTCGGTGGATTCAGGTGACCGCTTGCTCGTTTGCCAATTTTGTATTATAAAAAAAAAAACTACGTTATGAGTGATTAACATAGGCTATTCTTTTTATATTCTTTTTTCACTTTACATGGGCGATGTCGCGAGCAACAGCTAGTTTTTATACTTTTCTAATAAGTGTTTTTACCTGGATTAGTCTTGTCTACTGTATTCCTCGTCTTGTGTACATCGTACAGGCTTTTGTCTATTATAAATAAATAAATAATGGATATAAAAGATGAAGAACCACAAAAGGGTCATAGACTCAATATCAATTGTTATGAATCATGAACTATTATTCCTTTATTATTTTTTTTATCTATTATCTTTTATTCGATTGTTATTTATAATAAAATACACACTGTACTACTCGTATATCATGACTCGTGTACGAGTGCAACTTATACGGTGGTCTGAATATTGTAAACAAACGTCATTCTCCAAAGATGATGGTGATCCCGCATGTTTATATTTTATCAGCATATTACAGTCCCTATCTTACCAATATTATAAATGCAATATTATAGATGTGTAGATGTTTGTTAGAGTGTGTAGCCTAAACTGATGAACGAATTTTGATAAAATTTGGCATAGATTAAGATAGTCTGAAGGAACACATAGGCTACTTATTCTTATTTTTTTAATTCCAAGCGGAGAAGTCGATAGCGCTAGTACATACTATTAACCCTTTCGTTATTTTTGACAAAATAGAGACAGAAATATTGAATTAAATGTGACTACAGTGGAAACTCTGTTAGATTGAGAGAATATAAATTTATTATGAACTAGCTGTTCGCGTGCGGATTCATCCGCATAAAATTATGAATTTTTTTTGTTGTTTACATGTGTCAAATTATCAATTGCAAATGTCAAAATGACATGACATTATGACAAACCATGGCAACCTCGCTTTCTTGATGTTGGCAGCAACTTAGGATCTCTTTCCCACATTAGGGTTTTTATCCAAAATATTTACCCCCTAAGTATAATGGCGTGAAATATATAGTCTAAAGCGTGACGCAAGTGTAGGGTTTTTTTTATTAAAAAAATAATTATTTAAAAATATGCTGTAATTGCTGACATCTTAGGCAACAAAGAAATGTGTGTTTACGCTTTATTATAATAGTATAGATATAGATATAGATTTGTACATTTAATAGATGTCACACAAATAATAAGTAAGTATGTAAGATGACAACTGCATGAAGTTATTTAGAAATTGTCTAAGTCAATAACCTAAGAACACTTAGCTGGAAAGCTCAAGATCTTGCTTTAATACTTTCTACATTAATTTTATTACGAAATGCAATTTGCAAACTCGGAGGCCGGGGAAAGTGTAAGTAAATATGTAATATTAGTTACTTAAATCTCGATATTGTAACACTGTCGATACTTAAAAAATGTAGTTATTTCTTTTAAACTGCTATATGACATAATGGCCATTCAAACTCATAGCGAATCGCAATTTTGGGTTGTAATTGGATGAGATGGGGAACACTACTGTGCAAACTTTCATCTACATGCAATTGGTTCACCTTTTAAGTCATGCTCGCAACAAACTACGAGCGGCTGTTAAGTTTGAATCATATCATACCAGTTATTAGACAAATAACAATTCTGAAATTTGAGACATGATTGTGTTTCTAGAACTGATAAATTGTGAGAAATAATTATTTGATAATTAGGATTTATCCAAAATTATCTGCTTTTTTTTACTTGAAGATCTAATCTTATTTGTCGATGTATAGAATTTTTGTATCAAGTTTTATAACTAATTGTTTTCTAATACGCCATTAAATTATATAGTACTAGCTGTTGCTCGCGACTTCGCCCGCGTGAAATTTAAAAATAATAAAAAATATAGCCTATGTTACTCACAGATAAATTACCTTTCTAATGGCGAAAGAATTTTTAAAATCGGGCCAGTAGTTTTTGAGTTAGTTCAATACATACAAAAATACAAATCTTTCCTCTTTATAATATTAGTATAGATATAGATGAAACGTGATCGAAGTTTACAAATTCATTCGGAACTCACGTTACTACCATTGAGGTCAATGACCTCATAAAAATCTAAAATGGCTGCCAATTATACAACCTACACCAAAAACGTTAACTTATTGAGGGCTATGACTAAAGCATTTTAATAATGCTATCATTTATATATCTTTGAAGGAACAACGTGAACAAAAAAAATAACATTTAATAAATTACTGCCAACATATAATTACTAGGATAAAATCAACAAATTCAATAGCTTAACTCCTTAAAGACCGGAACAGAGACGTTTTGTCGTGCTTTCTTTAAGAAAAAGGAAAAACAAACAATATGTTCTTTACTTAAGTGAAAACGAAGATTACCCACTACACTTTTGGCCATGACAGTTGCCAACTGATGGCCTTAGCTATCTCTAGGGGGGGGGACAGTGCCTTGACTATTTTTTCTAATTGTAGCCGTGTATTCTATTCGTATTCTTTTCACAAGTTAGTAATTATTTACTTTAAATTATATAAATACTAGCTTTCGCCCGAGACTCCGTCAGCGTGGGATTAAAAAAAACAAAAGTGTGTAGCCTATGTGTTCTTCCAGACTATCATCTACATCTATGCCAAATTTTATAAATCCGTTCAGCCATTTAGGCTACAAACTCTAACAAACATCCATCCATCTAAACTTTCGCATTTATAATATTAGTAAGATAAATACATAGGTGAAAAACTCAAAGTTATACTTTTTTGATCAGGTTATAAATTCAGCTGTAACATAAGTCATGTATGAGGACAGTTATCGAAAGTGTATGGTAACTGTTAACCGATGGCCGACAGGTCTAGGCGCGGCTGTTAGCTATTTGGGTTCCTCCGTTATAACACGATACTCTTGGATACTTAAGTTTTCATTTATTAAGTCTCTCTTTGACGTATAAAATCTTATATGAGGAAAAATCGCAATTATATGGAATTTAACATTGAGGTTAACAGACCCTAATCTGTAATCTATACTAATATGATAAAGAGGAAAGATTTGTATTTTTGTATGTATTGAAATAACTCAAAAACTACTGGGCCGATTTGAAAAATTCTTTCACCATTAAAATGCTACGTTATCAGTGAGTAACATAGGCCATGTTTTTTTATTATTTTTTAATTTAACGCGGACGAAGTCTCGAGCAACAGCTAGTAATATTATAAAGAGGAAAGATTTGAATGTTTGTTTATTTGCAATGAATAGGTTCCGAAACTACTGAAACGATTTAAAAAAAAAATTTCCTAATTAAAAGCTATCACTAATTAATACAGGAGTATGTCATGTAAAACATCAACGCGAAGGGTATGAATATGACAGAAAAAATATGAGAAGTTTATTTTGTCACCCAAGTGAATCAGGGGAGGATCACTAGTCTAAACTGAGTCGTCTTTAGATTCTTAGAAACTAGATTATTCCGGTTATGAATAACTATTTGAATATAAAATCGTTAATCTGACGCATATAGCCATTACAAAACCCTTGCGTATGAAATGTGTGTCAAGTTTCGAGACGAATTGTTTAAAAATTGTTCTCGTTCTTATGAATACCGCAATAGTTATGTTACAATTGTGAGAAGCAGTTTAATATCTACTGACGAAAGACGTATACTGTTCTCTCAACTGTTTTTAGTAAGTATGAAAAGGATGGACAGCATTTTTATACCGATCCGACATCCACATTGAGCTACTAATTTTAAATGAAACATTGTTAATTACATTATAGACAGAGAGATTGTCTATCTCTTTCTGGAATCCCTTCGTGTTTTGAAATGCGCCGTGATTTACTTTCACCTCAAATCACGAAGGCTTTCGTTTTTGTCTCACCGAATTCTTACGATGTTACTAAGCATATGTACTAACTACTTTAATTAATCTATACTAATATTATAAAGAGGAAAGATTAGTATTTTTGTATGCATTAAAATAACCCAAAAACTACAGGACCGATTTCAAAAATTCCTTCATCATTAAAAAACTACGTTATCAGTAAGTAACATAAGTTGTATCTTTTATTATTTTTTAATTTCACGCAGGCGAACTCGCGAGCAACAGCTCGTGTAACATTATTAGTGTTAATTTATTTATTGCAGCAAAGCATAAGGACTGCTGTACACGGATAGCTCAACAGAACTTTAAGCTGTACTTGTACAACGGCCCTTTCACGATAACTGACACTTAAAATTTAGTTGTTCAATTTATGTGACTACCATAACATTTCGTCTGTCAATTTATTCTATAATTTAAGAGTAGCTATATAAATGTTAAAAACATCTTTTTATACCTATTAAATTCGTATACTACATATTATACGTATGTAAAGCTTTTTCATACCATCAATAGTGAGATAAAAACTTTTTATAATCAAACGTAAGAATTTGGCGATCTGTAGACGATAGGGGAACGACCCCAAGTCCTTGAAATCATCTCACGACTATAAACAGCTCGAAAGAATTTTGACATAAAGGTTGCGGCACACTAACAAGTATGACGTCATTAAGGTGACTTTTGGATTTAAGTTATCCAAAAAGTAGTAAGTAATACGTTGTAAATATTTTACTTTCTATCTAAATACCAAAAGGTAAAATAGTAATTGGCTTTAAGTGTTTGTTTTAATGTCATTGAGTTAGTAAGACCTTGGTTGATAACCTTGAAATGAAAATTACCTTATCATGATAGAAACAAAAAAAGATATATAATATTTTCCATCTAATTATATTCATTCGTTATCTCGTAAACTGAACTTCTATTTCCGATTCTTTGAATTAATTGATAAAAGCAACTATGACGTCATAACACTCAGTGTGGCATTGCCCTTATAAACATCAGTGTCGAAGTAAGAGGAGCCGAAATGCTTTTTTTTAATTCTTCATTTGATAGTTTTTGTTAACATTTCTTGCTTGTTGCACGTGGCGACTAATGTTATCGATGTAGAGAATTACGTGACATTTAAAAAAATACTGTAATGTAATCTACCGCAAATACTTTGACTTTATACTGTACTGTGCTCACTGGACTGGACAATAATTATGATATGCAAATCAGCAAGGAGGTGTTGCCACTATACTTGTCAGATATGCAAATATGTCGCATTACTATTACCATGGACTTTAACACAAGTCAATACAACAACCGTATCCATTGGTTTTTCGCCAATACCAATTTTAGTACACCGGAAATGAGGTCGATAACATTAATGTTATTAAAATTAGTTATTGAGATGGTTTTTCGTATATACGCTAAAAATGTTATTTACTTGGTATTATCAATATATGAACATCATTAACTTGTTATTGAATGACGCAAAAACAAACGTTAATGGACACGAGCGCGGCAGGTGGTAAATGATATGTCCTACTAAATCCACCCTCAATAACCTACAAAGTTAATGATTTATCTAATAGTCTATTCAAGTTGGTGTTAAGTACGCAAAATAGGTGCAATGAACTGTAGTTCTTTGATTTAAAATAATTTAAACCTTCCTTATTCTTAGAAAATTAGGATTAATGAAAAAACAAGCTGAATGCCTAATTTTTTTTTATTTTTATTAACGACTATTATTCATGGATTATTACATTTTGATTGTCATCTAATCTGTTGTACGAGTAGCATATCATTATAAACGAGAATGTTTAAATGGATGGATGTTTGTAACTACGTAACTCCAAAACTGCTCGACGGATCATATTGAAAATTTTGCACAGATGTATAGCTCTTTTGTTTGGAAAAACACATACGCATAACTATGCGCGGACAGCGTCGCGAGCGAAAGCTAGTGTTATAATAAATAAATATATGAAAAAAACTTACCATTAACAACTTGTATAAGTATAGCGAACAGCGCTGCGCAGAGCCGGCAGCGTGTCCGCCATCGCCCTCTAGCAGCCATTTTGTTTTGGCGGCAAACTTGACAGTTCACTGACGTCCATCCGTGCAACACCACATCACTTACAAAACAAACCAATATATTTTCGGACGATCACATCTGTCGTAGTTAACTGAAACAATGAAAATTAAGGAATTGATAACATCAAAGTAAAAATTCTCCTAAAGATGTACACAAAGATAAAGAACGACTTCGTCCGCATGAAATTAAAAAATAATAAAAAAACATAGCCTATGTTACTCACTGATAACGTAGCTTTCTTATGGTGTAAGAATGTTTGAAATCGGCCCAGTAGTTTTTACGTGAATCAAATACATACAAAAATCCTAAAACACAGATTTTTCCTCTTTATAATATTAGTATTAAACCTGTTGCGCCGACCCTACGGGAGTAGGATAAGGAGATGATGATAATATTAGTATTCATTACTGTACTACCCTAAAAAATATAGTTTCGACAAATCACATTTTATATCCAATACAAAAGACTTCAACGAGTGACTTAAAAAATTATGCACATCGAAGTCGTTATTTTTTGGTATTGTTTTAATATTTCTTACAAAATTTCGAGGGACAAATCGTGTCTATAATTTGTATATAAAATCTACAGGACATGTGCAAAAAACAAACGAAACTAAACCACATTTACACTTATTACGATAGTTAACATTATCAGGAGCTACATTGGTTTGACCTACTAACCTGTTATCATGCAAAAATCGTACCGTGACGTCACGTAGTACAGTCAGCTTTGTTAGCAGTATTCGAGATATAAAAAAAATAATAGAATTAGTAGCTGTTTACTTGATTAAAAGATTTACTAAATCGCTTTATAACTGTAATAACATTTGCAGATCCTACTGTACACTCAAGGACGTTTATATACAAACTTACATACGCCCCTTGTGGTGCGTTTTGCGATCCTAAGTGTGGAGCTAATTTAATTCGTTAACTGTACATATTAGTAACAATGTCACATACGTACGGCACTTTATTGAATAACAAACACATAACAGTCCGCATAAAAATGTATTTGGCGTAACCAAATATATCGATAGAAAACTGACTGCCATATAATATCGGATGTATGTATATACATAACTATTGTAACATAAATAATCACTACACGTAACCAATCGGGGGCCATCTTCCACCGCAAATTCAGAGACCCCGAGATCGGGAGACGGAACTCCCGTGCCTTCGTAACACTACCACTCAAGGCCTTACTTTATTGTCACCTTCCCAGAATCATTTGGGAAGGCTATCAGCACCCCCCGCCCCCACCCCAAATCGCCCGTGACTTTGAAACTCTTGCCACGTATGGCTCTTTTTATTGTCACTATTCTATGTTTATTTCCAGGATTGCACTATACAATTTTTTTAAGTTTCGGTTTTAAGTTTTGATATGCCAATTAAAATAATTAGCGAGATGAAGACAAGGCATAAATGTAAAATATCGTAAGTTCTACTATAATAGTTCAAATAAACTATCATTCAGTTAGAAACATACGACATAATAAAACACTTAGATTATAAACTTGAAATGAAATAAAAAGGCCCCTCGAATAAGTAGGGTTCGACCGAAAGCCCAGTTTAACATTTGAGGAACGAAACCTTTGAAGAGTCGACCAGCGATGTTACATAATAAAAAATATGCAAGTCAATGGAGAGTCGTTAAAATTTCATCAGTAAACTTTTATGGTGAATATAGAGAAATTTTATTTTCACTAATAACTTAAGAAACTTCTGATTTATTAATATAACATAACAGTAGTTATGTAACTTTATAATGGTACTTAATATTCTGACAAACTTAACTTTCTTACTCCGAAAGAAAATGTCGTAAGGAAATTTGTATATGGACGTAGAAATGTCATTCAATCAGCATTGAGTTACCGTGGTTGATTAAAACCTAGTCTCAATTCTCTACGTTCGAGTCATTCCATGACCCTCTGTGTAATTCTTTTTGGAAGTGGCTTGCGATTAAAATGCAAATTATATAGGACAGCACGAATTCGCAGGCCACATCTAGTAGCTATAAGTATACGAATAGCTAAGTAATTGTTAATTCACATGGCAGCTCGAGCGTACAGTAACGGTGGCTTGATCAAACGTTGGCGTGTGTGCCCAATGTTTGCTCAAACTGTCCTGGAATTCATACTGGCCTCGATCCTATAGCGTATTACGAGCTATAGTGGTAACCTATAGGATGCAATTTATTATGTTTATGACATGAATATATTAGACTTTTAATATGAATGTAGAAATGTACACCGGAGGTAGGCCCAGAAAGAGATGAATGGATTGCGTGAAAGACATGATCAGGAAGGGAATGATAATTGAGATGACTGGAGATAGATCAAAATAGAATGAGGACCTACACCGACCTTGGTAAGTGGATGGACAGAGTTATGATATTGAAGGGAAAAATATTTATACAATTTTTGACGTGATTTTTAACTTTAGAATACATTTCAAGCTGCATAAGGTTATATTTTTTTTGCTTAGAATATTAATATTATAATATAAAAGAGAGAGTACGGACTAGTTATTTTAGTTACTGCCAATTACTTTACTCTAACATTATTTCTTGAGTTATGTTTAAATCATAGTTTAGTAACTTTCAGTAATGTTCTACAACTTAATTTGTGACTGTATGAGAACGTTGTTGTTTTTTTGTTTTATTTTTTATTTTTACAATTCCCCTAGCATGGAAATCAGAGCCTTTAATATCCTTCATTTAATTCATTTGCAACATTACATTTTTTATCTTACACATTTTCGAATGTTCTTATTTCAATACTAAGTATATAAAAGAATTATAAATCAATATCTTCACGGTGTGTACGAACTAGTGTAGACACGGGCATACGTTAAAGGTACGACAGGTGACCTACATACCAGAGCTATCGACTGACAACCCGCTTTGTTTATCGCTTACGTGCTGCTTCTAAATATAACCGTGGGTTTCCACTGCCAATATTTTATAACGTCATCAGATATGTTTTTAACTTTAAAAACTTGTATGGTGTCATACATCTTTACGTATTGTTAAGTAGCATTCACATACCATGAGAAAATCATTAAAATGCAATAGAATAAGCAATAAAGAGGTTAATATAAGTGATAGAGTGGACATTCAAACTAATAACTACTATCCCTACAAATACTATACTATCGTCAATAGCGCAAACGTCAAAAGCGAATAGATAACACTACATGCGGGCAATTCTAAATATACTTGTTACCTAGCATCAATGCCTGAAAGTTAATTTCGTTTTGTCCTGTCTGATGAGTTGAACATCTTTGTCATTCACACGTCATACGTAATTCGTTATCACACAACAGTGGCAACACTAGCGAGTTGTCATTGTAAGCGGATCTTCAATGTAGCACGGTGCCATTAAGCATGATTCAGGCATCCGGCTGAATTGCGATAGTTGTCTTGCGCAAGTGTTGCGGCTTGCGTCTTGTGACGCTCTACCACTCTGCGATGTAATTGTCTACGCTATGCTCTTGCCTTAATCTTACTAATATTTATAAATGCGAAAATTTAAACCTAAAATAAACTATCGCACAACTGTTTAGTCTCGCTTTGATGCCTATGAGCTTATATGGTGCGCACACTACTCGATTTTTAGTTGTGCAACTAAACAGTTGAACAGGCGAAACAATCGACAATCGCACAATTGTGCGATAGTTTAGTCAAAGGTGTGCGCATGCTCTTAGATGGATAGATGGTAGGATGGATGAATGCTTGTTAGAGGTTTTCGTCTAAACGACTGAAAAGATCTCGATAAAATTTGGTATAGATGCAGAGCTTAGTATGGAAGAACACATAGGCTACTTATTTTTATTTATTTACTAGCTTTCGCCCGCGCCTCCGTCCGCGTGAAATTTAAAAAAAAACAAATGTGAGTAGCCTATGTGTTCTTCCGGAATATCCTCTACATCTATATACCGAATTTCGTATAAATCCGTTCAGCCGTTCAGGCTACAAACTCCATCCATCTAAACTTTCGCATTTATAATATTAGTATAAAGTATGATTAATTCCCTGCGTTCGGATTTGCGGACAAAATCTAGTAACACTATAATACACTTTTAAAATATTTGTTTTGTGTTACAGTTATCATTATCTAAAAGCATTTAGAAATGTAATCTCATTTAACAATGGTAGAGTCCGCGGCATTGCTACATACTCGATTATTGCACAAACCCACAGGAGACACGAGACAAGTGGATTTACTTCGCTATCATTGCGATCTACGCACGTCATGGGCCCGCCGTCTACAACCGCCTGCCGGACCACGTCACGGTACCAGCTCGCGTCTTTTGAAAATAAACTTAAGTCATGGCTAATACAAAAAGCCTTCTATAGTGTCGAAGAATTTTTCCGACCATGATTGTTTTATGTATGTACACAATTTTTATTCAGAATATCTGTAAAGTTTTTTATTTTTTAACATTATGACTTGTAATTCGCTTACCAATAAAACATTTGTATTTTGTATTTGTATTTCAGGGTGCCGCTTACTTAATAAGTTGCTTGTAAAGTTACTTGTAAGCAGGTTAACGAGGGTAAATAAAATCAAACCGGATTATGAATTGGCCGGAAGTACGTAACAAACTTGCACAATATTCTGTCAGTGATTCACCGAAGTCTTACATAACAAATGACGTACAAATCCTTTTTGTAGGTGTCATAAATTAAAAAGATAAAATTAAGATCATACCATAAATATCCAGATTTTACCAATAGATTAAGTTAAAATTAAGTTGCGTAAGTATTACCTTGCTTAAGGCAGGCGTTAGGATACGGCGCGGTTAGTTGACCGCTAGGATGCTAGACAGAAAGCGCCGCAGATCTGTGAATCACAGTCTAAAACAATCCTGTCCACGCTCCCCCCTCCTAGGACTAAAAGGGGGCACAGATAAACCGGTACTATTCGCACTGTAACGATTTTTTGGTTTTGTTTATTTTAATAATAAACAAGTTAAAAGTGTAAGTGAACAATTCCCATATCTGTACTATTATAATAAAGCGTAAACACACACTTCTTTGTTGCCTAAGATGTCAGCAATCACAGCATATTTTTGAATAAATCTTTTGTTAATAAAAAGCCGTACACTTACGTCATGCTTTAGGCTATATATTTTCACGCCATTAAACTTAGGGGGTAAATATTTTGGATAAAAACCCTAATGTGGGAAAGGGACCATAAGTTGCTGCCAACGTCAAGAAAGAAAGATTACTAAGGTTTGTCATGTCATTTTGACATTTGCTATTGATAATTTGACAAATGTAAACAATAAAATAAAGTTTTTATAATTTCACGCGGATGAAGCCGCACGGGAACAGCTAGTTGTTGTATAAAACACGAGCCCGCATTCTGCATTCCCTTAGCATTTAAAGTGAAAACTATTGCGATAGTGATGTCGGAACCGAACGTACTTGTGGAGCAACTACCTATACGTATCTAAATACTAAGAATGTTTTGTCTATAAATGCCGATTGTCGTCCCGTCTCTATTAATAAAACAAAGATCACATGTTTTTCTATGATGTTTGAAATTGGTAACTTATACATTGTATTCGATACTACTATATTGACATAAGAAATTCCTACTTATGTAAATAGTAAAACGGTATATGGGAATATCTAGATCTTATTATGTTTGTTAAGCTACGCTTGACCACGATTGAAAGAAAGTGAAGCAGTCAAAAGATTTTGGCGATATTTCCAAACCAATACGACTTAGGGTCCTTCAAGAAGCGAGCCTATCATTTCCTCAAAAGCCGGCAACGCATCTGTAGTTCCTCTGGTGTTGCGGATGTCCATGGGCGTCGTTGACCACCTCGGTGTTCTCGCCGCTCGTTTGCCCCCTTTTATTATAAAAAAAAGATGGTACGCGCTAGCTTAATAAGTAGTTATTTACTTTTCTTTAGATCTAACATACTTTATAGATGCGAAAGTTTGGATGGATGAATGTTTGTTACTACATGTTTTAAAAAAGTTTAACGGATCTCGGATTTGACACAGATGTAGAACATAATCTGGAAGATCACACAGGCATCTTTCTTTTAATATGCACGGCATAAGTCGCGGGCAAAAGCTTGTATATTAATATTTACGAATTTGTCTAACTATTCCGCCGTATTTAACAAACATGACGAATAGACAACTGTAAACTCGTTTTTATTATTATATATTTAATAACAAAGGAAATCCACTGTTTGTTACAGGAAATAAAACTTTGTACAATGATTTTTTTTTAAATCAGATGTTTAATTAGGAGCTAGTCGTAAGATATCGTACCAGAGCTAGTGGAAAGACACGGGCTTACCGGCTTTAGTTGCATTGCCAGTGGAAACATGCACTTAACTGCAGCAAAGCCGAAGTCCGCAGGAACCGGTCAGAGAGGTGGAAATATTTGGGTTATCTCGTGCCGTCCGGTTACCTACTTATTGTTTGTGGGTTACTCTCGCTTGCAATCCTTGACATTGAATAAGTATTTTGAAAATCTGCCATCTTATGTTTTTATAACGGACCAATATTGAAACGCCATTTTAATAAGTACGCCAATCTTAAACTACAAATTCTATTAAAATTTTGACGTCTGTCAGATTGTAAGCGTCAATATTTTAAGATTCTGAAGAAGAAAATGCTCGTAAATCTGCTATTATTTGTATTTTCTTAACATAAAATAAAAGAATTCTCTATTTGGTGTACTCCGGTGGACGATTTGTTATTTGTCTATAATCTTATTATGAAAAAGTAACTTAGAAATTAGTTAATTCACGCAAAATGTAGAGGAATGCATCATCTAATCATTGAATCTGTTTAGTGAAAACCGATCGCTCTTAGCGATAAGGCCGCCCTTGCACAAATGATACAACAATTTCAGCTTTATTGTATTATTTGTGCAGAAGTATTAAATAAATAAATAAAATAAATTAAACCGGATAACAATTTATCACTTAAGAGAATATTTTTATACACAGACTATAAAAATGCTAATATCTTCATTGATATGCAAGGGAGCGTGTAGTCCACTTTTTACTCTGTATTTTTTGGTGAAATCATACAAGTATGAAGTAGGCTGAAAAGCGCAAACACTCGGCGTACCTCTTGTGGGCTGATGCCCGACAAAGTAAATCACCGGACATTACCTGCAGAAAGAAAACCTATAACCAAGCCGCTAAGTCATATAAAAAGGTGTTAAA
Organism: Papilio protenor; assembly: GCA_029286645.1. NCBI lineage: Eukaryota > Metazoa > Arthropoda > Insecta > Lepidoptera > Papilionidae > Papilio > Papilio protenor. Next base: position 819,458 of record JAGSMZ010000014.1, on the reverse strand, counting down.
GCAGGCTCGCCTCCTCCATATCAACCGTATTGGCACAAAGCTCTCCAGCAAACCTTGCGGAAGTAGAGCTTTCTGGACACTTGCCAAAGCGGTAGAGGCGAACTTCTGTAGGCCCTCACTACCACCACTGGTAAAGCCTGATGGTTCACTGGCTCACACGGCAAGGAGAAAGCAGATTTATTCGCAACGCTCTTTGCAAACATTCACAGCTAGACCCTGGCAATGCAGTACCTCCTTTAATTCCTTGCTGCCAGGCATTTATGGCTGAAATCTGCATTAAGCAAAAAGAGGTTCTTAATGTATTGCGGGGTCTAGACGTGAATAAAGCCAGTGGACCTGATGGTATACCAGCTGTCGTTCTGAAGACATGCGCTGCCGAGCTGTCTCCAATTCTAACGCGTCTGTATCGCCTCTCGTTTAAGATTGGAAAAGTGCCAAAGTCCTGGAAGCTAGCTAATGTACAACCTGTACCTAAAAAAGGCAGTCGTGCTGACCCTGCTAACTATCGTCCTATATCTATAACCTCTATACTTTGCAAGATTATAGAGCGTATTTTAAATAATCGCCTCATCGCGCACCTAGAAAGAATGACCTCCTTAGCGACCGACAATACAGATTTCGCCAAAATCGGTCGACAGGAGACCTCCTAGTGCACGCTACACATTTGTTAGGCGAAGCTCTCGAGAAGAACGGGGAAGCATTAGCTGTCTCTCTCGATATCTCGAAGGCGTTTGATAGGGTTTGGCACTCTAGCCTGATAAGCAAGCTTCCCGCCTACGGTTTATCTCCTGGTCTGATCGAGTGGGTAAAGGACTTCCTGAGTGACCGATCGCTCCGTGTAGTCGTTGACGGTTCATCATCCGAGCCTATGACGACTAATGCCGGTGTTCCTCAGGGTTCTGTTCTCTCTGCAACACTGTTCTTGCTGCACATTAACGACCTGCTACTTCCCGGTATCTATGGGTACGCAGACGACAGCACAGTTATAGAGAGATACCTACCGGTCAGCCGAACCAGTCGAGATTTAGTACAGTCCGAACGTGAGGCTATGGTAGAGCGTATTAATCGCACACTCGAGGCAGTCTCCATTTGGGGAAATACCAATCTTGTGCGATTCAACGCAACCAAAACACAGACCTGTTTATTCACTGCAAAAAAGAGCCCGTTCACCTTGGCTCCCACCTTTCAAAATGTATCTCTGGGATTCACCGACAGTCTACGGTTGTTAGGAGTCGAAATTTCGACGAATCTCAACTTTGGACAGTTCATCGAGGGCAAGGCGAAGATGGCTGCAAGAAAGCTTGGAGTGCTCTCCAAAGTACGGGCAGTACTTCACACCGGGACAGCTTCTAACCCTTTATAAAGCACAGATCCGGCCGTGTATGGAGTACTGTTGTCACATCTGGGCAGGTTCAGCCAAATATCAACTCGCGACCTTGGATGCGGTGGAAAGGCGAGCCAGAAAGCTAGTAGGTGATCTAGACTTTAGGTTAGAAAGTCTTGAACACAGACGCAAGGTGGCAAGCCTGTCGGTTTTTTACAGGTTACATTTTGGTGAGTGTGCGCAGGAATTATATGAACTTATTCCCCCATCCCCTTTTTACCACCGAACGTCGAGACGTACGGCTAGTCTCCATCCCTTCTTAGTTGATGAGCCACGGGTTCGAACGAAGCGATTCGAGACATCGTTTCTTGTGCGCACATCAAAGGAATGGAACAAGTTGCCGGCCTCAGTGTTCCCGTCCAGCTATAACGTGGGTGCCTTCAAGAGTAGGGTGAATCGGCACTTATTGAGCTAGCGCGCTCTATCCTTCGGCAGCGTCTTCACTTAACTTAGGTGGAGTCGAGGTCAAGCGCTGGTTTATTTACGTTAAAAAAAAAAAAAAGAAACTCGAATGAAAATGAGTCATAAAGTCTTACAAAATTTAGTTTTGAGTCACCCTAAGAACTTCGTCTTCGTAAACAAGCTTATATAAATTGTGTTTCCATTGTAATAAAAATGTAGGTTGTGGTTTAAAAAAAAAAAAAAAAAAAAAAGTATAGCCAGTTTAGTGAACATGATATGTATAAAATTACTCTAAGTGGAGATTAAGTATAGAAACTCTACAATAAATGACTTCCTTAGGGATCAGTCTACTGTCGCCTTGGGTGTGATATCTACGGCGCCCTAACTACAATACAATACGAAAAATGCGGCCATGGCGACGGTTTTGTCCGGCGCCCTGGGCGGTTACCTCGCCCTATCCTTATCAGTACTGAATGACTAAATGCTGATGAGCCATAACATAGAATGTTTTTACAAGTATTTAAGTTTTTTCGTTCAATTGTGATTAAAATACGTTTGTTTACATTTGACACAGTGTACCTATACTTTAATTCGCAGCATTCGATTCCATTCACCCAGTTGCGTGCTAGCGTGAATATGTACTGTTATGGCAAGTAAAACAACACCGTTTCCAACCTATGGTTCATCGGATATAATTGTTTTCATACTGCTTTCTACGCACGTAAATTAAAATTGAATTAATTTAATTGGTTATCTTTTTTTATTTATACGCATTTCGCTGCTGCCTAGTGTACATACGTAAGTATATAACTGACTTTCAAAAGCTTAGATTTATATCTATACTAATATTATAAAGAGGAAAGATTTGTATTTTTGGATTTTTAAATGTATTGAAATAACTCAAAAACTACTGGTCCGATTTCAAAAATTCTTGCACCGTTAAAAAGCTATGTAACCAGAGAGTAACATATGCGACATTTTCACTTTTTTTTTAATTTCACGCGGACGAAGTCGCGAGCAACAGCTAGTATTTGTATATACTTAGGACAACATGTTTTATCCGTTTTAAAAAAAGAAACTCGAATGAAATGAGTCATAAAGTCTTACAAAATTTAGTTTTGAGTCACCCTAAGAACTTCGTCTTCGTAAACAAGCTGATATAAATTGTGTTTCCATTGTAATAAAAATGTAGGTTGTGGTTTAAAAAAAAGCATAGAAGTAACCCGGACGCTTTCCTTACGGGGTGTAGAATCAAGGCCGGCCAACGGGGGCAAGTCAGAAAAAACTAAACAAACCAGCCCTAGGACCGTATTCAAGAACATCGATACGTGTTAAAAGTGAAATACGAAAAAAACAGTTATTTTAAAACTTTGAAACTAAGTTTGACACAGATTAAACTTTTTATTGTATAGATTTATATTAAAAATTATCAAAATTCTTACCTATAGTTAATATATCAGCTGTTTGAATCACAAAAGTGTGCTAAACGCAACAAGCACTATTTTTTACACGTTATACCAACTTTCACATTTTATAATTCACTGACACACGAGTTCCGTATACATTCAAATAAACATTTTACTAATTATAATTACGTCGGACACGATTAATCTTATTTTAATTAACAATCACGAATATTTTTATTATTAATAGGATTTTTTTAATACAAGCGTCGAAATAAAAAAAATATTATGTTCAAACATGCGCGCGCAGTAATGGCCGATACGAACTGCCGCGTTTCGAAGACTTCACACAAGTCTTGAGAGGAAAAGAGATAAAACATACGTTTGCCGTACCAAAGAAAGTGATAGCTATAGGTGCAGTGTAGCGGGAACTTTTTTCTCCTTTCGCGCGTCAACTTTCTAAAACATGATGATTTTTGTCATATATTATCTTGAAACAATTATTTTCTTTGAATTTGTCTAATATTATTAAAAAAATATATATACATCAAAATATATACTATTTTTCAAATTAAAAACCTACTTATTTTGGAAATTGCATTTCATAATGCTTTCAATTTCATTCGAAATGCTTTCAATTTTCTATTTATTAATGAAGATAAGAATGTCTATAGTTTTTTTTTAATCATTGTATTAAAAAAAACTTAAAAACCACCAAATGGTTGACGTCATAGCTTGCATCTTCAAAGTTACTAATTCATTCAACATCAACATGGCTCGTTGGTCTAGGGGTATGATTCTCGCTTCGGGTGCGAGAGGTCCCGGGTTCAAATCCCGGACGAGCCCGGCACAGTGCCTTTTTTGCCATTGGTAAAATAAAAACTTTTAGTAAACTTTTTTTTTATAGCTCGGCCGAGGCAAGTTAATTTTCTTACCACAAGAAAAATATAATTAATAAAAACTACGTAAATCGGTTAACTTTTATATTTTATCTAAGTACCATAATGAAAAAAAATTTCAACTTTTTGAATCTAATTCAAAAAAGAAAGAAAAAAAAATTTGGTTTTAAAAAAAAATTGGCAAGTCACATTTATATTTATTTTTGGGCTATTGACTGAATTATTTTACCAAAACTAATATTTGATTACTGCCCTCTACGGTTTCGTAATTGCAAACTTGGAAACCGTAATTTTGCAGAAATTCTTTAACTGAAACATAGATGTCAGGCTTGAAGGAAAAAGGAAAATAACCCTACTTCTTTAAAATAACGCATTCTTCGTTATAATGTAGGAAGAACATTGTCTATAGAATTTTGCCGGTTTATCGCGACAGGTGTTTGTCTACAACCCCTTCCCCTCCTCTTTCCTCAGAAAACATAACTGACAAACTAAACAATTTACGAAAGAAACTTTTGTTATAAAACTTATTTCTTTATAGTGTACACTGTACACAATGTAATAACTGTTTAGTTAAGCTTTTTTTCATTTATGTGTTCTTGTGTACAGTTAAACTGTTATATCCTTAACTTAAAAACATTAAAAAAGTTTAACAATGTCGGGTGCAAGTACAAGCACAACCTCCCAAAGTCCCCCGGCAATTGCCTCAATAAACGATGTCAGTGCTCTATTTCAAACCGCGAAGAAGTATGAAGAACTAAATGTAATAGGAACAGGTATATTAATTATTTTATAACCTACTAAATGCCATGTGCCGGCGACTTTAATCTCGCGCATTTTTTGTTTGTAATCACTGCCATTAAGTAAAAAAAATAAAAAGTCCGCTTTTAGTGCTCCTCTATAGTAAAATTATATTATTCGATCGTTTTTGATGTATTTCATACTCGATATAACAAATAACAAAACTCAAAGAGGTTCCAGAGAGCTTTCTTTTAAAGCAATGTTATACCTAACTATGAATTATCTAAAACCACAAATAATGGTGCTTAAAACTTTTTTTTCAGGTGCCTATGGTACAGTGTATAAAGCCAGAGACCTCCACAATGGAGGTCAGATTGTGGCCATGAAGAAGGTCAAAGTAGCGCTCACAGAAGATGGCATACCTCTGTCAACATTGAGAGAAATCGCTTTATTGAGACAGCTAGAAGCTTATAGACATCCAAACATAGTTCGGTGAGAATAATAATTGTTTTTGATAATAGACAATACATATTTTGTGTATTTTCCTAACACTTGATGTTTTGTTTGTATGTCTAACCTTTTTGAGTGGCATAAAGTAAGTATTCTTTTATATATAGCTTTCTTAAATTCAATATACATTTGTACCTAGTTAACACGATTGGATAAGATACGAAATGAGTATATTAGAGGAAGTTTGAGAGTAGCCCCAGTGGTTGAGAAAATAAGGAGTAAAAGGTTAGAGTGGTATGGGCATGTTATGAGAAGGGATGAATCGCATGTAACAAGACGGACGTTAGTTATGAATGTGGAGGGGTACACCGGTAGAGGTAGACCTAGAAAGAGATGGATGGATTGCGTGAAAGGTGACATGATCAAGAAGGGAGTGATGACTGAGATGACGGATGATAGAGTGCTTTGGAGGACGAAAACCTGGCGCGCCGACCCTACGGGAGTAGGATAAGGCAGGGGAGATGATGATGATGATTTGTACCTAGTTAAGCAAGAGTTCAAGGCATTGGCATATTTTTCTCGTTTAGATGTTTCTTCCTAATCTGAATATCTTGCAGGGTTATTTATTGGGATTGGACAATTAATCTTGTATATAGAGGTTTCAAAATTATCCATTTCTTGCTTATATTAGTCTAACTGTATATTAAACTTCATAGTGTATTCATTACATTTTAATTTATTTAATCATACAAACATTATAAATGCGAATGTTTAGATGGATGGATGTATGTTAGAGTTTGTAGCCTAAACGGCTGAATAGATTTTGATTAAATTTGGTATAGATGTAGAGGATAGTCTGGAAAACACATAGGCTACTCACTTTTTTTTTAGAATTAGAAGCTAAAAAAGTTAGTTCAACAATAAAAGCCATGTAAAATGATTGACAATATTTATTTAATCAAATCACAGAATGGATTATTTGATTCTTGCAGACTGCTAGATGTGTGTCATGGTGGTCAGTCAGTGGACCGTGAACATCAGTTGGTGCTATTCTTAGTCTTCGAGCATGTAGAACAGGACTTGGAGTCATATTTGAAGAAAGCACCAGGACCTCTCGCTGAGAACAGAATTAGGGTAAGGTTGATTTAGTATTTCAATTCATTATAATAAAAATAATTATAACACTGGTGTAATTATTTACATATGATGGCTTAATTTATTTATGACTAACTGTTGCTCGCGACTTCGTCCACGTGAAATACAAAAAAATAAAATACATGGCCTATGTAACTCAGCGATAACATAGCTATTTATTGGTAAAATATTTTTTGTAATCAGCCCTGTAGTTTTTGAGTTATTTCAATACATAAAAAAATACAAATGGTTCCTCTTTATGATATTAGTATAGATTTATATGACTTTACCATACGGTTCATGGATTGTATGAATGAATGTATGATCAAGTTATTATCAATAATCAATTTTTAAAACTAATTAATTTTGTACTATAACAAAATTATAACTGTATTTTGATATATTTCTAACCATTTATTATTAGATACTGTTTGCTCTAACTTATTTGAATCTATTACATTTTTCAGAGCATGTCCTATGATATACTATGCGGTGTCGACTTTCTGCATTCGCACCGCATTGTGCATAGAGACCTGAAGCCACATAACTTGCTGGTGACAGCCGCAGGTCGAGTTAAACTGGCTGACTTTGGGCTCGCAAAGACTTATGATACAGAGATGAAGCTCACCAGTGTTGTGAGTATAGTATCCGTTCTTGCTTCTTATTAACTTACTTTAATATTATTGATGCGATAGTTTAGATGGATGGTTTTTGTTAATTATATCCAGAACAGTCCAATGTTCAATGCTTTTTATAGTATAAAGTGACAAACAATGAAAAACCCTTCAGAATCGCCGTAATAGCGAAGCGACTGCTGCCCACATACGTCCACATTTGCCTAACACAGATGCCTACTTTTAATTAACAGGGGATGCACAGAAAGAGGATTTTTCCCCTTCCTATACATCACATCCCCCGCCAAATTTACTTCCCTTTCATATGCTTTCCTTGTTAAGGACAAAAAGGCCTCTGACATCATCAAAGTGTCCTCTATAAGACTTCCACTGGATACATATCTCATGGTTATGGTATTGCACCGGAGGAATCAGCACATTCATTAAACCTTCCTGGTGAACCCAGGTGGTGACCCTATGGTACCGTCCCCCGGAGGTGCTGCTAGGCGTGTCGTACAACACCGCGGTGGACGTGTGGTCGTGCGGCTGCGTGCTGGCGCAGCTGCACACCAGGTCCCCACTGCTGCCGGGATCTTCGGATTCTGATCAACTGCATTGTATATTCAGGTAAGTGAAGTACGAACACTTGTGAAGTAGTAGCGCTTGTGAAGTAGTAGCGCTTGTGAAGTGGTGGCACTTGTGAAGTAAAGGTATATGTGAAGCAAAGACGCTTGTGAAGTAAAGGTGCATGTAAAATAAGCGTCTGAAGTAGAAACACTTGTGAAGTTGTGGCGCTTGTGAGGTAAAGGTGCTTGTGAAGTAGAAGCGCTTGTGAAGTAAAGATGCTTGTGAATTATAAACGTTTGTGCAGGGTCATGAGTCGAGGGTAGCTTCCTCCTCTAGAGAAAAATGTAAAATTGATATAGTCTCTTGACGAACATATTGGTAGCTGCCCCTAAGGGGAGCACTTAGCTTAGATATCGGCTGGCAATGCCACGTTCGACTGAAAGTCTAAGTAAGCTTATAAAGTAAAGACTGTTATGACGTCAGTTGCTCCGGAAGTAGATTTGCTTTTAGATTTCCAGAAGTTTCTATGCTAGTGAAGTAAACACGCTTTAATCAATGTTTTTATGTTCCAGACTGATAGGTCGTCCTCCCCGACACGAATGGCCTGACAATGTGTCGGTGGTGGCCGACAACTTCCCCCCCTACCCCGCGCGCGACCTCGCGGACATACTGCCCCGCGCACATCCTAACGCTATTAATATGATCAAGGTAAGTGAATATATCGACGGGTGAAAAGCTATTTGTTTCAGCCATTTTAGGCGATATTGACTTATATATATCATACTAATATTATAAATGCGAAAGTTTAGATGGATGGATGTTTGTTAGAGTTTGTAGCCTAAACGGCTGAACGGATTTCGATGAAATTTTGTATAGATGTAGAGGACAGTCTGGAAGAACACATAGGCTACTCACTTTTGTTTTTTTTTAATCCACGCGGACGGAGTCGCGGGCAAAAGCTAGTTCAGAATAAGCTAATTTTTCTGCGTCGTTAGTAAATAATGAAGTGTGCAGAATTACAGTAATTTTAATCTAGAACCGGTCTGAAATTCTTTTCAGGATTTGCTTTTGTTTTTTTTTTAATGAAAACTTTAAATCGCTCTCCTAAACATATAACCTAATAGCGCTTAAAACAAATAGCCTTTTACCCATCGATATGATTATGGCCTTTTTGGTGTCGGAGGAAATCTTTAAAAATACCCTGCTTTTTGGAGGGAAGGGAGGGTTAAGTATGATTTTACCCACTAAAATCCACCCATTGGTGGCCATATTCAAGTGAAATAGAAGAGGGTTCTACAATCTCCAAAAAACACATTGGAATGACTGGCCTAGTCACCCCTAGGGTAGGGAATTTTTGTATAGCCGTAGGGATTTTAAATAAAGTTCATTTTTGTCAAATTTTCGCATTAGGCAAGTAATTTAGTTGAGTAACAAGATATTTATCAGCTAAAATATTCTTGTCATAAAGATTGGCTAATCCAATAGACTAAGGGCCTGTCCCACCAAATTGTAAATTGTCTGATAACAATTCAACATATAAAATATGTGATGGAAATATCGGATTTTGTTACCTTATCTGACAGTGATGTATTTAAGCTATCTGAGCCTCTATCAGCCAGTGCTGGGATAGGCCCTAAATATTTTGTTGTTCAGACACATTTAATCAATAAACTACTTGCTACACGACTAAATCTGGTGTGAACGAGACAATTGACAAGATGGTAATGATAAAATTACTAGCTTTTGCCCGCGACTCCGTCTGCGTGGGAATGACAAAAAAACTAAGTAGCTTATGTGTTCTTCCAGACTATGTTCTATATTACAAATATACAAATTTCATCGAGATCGGATTCAGCAGTTTAGGCTACAAACTAACAAACATCCATCCATCTAAACTTTCGCATTTATAATAGTATGATTGTGTTTTCAGGGTATGCTTATATTTGACCCAGCGAAGCGTCTCACAGCATTAGATTGTTTGGAACATCCTTACTTCACAGAAGAACCCCTCACATAGACCCCCTAAGGGGTCGGTATCACTTTCAGGGGGTCCCTGTGGACCAAATCTTAATACAATGCTTTTCTAACTGCGATCACAGTTAATTGATAACTAAGGGAGACCCTTAGCGTTAATAAATGAATTCCGCAGTGATAAAAATTTGTATAATTGAATGATTGACGGAAATTGCTAATTTTTGTTGATAATTAGTTATTAAATAAGTTTAAATTTCTAGAAATAAATCTAGATATTGCACAATGGCAGCAAAGTCATATGAAATATGTTAATGATATAATTGGTGATGAAAAATTATGTGATTGGTGAAAAAAATAGTTTAAACTCCATTTAGATATTTTTAAACATCAATAATTAGTTTTGTCTACTTTTTATACAAAAAAATAATGATCTCAAAAACAACAAAAATCTACAAACAAGCCGTTCCTTTAATGAAGCTTTTGTATAATTTGATACAATAAATAACACATAGTATAGTATATAAGTTAGTTTAAGTAAATAGATATTAAGAATAAATCATGCCCACCAGAAAAAAACAGGATTTGAAATTTTTTTTAACGCTTTAAAGAAAGTAGAAAGTTTAATTAAGTTAGTACATTTAACTAAGTACAATTAAATTTATATTTAGGATTATCGTCCAAACATAAATTCATTATTGGATTAGAAGGGTTAGTCCATTTTATCTCTTTGAAATATAACCCACTAGCTTTCGCCCGCGACTCCGTCCGCGTGGAATTTAAAAAAACAAAAGTGAGTAGCCTATGTGTTCTTCTCTACATCTATAACAAATTTCATCGAAATCCCTTCAGCCGTTTAGGCTACAAACTCTTACAAACATCCATCCATCTAAACTTTCGCATTTATAATATTAGTATGATTAAGTATTCAAGTGTCGAGAAAATTATTACACCCTTTGTATACAGTCGCGTTGTCAATTATTAAAGACATTAACTGCATATGTAGAGCCGTGAGTTATACTTAGTAATTTTAAAGATTTAACCCCAATAATAATGCCTATCCGCACGGGCGCTTTTTTAACGCGTATAAAATTTTACATACATATCTGTTATCCGCAGCGCTATAAACGCAACGCTGTGCGTTTTTAAAACGCTCGTATGAAAGAGAGCGTTGAAAAAGCGCCCGGCGTGTATGATGTAGTTCTTATATCTACATGTTTTTTTTAAATAGCACTTATTTCCAATAGTACAATTGACAAAGTTGTTTTTTTCATAGCGAGTATAGTTTAGGTGGAAAAAATGGACTAACTTGTTAAATTAATTAGATGTTAACAACTCTGAACTTCGCACGAGTCGCTGCGACACGAAGATAGCAGTTTCCTCCAAGATATTTAAAATATCGTTTTCTCTGTTATTTGGAAGGGAATAACAGAGAGGATGATTTTTGTATAAATGTAATGTTGGCAAGCTGCCAAAATTTTCATAAAGTTTGTTTGTGTACAATTGAATTTCCATATCGTTATATGCGCATTGTGTTGTTCCTTTTGTATGAATCGTGGCCAAATAAAAATATTTTTGTACAGATACTGTTTTATTTTAACATTTTTTTCTAAAATATTATGATTGTCATACTTTACAAAAGACTAGCTGTTCGCGTGCGGATTCATCCGCATGAAATTATAAAAACTTTATTTTATTGTTTACATTTGTCAAATTATCAATAGCAAATGTCAAAATGACATGACATGACAAACCTTAGCGATCTTTCTTTCTTGATGTTGGCAGCAACTTATGGTCTCTTTCCCACATTAGGGTTTTTATCCAAAATATTTACCCCCTAAATTTAATGGCGTAAAAATATATAGCCTAAAGCATAACGTAAGTGTAGGGCTTTTTAATAAAAAAAGAATTATTCAGAAATATGCTGTAATTGCTGACATCTTAGGCAACAAAGAAGTGTGTGTTTACGCTTTATTATAATAGTATAGAGTAAGTATAGACAGTATAGAAAGACATCGACAGTAATCATTTTTTAACATTCATTGCTATTATTCGTTTTAAAAGAAAAGACAATTTTTTCAAAAGGTTTATTGACATTGAAGTCCAACGCTTACATTAACTTTGCTTTCTTTTATTTGTACGCATGAACAGGCTTACATATTTATGGCTGGTTTACATCATTCCAGTCCAGTGATCAAAATCACCACTGGATTACAACTGGAAAATGTATTCCCAAACTAAAATGTTAAATGAGAGTTTACTTTCCAATCGTAATTTAACTCTGATATCGATCGCTGGACTGGAATAATGTGAACCGGATATTACAGTCAGTGTCAACTTAGAGTATAGGTATGGTAATTCTACACTAAGGGTTCTCCTTAGTAATCTGCACAGAAGAGTGAACACTTCGTGTTAACGACTGTACAATGATCGTGAACAATTTTATCGCACACGTGAATAATTAACGACATCTCGTCACGTTTCTATAATAAAATAATGAAAGTTGCCACAAACTCGATTACCTAGTGACATGAATTTGCAGGTTGGATTTTTCCCTTAGCGAGCACTTAAACATTTTGCTAAACTAACAAAAGGTAAAGAAACCATTGTAGGTATGTTTTTGTTTACCTCTGTTAATATTGCATGATCGTCGTTTTAACTAAAGCAAGGTTATCATTCCAGATTTTTCCATAGAGGTAGATCCAATTTTCATTATGTAGAGGTTTGTCATATTATAGTGTGTCTAAATAATTTAGATTAGTTTGACAATTCATTTCAAATTTAGTTGGGATGGGTTGTGTAAAATCAGTCATGAATCTTATCGATTTTCGATTTTTATTCTTATAGAAGTTGGAATCGATAGATTTATAGTTATAACTTATGAAATAAATAAAAAAACACTGTTTTCTCAAATTAATAATGACCATAACAAATAATGAGAGTAAATAAATGTTTATTACTACTACAGCCGTACGTAATCGAATTGGATTTCGCTATTATTTCTGTCATCGCTAAATTCTCTACACTATAATCAATACTAGAATTGTCCTCTAAATTAGTGAAAAGAAAATAATAATTTTAGTTGAGTTTGATAATTATTTAAACCGAATATCGATAGTTCAAAATTGTTCGCTATGTGTGTTTGTTCGTCACTACGATATTTGTCTATTAAGTATGGCATTTACCTTCATACAAATTGAATTCGATACTTCATATGCGTCATTTATCAAACTAATCTATCTTATTTGGACACACTATAGGTATGTAGAATTAGGAAGAGTTGAAAAATCAATTGAGAATTGGTGACTTTTTAAATAAGCGACGAAAAACTGTTCATCTTTTAAGATATACGTAATGACACTTGATCGTATGGGTCCTTTTCTATGCCTTTACTTTTGGACCCAAGACCTCAGAATAATAAAAACAATTTAATAACTAGCACCTATCTCTTTCTCGCAACAATAACCATCGCGTCTTGTTACCGTACTGCGTTCATAAACAATGAAGGCAAGGCCGTCTCAATTAAATTGCTTCAAACATCAATCAGTGATATTCTCGACAATTTAAAACAAGAATATCACAATCTACAACTGTAATTATTTTCTGTAACAACAATGCTTTTTAAATGCGAAAATTTTCAGTAATATAAAATATTTATTGTACACCAATAAAAAAATTAACGTTATGATTGTTATGTAATAATAGCAATTTTTAAGGATTAAATAATTAAATTAATTTTAGTGTCAATAGTACAAGTATTAAAATGACAATTGCCAACTTTAACACAATAATAATAGAAGGTGTAATGTTACCATTAAAATAAAACAATTTTTAAATATAAAATAACATCGATTGTTCTAATCAAATAATGTCTTGTTTGAATAGTTAAGAAAAATTAGTAAATTATTTACACTGCTAGTAACTCATATAACTACAATAGCCTTTATTCAGAAACAATAGACCGAACCCACGCAGTTCATTGGTCACATAAATAATGTTATCGAGAAAAAACATTACCTAAACAATTGCTTAAGAGTTTCCAATCTCCGAAACAATCGATTTAAGCATGATGGAACTAGTAGAGGCCGTAATAATTACAGTTGGATTTTAATTAGCCATGGTTTGCTAAATTTGATGAGCTGCAGATCAGCTCACGGATCAATTGATTCTAATTAGTAAACCGGCTCAAAGATCGACTCAATTTGAACCTGCTTAGAGGTAAGTTCGCGTAAGCTGCGAGTCTTCATTTCGCGGCTCCTCGACTACCATAGTGTTAGTACATCACGGTGAGCTGTGAGCTGGTAATTTTGTTGTTGAGCTGCAGCTCAACGTTTCAAGACAATGCGAGTTAATCTATGGAACCGGTTCAGAGTTGATTTACACACGTTTCAATGTAATTGAGATGCATTTGCTACAGTCGTGACCAGTACCTTTAGCGAATTCTTATAGTAGCAATTTCTAAAAGCATTCGATGGTAAATATAGATATTAGTCTAACATTTTAAACTGCGATATCTTCTTTAATAAAAATGCTGTGCATAGTTTTAATTTGAGTTTTTATTTTAACAGTATTTAAAGAGTACAAAATTCATAGAAAATTATAGGGATATAAAATAATCAACACTTCTTATGAGATTATCTAGAAGTGATATTACATTTTTTACCAGATTTCTAACAGCATAGAGTATCCAACTTTATTTTTATCCCAGGATTAAACATTTTCGTACTGTAGTATAAATCACATTTATGTCTTTACATAACATAAAAAAAAACTATAAAAACTAGTAAAACCATAAAAATATTAGCATAAAGTATTCACAGTCTTTATTAACAACTAAAAATAAGTTATAAGTTAACACGAATATTGGGCCTCAACGGGAGGTTCCTTGTAGACCACTTTCTACACAAACATCGTCCCGCGCAATGATCCGAACTCCATTTCACGCTTTATTAATTATTCTGAGTATTTTCACTTATTTCTTCAGTCATTTGTTTGTCCCCATCATCAGCTGTAGAATCTTTTTTCTTTCCTGCAAAATTGAATATATTCTCAAAATTTATCGTATTCTGATTGTAAACCGTATGATCGGGAGTATCGCCCCAACTAACCGGCGTCATTCTATCTTTAGCCTCCGGCTGTGTCGTTTCTTGCACGTTTATATCGATGCTAGCGACCTCGGGGATAGGGTTCAGCACAGCCTCGGACTGCACGCTAGGAGTTCGCATATCCGAGTTCGAAATTCCCTCCAACGACGCGCAACGGTTCAAAAAGTTCAACATTCTCTCCTTATAAAACTCAGAACTGGTCTCTGTGTTCTGTTTCGTTTTGTTATTTTGATTCTTCAAATAGAAACCGTTATCGCTTTGAGCCAAAAATATTCTTTTAATTTTTTTACTCGGGTAATGTTCTATCAAATCCGGTTTTGGCGGCAGGAGCTTGCCGTTCCGCGGTATTTTATTAGTATTATTACCTTTAATAGTCGTAACTACAGATATGCAATTGCCTCTTCTTTCGTTATCATCCTCTTTGTAATTATTCCTCATTCCCTTGTAAGATATCTTCACGCTTAGAATAGACCAAAGCAGTTCGAGGAATGCCGCGATAAGTATGTTTATAGATAGAACACGTTTTGTAAACAAATGAGAATCTTCCTCTTTAGCCGTTGACGCGTTGTTAGCTATGATAATATGAGACTCGTTCCTATCTATAACATCTGTGTGCTTCACCACGATGAAGTCCTTAAACGGCACTTTATCTTTGTAAAATTCCGATATATCCTCCTCCGAGGTGGTTATAAACCACACGGCAATCATTACGAAGGCTATTAAGGCGAATAAAGTTGACAGCACAGACATAGCGAAGAGCCAGGTGATGTTGTGGTCTACGTACCATCTCACAGAGGCCATGATAGCTGCCACTCCCGCCGCCAACGCGAATACGGTGAGCAGGGACGGCGCTAAAACTAACATATAACTGTTTTCATTTTTTGTCGCTTCAGTGTCCGTTACATTATAGTCTAGAACAGGATCCCCGTCGAACAAAGATGTGTTCTTAGCAGTGTGATTTGAATTCGTTTCGATGTCGGCATTTGGATTGACTAAAGCTAAACAGGCGAGCAGGAACGATGTAGCGGCGAGTGCGATGTGGACCCAGGCCAGGCCAGACACCGTCGACGCCGAATACCTCCGCTCAGAGGGATATAAATTCCGCGTGTCGGGCTTTGTTTTCACTTTTATAGTATAAACGTCCTCCATGTTGTAATTACGAAATCATAACTATGTTTAAAGTTAGGGTTTAACTGATCAACACCACGAATGTAAACTAGTTAAACACTACCACATTTTATCGTTCAAACACTAATGTGTACTTTCTATCACTGCCTAGAGTCTACTAACATGTACTCCAACCGTTCATCAACGGTCTTTTTTATAATTTTTTTGTTAAATACTCGTCACGTCACACGTCTCACACACTTGACGTTTGTCAGCGCACTGAACTGAAGTTGTAAGCGCAAGCGCATGTACGGTATTGCCAACTTAAATATAAAGCTCCCCATTTGTTAATTAACTACGATGAATGAAGTTTCTCACTTATTGGTACTATTCATCATCACTGGTCACCACTTCCCCATTGCGGGTTGGTTGACTTTATACAGATCCTTGAATTTCTTCGCCGATATGTGCAGGTTGCTTCACAACTTTTTCCTACAACGTAAGAACGTCTGGTAAATAAATTGGTACTGTTAGAAAATTTAAAATTTCATGTCTGAATCATACCTAAGTTAAATGCCAAAAAGATGTACTTCTACCAAAACCGAAAAATAACATAATTATATTCCTAATTAATTTCTATTTCTAATTATAATTTAACATCTTATCACAAAACCTTTCTTATTTGTTACTATGCAATTGAGATTTGAAAACTAGTCTTGGTTTTTTAGTAAATTACCCGACACTTGTGGAAAATTTTAAACCTAGCAACATTTACGACCAAGTTTAGATCTGCCGATATGCGTTTCTAGTTCCTATTCCAATGAAATATGGTCTTGCTTGTTTTGTGACGAACAAAGAAGAATTCTTTTATTTATTATCAAGAATTAATGTTTTTCAACATGGACTTGCCGACTCGATTCGATTTAATAGGATGCCAACTAGATATAAAGACCGTTACACATGACAGCTTTTGTTTTACGTATTTTTTTATTACAAAAACAAATATAATTATGTACATCCTTAATTTGTCTAACGTTCAAATGTTTTTATTAATATTCAGCTATTAACGTGTCAAATAAACAAAATAAATGCAATAAACGGTTTTTTATTAAATTATAACGTAATATTTACAATACGGTGAGAGTTGAGCTGTTTACATAAAATTTTCTGCGGTGATAGACTTAATTATATTATACGAATACGCACTTCAATACAACAACGGATTTTTGTATAAATAAATATCACTTGTAGCTTGATTATTTAAAAACAGTTTGGCTTTATTTAACCTAATTCTACAGTGTGTGATGAACAACTAATTTACTTATTTACTACTGCACTAGTTTAGAGAAAAATACGTGAGATGTTGATTTTATTATGTTGGTAGCATATATTTTTTTGCTACAAAAATCTCCGACGATTAGGAAAAAGGGATAAAAGATACTTGTAAAAATTACGTTTTATTCAACTATACGTGGAATAGTACAAAAATACTATTAGTGCTAACTTTCAAACTACTTGAAGTCGGTATCGATTTTAAATAAATGTTGACGTAAGAAATGAGTCAACGTAATTCACTTTAGTAACCGTCGTGTAGTGGTTTGTATTTGGTCAGGGATTTTTTTTAAATATTTCAAGAAATTATTCCAACCATGGCCACAATCGGCACGAAGTTTTTACAAACTTCAAATAGTAGGTACGAGTTAGTTGGCCAGTGTAGGACATAAAAAACTAAGTAGTGCAAGGGTTTGTACAGACCTCGCTAGATTTTGCATAAGCTTGATTAATTTGCAATCTAAATTTATAAATATATTGTCTGACGATTTTTAACTTAAAAAATAAACAACACAATTATAAAAAAAAAATAAGATCTGCTCCATCTCCAGCCCGAGGTGGAGAAAATATACCAATTCTTCAAATATTCTCAATCTGTCTACCCCATTGTGTCACAGGGATGTTTATCTTTGAACTTTAAACTTATCGAGACAGCTTTTCAAGTATTTTCCATTCATAATAGATGCATAAGTAATTAGTATTTCAAACAAGGCTAAGCTCAAGTCAAGGTATATAGTCTCTTGTATTTCATATTTATGTACATGTACATTATGTACAATGGAGCGTGACCGCGTGTACAATTAAATAAAAACTGTGCGATCAACCCGACCTTGTCATCTGCGACCGCCTCGCCTTGGAGTCTTGAGCAGAACTGACATAATTGTGTGTGTACAGTTACACGCAAAACTTTTAAAAACATAACAATGGGAAAAGAAGTCGAAGAAGGAAGAATATGACCGTAGAACTCAATTTACTTGACAATGGGTGTTGCTAGCTGATGATCCAGGCTAGGTTTCGTGAAGGAGCACCTACAATTGTTTAACACTAGCTTTCGCCCGTGACTCTCTCTACGTCTATGCCAAATTTCATTGACGTCCGTTGAACTGTTTAGGCTAGAAACATGTAAACTTTCGCATTTATATTAGTATGATTTTTCAATCCTCTATAAATATAATAATTTTACGAAGGTTGGCCGTCGGCTCAGTGAACTGTTGCCGGTCATGTACCAAGTATTAACTTGAAGACTTTAACTTGAGATTATGCTAAAGTGATTAGCATAATCTCATGAA
Source organism: Papilio protenor (assembly GCA_029286645.1). Classification (NCBI taxonomy): domain Eukaryota; kingdom Metazoa; phylum Arthropoda; class Insecta; order Lepidoptera; family Papilionidae; genus Papilio; species Papilio protenor. The sequence continues at coordinate 801,063 of JAGSMZ010000014.1, read as the reverse complement.
CATGCTAATTTTACTTATAAACTTCTAATTACTGTTTTATGAATTTTAATAAAACATTTTTGGCTGTTATAAAATATGTTTGCGATTGTACCTACGAGTACATACATCTTATTCCGTAACGAAACCGGTAAAGAGTTGTGCATGCTAAACATATACTCGTTTTCTTAAAACGTCTGTTTATACCTTATTAGGAATACATAAGGTCGAATGTTTATTCTGCACTTTTTTTTTTAATAATATAAGGTGGCAAACGAGCAAGCGGCCACCTGAATCCACCGAAATGGAAAGCGACCGCTGCCCATAAACATCCGCAATTGCAGATGTGTTGTCCACCCTTAATTGACGGAGGAGAAGACGCACATAAAGAGGATATTTCCCCTTCCTAAGCGTCTCCTCCACCGTCCAATCCACTTTTCCTTCCCATCCTTTCCTCTTAAGAAAAGGGTGGAAAGGGAAAAGGACTAAAATTAGGCCTCCGGCACCACACTCATCAGACGAAACGCGGAATTGCTCCCACTTCACGCCTGTTTTCTGTGTGGTCGTGGTATTACACTGGGCGAGCCGGCCCATTCGTGCGAAGATGTTAAAGCGGGTTCTACCACTTATAAAATATCTTAAGGAATCCCATTAAAATAACTTACTCGTAAGTATAACAATTTGATTTGGCACGTCGTTAACATGAGTACTCTTTGGCCATACTTGCCAACTTAAGACCATCTTTCTCTAAACCAACAACGCTTGTATTGTAAAATAGAATGGACATCCAAAGTATCAAAACAACCAAGCGAACTTATAAATAGTGGCCGTAATCAAGAAAACTGACGTTTTTATCATCACGTAAGAAGTAAATGTCTTTAACAATATTTTTATTCGTCAGTAAACAGGGGCTTATCATGAAATTCGTGAGAACATTTTCGTAAAGTATGAGATTTATATAGCTCCCCTACCGCGCATAAAGTTTACTATCGAATCTCATACAAAAGTCGATGAGATTACCAATACGTTCTCGCAATTGTAACGCAAGTTTTCGTGATAGACGCTCAAAATGCAAGTCCGAAGATCATTTCACTTGCCATAGTTTTTGTGTTGCCGCAACAAAGGCGTTTTAAATACTTTCCAAACTTCTTACGAGATACGATTGTATTAACTGAAAACAAGCAAAAATTAGAAACATCTTAACAATGCTGAATAAAAAAGAACTCCATTGTGTTTAAACGATAAAAACAATGGTTATTTAGTATGAAAGTTTTAACTCATTTAGAGTTACCATAGGCGACTCTTGAGGGAAAGGCAGTTGCCCTAATTAGAGTATAAAAAAAAAAAAAAAAAAAAAAAAAAAAAAAAAAAAAAAAAAAAAAAAAAAAAAAAAAAAAAAAAAATGTAAAAAGACGGTAACGACTGTTATAGATATGTTACCTTCTAAGGTGGTTCAACAGTGGTAGAGCCCGCTTTAACATCTTCGCACGTATGGGCCGGCTCGCCCCGTGGAATACCACGACCACACAGAAGACAGGCGTGAAGTGGAAGCAATTCCGCGTTTCGTCTGATGAGTGTGGTGCCGAAGGCCTAATTCTAGTCCCTTTCCCTTTCCACCCTTTTCTTAAGAGGAGAGGATGGGAAGGGAAAGTGGATTTGACGGTGGAGGAAACGCATAGTTAGGGGAAATGTCCTCTTTATGTGCGTCTCCTCCTCCGTCAATTAAGGGTAGGCAACGCATCTGCAGTTTTGATATTGCGGATGTCTATAGGACTCGATGATCTCTCTTCTCTTATAAAATAAATCGATTTATCGCAACAAAGTGTAATTAAATATTCAATTCCAACATACTTTGAGCGGTTTTATTTTATTTTATTTATTCATTAAAACATCATGTCAATAGCATTTATATCTTATGATAAAATTAAAAAAAAAAAAAAAAAAAATGTAAAAAGACGGTAACGACGAAGTGTGTACCGCCTTCTCCAAGACAACGCATCTGCAGTTTTGATATTGCGGATGACTATAGGACTCGATGATCTCTCTTCTCTTATAAAATAAATCGATTTATCGCAACAAAGTGTAATTAAATATTCAATTCCAACATACTTTGAGCGGTTTTATTTTATTTATTTATTCATTAAAACATCATGTCAATAGCATTTATATCTTATGATAAAATTAAAAAAAAAAACAATTCATTAACACGTTTTAAATATTTTAAAAGTTTGGGAATCTTTGTCTTAAATATTCCTGTAAACAATCATGATTTATGGTCTAGAAATTTACATCTGCAGTCGATCTGTATAATACAAAACTGGTTTTACTGATTTAGAAATATCTAGGAAGCCTAAGATTCTAACTTCCGTCTACTAATCTGTCTATCGGTTATCCATCTTGTCACCTTCGTATATGCCATTAAAGCTGCTAAAATAAAAAAAAAACATCGTAATTTGACTGTGGTTTCTGGCACTACGAAAATTAAAATCAACACCACATTTTCAAATATGGTTCTACGTCGAATCGGTCATCTCTTTCGTCGTCTTACATAAAATAGAGATAGAAATATGTTTCGGCAGTTGACACCGAACAATTGAAGACATATTGCGTCACCCCTCGTAATCTCGCCGATTTTCGTTTACGCAACTTCACGGATCATTTAATCTTATTTGCTACAATAACGACACAAGACTTTGAACCTTGTACCAGATTTATATAGATATCATTAATAACTATAACTATATGAATAATTTCACCAAGAGTCCGTGCCTTGTTTTAATAGGAAATTGTTAATTGAATATACATTTACGCACACATTCTAACACATGCACACACCTATACCTACATACTTACCTAACTAACTACATCCAAAAAAAAAAATGTAAACTCAAATTTTTTTCTTATTTTCTTTTTTTATTATCTTTTTTGGAATAATGGCGAAGTATATAATTAATAATAGTAATTGTTTTTGTGAATTTTGTGAACGATATGATGATAACGAAGTAAGGGAAGTCATTGGCTCCTTTAATACAGGGTATCAACCTAGTAAAGGAGCCAAAGATATATAACTTAACAAAATGAATATCTATAATTTGTCTGCATATACGAGTATGTCAGAATCTTGATGAATGGCAATTAATATTATTATTTGCTTAATAATCGATATCTCTTGTCATGTACTACAAAGCGTTAGTTATAAGATAAACAGCAATTTTAAGGCTCAATAAAGAATTTATTATTATTATTATTTGGTTTTTGCTTATGATCGTAAGATCAAAATCAAATTAACAAAGATAATAATTCATAATCAGTTTTAAACAGTAGTTAAATTATTTATCTGTTTCTTTTATCATTAATTTCAAGTAATTTATAAACATAAGTATGCGAACCAAAATAAAAGACGTCTGTGCAAAAAGCCGTTAAATTCAAAATGGCCGTCGTGAGTCGACCGGCCGCCTGACCCCGGCTATCTTGACAATTTCCTCTCAATAATCGGTTAACGGTACAATTCTAATTCCGTATCTTAATATTGGGCCAGGTCAGATCCATAAACAATATTTTCTTTATAACGGTTTATGTCCTTTGAATTTGGAACGTTAACGGTCATTAATAACTCTATTAATAAGCTTTAATATAGAGTTATGAGTACGTTTCTCAAATAATAATTTCCAATTTGTAATGATTACTACGTTGTTAATGCTTTGTCGTTGCGTACACTTTTCTCTTCTTTTTGAATCGGTTAGAAAAAAAAACAACAAGTAATATTATAGACTTTATTTGAATAAGTAAAAAAGATATTTTGTAACCAGCATAAAGAAAATTTCTGAGTGAAGTCATATTTGTTAATGTAACTTAAATTTCGTATCGTTCTAATTAAAGTAAATATAACTTGGATGATGACAGATTACTCCTCGACACTTGACGCAGTTATTTATATTGCTAGGACATTGACTATGGTGGCTCACCACTCCGCTGGACTCAGGCGATGGTCCGCCTATAATTTTTTGGTGCACATATCCGTAACAATTGCATTTCTTTTTGTCATCCCTGTCTTGTCCTAAAGAGTATCCTACATCAGTAGCTGGGTTCATATGTGGTCTTGTGACGCTGCTACGTTCCGTTAACTCTGGGGTCAAACAATAATCATTACTCCGCCTTCTCTCATCCTCGTACATACTATATCCATTTTGTTCGCTACAAAAGTTCTGTCGTTTCGTTTTTGATTCGGAAATAGGTTTGACAAGAATTTCAGCTCTATCGACATTTCTTCCCAAACTTATATTGGATTGTCTATATCTTGTCACGGGTAATTTTCTTGACGCCCAAATTTCTTCTTCTACTGATTGGTTCATTGGGAAATTTGCTTCAGCCATTGAGATATGAGATACACATGGGCTTTTTAAAAATTGTCTACGTGCTCTACAATGAGGAGCGGGCAAATCGACTTTACTGAACGGCAAGGAGGGCACAGTTCGTCGTAGCTCGTTATGTATACCTTGCAACTCTTGGTGTGAGCCTACCATTTCATTATCATTTGAATCCCAGTAATATTCTTTAACTATAATACGAGGAGATAAGTCACAGGCTTTTTCAGTTTGTGCACACTTTGTTTTAATATGTTTTTGACATGTGAGAGTATCTAAACAATTGTCAGTTTCTTTTGGAAGGCAACAATTAAATTCCGAACACGAAGGAGAATCACTTCTATTCTTTCCAGAAATCATATCCGGCCTTGCATTTATTTGGTTTTCAAAGACATTTGGAGGTCCATTGACTTGTACGTCTTTGTTACCTGTATTTAATTGTTGATATCTTATGTACTCACGGAAAGATTCTTTGAAATGATCACGAATGACATTTTCTCCATCTTCTACAGGTACATCATAAGTAAAAGTTTCTTTTGCGTCTTTGTTCATATTACTTGTTTGTTTGTCTAATTTTTCCACTGTTCGTATATTAGTACTATGTAAAGTTCTCGACACTTGTTGTAAAGCTTGTCTATGTGCTTTATACATTTGATCATTGTTATATAATATTTTGAGTATGTTTTCAGTAATTTCTGGAAGATTTGGTTTATGTTCGGATAAAAATGTAAACTGTTTGAGTTTTTCTGTTATTTTGTCCCTCAAATTCGTATGTTGGATCTCTAATGGATTTTCTAGATAGTGTTGTATTAGATTTACAAAATGATTCCTGAGTAATATATTTTCTTCTGTAACCTTTAAAGGTAGCTCCTCCAAGTAGTCTTTGATTTTGTTTTTTGTATAATTTGTTTCGTCTGAATAAGTTGGTGCTTTTTCCGGTATACGTATATTTTGTAGGACGCTGAACAAGTTATCACACAATTTATCTGTATCTAATGGAGTTGCAGGATATCTCCGTAAATAATCATTGCAAAATTTGTTAACTTCGTTTTTAAGGACCATTTTGAATCTACCCGTGTTCACATCCGTGGTTTTAAACAATGTAACAAAAGCCTCGACTAATTTTTCTTTTAAATCATTAAAAGAAGTCTGTTGGTCTGCAGATAAAGTCGTATTCGTTGGTAAAGTATTCTCGATGATATCATAAAGTTGTTGTCTATAATTAGTTATAAATTTTTCTTTCTGCTTTACACTAAAAACGTCCTTCATAATGTCGACTAGATAATTTTTAAAAGATAATAGATTTCTTCTACAATGTTCATTTACTTTTAAATTGTTAAGCAACTGCTCCACTTCATTTCTTATGATGGTTTCATAAAATGTGTCTCCATTTCTCCAAGCATAATTCAAATTATCTTTGTTAACTATGTTAACTAATCCAGAAACGAGTTCTTCCCTAACTTTTCTTGCATCTTCTGGACCTTGTGCCGAATCAATCGGAATGTATGCACATTTATTCGCTAACTCTGTTGCCAATAAGTTTGTACTATTATTACCAGAATAAGCGATGTTTACAGAATTATTTGTTCCGTAAGTTTCTTTTGTATTATGTTTTAATATTATAAATAAATGTTCAACTAATATTTCTAATTTCTCTTCATTTTTGAAGTCATCCCTTAAGGGCAAGTCTTTGAGCACATTAATTACGACATTTTTAAAATGTTTGTTTGTGTTAGCAGATCCAAAATCATTGTCTAAATAATCAGATAAAATTGAATAAATCCTATCAGCCGTCTTTCTAGCATCGTGTGTGCTGATAGTCCACTTCAGTGGCAAACTCTCAATCCAAAAGGCTACATTCTTTTTTGATTCGTCGGGAGTTTTTCTTATGCTTCGAAGCATATTCAGATCTTTCAAATAATTCAACAGATCTATTGCCATTGTATAATTATAATTGTCTGTATTTTTAACTCGTGGGTTTAATGGTAATTCTTTCAGTCGTGATCCTATCGTTTTTAAGATGTATCTTTCAAAATCAACATTTTGATTTGGTGGTAAGTTATTGTTAATACGATCTAAATCTACTGCGAGATTTTCCATCACAGTTTCTTGACACAATTCTTCCTGTTTGTTACGTCTGTGATACATTTCTGAACCCTTTAACCAATTCATAAGCGCGTACTTTAAGGCATCAATATATTGACTCGTTTCTGTTAGCAGATTATTAATAGACGTATCATAATTTACAATTTTTTTTAAATTGCCTTTTAGACCGTGTAGTTCCGTTTCTGTGGGCTCTTTAACAATTTTAGGCAACCATCGCAGTACTTCGCATTCGAGGGCTAAATCTGGATCCTGATTTTGATTTTTTGTTTCTAATACTCGCTTAGCAATTTCTTTTGCGATAGCTTTTTGATGTTTTACATCTTGTGATATAATACGGTCTCGTGGTATTTTCTCAATCCATCGCAGTACATGTCTGGTTACATCATCTAATGAAGAACTATTGTGGCTAGGTATTAATTGTGCATCTTTTAAATATTTCAAAATTTCTAAAGCCAAACTTCTATGATAATTCTTATCACATTTTTCTTTAGCATCCATCGGGAATTGTTTTATCTTTGTTTCTAATACTTTAAGTATAGAGTCGTCATTAAAAGTTTTCTCAGTATCACTGATAACTCGATTCAAATCAAGGGCAAGGTCTGATACCAGATTTTCTTGAAATCGTTTTTCGTGGATATTTCGGTTTTGATATAGAGAGGTTTCTTTTAACCAGCTCATGAGGGCTTTTTTAAATGCCTCGGTACATTGATTTGAGTATTCAGCTCCAGGCGTGCCCGGTGCTTGACCTGTGTAATGACGTTGATATCCGGGACGCGTAGAAAAGTCTGATAATTCTTTGTCCTCCATAATTTTTTTTAAGATAGATGTCATCCAGATTAGTTCGGTTTCATTAGGTTTCTTTACTAGTTTTGGTAACCACCGTATTACTGTTTGTTTAAGTGTCGTTTCAGGATTTGAGCTTTGATTAGCTGCTTCTCGTAATCGTTGTGCAATTTCCTTGGCGACTATTCTATGGTAATTCTTATCGTGGGAAATCATGCGTCCTGATGGTATCCTTTCGATGCATTTTACTACTTCGTGTGATATAATATTTAATGAAGGGTTTTCATAAATTTGGACAAGAGAGCCCTGAGATATTGTTTTAAAGTGTTGATCATCTTGTTGTATTGAAGACAACGTTGGACTGGAATTGTAATTCTCATTCAACATTTGTTTCGGAGTGGACGCTCCGAGCGGAGTGCTTAAGATTCGTTTAATCCATTTTTTAATTCTATGCTTGGAGGAATCATCAATTGGCAAACCATGATTTCTAAAGAAATTGAAAACTAGTTTGGATAGCATTTCTTCTTTTTCTTTGGTGGAATATTTAACATCGGTTATTATCTTTTCCATTTTATCCGCCAATTGGTTTGCGGATATCATCAACTTTTCTTTTAGGTTTGAATTTAAATTACTACTGATATGACTGATGAAACTGACGACTTCATTTTCTGTTCGTTTTGAATTGAATTGGTCTTGACGTTTCTTGGCAGTTTCATCTCTTAGTAAAGACGATGACATATGCATTTTATTTTTAAAACTCAATGACATATCAATGGTGCGTCGTAATAGAGAGTTGTAAACATCTTCCATTTCATTCGTAGATAAATTCGCTTCTCTTAATACAGTATACGCTTTCTCTTTAAAGTTGCTAGAATCGTCAGCTCTTATTATTTGATCCGCAATCAGATTTGTCAAATCGTTTTGGAATTTCTTCTGGTTACTCACATCCCCTGCATTCGCTTTAAGTACACCAACTACTAGCTCTTTTACGTAATTTCGAATTTCCTCTTTCAATGATTTGGGTAATTTAATTGAAGACTCTGAAAAATGTAAAACTGTAACTTCATAAACATGCATTAAATGGTAATAATTTATTATACTAGTGAAATAAACTGACCCACGCCCATTTTTTGGGAAATGACGTCGGCAATTTCGTCTTTCAATACACTTTTCATATTATGAGCAATAGCTAAAGGTAACTGATCTACAACTTGTTTCACTTTCGATTCTATAATTTGTTGCATGTTTGAAGTCTGGTTTGAATTATTACTAATGAAGTCTGAATTAGAACAAATTGACGAAGACAAAGCTTTCACTTTCATTATAAGTGCTTCCATTAATAAGCTCTCAGTTCTTGGATCCAAATTATTTGTTTTAGTAAGTTCAATAATTTTTTTTATGTCATCTTTAACTCTATTTTGGGCAGTCATTTTATGTACATGATTTCCATTTCCCATAAACTTATCTACATTCACATCCAAAAGTGCTTTTGATTTTTCTGGTATAGTTATTTCATTGCTTGTACCATATTTACGGTTTAGTGTATCACTTTTCTTGCTGAGCACTTTATTTAATTCTTGTATTAATTCATCTGCTGCTTTATTAACAAAGTTCACATCGGGACTTGGAACGAGCAGTTTTTTAAACAAATCAGTAACTTGGGACCGAATAGCCTCGTTGTATTCGTTTCTATCTGATTTTTCATTTATTTTCAAAGTTGCAATTTTCACCATAAATTTATTTAAAATGTTATCTTTTCTAACAACTCTTTTATCGAGCGTTTTTTGTTTAAAGAAAAATTTATCAATCCAATCATTGACAATTGTTTTTAAACTATTATCTCCATCTTTTAAAAGAGACATACGAATTATAAGATTGTCTATGAGATTATTTACGAATATTTCACGATCGTTGCTGTCAACTGGTCGCCACATTGGCATTATATCTAGAGCTTTTTTAATTTCATCTTTTTGTTTGTCTTCCATACCTTTAAATCTCAATAATGACTTTACTAGTGTTCTTATAACCTTTTGCCTTTTAGCTTTATCTTCTTCAGAGCAATCGGCATTAAGAGGTATTTCCTGTTGCCAGTCGATCACTTGTTTTAGTAACTGGCCAGAAAATTCTTGTTCTTCCTTACATAAGTGACAGCAAGAAGAAGTATTCGTCTGGTTTTCGAGGCTGGTACTACGATCGCAACATTTACCAACTTTTAAGCCTAAGTTTGTTGGAGAAACTTTTATCGACGGCTGTGGGCATTCGCATGGTATGATTTTTTTACATTTGTGACAATATTTGCAAGCTTCTTCATTTTTTTGTGGTTTCTAAATAGTAAAAAAATATATGTTAATTGTGTTAGTGACTATGGAAACAAGTGATGACATAATGAAATAAATTTACGCCCCATCTTCAAAAATTAGGGAAAAATGCAGGGATAAAATTGCAAATTTTTAAAACGGTAATTGCAATTGAAAAATAATACTAAAAACAATAAATCAATAATATTAAATTTATAAAATAGTCAATCCACATTACGACCGTTGTTTTATCTTTACCTCCGGCTCTGTTTGGGTTTTTGTCAACCCTTTTTGAGGACCTGAAAGAATGACATAAGTACTTTAAAAGTATATAACGTATACTTATACTCGTACTAATATTATAAAGAGGAAAGATTTGTATTTTTGTATGTATTGATATAACTCAAAAACTACTGGGTCGATTTTAAAAATTCCGCCACCGTTAGAAAGGTAAATTATCTGTGAATAACATAGGCTATATCTTTTATATTTTTTTAATTTCACGCGGGCGAAGTCGCGAGCAACAGCTAATAGTATATATAGGATATATAGGTATATAGTATATAGTATATAGTATATATAGTTTTGTATATCACACTTATTCTATAACCTACTTACTTTTTGCACCGATGCAAAATGTCTCGCAAGCCTGGCAATAGATAAATTATGTTTTAAATAAAAAACAACATTAATTCCCAATAGATTTTACAATTTTAACATATTATTTATAAGGATATAGCTGTACCATATCGTTGTTGGCATTGTGATATTCCTTCTGATGCTGTAGGAAGCGTCGCTCGATTTCTGGACAAACCTGGAGACAAGAGTCATTATAATACTTTGGCAAAATTAATATTGTTTGCTAAATACTATTGTTATATCCTGAATCAACTGACCATTGCGTCGTTATCCCAAACATGTTTGATGGCGTCACGGATGCATTTCCTCACGTCGTTCAAGTAACGAACTTCAGCGCCTCTTCCCAATCGCTGCAGCCGCGACATCTCTCTGAATACACGAGGAAATATTTTTCACATAGCTTGTAGTGTTGCCAGCAACTAAGGATGGCACGCGCAGATAAAGGATGTTTCTCCTTGCTATGTATCCTCTGTCAAATTGACTTCACTTTTAATCCTCTTCGTATAAGAGAAGGGGGAGAAGGAAAAGAGAATAAAAATTGGATACTCCTGAATTCCTAAAATCTTAGGTAATGTAAATCTATATCTACTATATATATCTATACTTCTATACTATTATAATAAAGCGTTTACACACACTTCTTTGTTGCCTAAGATGTCAGCAATTACAGCATATTTTTGAATAATTCTTTTTTTAATAAAAAGCCCTACACTTACGTCATGCTTTAGGCTATATATTTTCACGCCATTAAACTTAGGGGGTAAATATTTTGGATAAAAACCCTAATATGGGAAAGAGACCATAAGTTACTGCCAACATCAAGAAAGAAAGATTGCTAAGGTTTGTCATGTCATGTCATGTCATTTTGACATTTGCTATTGATAATTTGACAAATGTAAACAATAAAATAAAGTTTTTATAATCTCACGGGGATGAATCCGCACGCGAACAGCTAGTATTAACATAATTATGGTACAAGAAATAGTATTTACCTTAACCCAAAATCCGTAAATTGTTTCTTCGGAGTGGACATCCCTGAGGTAGGCTGAACGTTCCTAGCAACTTGTGCGGCCTTCTTGCTACAATCGCATGGGATTTTCTTGCGTTGCTGGTATAGGTGGAGTTTCCTGAGGCATGGGACCTCGTGATGGCATTTCTTGTTACGTTTCGTATGACTCTTTTTAGATTTACTGACTAAATAAAAAGAATACATTAATAACGTTACATACAAATATCTAGCTTATATGGGAGAATACCAACGTCGTTTAGCTAGCGTGGAAGATAGCAATCGCTCTATGACTTCTGACGATCGCGCAAACTCCGGCAGAGCTCGTGGATATTTGCGTAGAGATTGTGCGAACGAGTCCGCGACTTGGGCCACACGACTCTTACGGAACGAACCTTAAAACAAAAAGAAATTCTAAAGATGCTCCTATTGACGACGTCTCTATAGATCCGTAACATTCATCGCAAGAACAAAACACTACCAACTTTTAGATGACGAGAAGTTACTGCTGGTTTATAGATATAACTAGCTATTCCCGTGCGGCTTCATCCGCATTAAATTATAAAAACCTTATTGTTTACATTGGTCAAATGTCAAAATTCAAATGCACAAATGACAACGAAGGTTATTTCCAATTTATTTACCCCTAAGTTTATAGCGTAAAAGTATATAGCCTCAAGCGTGTCGTAAGTGTACGGTTTTTAATTAAAGTATTATTCCAAAATATGCTGTGTATCTTACGCCACGAAGCAGTGTGTTTACGCTTTATTATATTAGTATAGATGTATAGATAAGACCTCGTGAGTGAACACCTCTGTGTTCACGTCGCTCTTTTGCTCTGTTCTCTTATAAAGAAACGATGTTACCTGTTTGTGCTTCTTGCACAGGATACTCTGTGGGAGCGGCGGAGGCTGATGCTGAGATAACATTACAATGTGCGATCTGTAAATCAACATTAGTAACACGTTTTAACAGTGGTAGAGCCCGCTTTAACATCTTCGCACGAATGGGTCGGCTCGCCCGGTGTAATACCACGACCACACAGAAGACAGGCGTGAAGTGGAGGCAATTCCGCGTTTCGTCTGATGAGTGTGGTGCCGGAGGCCCAATTTTAGTCCCTTTCCCTTTCCACCCTTTTCTTAAAAGGAAGGGATAGGAAGGAAAAGTGGATTTGACGGTGGAAGAGACGCATAGGAAGGGGAAATATCCTCTTTATGTGCTTCTCCGCTTCCGTCAATGAAGGGTAGGCAACGCATCTGCAATTGCGGATGTTTATGGGCAGAGGTCGCTTTCCATTTCGGTGGATTCAGGTGGCCGCTTGCTCGTATACCACCTTATATTATAAAAAAAAAAAACGTGAGATTCAAATATTGGTATTGCTTGATGTATGAGATACAAGGGAATTGTTTTATGTTGATCCCCTTTTCCGTTATTTAAAATTCACCTATATCATACTAATATTATAAATGCGAAAGTTTAGATGCTAAAGGTTGTTTAGCCTAAAGGCTACAAACATTCATCCATCCAGTTTACTGCAGAAGAGGTTTCGATGCTGATTTACATAGAGGATAGTTTGGAAGAACACATAAGCAACTTACTTTTTTAATTCCACGCGGACGAAGTCGCGGGCGAAAGCTAGTCTAAAATGACTGAAATATTGTCTTCACCTGATATGTTGTGACCAATCTGTCGTGATGCGTTTGAAATCCAGTCGAAGCTTGAAGCGAGATCTTTGCGTCAATTTGGGATGATTTTGATTGACATTGTTCTTTTTGTATACCTGGATGGATGGATGTTTGTTACAAGTATCTCCAAAATGGCTTAACGGATCTCGATGAAATTTGGCATAAATGTAGAACATAGTCTGGAAAAACACGAAGGCCACTTACTAAAATATTTACAATTCAATTCTAAATAAAATAAAAAGGCAATCGTGAGATAAATTTTGTAATGGTTTACTAAATGACATTTAACGACTCTGAGTGTGGTAATAAAATTACAATTCTAAGACATTTTACAAAAGAAATCAAACAAAATCACTCACTGGGTATCGGTTGTATGATAAGTCTGCTTTTAGTGTCGTCTGACGGTTGATTTTCTATTATAATATGCATTGTTGTTGGCTGGTTGTTTGTTATACTGACAGCAGTGTCTGTTGCGTCCATCTTGTGTAGTTTAGTTGTACGGGAGAGGAATGTGCTGATGACGTAATAAACCGAGAAGTAAAGGAATTTTATTAACTTATCTATATCTATCTATACTATTATAATAAAGCGTAAACACACACTTCTTTGTTGCCTAAGATGTCAGCAATTACAGCATATTTTTGAATAATTATTTTTTTAATAAAAAGCCCTACACTTAAGTCACGCTTTAGGCTATATATTTTCACGCCATTAAACTTAGGGGTAAATATTTTGGATAAAAACCCTAATGTGGGAAAGAGACCATAAGTTGCTGCCAACACCAAGGAAGCAAGATTGCCATGGTTTGTCATGTTATGTCATTTTGACATTTGCTATTGATAATTTGACAAATGTAAACAATAAAATAAAATTTTCATAATTTCATGCGGATGAAGCCGCACGCGAACAGCTAGTCTATTATAATACTATAAAGGTATGATTCTTTATTTGCATTGAAAAGACTCGAAAACTATTCAACCTCTTTTTAAAATTCTTGCACTGTTGGGAATCTACGCTATCATCAGGTGGGTATATATTATTTCTTACGGATTTTCTTTTTAATCTGTCTGTCACCTTGTTCATCAAGTATTCTTTGATAAACATTGAATACAATATTTCTTGCTTACGATCGAATAGTTTTCTTCGACATTTCACCACTTTTTAAAGGAAAGGAGTTGTAAAAAAAACATACAGACGAATTGAGTACCTCCTTCTTTTGGGAAGTCGGTCAAAAAGTGGGTCTTTTTTCGAAAGTCAATTAACTAGCAGGAAAACATTTATATACAAAACGAGTAAACTAATATTTTGTAAACTCTTTTGAAAATGTTAAAAATATTATGATTTATTACGGATTTTCTTTTTAATCTATCTGTCACCTTGTTCATCAAGTATTCTTTGATAAACATTGAATACAATATTTCTTGCTTACGATCGAATAGTTTTCTTCGACATTTCACCACTTTTTAAAGGAAAGGAGTTGTAAAAAAAACATACAGACGAATTGAGTACCTCCTTCTTTTGGGAAGTCGGTCAAAAAGTGGGTCTTTTTTCGAAAGTCAATTAACTAGCAGGAAAACATTTATATACAAAACGAGTAAACTAATATTTTGTAAACTCTTTTGAAAATGTAAAAATCATTTTTATAAATAATGCTTAGACATTAAATTAAGAGATTATCTAAAAAAAAATGCCGAAACCAACACTAGATTAATTATTACAAATTAACCTTTTTACTTAATATATTTAATCATTCATATATCGATATATTAACAACAGTCATAGCAATATAAAGAAATATTGAACGTGTTAGGGGTAACGCTGAACTCTCGCATGTTATAAAAACTGTTAAAATATTATGATTAACCAAGTGATGTGGGAATACAAAGGGTTTTAACACAATAGATATTGTTAAAGACCTCCCATAGTAACGGTGTTTCTACGACAGGAAACTATTGTTCTGACAGAAAAAGTTACGTGGTAAATGCAAGCTTATTTTTTTATAAGAGAAGGGGGCAAACGAGCGGTGGGAACACGGAGGTGCTCAACGACGCTCATGGACATCCGCAACACCAGAGGAACTACAGATGCGTTGCCGGCCTTTGAAGAAATTGTAGGCTCGCTTATTGAAGGACACTAAGTCGTATTGGTTTGGAAATACCGCCGAGGACAGATCGTTCCCCAACGCGATTGCGGCGCAAAAAGTTCCGCGAAAACCGCACGGCTGTGGAATGCCAGCTTATATTAGAAGAGGCAGTGCAGTGGTAGAGCCCGCTTTAACATCTTCACACGAATGGGTCGGCTCGCCCGGTGTAATACCACGACCACACAGAAAACAGGCGTGAAGTGGAAGCAATTCCGCGTTTCGTCTGATGAGTGTGGTGCCGGAGACCTGATTTTAGTCCCTTTCCCTTTCCACCCTTTTCTTAAGAGGAAAGGGTGGGAAGGAAAAGTGGATTTGACGGTGGAGGAGACGCATAGGAAGGGGAAATGTCCTCTTTATGTGCGTCTCCTCCTTCGTCAATTAAGGGTAGTCAACGCATCTGCAATTGCGGATGTTTATGGGCAGCGGTCGCTTTCCATTTCGGTGGATTCAGGTGGCCGCTTGCTCGTTTGCCACCTTATGTTATAAAAAAAAAGGCACTCAGAAGGCTATAAGAATTTAAATAGGTACAATATATTTACTAGCCCGCCATTACTTGATCATTGGCGACATCTGTTCAGTTACTGCATTGCATTAATATCGAGGTCATTTGAAGTAAGCAAATTATATCACGTACACTAATCCTACGGTCGACGTTGTTTTTAAAATATTCTCATATTCTTGTTGCCAATTGAATAGTTACTAAAATAAACCCAACCATTATTATTTACATAATATAAGTATAGTTATATAACACCCCTTCAAGTAGATAATATCTAGTCGTGGATATTATATCAGTACATTTCGGTTACCGACAACTATTTTGAAAGTTGAATTCGAATGTTAATACCTATCTCTTTCTACATCTTACTTCACACCATTCAAAAGAAAAGGACAGTGATATATTAATCTTAATTCTTAATCCAGACTTAAAGTCAGTTACTTTTTTAAAACGGTTTTATAATCTGTAATACTGACAGTCATTTTAAGTAGTCGCAGGATCGAGTAGGCGAGGTCAGGCCGGTAACAGCCGCGCCACTCCTCTACAGGGAACACTGACCTGCAACAAAAACCATCACACTAATTCACCAACTCACCAACTCACCAACTCACCATCACACCATCACAATATCTCACCATCATACAACTTTTCTCAGTCGTAGCATAATCAGAAATCTCTTATTCTCAACGTACCAAATCAAATGCTACGACTAATTCGACGCTTGATTAGATCTAATTTCATATTTCTATTTTTCCGCTTTAAGAATTTCACACATAACATTATTCCGAAACAATATAATACCTTACATTTCACGTCAATGTTATGAAAGAATTCTTAATATTAATGTAAATAGTTTATGTTCTCAGAGAAAGTTATGAATACCATTATGTCCCATAGTCTTAGGAACTGTTATATCGTTTAACTTCTACATTATAATTATAAAAACGATAAAAGGATATCTAGGGTCTAATGTTATAACATTCTTTGAGATAAATACAGAAGATCTATAGTTTTAAAAATGTTCTAAGAGTAAAGCCTTTAAAGGCCTTGGCTCGATACAGCAATTTCTTTCACTCTTCCTATTTTAGTTTTTAGACAGAATGGATGGTGAGGAGGTGAGAAGTTGAGTTCAACTTCTTTATGTTACGTCTTTAAGTCTTACATCAATGAAAGCCATACTTAAGATCTAGTCTAGTTAATCTTTTTATCCAACAAATTAGTGTAAAAATAAGATACTTACATTATTAACAAAGATTTACCAGCCAGTTAATTACTGCACAAACGTCGTATAAAATTTTGCATTTCCTTAGTATCTACGCATTCTGTTCTTATCAAATATATTTTAAAAAGTCAATATGTCTTGTTGAAGTGCTTTTTCTTCCTTTAACTGTCAAGCGTTCATGAATAATAAAGAAGGATTGACTCCTTTATTTATAGCATCCAATTATACAAAAATACTATTTAAATTACTTACTACTAGCTGTTGAAATTAAAAAAATAATAAAAATCATAGCCTATGCTACTCATAGAAAAATTATCTTTGTAACTGTGAAACAATTTTTGAAATCGGCCCAGTAGTTTTTGAGTTATTTCAATATAAACAAAAATATAATACAAATATTTCCTCTTTATAATATTAGCATAGATTAATTTTGTCAATAATTTCTTTATTCACGCCACGAATTGGTTGTCGAATTGGTAGGAATCTTGACCAACAAGTAAAAATTACGAGTAACTTGCCTACGCTAAAAAAAGTGCTTAATCCAAAAAAATGTTGAACTATTCTCATTGTCAACTTTATGCAGTAAAGTATTTCATAATATCGGCACGATTGCAGAAATATTTTTTCCTGCTGCATAAAAAAAAAGTTTACCAACGTTAATTTGACCGCACGTTGTTCAATTGTTAAAAGCGTTACGAAAAACGTGGCCTAAAGCAATGTACTTATAAAAATACTATAGAATAAAGTATAGCCAATTAAAGTATCGTTCCTCAAGACCAAGAGTAGCTATTCCCCTACTAGTTGTTGTAGACACCATTCGCGCGGAATTTGAAAAAAAACCTATGTGTTCTTCCTGGCTATGTTCTACATCTGTGGCTTTCATCAAGATTCATTTAGTTTTTCTACAGATACCTTCTAACAAACATCCCTAAACTTTCTCATCTATACATCTATATCTATACTATTATAATAAAGCGTAAACACACAATTCTTGGTTGCTTAAGATGTCAGCAATTACAGCATATTTTTGAATAATTAATTCTTTAATGAGAAGCCCTACACTTACGTCACGCTTTAGGCTATATATTTTCACGCTGTTAAACTTATGGGGTAAATAAATTGGATAAAAACCCTAATGTGGGAAAGGGACCATAAGCTACAGCTCCCAACATCAAGGAAGTAAGATTGCATTGGTTTGTCGTGTCATTTTGACATTTGCAATTGAGAATGTAAACAATAAAATAAAGTTTTCATAATTTCATGCGGATGAAGCCGCACGCGAACAGCTAGTTTATAATATTAGTATGGTATAGTAAGATTAGGTAAAGAGTAATTAATATGTCTAACTTTGGAAGAAATAGATTATTTGTAAAATTATTACAATGTTACAAATAAGGAACTCATAACGAAGAGTTGAAATTGTATTGAAATGACTAAAAAAATAATTAATCATACTATTTATTTCATTTTGAACTAATTCTGTTAATTCCTGATACATTTCGTCGTCAGTGGCTTCATATTTCTTCTGAGAGTCTTTTATAACGTTTTTAATTTCTTTGCAATTTTTCCTTTTATCTTCTTTTTTCAAATCTTCTTCTGTTGAAAGGTTCTGTTTATCTTTTAACTTTTGTATTTCATATTTTACTAAAGCATCAACCAATGGCTTTGTTAGATTTTTTTCCAGGCATGCATTACGTAGGGGTCCAAATTGATTGCAATGGTTTAAAATTAACTCTATATAGAAATCCTCGTCAAGTCGTGTCGCTAATTCACTTCTACTAACATTGTTCACAATTGTTTTCGCTAAATTAATCAAAAACATCCTACTCTGTCTACTACTTAGTCGATGCAAAGCTGATGTTTTAGGCAATTTGTTAAACCAATCTGATATTAAAATAATATAATCCAATTCTGTTTTTAACTTGTCATAAGGCGTATCTTCATTCTCAACTTGGAGAGTTTCCATTTTGGAATACTGCGTGTAAACATTTTGCATCACATTGCTAAGAATATTCCAGAATACATCTTCAGCTATACGTTTGTTCAAATTAGGTTCGCTAAAAAATGTCATCAAGCATTGCTTCATTATATTTTCAAAAACTGTACCGTTATTACATCCATCAACATTTGATACTTTATTATTTTCATTACAACGTGAAAACTGAAATATTTGGCTTTTAAAATCCTTCGACAACGATTGTAGACAGATGTTTTGTTCGGATTCAATTATATTTTTCAACCAACGTTTCAAAATTGACGTCAAGTTATTATCACAACGTTTATTGTTTAACTCATTGTAAATTATAACAGCGAAATCATGAACTAACTTCTTGCTATCTGATTCCGTTGAAATTTCAGTCGGCCGTTTACTTAGCCAAGATAAAAATTCACCATTCAACAAGTCCATATTTTCTTTTATTTTACTATTCAAATTCATTTTTGGTTTAATATCTTCTTGTACTATATTTAATTTACGTGACGATTGTAAAGAAATATCTTGCAATTCACATAGCAGTTCATTTTTGTATGACATAGCTTCATCTGATGTTTTAACAAAGCCAAGTAAGGATAACCATTTTGATATTATATCTCCTAAATAAGTTTCCTTATCACGACTATCTTCTGCAACGGGTGGAGTAGACATTTGATCAGTTATTTCCTGAGCGAAGTCACCACTTATAGACTCCATAACAGTACGGTTTCTCAACTTACCATAATTTCTGGGCAACTTTTCAATCCAAGCTCTAATAAGAGAGGACACTTTGTCAACATTAGCTGTATCTTCTATGCCATGTAAGCGATCTATGTTTTTATTTCGGAATTTATTATGATGTTTATCAAAATAAGAACAACAAGAGGAATTGTAATATTTTTCATCCACTGAACTCAAAGATATTGACAATAGACTTGGTACGTTATTTTTCTTAAAATTCTTTAATCTCACAATTGAATTCCTTGATTTTACATCTCTTAGAATTTTTAGTGTCATCCGCGAGAATGGAGGATCTCTCGTAACTGTTCTTTCAATCTGAGAATATGAACTCATGTTGAGTTCCATAGCAACGAATTGACTTTCTCTATATGGTCTATTTATGTTTGATTTTGACTGATATATACCATTGCTACTTGCTTTACCAACTGCGCGAACTTTGCTTGTATTGGACATTCGTAGCGTAACCGGCTTGCCTATAGATTCACGCCTCAAAGAATTATTCATATAATGTTCAGGATTTAGGTAACTCAAAGTTTTACTGAAGCCTAAATAAGCATTGTTATATATTGTCAACTGTTCAAAGTTATTTTGTGCATTCATAAGTATGTTTGTCAATTCCATTGCGAGACCATTTAAGAATATTCGGTTCTTAAATAAAGCCATGGTCAAAGGCAAGGTATCCAAGACTTCTACGATCCCGCCTTTTATTAAATACTTGCTTCTCTTTGTGCTTTTATCCATCAAACATGGTAGGAGCCGATTTAAAAGCATCTTCGTTATGTATTTCAAATTCAACGGTGCCCCATCATCACTTTTCAAATTCTTTGACTCGAGCCAAGTAAATATTTCGTTTTCAAACATGCTGACTATTGGTACTTGGAATATTTCTTTACTGCTTGCATAATGATTCACATCGAGATCATCTTGAAAGCTAGTCGGAGCGTCGTAAAGATATTTACTATTCAGTATCATAATCCTAGTAATAAGGCTCTCTGTCAGTATATATCTGATCTTTGCACATTTAGTGCTATGGTATGACATAGGCAAAGAGTTCAAACAATGATCTATCTCTCGTTTGAGCTTCACTTCGTACCAATCCTCGTCAGCTTCAACAGACAGCTTATCGATTTTCTCTATTAAATTATTGACAATTTTTTCTGTTACTATTTTAGCAGTTGAATTAAATTCAGATTCGATAGGCACTTCGCGCAGCCACTGAAGTACTTCATACTGCAAACGTTCTTTGTAGAAATTCTTAAATGATACCGTCGTATTGCAGGACTGGTTGCGAGCAAAAAATTCACCAACGTTTTCTGCGTTCATAACTTCACTAGCAATCTTGGCCATTGCTTGTTTGTCATCGTGAAAAATGTTACAATTAGTTCCTACGTGGCACTTCATATCAATACTTGTTTGGACTAATTGGTCAGCAGTTTTATATTTTGAGATCTAAAAGAAAACAGAAAGGAAACATCAGGTATGCTAATATTTTTAAAGAATTCTATTGCTCTTATCAGCACAGAATATTTATAACCAATATCACATGATATTAAGTACCTCTTGTCCTCATCACTCTTATAAAATTCCTTTATCTGTTCTGGTTTCTTGATATTTTTTTATATAATAAGGTGGCAAACTAGAAAGCGCCCACCTAAATCCGACATCCACAATTGCAGGTGCGTTACCTACCCTAAATCAACGGAGAAGGAGACGCACATAAAGAGAATATTTCCCTTCCTATGCATCTCGTCCACCGTCAAATCCACTTTCGGATCCAATCCTTCCCTTATATTATAAGAAAAGGGTGGAACGGGAAAAGGACTAAAATCGGTCTAAAATATCATCAAGAGTGCAAAATCAAAGCTAGATAAGATAGGAAACATAAAAATACTAACTTTAATACAGGACTTAGGTTCCTTATTCTCCAACGACAATTTTTTAAATTTCACCGTATGGCATTTGTGCTGATGATCTTCCCAACGCTTTCTGATCTTGGGGCAACGGGATTCATTGCATAGTTGACGCTGCAAACATTTTAAAACTAAATTAGTATAAATTATTCTTATTAGTAGCGCTAATATAAATAAATAAATAAATAATATCAGAGGTATGAAAACTGCAAGTGTCCGTTAATTTTTGAAACTCTATTATTACATTATCTATACTAATATTATAAAGAGGAAAGATTTGTATTTTTGTATGTATACGATTCACGTAAAAACTGCTGGGTCGATTTTAAAAATTCTTTCACTATTAGAAAGGTAATTTATCTGTAACATAGGCTATATATTTATTTCACTCGGGCGAAGTCGCGAACAACAACTAGTCTTATATAAATTAAGTTATAACTTTTTTGCTAAAGAAACTTCTGCAGAAATATAAATACTAAAATCTCCTATCAGAAGGAACACTATTACTGTAGTATTTGTTAATATATTGTTATTTTATCTGGAATTTTTAGGTTGTATTACGATTTAGTTTTGAACTGAACTATCAAAGGGTACTTACTTTGAATGGTGCAATCCTTTCCCTTAGTTTTCGTATGTTTTCTAAATAGTTAAATTCCATCAGGGATAGATCCCGAGGGTGCCTTCAGTCTCCAAATCTTCAGCTCTTTGTAGCAACTGTTATCATGACTGTTGTGATGTGATACGATATTTACCAGAACAAAAAGTTAGTAAACGACATCTTGCCAAGCTTGTTTGATGTTGTCTTGTGTGGATACATTTTTGTATAGTTACATATTGGCTTGACTGTGAATTTACCTTAAAATGTTAGCGATTTGACTGTGTCAAGATGATTGGCAGTTTTATTCTTTTTTTACTAAGATTTTCTAACGATACAGATACGCTATATCATGATTTGGTTAATTTTGAATGCCGATATTTCATCATCATGTAAAAACTTTTGCCGAGTACAAAAGTTGATTCATCAAAACAAAGATGTTTTAAGTTTAAATATAGATTTTACAATAATAATAAATGTGCCTAACGCAAACGTAGAATTGATTACAATTCTACAGAGATTCAACGAATAGATAGAAGAGGCATAGTATACCACTTGATTTCCCATCTCACTAACGCTATCTGTTGACAGATCCTCGAAACCATTAATTAAATTAATTACCAATAGGTGTCATTAAATAATATTGTTTATATTTTGTAACACTGATTAGTTTCTTTTACAAGAAAAATGGAGTTTGCTATAATTTTGTAAAATGTTTTATGACATGTCAATACAAGGACACGAGGTGGCACTAAACTTGACCACTGATATAGTACCGTTTAGTGAAAATACCGGTGAATAAAATTAGTTCATAATGCCTTGTCTATATTTTTTTTAATGTCTTTGGTTATATAAAACGTTTTATTCTTTTCTTATAGAATACTGGCCACAGGAAATCTAGAAGTAAATGTCATATTTCCGATAGAACTTACTGACATTTTTTCGACATGTTAATAAGAAAATGTATTAGAATATAATTCGATTTAAGATTAATTAAATGAATTGGTTTAAATTCTTTTAAGTGTTGTAACGATGACTCAAAATTTTTGTGCATAGCAGAGTATATTTTTACAGTGTAATTTTATTTATATTGTATAACTAAATTTTAAAACCTATCCTATTTTTCATTAGAGTTAATATTAGGCTTGAAATGTAAGTAAACGTTGGCTAAAAATTAAAAATTTCTCTTACAAATCGGTTGTCGTTGACGATTATTTTAGACAAAGAATCAGTCAAGAAAATCTCTCCGACGTAAATACGTATTTAGTTATATTGTTTGATAACACTAGCTTTCGCCCGCGACTCCGTCCGCGTGGAATTACTAAAAATAACATTGAGTAGCCGATGTGTTCTTCCAGACTATCCTCTACGTCTATGCCAAATTTCATCGAGATCCGTTCAGCAGTTTAGGCTACAAACTCTAACAAATATCCATCCATCTAAATTTTCGCATTTATAATATTAGTAAGATTGTAATGTGTAGAAAAGGGATAGACGCGGATTACAAAGGATGTGTGTTTATCCTAACAACGTATATTTGCAGGTTAGCGAATCATGGTACAGACAATCAAGGACATCCTTGTTCTTGCTATTCTTCGCTGCGAATAATGAAAATGACTGTAAGACACATTTTAGTATAAGGTTTGCTACTGACGAAAACTCTTGGAGCTCGCACACCTTTGACTAAACTATCGCACAACTGTTTAGTCACGCTTTGATTCCTATGAGCTTATATGGAAGGGCGCACACTACTCGATTTTTAGTTGTGCAAATAAACAGTTGAATTGGCTACGAAACAATCGACAATCGCACTCAGTTGTGCGATAGTAAGCAGTGAAAAGATATATTATACGAATGTTTATAAATCTAAATGGTGTAGTAGTTGGCATACCAGCTACTGGCACAATGTGTTTATACATGCCAATAAAATGTCAACAAGCTCGTATGACAGACGTGTCGGTCAAATTTTGTAACTTCTCTCGTCTCTTCCCACATCATACGTAACTGTCACAAAATCAAGTATGGTCATCAAAACATGCTGTGGGTGGCACGTAATAGTTGCTGGCATGCTAATATGTCATCTACAGTAATGTGTATACCTAGCTTAATATGTTATAGCACATCCCGTCGGGCTCGATGTGAAGCGTGCAGCGATGGACAGCAAAGGCATGATGGCGGTCGTGCGCGGCCTACCCGACTCCGGCCTCATGGTCACCCTCATGGACGGCGGCAAGCAATACACGCTCATGCCTAAAACTGGTCACTTCACCTTTTATACTCTTTTCCTAATTTACTTCTGTATACTTAATAAACAGCTATATATACAATCTTATGGCATAGTCAATTTAATTCGGAGAACAAACTGTTGTACGCTGCAATGAGCATATTGGTTTTCCGATTCTAGATGTGATCTTACGTTCTTTTTTTAATTCAATTTTAATTGCGTACCATGTGCGCTAAAAATTTGCAATGTTGGTACAAGATCATTACTCAAACATAATTTAAGGTGATATTGTTATTGATGACCCTACGGGAGTGTTACGAGGTAGGGGAGGTGATGATGGTGGTATTGATGTAGGTATAAGCACATCACCGACGTACGAGGTGTGCAACAACTGCTTGTCGCGGCAGTCGCAGTGCGGCAACAGCGAGGTGAGGCCGCGGCAAGACAGCGGTGCTCAGGCAGTCGACGGACGTTATGCAAGCAGTTATAAGGTAACCAAGGTATTATGTTTTTCTTGTTAGTTAGTCTTGAAATTGAACTATACCATCCAAAGAAAGTTTATTAATGATTAGCTAATCCAGTGTATCTTCATCATGATATTATAAAAACTTTAATGCAAAAGTCAAAATTCTAATGCTCAAATGACAATGCTGAAAATTTAAATAACCACAGCAACCGTGATTCTTTGTCGTTATTGACTTTTAGTTTTTGTTCCTTGCTCACGGAGCAATTGATTCCCAATTAACTAACTTTGTTATAGTAAGCTAAAGCGTGTTGCAAATGTAAGGTTTTATTTAAAACGGACGATTCAAAGATATTGCTGACATTCTAATAACGAAGAAGTGTGCGTTTACGCGGTATTATATTAAGTATAGAGTAAAAATACTTACTCGTATTATAAAATCTTTGTAAACTCAGATCGAGTACTGCAACATGAGACCTACATCGCCCCCCGTAGAGTTGACTGAATTCCCGCCACAGAAGTCACGGTTACATCCAGGTGAGTAAAACTCCTAAAACATACTCTAAGACGTAGGAAAAAGTAAATGAGTTCCTTGTTTATGCATTTCATTGTAGGTCGCGGTAACTTTGAAGTCGGTGGTATTGGCAGCGGCGGCTCCTCTCCAAGGGCTACCGGCAAAAGAACTTATTCAAGCTGTCGCGCCGTCGCAGGTTACAAATATTATAACCTATATCGGTGTATTAACACTAAACTAATAATTTAACTTTGCTCTTTACTGTAGCCGCAGCAAATATCCCGCAGTCAAAGTCGAACGCGTTTGCAAGCTCTTTACGGAGATACCCGAGTGTGGGCCCCGAGCCTTCCTCTGAAGTGTTCGAGCGACTCATCAGTTACACAAAGCCTTCCGACTGTAAGATTAAACGATATAGTTTAATTAAGTAATAATACTTCCCAGAAAATCTTTAGTCTGAAATTCGATGTCGATTATTCGCGGTATTTTTAATTTTGTTCTACAAAACGACACGACTCAGGACGTATGAGTACTGGCACTAAGTACTAGCCTGCTGCCAAGAAAACTATTCAAATGTAGTAGAAACACACTGTAATCTTAACTCTGGATTCACTGCTGTCCGGTTGTTAAAATATATGTATATTTAAACAACGTTCTCGATGACGTAAAGCAGCAGGTTGTCAATACCTCTGTAATTTTGATATTAGAAGGGACCAAAGTAACGGAACACCATGATGCTTATCGACACATATACATCCGCAATAAAGAAACTTAAGAGTATAAGACTCTTGAAAGACCTTAAGTTTATCCAAACCAGTATAACTCGTTATTAATTTCAGCTTCACGAATAAACAGTCCAAATGATTGTCTGACATGCTACCAAGTAACACCAACCACCAGATATCCTAGGTTCAAACATTTTGAACACAAAACAAGGAATTACGATACCTCGCCGACACGCTACGATGGTCTGCTGCCTCATGAATACGAGAACTTGTGTAAATATCATGAACACATTAATGATATGTATTATGGAACTTCTAGAGGCATTGACAGTAAAAGTCCATATCATGTAAGTATTATGAACTTACATCTATCACTAAAAGTATCAAAAATGCAACCGTTTATCATTTACTGCGTTACAACCAGACATTTAAGAAATATATAGACTAGACATAGGGAACAACAATTTTTCACCGATAATTTCTTTTTTGGAAGGTATTATGTTGTCAAATTTAGTACGCTACCCCATGTCCTTGTTTTGAAACATTGTACAAAATAATAGCTCCATCTTTTGTTAAATATATTAAATTGTGGGTATTGAGGATCTATTAATAGATAGCGCTAGTGGGGTATGTGAAAAATGTCGTTAGTAAAGTGGCCACTATGCTATATTTTTTTAACTCTTCGCTCAAACCAAAATCAAGCAATAATACTGTCACTTGCTTTATAGTGTTGTAAAATAAACGTAGCAGGTAGGTGAATGTCTTTCAGGAATGATAATATCCCCAAAGCTTTAGCAATAAAGTACCGCATTTTAACACATTAACTGCAACACAAAATCATTCAACTGGAGTGGACGCGATCGACCTGCTGGTATCATTTTTGCAGACACCAAAATATATAAAATGTTTATTTGTTTCTATTACAAACACCAGTATAATCGTTTCATACTTATGAGAAATTAAAATTAGAGACGTCGAGCCGATTTTGAACGATCCACAAAACAAGATAACGCCCGTAACCCAGACGGATAGGCAGAGAATATGGAGCTTTTGGCGTGGACACCTTTCTCACTTCTTCGACATTAATAAATCTTACTAATGATATAAATGCGAAAGTTTAGATGGATGGATGTTTGTAAAATTTTGTAGCCTAACGGATCTCGAAATTTGGCATAGAATATGGCTAAAAGAATACATAGGCTACATTTTTTTAATTCCACGCGGACAAAGTCGCGGACGCTAGTCCAAGCAAATGCATGGTTTCGGGTGCTCTTGTTAGTCTTGATACGCAGTCGAAGTGTTAACTGCCTCAAAGTCCATAATAATTGCAGTTTCACTGCTGTTGTGGATGTTGCGAGGATGATTTTTAAAAAGAACATTTAGAAAATGAACCCTCTCTGTAGCTAGGGGTCAAGAATACTGGTAAGCAAGTTTGTTGCTTATATGAAGATAGTTGTAGTAATAATTAAACGGCATAACTAAATTTATTTACAGAGGATGAATTCACACACGAGGATGCATGGTAGCAAAGTTGGTAAAACTAATCACATTATTTATCAGTAAAAAGTAGTTAAAACAATCCTTACTAGTGATCTCCAACTTCGACTGGGTGGTAAAGAACATCCTATATATTTTCCGTTTTCTGTCATATGTCCCTTTGATGTCTCATTTATTACCCGAATAACAAAGACAGTGATGTTCAACATCCTATATTACTCAATAATAATGTTACTTCCTTCAGTTTCCGAGCCTTTTCCATGCTAACAAACATTTAATTCATTCCTCTGTATAATATTGCTGCACGCCTTCAATTCACGACTCCCAAGTTTCATATGAATATCGAAATAATACAGTAAAAATGTCTTGAATTCCAGATGCGGCCTCTGTTGTTGCCACACTTAATGAGTCGTCATATATAGAAGTGAGTTATTAAATAAATAGTCAAGATATAATAATAATAAAGAATTTTCTGAAAGTACGATTTGGAAGGTAGTGAATTCAGATATGAAGGTTGAAAGCGAAACGGAGATATAGGACAAAACAGCAGTGAGTGAAGGAAAAATATTGAAACGAACAAACACATTTTGACTCATATGTTACCTTTTACAGCTACCTTCGTCAAAGTTGGATAGTGAAGAAAATTTAGCAAAGGGAAAAAGCAGTAACGTAACTCTCGAAGCCATACATATCCGTCCAAATTCATTGCGAGACAATAAATCCATGCAAACCTTCAATAGTTTGATAGAATTGAGACCGAAGAAAAAAACAAAGGCGCACCGAAAACCAAAAAAGACAAAAATCCCAATTCCATCAACCAGTAAACGTAAAACTTCAACTTCAAAGACTAAGGATGATGATGCTAACCCAAGTGAGCATAGAAGATTAAAAACTGAACTATTAGATCTCATAAAAGAATTAAATACCTCAGAAGATGATAAAATTGAAGAGAAACTAAGAGAGGTGTTATGTAAAATATTAAATTGCATATTAAAGCATAGAAAACAGAGCAATTCGAAGGACACTTTAATACATGATTTGATAAAACAATGTGATGTTGACTCATTAGATGTTGATTCAGAATCTTTTGATTTTAAAAAAGAAACACTTGATCTAGTTTGGCAAAAATATTCCAATGAAGCTACAAAAATACAGCGCGTAATCAAAGACGATATGTTGCCAATACTCAAATATCATTTATTCAAGGAGCATGAAAATGAAGTGGTCAATTTTATATTATCGAAAATAATCAAAGATATCGTTGGGGTTGTATCAAAAATTGAATACAAATATTTGGAAGATTCTAGAAATAGTCTTCAAAATCTACGTCATTTCGGAAAACAAAGAGTGATCGATATTAAGAAATCGCAACACATGTGCCAGAAAACCCAAGATCGAAGTAAGAAATGTCGTCGATATCCCATAGCTATAAGAAACTTGGGTAAAACTAAAACTGTTGACAATTTAAATAAAAACATTAACAATCAATCTAATGAATCCATCGATATAGAACTCCAAAGTATAGTAAATATTTATCAAGTTTTGAAAAAAATACAATCATCTTCAGAATTTCAGGCCAATTATGTAACAAGTATGCTTTTAAATAGATTTTGTA
Source organism: Papilio protenor (assembly GCA_029286645.1). NCBI lineage: Eukaryota > Metazoa > Arthropoda > Insecta > Lepidoptera > Papilionidae > Papilio > Papilio protenor. The sequence continues at coordinate 772,090 of JAGSMZ010000014.1, read as the reverse complement.
CAACAAAAGCTTATGACAATGAGTTGAAAAATTGTCATCGAAAGTCCCGACCTTGTTTGTCGCCAGTCAAATGTATATCTGATACTTATATTATGATCCACGATTCCTCTCGTAATAAAGCTATACTTACTAAGAAAAAAATGGACAAGATGAATTTGCGTGATGGTACAAAATTATTAACGAGTATTAAAAATAAACATACAGTGGAAACTAATATAGAACAAGTAAAGAATAATGAATTAGAAAACTTACCTGATGTTGAGAAACCGCAAACCTCAAATCAAGATGCAGTTCAAGAAAAGGATAATTCACCACCTCCATCACCTCCATCACCTCCATTACCTCCATCACCTCCATTACCTCCATCACCTCCATTACCGATTGAAGAACCGAAAAAAGAAAATAAAACAATAGAAGAAAGTTTAACACAAAATATTGAAACCATTCCTGAGCAAATCGAGAGTAAAATTAGACAGTGGTTTATGAAATTCGGAATTTACACAATAAAAGATAACGTGTGCTACGACAACGTTTTAAGAAATCTGACAGAAGATATAACTACACAACTGACGCTACTAAATCAACAATCAACTGATACAACCAGAGAATCTGTTGCTGATTACCTTAAATGCGTCATCTGTAAGCATTTGTTTCTACCAATGACTGGAAGAAACTTTGAATTGGCTCATAAATTATCAGAACTAACAAAAGATGTCCTAAATATTTTCCATTTGAATACATCAACCAATTGTCAAACAAAAATTTACCACGAACAGTCGCCAACTGCTTACACTCCTCAAGTAAATGAATGTAACACACCCAAACCACCTCCTTTACTACCAGGATCACATTATAAAGCAGATAAAAGCATAATGAATGATATTTATTCGAAAATAATGTTTTGTGATGAAAATATACTTAAAATACTTCCCAGAGATTTGTTGAAACAGGAGGCTGAATGTTGCTGTGGGAAAAATTGCAAGAGCGGAGAATGTCCGAATCAGTGGAATAATCTAAATAAAGAAGATGGTAATAAAGCTGGTGATATTAAAATAGTACTAACAACAACAAAGGCAAATATTCCGGATAATGCTACAAACACTACAAATGCTGCAAATGACAGCAAAAAAGGTATGCAACATTATTTACTACTTTAATTGAAATACAATTGTTAAACTTACTACATCTTACTCCGACTGGATCTAATCATAATACATTTTAAAAATAATCCAACCAAAAACTCTTCATCTAAAGTGGTAATTAACAATTGAATAATACAATAACATTTCAGAGCCGAATTCTTCCCTTCAGTCAAATCAAAAGAATGTCAAAGACATACCAGAAAATGCAACAAGACAGCAACTACATGAGTATTGTGTGGAGACATTTCGAAATTACTGCAAAGAGCTACCTATTCTAGCGACTAATCCTGACTTAACAGAATTGGCCAGAGAAGGAGTCCTACACAACATATTGAAACTTTTCTATATGCTGATAGAAGACTCTCATGTTGAAAACGATTATACGTACTTCGAGTTCACTTTTGAAGATGAAATCGATGGACTCTTAGATATTCTTCCTCAAACAGAAGATATGAAGAAAATAAGACAAGGATGGAAAACAAAAATAGTGATGGAGGCAACTAAGATACTTAAATTCATGCATAAAACAAAAGACGATTCAGAATTCAAGCAAAAACTTAATCAAGTATCAGACAGACGTAAGTTAATGGTAGAACAAAGATTGGATGATGAATACTCTCAACAACTGAGTGCTTTAAGAATGGCTGAGAAATATATGGCTGCAACAAACTATCGTGAACAACATCCTCTAAAAATGAAAGTTTATTTGCAACGATTAATGAATCGCACAAACCAGATATACGAATGTGTAAAAAGGAAAGAAAGAAAACCGTTTCTGGAGCTGCCAATCGAAAGTATAAATGAAATAGTATTCAAAGAACTCCAAGGTGTGCCTATTCCAAATAATGATATTGAAAAACAAGAAATTAACTTAGTTGAAATAAACAACGAGATAGAAGCCTGGTTTAATGAATTACCTGTAGCTCCAACTGAAGGCATGAATGTCAATAGAAGACGGATATTAAAACAAGCATTAGCAAACAAAATTCATGGTATGGATGTGAATTTGAGTTTAGACAGTCCCGGGGCTGAAAGAGAAATGAAACACGAAATAAGTGTGTTTTTATCCGATAAAGCGGTTGGACTTGAAAAGGATCAAGATTTGAATATCAATTATATGGTTGAAGATCTTGCTAGAAGAATAAAGGGTAGACGAGAGAGAGAAAATTCCTTAGACTATGAGTCATTTAAAAAACACGTTCCATTCAATTCAAGTGTACAGAAAATTGACAATGCAATCAATGGCTCTTCGCAAGTTAAGGATTTTGATAGAATGCCGTACGGTAATCAAAATGTTAGATTGTCCAAAAATGGTGAAAGAGTACGTTTTGAAGATCAAATTCCAAATGAAGATAAAATAGTGAAATTGCAGCCAACAAGAAGGTCAATAGATAAAGGTATTTTAGGCACCAGTCAAACGCCGGGACCCAGCAGTGACGAAGCCTATTTAACCCTATCCTCACGTCCTAGAAATTCTAATTCACAACAAATATCACAACGTTATCCGAACACTAGCCAAAGAAGAAAAATATTTGCACCCGAAGAATTAAATGAAATTAGTAAATTTTTTGAAGGAAGCCCTAATAGTAATAAAGTTATTGGTTATAGGAATCCTTCAGTTGACCAACAAAGATCTGATTATTATTCAATACGCGATCATCCTTCGCAGCGCAATTCTAATAACTTTTTTTATGACCCTAGATCTAAATCACAATATGGGGGCCCTTCTAATGGTGCCATATCCCCAATACAAGCAGCACCACCTTACGGAAAACCTATAAATTATAATAGTGCCCGTTACGACAGAGATGAATATGACATGGAATATGAAAGAGAAAGAGATCTAAGTAGACTTCGTTGTAAATGTGGCGAAGCTCCCATGCGTCGAAGAAGACGACGTTCATGTAATTGTGAAGATTTTTACCCGATGCCTTCGTGTTGTTTTTTACACAATGATTTTTAAGTGTTTTTATTTACACAAACTTTTCAAAATGTTTGTAATGTGATTGTGGTTAATAAAAAGTTGTTTGATTGTTCAAAATGAAAATGATAGTTTTATTTATAGTGTCTTTCAAGGTAGTTCCATGATAATAGAATACGATACGGGATCTACAAATCTACAGTGAATTAAAAAAATCCCCGAATTCGCACTGGTAGCTTCTTTTTGATTTACAACGCCATCTTTTAGAAACTCCAGCAACGTCTTAAGAAAATATGTCTCGAGAGAAGCGAGGCGAGTTGAATATGGATCAAAAAATATAATTCAACATTATTAAAATGTTTTGTAATATAAGAGAATTCTTGCTTTATAATGTATTTTTAATAATAACCCAAAACATTTTATCTTTCATTTGAAATAAAAACAGTAACTTCAATATCAATTCGTTTGACGTTGCAACATTTTTAAAAAGTTACGTTCTTGACGCCATGACAGGTCACGTGATGTAAATTTATGTTGGGCATGCGCGACATTGCCGAATATTTTTCGAGTGATTTTGAAACGGTGAGATTTTCTGTGTAAAGAGTGTAACGTATTGCATATAACAATTATTTTTCCTATTTCCATACAACAAACGTGAAAATTGATAGTGCCTGTGCTTCTTGTTGATTCGTGTAAGGAAGTGTTTTACTTGCAAAGGTCAAATCTCTAGATGGAAATGTCTCCGGAACGTATTTTTACATCGGATTACAAAGGCCGTGCCTTCTTTCGTATGTGATCGAGAAGCGAGTTTCCTGATAAAACAAAGTTAGTGTTTTACTTATTTTCGATTGTACAATTCGTAACAACAGCGTCCGATTCGCGAACTTTGTAAGACTTGACAGATCAGCTTTGTTACTTAGAACGTTCGATGATTTAAAAATACTCAGTTATTTTCCAATTTCCTGTTGAAATCAAACAGTTTTGCTAATAAACGATGGGTTAACAATGTTACATCCTTTTGAAACTCGGTAGGAAACAGTTTATTGTGTGGCACTTTAATATTTAGTGAGTAGCCTCAATTGTTCGGATATGAGATGACATCATGTTCCATACACATATGTCGCTATAAAAGTTATAAACATTGTATACGCAATCAGGATTTACTCGCGATTATACATATCGATATCGATAAACATGGATCTTTACTTTAAATATGCGATAATTGTGTTCTACTAGCAAGTATAAGTGCCGTTGGAGCGACTAGAAAACACGAAATTCTTTTTCCCAAATACTTATAACTGACATCCATTACATAAATAATAACACTGTACAAACGTAAATAACACATTACCAAGAATATTTAATTAGCATCTTTTAACCTATCCAAAATAGCTTATAAAAAACTATTTAGTAATACACTAGACAATTACAGAAAAAAAATTGTCTTTGTTACTAAAATAAACATTCTCTTATATTATCATTTGCTAGATGGTAGACTTCATATACTTATTTAAAAATAAAATAAAAAAAGAAACATCTCACTATATCTCCCCACTGAGGGGCTCTTAGCATACCCTTACATACTAAGTCATATTCAAGAAATAAATATTTTTTATATAAACTTTGGTCTAAAAGGCAAAACTTTACATATCAATGAACCTTTTTTCTAAAGAAATTTTTATTCTAAAGAATTAATGCAGTCATAGATATGCTATCAAATTAACTTGTATAGATATAGAACATAGTCTGGAAGAACACATAGGCTACTTATTTATTTATTTAATACTTTTGCACAAATAATAAAACTTGTTTATTTTTAATCCACACAGAGTCACGGGCAAAAGCTAGTATCTACTATAAACAATGTGAATTGAATCAATAGCCATGTTGTGTGGGAGTTGTTAAACCATATATGAGCATATAAACATGAGTTTCATTTATAATTGTTTCATATATGAAGAGGGTTTCCTTAAACCATATTAAGATGTATGTGGGTTTTGTTCTGTCTCACAAATTAAATGATGTCTTTGTGTATTGCTAACAGTTATATTAATAATCAAAAACATAGATGAACATTTGTCCAAACAGACATTTTTTAGATAGTATTGTATATGAGAAATATCATAAACTAGCTTTTGTCTGTGGTTTCATCTGCACAGATAAAAGTGAAAAGTATCTCATGTTAATAGAGACTATCTTATCTTACTATTAATATTATAAATGCGAAAGTTTAGATGGATGGATAGATGTTTGTTAGATTTTGTAGCCTAAATGGCTGAATGGATCTGAATGATATTTAGCATAGATATAGAGGATCGTTTGGAAGAACACATACATAGGCTAATTACAATTTTTTTTAATTTGACGTGGACAAAGTCATGAGCGAAAGCTAGTGTTATATAAACAAATTTCAATAAATGTGTATGGTAGGAGAGTTATTAAGTAAATATATAAATCAATTATCCTATGGTCACAATACAAATTTCTAGAACATACATCTATAACAAACATCCATCCATCTATTAATATTAGTAAGAAGTAATATTTAGAAGTATTGGTAACTCATTAAACCTTTAAATAAAATTATAAGTTTTGTTAAAAAAACATTTTATTGTATCCAGCAGTTCTAAAGAAAATATTTCGTTTATTACACTTGCTTGGTATTGAAATATTGTAAAAGTTGTTCATGATATATGAGTAATAGTAGACAATGCAAGTTCAGTCATTATTCATACAAATTGTGGTACCTTGGGATATGACACTTCAAATGTCACTATTGCATTGTCATGATTTAATAATATTATTAACTTTTTCTTATAAAAAATGTAGAATAGATGGAAATATACCATTGTAAGGAAGATTGTCTTAAAAATTGTTGCGACTAAAATTAATCTCAGTGAATCTAGTTACAGTGAGATAGATTAAAAATATAGCTAGAATGTTATTTTGACAGGGGGAGGGGGTGACAGACATGCGTAAACAATTTGGGATACAAATCATACTAATATTATAAATGCAAATATTTTATATTTGGATATTTGTAACTTATGTCCAAATTAGCTTAATAGATTTCAATAAAATTTGGCACAGATTTAGGACATAGTCTGGAAAACATAGGCTACTTAGTTTTTTATTATGTTTGAACAAAGATGCAGGCAAAAGCTAGTGATGAATAAAGGGTGATTGGCAAACTTATTTAAGTGGACACTTTGATGCAACAGTTCATCATCATCATCCTCCTTATCCTACTCCCGTAGGGTAGGTGCGACAGGTTTTTGTCCTCCAAATAACTATATCATACATCATCTCAGTCATCACTCCCTTTTTGATCATGTCACCTTTCACGCAATCCATCCATCTCTTTGTAGGTCTACCTCTACCGGTGTACCCTTCCACACTCATAACTAACATTCTCCTTGTAACATGTGATGCAACAGTTCATAGGTCTTTTAATTTTAAAACAATTACTTTAATATACCATTATTGTGAATTAATGTTGTCTCTATTTCTTCAAAGAGAATGACAGAGATCAGTATACAAGTGCTTTTACAGTCAAGACTCACATTTAGTTTACACTATCTTTGAGCACTTTAATGTGTTTTGTCGTGACTCAGGGCTAATAAAGATTTATTACCTAGGTCATTACTTAATGGATCTTTCCAAGTTGCTGATGTCATCCTCAGTCGTTTTTTTTTTTTTTACTATCTATAAAATTGTTTATATTGTAGAGCAATGAACAAAGATATGGAAAACCTTGTGATAAGCAATGTTTATTCTTAAAATGTTCAGTGTTAAAGAAATTTAATTAACCAAATTAATATTATAAATAATTTCAACAGTGGTAGAGCCCCTTTCCACCCTTTTCTTAAGAGGAAAGGATGGGAAGGAAAAGTGAATTTGACGGTGGAGGAGATGCATAGGAAGCGGAAATATCCTCTTTATGTGCATCTCCTCCGTTGATTAAGGTTAGGCAACACATCTGTATTTGCGGATGTCTATGGGCAGCGGTCGGCCATTTCGGCGGTTTCAGATGGTCGCTTGCTTATTTTCCACCTTATAATAAAATAAAAAATGCGAAAGTTTGTATGGATGGATGTTTGTTAGAGTTTGTAGCATAAACTGCTGAATGTCTCGATAAAAATTGTCACAGATTTTGAGAACAGTCTGGAAGAATACATACTACTACTACTACTTATTTTTGTTTTTTTTAGTTCCACCCGAATGGAGTCACGGGGGAAAGCTAGTTATATTATGATTAATGAATTTAAATGACTGTAATGCTTTGATACTCTGGAAATAAATATGAATCAAATGATTTCAAACATCAAAATTAGCTTAGCATATGCTACAAGAGGTCACAATGCAAATGATATACAAACCGCATTCTTAAAATAAGCAAATGTATGCAATACATCCTGTGACAAGAGTCATAAATATTTAATAAACTAGCTCTTGACCACGACGTCCGCGCGGAATTAAGAAAAAAAACTATAGCCTATGTGTTCTTCCAGACAATGTTCTACATCTATATTAAATTCCATCAAGATTTGAACTTTGAACAAACATCCATGTTTTATTTATTTAATAAAATTTCTATATAATTAATTTTATCATATGAATAGCGAGAATGTCAGGGCTTGTTGAAGTCATTTAGTAATGAATGGCGTCAGTTTCATGTTGGTACGCTAAGTGTGACGCAAGTGAATAATGAAGTCCTCAGAACATGTACACTCATTAGCAAGTATTGAGGTAATTATCTAGTTAATGATTACTTGATGGGTCTGTTACGTTAAGCTACAAGACACAGTTCTGATATTTTTAACTGAAGTCAAACTGTTCGGTTAAAACTATGTGTGTAGGCTAAACTTTAATTGAATGGTTCAATTCTTCAGTTAAAACTGAGCATATGTAGTCTTTAGAGGAAGGATCACTTTTTTTTATTTAAATTGGACCCGTTTAAGATAAGGATGTCTAAGATTCTTCTTTTTATTGACCTCTTTTGTGTTACCATGTTCAGTTTGGAAGACAATAGTCTATATTTATTATAAAGTTTAAATATAGACATAAATACATGTATAGAGATGAGTTTATTAAGAGCAGTCGATCTTTTGAACTTCCTTCTCCAATACCTTCTACAGTATGATCTAATTTTAAATAAATTCTTGAAGTAATTTTGGTCCTAACAAGCAGGATATTAATAAAAATTCGCGCTAAATAACAGACTACACTTGTAATCCGTTACTTGTGTGTAATACTGTGTCGGTATTTAAAACCGGTACAAGTGTATGCAAGTTAAACGTCGAAGCACTCACTAATCGGCGCCATACAGTGAACTCATGCGGTCGCTACGCCAATTGCACTTAGATTACATTTGACTGTCTATTTGTTTACATGTGTGTTTAAATTACATACTATTTCGTTCATAGTTAAATTTTTTTTTTTTTTTTTTTTTTTTTTTTTTTTTTTTTTTTTTTTTTTTTTTTTTTTTTTTTTTTTTTTTTTTTTTTTTTTTTTTTTTTTTTTTTTTTTTTTTTTTTTTTTTTTTTTTTTTTTTTTTTTTTTTTTTTTTTTTTTTTTTTTTTTTTTTTTTTTTTTTTTTTTTTTTTTTTTTTTTTTTTTTTTTTTTTTTTTTTTTTTTTTTACTTTAAATTGGACCCGTTTAAGATAGGGATGTCTAAGATTCTTCTTTTTATTGACCTCTTCTGTGTTACCATGTTCAGTTTGGAAGAAAATAGTCTATATTTATTATAGAGTTTAAATATAGACATAAATACATGTATAGAGTTTAAATATAGACATAAATACATGTATAGAGATGAGTTTATTAAGAGCAGTCGATCTTTTGAACTTCCTTCTCCAATACCTTCTACAGTATGATCTAATTTTAAATAAATTCTTGAAGTAATTTTGGTCCTAACAAGCAGGATATTAATAAAAATTCGCGCTAAATAACAGACTACACTTGTAATCCGTTACTTGTGTGTAATACTTTGTCGGTATTTAAATCCGGTACAAGTGTATGCAAGTTAAACGTCGAAGCACTCACTAATCGGCGCCATACAGTGAACTCATGCGGTCGCTACGCCAATTGCACTTAGATTACATTTGACTGTCTATTTGTTTACATGTGTGTTTAAATTACATACTATTTTGTTCATAGTTAAATTTTTATAATACTCTGCCAGTATCTGAATTGATGTTTCATTCTAATCTATCATGTGTTATACGATAACCACATTAAACCCATGAAATAACGAGAAAACCATGTTAATTAATAAAAAAAAAACAAGTAGCCTATGTGTTCTTCCACACTATGCTCTACATTTATGCCAAATTTCATCGAAATCCGTGTTTAGTTCTATGCGGCATGAATACAAAACACTTACAACCGTTGGTTATATCAAATGCAAATTAAGACCTATTTACATTTAACATAAGTGCTATATTTATATTTTGTTTTAACATTCTAACACTAAGTAGTAGCCTACCCCATGTGACTAGTGAGGGGTGAGATTATGCCTTAGTCAACTATACTGGCCCAGTGTGGGTTGAATTCGCTCATATCTTTGAATTTCTTTGATGATATGTGCAGGTTGTATGACGATTTTTACCGTCACCCTAAAAACATTGGTTACTTGTGAAATTCGGAAATCACATTGGTACATGTTGGGATTGGAACTTTGACCTGTAGATTACAAGTCAAGTGCTTAAACCCCTGAGACACCTACGCTCTTTCTTTGCTGCGTCTTGTCTCGATGCCAATTCACTTAGTTGTCAACGTCCAAAGTCATATCCATTGTTCCACTCGGAGCACTCTCAATGGAACAATTGATATGATTGGAGTATGTTTATTATATCAAGCTGTGTGGAAAATGCATACATTGTTGCGCTTTGAAAACAATCAAGGAATTCAATTTATATTGCAACTAGCTTTAGCCCGCGACTTCGTCCGTTTAGGCAACAAACTAACAAACATCAATCCATCCATCCATCTAAACTTTCGCATTTATCATATTAATAGGATTAATAAGATTAGTAAGTTTAAAAATATTAATATTCTCAGATTGATTATTGAGTTATCCACATGTATAAAAAAAGAAAATTTAAATAGACATAATACAAGTTACATAATAACTAGCTTTCGCCCGCGACTTCGTCCGTTTAGGCAACAAACTAACAAACATCTATCCATCCATCCATCTAAACTTTCGCATTTATAATATTAGTATGATCGTTGACCTTGACAAAGGCCTTAATACTTTTCAGTAGTATAGAGTAAAAAGGTTCTCAAGAAAGTCCTTTTGTCTTATATCAAAGAACAAAAGCTATAGAAACCTTCATCTCTATAAAACATTGTTTCTTAGTTTTGAAAATAATAAACATTTGTATGTTTTAACATGTACGAGTATTATATAGACTCATTAATCATACTGTCTTATCAGTTACATGGTTAGACTCCGGAAATTCCCGGCTTCCGACGCGTAATTAGATAGTTTGATTTTGCTAGGATTTTAGTTCGTATATGCAATATTAAGATAAAAAGAAGTTCCCTATAATATGCCCGTCTATGTCAGCTACCCTTCAGTGAATTTCCGGTCGAAATCGGCCCAGCCATTGCGGAGATAATTGGAGTAGATAGATTTCCATTTGGCTTCTCTCTAGTAGAAATACACAATTGAAAAGAATACCTCCTTTGAGGAAGTATCCAACTTGTTTAGTTAACATATTTGTACATTGAATTAACTTAAAATCAATTCAAGCCTGTCATAAATTTATTTAGCATATTGAAGGAGAATTCTTTTTAAAAAATGCATAAATGCAAGTTGAAATATTTGGACTCTATGGAATGTGGTAAAAACTTGTTGTACATTCGAAAATAACCTTCGCCATTACTTATTAAAATACAGGTTCTCTTAAAATTGACACTTTTATGCTATAACTAGCTTTCGCCCGTGACTCGGTCCGGAATTAAACAAATAGTTAAGTATCCTGTTCTTCAAGACTATGTTACATCTGTGTCAAATTTTATCAAGGTCCGTTCAGCTTTTTGGGCTACAAACTAATAAACATCCATCCAATCTTTCTCATTTATACCATTAGTAAGAAGTAAGATATTGAGGCTTTTTCGTAACGTAAATTAAATACTTCGAATCTTAGATTTACTTATGGTTAGGTCTTAACCCTTAAATGCATATCGATGCATTTATATATCAGTCTTTTCTTCTTTACATTTTCAATATTTTGAAAACAACATTTTTTTTTTCTTTATTTTCCCTTAATCTATGTTCAAATTACTACCCATTTCATTTTATGGTATTTAAAAAGAAAAAAATATGCATTTAAGTTAACCCTTATCGGTTATCTCTTTAAAATATCTAGAACAGCATATATTTAAAAGACTAGTAACCCCGTTATAGTTGCCTGTACAAGGGTCATCATCATCATCATCATCACCAGCTCACTATACGTCCCCACCGAGGGGCTCGGAGCCTACCCTAATAAGGGGTGACTGGGCCATAGTCAACCACGCTGGCCCAATGCGGGTTGGTTGACTTCACACATATCTTTGAATTTCTTCGCCGATATGTGCAGGGTACAAGGTTATGACCTAGGAATTCCAAACTCAATATTATTTGACTCCTGACCTAAAGTTACATTCGCTTCCGAAGCACGACATCAACAAGCCAACTTTAAAATTATTAATTGTATGTATTCTTTTACAGTGTTGTAATTCTCAGTGGACTAAAATGCAGTGGTCGTGTGCTCAGTAGTGGTTGCACGGGTAGTAGTGGGGTTCGGTGCCGGTTAGTTTTGTGCAATGACAGTTATTTGGGTGCGGACACTCGGTTACGTGGCAAAGGTGGATATTTTGGATTTGTTACGAGGATAAACGACGTTATACGGTGAGTTGGTTATAAATATTTTTTATCTAACTTAAAGTGTATAGACTTACCTTAGAATGATACTGTCGGGAATACATATGTCAGCTTTTGCCCGACTCCGTCCGCGTGGAATTAAAAAAAACAAAATTAGCCTATGTGTACATCCAGCCTATGTTCTACATCTATGCCAAATTTCATCCAGATCCGGTTAACCGTTTAGGCTATAAACTCTAACAAACATCCATCTAAACTTTCGCATTTATAATATTAGTATGATATACCGTCAGTGTCAAGTTTTACCCCCCCATCCCCACTTTAACTTGCATGCTTATAGGTGTCACAAAATCAAATATCGTATTTACTATGCCTGCCAGTTAGATATGCTTGTAACTGCTACTTGCTTTAACCCCATGAAAGAGACACTCGTTTTGTTATCCCAAGATGATACGACGTCACGTCACTAACTTTAACGTGACGTGCCGTGACATCTATTATTGTGAATATTTAAGCCTGTTAACAGACAGGGGTGTGTAGAGGTCGACCTTGTTACGCCCGTAGCTCTTTGGCATTGAAACATGAATGTTTTGGGCAAAACGAAATTGCGGCCCTTCTCGATGACTTGCCGAATGCGAAAACTGGTCCCTCATAATGTAGTCCAAGATGCCCTTGTTTTTATAATTAATTGCTTGTATAAATAAAACTAGGTCGGCAATATCCGAGTTGTTTTAAGTGAATGTACACAAGCAAAGAGTATTGTTTATTTTCGCTATTGTAATGTCTATTGAATTGTTTTTATAAACGTCTATGGTATGTAACTTTTTAGTAGCGTTTAAATTAGTTACTACGATTTCACCTGATAATTACAGATTTAAGGCATTTTTTTTAAAGTTTAGTACCAAAGTTATAATTAACTATGGAATAGACTGACTAACACACACACTTCTAAATGGAAATGGGCCGGGCATGTAGCTCGTCTCCAGGACCAGAGATGGACTAAAAGAATTACTACGTGGAAAAGACCTCAAGGAAAACGAAAGAGAGGAAGACCTTATAATATTTTTATTTTTATTTATGGAATAGACGACATTATAGTAAAGTTCAATGACCGCTGATTTAAATTAAGTGCGTTTCGTGCCCCGAGTCTAGGCAACGACATTCTAGGTCCTAGATGCATACTAAGTGTAAGAATAGCACACTACAATACAACACGCGACGTACTTAGATGTATTCCAGCGGGTTTCCACTGTTAATGCTTGTTTACGCAGCTTGAATGATTGTCCATACATGTATAAGGAAAATATGTGTGAAGAATTGTGTAACCACACGTTAGTCAGAGTACTGTCCTTCAAAATCTATACTTATCTATACTATTATAATAAAGCGTAAACACACACTTCTTTGTTGCCTAAGATCTCAGCAATTACAGCATATTTTTTAATAATTCTTTTTTTAATAAAAAGCCCTACACTTACCTCACGCTTTAGGCTTTATATTTTCACGCCATTAAACTTAGGGGGAAATATTTTGGATAAAAACCGTAATGTGAGAAAGAGACCATAAGTTGCTGCCAACATCAAGAAAGAAAGATTGCCAAGGTTTGTCAAGTCATGTCATTTTGACATTTGCTATTGATAATTTGACAAATGTAAAAGATAAAATAAAGTTTTTATAATTTCATGCGGATGAATCCGCACGCGAACAGCTAGTATATATTATATTACTCCCGAGGAGCATTAAGTGTGTCAGTGAGTGTCATGTCTACTAAAGGTCCTATTACTGGAACTCCTGTGGAGCAGTCTTAGTGTTCAGGGGTGTAAGTGTCATGTGTGTTATTTATGTCATGTCTCAACGTCATATTAAACTCCCGAGGAGCAGTCTTAGCGTATCAGTGATCAACTACTCAGGGCTGTTCCTCCAGGAGTGTTAAGTGTCATGTGTGTCATCACTCAAGGTCATATTGCTTGATTTACTATGGATCAGTCTTAGTATGTTATTGGTTAACTCCTCAGGGCTGTTACACCCGAGTGTTTTTTGTCAATGTGTCACGTGTGTCATGTACGTCATGTATGTCATGATGTCATGTGTGTCCTGTATGTCATGTAAGTCATGTGTGCCATGTTTGTCATGTATGTCATGTACGTCATGTATGTCATGTGTGTCCATGTACGTCATGTGTGTCCTGTATGTCATGTGTGTCATGTGTGTCCATGTATGTCATGTGTGTCCATGTACGTCATGTATGTCATGTGTGTCCTGTATGTCATGTTGTCATGTGTGTCATGTGTGTCATGTACGTCATGTATGTCATGTAAGTCATGTGTGCCATGTATGTCATGTGTGTCTGTATGTCATGTGTGCCATGTATGTGATGTGTGTCATGTTGTCATGTGTGTCATGTGTGTCCTGTATGTCATGTGTGTCCATGTATGTCATGTGTGTCATGTGTGTCATGTATGGCATGTGTGTCATGTGTGTCCATGTATGTCATGTGTCCCATGTATGTGATGTGTGTCATGTGTGTCCTGTATGTCATGTGTGTCCTGTATGTCATGTGTGCCATGTATGTCATGTTGTCATGTGTGTCCTGTATGTCATGTGTGTCCTGTATGTCATGTGTGTCCATGTATGTCATGTGTGTCCATGTACGTCATGTGTGTCCATGTACGTCATGTAGTCATGTATGTCATGTATGTCATGATGTCATGTGTGTGATGTTTGTCATGTGTGTCATGTATGTCCATGTGTGTCATGTATGTCCATGTGTGTCATGTGTGTCATGTGTGCCATGTTTGTCATGTGTGTCCTGTATGTCATGTGTCATGTATGTCATGATGTCATGTATGTCATGTGTGTCCATGTACGTCATGTGTGTCCATGTATGTCATGTGTCATGTGTGCCATGTTTGTCATGTGTGTCATGTATGTCCATGTGTGTCATGTATGTCCATGTGTGTCATGTGTGTCATGTGTGCCATGTTTGTCATGTGTGTCCTGTATGTCATGTGTCATGTATGTCATGTATGCCATGTGTGTCATGTACGTCATGTATGTCATGTGTGATGTGTGTGATGGGAGTCATGTATGTCATGTGTGTCATGTACGTCATGTATGTCATGTATGTCATGTATGTCATGTGTCATGTATGTCATGATGTCATGTGTGTCATGTGTGCCATGTGTGTCATGTACGTCATGTGTGTCATGTGTGTCATGTATGTCATGTGTCATGTGTGTCATGTAGTCATGTATGTCATGTGTGCCATGTGTGTCATGTGTGTCATGTGTGCCATGTATGTCATGTACGTCATGTATGTCATGTATGTCATGTGTCATGTGTGCCATGTGTGTCATGTGTGTCATGTACGTCATGTATGTCATGTGTGCCATGTGTGTCATGTAGTCATGTATGTCATGTGTCATGTGTGCCATGTGTGTCATGTATGTCATGTGTCATGTATGGCATGTGTGTCATGTGTGTCATGTGTGCCATGTTTGTCATGTGTGTCATGTATGTCATGTATGTATGTGTGTCATGTATGTCATGTGTCATGTGTGCCATGTATGTCATGTGTGTCCTGTATGTCATGTATGTCCATGTGTGTCATGTGTGTCCTGTATGTCATGTGTCATGTATGTCATGTATGTCATGTGTGTCATGTACGTCATGTATGTCATGATGTCATGTGTGTCCATGTATGTCATGTGTGTCATGTGTGCCATGTGTGTCATGTGTGTCATGTATGTCATGTATGTCCATGTATGTCATGTGTCATGTATGTCATGTGTCATGTATGGCATGTGTGTCATGTACGTCATGTATGTCATGTATGTCATGTACGTCATGTGTGTCATGTGTGTCATGTGTGTCCTGTATGTCATGTGTGTCCATGTATGTCATGTGTCATGTATGTCATGTACGTCATGAGTGTCATGTACGGCATGTATGTCATGTGTCATGTACATCAATATGTCATGTGTGCCATGTTTGTCATGTGTCATGTGTGTCATGTGTGTCATGTACGTCATGTATGTCATGCATGTCATGTACGTCATGTATGTCATGTACGTCATGTGTGTCCTGTATGTCATGTGTGTCCATGTATGTCATGTGTGCCATGTATGTCATGTGTCATGTATGTCATGTGTGTCATGTATGTCATGATGTCATGTGTGTCATGTACGTCATGTATGTCATGTATGTCAATATGGCATGTGTGTCATGTGTGTCCTGTATGTCATGTGTCATGTGTGCCATGTATGTCATGTATGTCATGATGTCATGTGTGTCATGTGTGCCATGTGTGTCATGTGTGCCATGTATGTCATGTATGTCATGTGTCATGTGTGTCATGTACGTCATGTATGTCATGTATGTCATGTGTCATGTATGGCATGTGTGTCATGTGTGCCATGTTTGTCATGTGTGTCATGTAGTCATGTATGTCATGTACGTCATGTGTGTCCTGTATGTCATGTAAGTCATGTGTGCCATGTATGTCATGTTTGATGTGTGTGACGTGTTTTTTTTTTTTTATAGAGGGAAAAATGCTTTACAGCACCGTCAGACATGGGAGCTACATGCCTGGTGTGTCGGGCTCAGGCTCATTAGTGTTCATCTAACCTAGCATGAGTCCCGTTACCGACTAAACAACCCTCTCTATGGACTTTTTGTGCCCCCACGGGACTACCGTCAAGTATTACATCGTGGGGGCGGTCTCAGCAATTATGCTTTTCCTTCTTGCTATCTGCGCTTCAGCTCCTTAGTCCATTTCGTTGGCTCTTCGCCGTATTTGTTCAGCACGCCGAACTTTCTTTAGTATTATAGCGGCGTATTCGCTTACTTTGTCCCATGCTTCTTGTGTTTGAAGCATGTTGTCCACTATGCTATCGGCCGTTATCGGTCCGATAGCATCCTCTAGGTCTACCCGCTCGGTGGAGTAGGCTGGGCAAACGAAGAACACGTGCTCAGCGTCCTCGGGTACTCCGCACCCGTGTGGGCAGTCGGGGAGATCCTCATGCCCAAAGCGGTGTAGATATGCTCGGTAGCATCCGTGGCCTGTCAACATTTGTGTGAGGTAGAAGTTCACTTCGCCATGCTTCCGATTAATCCATTTTCCTAGCTGGCTAATCAATTTATACGTCCAGCGGCCCTTTGTGGATTGGTCCCACTCCTGTTGCCATTTAACGATTATCTGTCGTTTGGCTAATTCTCGTGCTTTGCTCCGCGTTTCGCTTGGATCGCTTCTTCGACTAAATAAGAGTTTTCTCTCTTCCACTATCAGATGTACGGGTATTGCGCCGGCGATTACGCAGGCAGTGTCTAAGGATACAGTGCGGAACGCGCTGATGATTCTGATCAAGCTTACCCGATACACTGATTCCAACTTTTTCCTATTCATCTTATTGCTAAGCGCGTTCGCCCATATGGGGGCCCCATACAACAAGACAGAAGTACTTACCGACATTAGCAGACTCCTCTTCTTTTGACGTGGGCCACCCACATTTGGCATGAGTCTGGCGAGCGCTGCGGTGACCTTCGATGTCTTCATGGCTGCTTGCTCCACGTGTTGGTTGAAGCTAAGCCTGAAATCTAAGTAGACCCCAAGATACCTGATTTGTGTCTGGGATGTGATACAACTTGAACCCACAGCTAGTGTGATTTTTTCTACTTTCTTCCGTCTCGTGACAAGCATTGCCTCTGTCTTGTGCTCGGCTAGCTTTAGTCCGGTCGATGTCATCCATGTTTGTATGCGACGGTACGTTTCTTCGAATATTCTGCGTATCTCTTCCGTGTGCTTTGCGACTACTGAGATCATTGCATCATCTGCGAACGCAGTGAGTTCTGCTCCAGCGGGTAGTATAAGATTCAGCAGGCCGTCATACATGATATTCCAGAGGAGCGGTCCGAGCACGGAGCCTTGTGGTACCCCAGCGGTAACTTGATACGTTTCCGGTCCATCATCAGTGTCATAGTGTAGGACCCTGTCGCTTAGGTAGCTGCGTATTATCTTCCTGAGGTATATCGGCACGTTCAATCTGTCCATTGCCTCACAGATACTGTCCCATCTAGCTGAGTTGAAGGCGTTTTGTATGTCTAGAGCTACCAATAGACAGTACTTTTTGCTCCCACCTTTCCAGCGTTCTCCCCTGATGGCATTTTTGGCGATGTTTACCACTCGTTCTATAGCATCCAGGGTAGAGCGGGCTCTTCTGAAGCCGAACTGGTTGCTGTTAATGGCGCTTCCAATTGTGGCTTCCATTCTATTGTAGACTATTCTCTCCAGTACTTTCCCTGCTGTATCCAGCATGCACAGAGGGCGATAGGACTTTGGGTCCTCTGGGTTTTTATTGCCCTTAGGTATGAGTACTAGTCGTTGTCTCTTCCAAATTTTGGGAAAGGTTCCTTCTTGGAGGCACTTGTTGAATACATCCAAGAATCCATGTGGTCCTTCCTTCATTGCCACCTTTAGTGCTATATTGGGGATACGATCCATACCCGGCGCTTTCTTGTTCTTTATCGTGTTATATACACCTGCTAATTCTTCATTCGAGATTGTGGGGATTTCCACAGTGTCAGCGGGTGTTTCGTAGTCCAGCTCTTCTTGTTGTGGGAATAGCGTAGCTACGATGCTTCTTAGTAGTTGTGTTTCACGTGGTTGTTGTGTCGTCTTTAATTTCTTCATAACAACCAAGTACGGTCTCCCCAGGGGTCATTGTTAACTTCTTCCAGTAGTTCAGCCCAGGTTTCTCCTTTTCTTTGTTTGATCGCATTCTTCAGTTTAGCTCGGAGTTCCTTGTAGTTAGTCTGCAGTGCGGGAAATGTCTGTTTCTTTCTTGCACGTTGCGCTAACCTTCGAGCCTTTATGCATTGCTCTCGGATTTCTCTGATATCGTCGCTCCACCAGTAGACTGGGTCTCTTTTGCTTTTGCCGTTGCCAGTTCTTACCATTGCTGTGTCGCAAGCCCTGGTCAGTTTTTTCATGATGTTCTCCGCCATCTCTTCAGCAGTGTTGCCTTCGGTCTTCCAGTTCCATTGTAGTGCGGCGCGAAATGTATCCGCATCGAGGGTATTCGTTTTCCAACCTACTGCAGGGGCCGCTGTGTTCCGTCGGCGGGAATCTTGGTGGCAAGGGATGTTCCACGTAATAGCGCAATGGTCGCTGTGTGTGTAGATATCCGTTACCTGCCATTTTGTATCCATCTTTGCTATGCTGCTACTTGCAAAGGTTAGGTCGATATAGGATCTTGCCTCCCCTTTGACGAAGGTGGGTGACTTACCGTCGTTCAGCAGGGTCAAGTCCCATCCAGCTACTGCCTCTAGCAGCGTTTGACCTCGTTTATCCGTTCTGTTACTGCCCCACTCAGTTGCCCAGGCGTTGAAGTCCCCAGCAATGACGCGTGGGTTCATGTTCCTAGAGGCATTAGTGAGGTTAGTGAGCATATCTTCAAATTTGTCCTGGTTCCAGCTTGGTGGGGCATAGCAGCTGTAAAAGTGTATGCCATTCACTTTGGCGCCGATAACTCCTTCTTGAACCTTCAAGATTTTTTGTGTCGGGTGCTTACCACAGGACCAGATGGCAGCTTGGTTCGCAGTATCTGATATCCAACTGGAGTGCTCTATGCTGCAGTAAGGCTCTGATATGATTGCTAAGTCAATTTCCTCCTCGCGTATTATTTGCGCGAGCAAGTCTTGTGCAATCTTACAATGGTTTAGATTTACCTGAATGATCTTAATCTTTGCCTTATAATTGTCTCCTGTAGTGCTTTCTTGTATGCAGCGCAATTGCTGCTGCCGGCAATGTGTTTACTTGCTTCACCCTTATCTTTGTCGCTGCAGAGTACACAATGTGCCTCCTGTGCGCACTTGTCAATTTTGTGCCCTCTCCGCCGCATTTGACGCAGCAGGAGGACCTGTTGACGGGGCTTCTACACATTTTAGCCAGGTGGCCGTAGTTCCAGCACTTATAACACTTAAGTGGTTTAACTATTTCACGAATGCGGCATATTACCCATCCTACGCGAACCTTCCCTGCGTCGAGGATTTTGTTGGCCAGTTCGATTGGTAATACAACCACAGCTGTTTGCATGCCGCCATACGTCTTCCTTAGTGTTTTGATGGCGTTTGTGTCCATGGTGTCACCTTTTCCTAGTATACTTTGTAGGGCATCCCTAACTTCTTCTTTTGTAGCGACTTCGTCAAGGTCCTTAACGACAATAGTTTTCTCTGGGATCCTGCTTTTGACTAGTGCTTCGTCACCTAGTACTGTTTTTATGGCATTGCAGTACTCCATCGTTTTTCCCGTGCCATTTTTATTAATTACAAAGATCATGTCCCCGCCAGCAGTTCTGCGGATTTTCGAGACATGATCTCCTACACCTTTGAGAGTTTCATCCTTTTTAATTCTACTCAATATTTCAGCGTACGTCAGCGTGCCCTTCTTTTGTATGACGAAGGCTTCTGGGATCTTCAGGTTTTGGTGCTTGTTTCTCCTTCTCGTGACCTTTACCCATTTGTCATCGTCCGGGTCGCTAGTGTCACGTTGCCTCCCCTGCGCTAGTATATCACTACTTACTTTGTTGTTCGGTAGTGGCTTGGGAGGTTCTTGTTTAGTAGGTTGATGTGTAATCTTCCTCTTTACCCTGCGAGGTGTACATTCTGTTGTCTCAGGAGTTAAATCCTTCCTCTTTCTATGCACTGGGGTGCCTTCCGTTCTGGCCACGTTTTCCGTAGTCCCTTGTGGTTGCGCTTTTGGAGAAGTTTGGGTCGTTGCTGACGCCATTTTAAGCGTTCGCACCTCGCCTTCTTTAAGATAGTGCAACCTGTTGTACGTAGTGCTAAGGTCGTTTACCTTTCTTTTTATATCACCGTGGACATTGTGTCTCGGTGTCACGAATTCAAGCAGGTCTTCAATTTGCTTGCCGAGTTTCTCAAGTAGATTCTGCCTGGTGGCGTTTTCTTCTTCGCCGAAGCAGATAGTCTTTATTTGTGATTTACTCTTAGTCCCTTTTAGTTGGTGGGCTCCTTCGTTTTCCTTTTTCTTCGTAGGTGGTGTCCTCTTCAGACCCTTTTTCACAAATGGGTTAGGAATCTCTTCTGGTTTTTCTTCTTGTCGTTTTCCTTCTTCTGTTCTTCTTTCTTCTATTCTTCTGTCTTCCTTCTTCTCGCTCGAACGGGTGGCAAAATTTTGCTCCCCCCAGAATACGTGGAGCAGCACGGGCTGAGAGGTAGTGAGGTGTCCCCACTCACTCCCGTCCCGTGGAGGGATTCCCCGCGTTCCGCGGTACCCTCCTGGGGTAGTTTATTTTTAAACCTTGCTTCCATTTTCTTGCTATTTCCTACATCGTTCCAAACCTTTCTGAGACTGTTGTTGTCCCACGGCTCGCTGTAGCCTCTTATTCGGCATGGAATCTCCGCCATGCTTCGTCGCCATGCCTCGTCGGTTATCTAGCAGGGAGCACCACGGTAGCAGGTAGTTGTGCTACCGTTGCCAGTTATTCGGTTGGGTATTTGTTTGCGTCTACCCCCTTGGTTGACGTCTGTTTACTGTGTCTCTGGCACGTGCAGGTGAGGTTGGCTTGGGCGGGTAGTGCTGTTGGAACCCACCCCTTACTCCCCATGTGTGTGACGTGTGTCATGTATGTCATGTACGTCATGTGTGTCCTGTATTAATAAACAGCGTGTTTCTGGACGTCGGCGTTAAAAATTCACTTAACTTTAACTTTTCTCGGCTTACGCTGCCTAAACCGTTAGAGGTATATAAAAATGATGTATGAAAGAATTGTAGATCTCAAAGAGTTCTACAGAAAAGTCCGCGATAGCATATATCTATCTTTAACGGTTTTCTTACAATAACCACTTTTTTGTTTACAAAATGAATTAAAAATCCAACGCTATTTGCAGCGTTCTTTTATTGGTTTCAATATTAATCCTTATCCAAATAAATGTGTTTGTTATCAGGAGAATTTAATGTAGAATAAAATTGTCATTTACAGTATTAAAATTGGACTAATAGTTTAGAAGATATCGCGAACACAAACAATAAGGGTAACCGAAAAATCAGCTTACAAGCTACCGGACTTAGAAATTTGGAATCTTGCATCGGTAGATTTCTGTTATTACGTAGATTACTACTAAGTTAATACTTTTGGTAATAGGTTGAAAAAAAGGGCGAACGTAATAGGTTAAATTTGTAATTTCACGCGGGCGAAGTCGCGAGCAACGGCTCGTATTTGATATATGTACAGTCGAGGGAATCCGCGATGGTCCACTTTGATAAATTGCCTAGTTCCTTCCAAAGTGACAAGCCTCGCGTCTTACAAATTAGGTAGCTAGTTGCACAAATCATAAGTTTATAATCGAAACCATTAATTACCATTGACCAACCATTTTTCACAGACACCTTAAAAGGCTGCCTCCTATTGGTTATTATTACGCGTCGTTTCAGTGTACAAAAAGTTTTAACGACTATAGTTTTGACGTAGATTGCCTGACTGTACCTCTTCCTTTTGTTAATACTTCTACTACTGCTAATCATGTGTGTAATAAGAATGAGTTTCTCATTTTGAAAATATAATAATTTGTGCCGTGTAAACAGTATTAGGTAGTCTAGAACGTACTATACGTTTGTTGATGTGTTGTCTTGTCACTAGATGGCGCACTACCCGCAGCCGGCTTCACTGGAGGCCGCGCTGCCGCTGCTGAGCCGGCCGGACCTGCGGGTGCGGCAGCAGCTTGGCGAGCAGCTAGTGGCGCTTGTACGCCGGGAGCCAGATCTCACCTTTGATGTCGCTGCGCAGCTGTTGGACGCGCTTGTCATGTGGCTCAATGGTGGCAACTTTAAGGTATGTTTCTTGTAAGAAGATGAATAGTAATTTATACTTGGTGTTGTATGATCGCTGCCCTCATCCAATTACAGAATCGCCGTCTACTAGTTAGACAGAGAATAGACGTCAAACCTCTTTTTACATCTTTTGCAAATAACCATTCCCCAAGCCTGTTTTAAAGTGAACTAAAAGTTGATTTGCCTTATTTGAGCAACGGGCATTATTTTTACGGACTCTAACTATAAACAATTAGCTTTTCCCGCGACTCTGTCCGCGTGGAATTAAAAAAAACAATAGTGAGTAGCCTTTGTATTCTTCCAGACTATGCTCTACATGTATGCCAAATTTCATCAAGATCCGTTCAGTAGTTTAGGCTACAAACTCTAACAAACATCCATCTAAACATTCGCATTTATAATATTAGTAAGATGTAAAAAGAGTCTATTTAACAAATCCAGTTTGTATTGCGTCTTGATAATTATCGATAAGCGATTTATTGAATATTTCATGGCTCAAAATTATGAAAAATCAATAGTCATGTTAGACGCATACATGTCCCTATGTAAAAGTGTTATTTTACTGTCTTTAACCATGTTAATTGTCACAAGATTGCGTACAAGACATTCCCTACAGATATGTGACTTTGTTTCCATATTCCCATCCGTCGAGTGTTGTTCTTTAAACATACGAATAATATCTTTGCCTTCATTGTTAGCATTCTTCAACTGTTTTTGCGCCAGGGCGGGGGGTGGGGGGAGTCACATAGTCGTGGTCAAATCGAGAGCTTGACAAAATATGTAAATATATTTTGTCAAGCTCTTCACCAACCAGTTCAGGGGGAGGGTCATGGGGGGTCATGACACCCCCCTTGTATCCGCCGTTGTACCAATGTCAGTTAAACATGCAATATCTATGGACTATAATTGTCCCATAAAACTAGTTTTGATATATTTTTTATTAAACACGTATATAAACTAGTCCGCATACGAAAGGTTGGTACTATAAGTGTAGAAAAGTAAAACAGGATTGCTATTTCTAGAATAAGGCAATGATATATCGGATTATCTTTAGTTCATTATTATTTCCACCTTCATCATTTCCCCTGCCTTATCCTACTCTCGTAGGGTCGGCGCACCGGGTTTTCGTCCTCAAAATAACTCTATCATCCGTCAACTCAGTCATCACTCCCTTTTTGATCATGTCACCTTTCAATCGCAATCCATCATCTCTAGGTCTACCTCTACCGGTGTACCCCTCCACATTCACAACTAACGTCCTTCTTGTTACATTAATCCACCTTATCCCACTATATCTGACGTAGATCCAATTGGTTTTTGTCTATAATTTGGTCTATTGTTCGTCATTTCAGTCACTTCTTTTTACTTCTATCTTCTTTATCATATTATCTTCTTTATCGTTTGTTTACCGATGACTCCGTCTCTCACTATCACCGACCTCGTTCCACTGTCTTCTCGGTTAACAGGAGACGTCATACGGCCATAATAAATAAACTCTACCGACCTGAAAGTTAACCTTTTCAGTGAGATATTAGGTTTATAAGTGAATATATGCGTTAGGCATTCAGTGTATATGCAAGTCTATAATAAGCCGGTCTAATTCCGCTCGCAGACGACACAAAACGACGCCATGTGTCATGCGCAGTCTGATTCGCAGTATCTGATGAGCTTCATCGCGCATGGCGTTATTCTGATGCGATCCAGCGATGCTGCAACGATGTAGAAACGATTCACTTATGCCAGATTTTACGAACTAACTCTTTGGTTTAGGATCCTCCTGCTTAAGTAATTTTTTGAACTTTGGTGTTACCTAAACGTTGGTAAAATGATATTCATAGTAGGGGCTCTCTAGATGATATTTAAGGGACTCTTAAATTTAAGGAATAGTTGATGAAACTGGCCCTTAATGAAATTAGTGACAAGTATCAGTTCCACTAGTGTTGCAAGTCCATGGGTGTCGATGATCACTCCGGTGTTCCTTCCGCCTGTTTGCCCCCTTCTGTTATAGGAACTCGTTATATTTTATTTCAAGTTTTTTGTAAGATAAATCTATGATTTCCATCAATATGTCTCTATTGACATTTACTTTATAATAGGATTTATTTTTCTTAAATATAGGCTTATGATAATATTGAACTGTTCTATTAATTGATTTACTAATGTACGAATTCATTGTGTAGCATCAGAATAAGTAGTCGAATTGTAAGTAATAAGCCGTAGCTTATGTACGCATATCTCAGTAGCAGTATACGCGTTGGTCTGTACAAACAGATTACGAACGTTTTTAGTTCATTTTTTAGTAATGATTTTCTTTTAAAAATGGTGTATAATCATTTCAAAATCTGTAAGTATTGCGAACTTATGTATGCTATTCTAGTTTTCAGTAGCAATATCTGTTATCTTTCTATACTAATATTTTAAAAAGGAAAGATTTGTATTTTTGTATGTATTGAAATAACTCAAAACCGGACCGATTTCAAAAAATCTTTCACCATTAAAAAGCTACGTTATCAGTGAGTAACATAGGATTTATTTTTACTGTTTTTTTTTTAATTCCACGCGGGCGAGGTTGCGAGCAACAGCTAGTGTTTTTATAAAGAGAATTACAGAGACTATGTATCTGAACATGTGTTAAGACAGTGGAATCTGGATATTGTTAGTTTGGGTTCTTATTAGGCCGTAGTTTCGTTATTCGTTAGCTCATGTACGTGGTGTTAGAGATTACCTGTTCACGTATGCCGTAACTCCCGCATGCAAGAACCATTTTTATTAGCGCATCGGCGATAGTCCATACTATTCAATTGTTTTTGGGCCTGTCCCACCACTGGCTGATAGAGGCTCAGATAGCTTAAAAGTGACGTCACTGTCAGATAAAGTCACAAAATCCGATATTTCCATCACTTTTACACGTTGGAATATCTGACTATTTACAAGAATTTGGTAGGTCTGACTCTTAAACATTAGTCGTTAGCCCGTATGCGAGGACTCCCCGCATGCTATTTGATGACCGAGTTATGGCTCGAATTTCCGTACTTACCTTAAAAACTTTTCTGTCATCTCTTAACGTACGTATCCGATTGTATGTACTAGTGACCTATTTATCGTCCCTTTGTGCTTACAGCCCTATATATAGGTTAGCAGGGTGTGGGGTTGTTTTGTAGACGGGACAATATTTGTATTCTAACGGTAATTTTGTTTATTAAACATACTGTTTTTAATATACGAGTAATAGTGTATTTAAAATCTCATACTTTGCTAGTTACTAGACTGGAATCACTAGCAGTTGTTTTTATGTAGCACTAGCTGTTGCCCGCGACTTCGTCCAGGCAATATTAACATAAAAAGTAGCCTATAATATGCCCGTCTATGTCAGCTACCCTTCAGTGAAAGTCCGGACGAAATCGGTCCGGCCGTTTCGGAGATTACCCGGAACGAACGCGGCTTGCGGACATACAGACAGACAGACAAAAAAATTTAAAAGCCATTTTTGTTATCAGCCACGCAAATACATCATCTTCCCGAAATCTGAAATTTTTCCGTTGATATTACAAACAGACACGCCAATTTTATTATATGTATAGATTTGAACTATTTACTTAGCGACTTTTTATGTAATGTGTTAACTTTTCGTGTTGTTCCCAGATTGCACAGAACGGGCTGGAAGTGATGACGGCTTTGGCGGAGCGTATGGGATCAGATTTCTCGGCTTTCGTGCCTACAGTCCTACCTCATATTATTGACAGGTTTGTATTAGTTTTATAGTGAAAAATATAACACTCAATGTAAGCCAATTTTAGTATACAACGATTTTTTTTGCACCTTGCAAAGGGATTGCCATCCGATTTTCCTTTTGGTTTCATTGCGTCATTACATATAGTGATAGTGAGATAGAGATCTTTTTGCCTTTCAATATGTCTTACCAGCTACATACTCTCAGTATGAACTGTTCAGTTAAAATTGAACTGAACAGTGCGTGTGTAAGCAAAACTTTAGCTAACAAAAAAAAACACTTTATTAATGAAACCAGTTGGACAATAATCATAGGGGCTCTGCTTCTTAAGCTAGGTGGGGACCTGTATTACAGGAGGCAGGGCTTTCTCTTAATCTAGGTACATAATTTTATATGTGATCAAATACATGTGTTTGGGTATGTGAGTGTGAGTGTGTTTATGTGTATGCATTTATTGAACAGTACAACAACAGTATTTCTGTAGTAAAATAAGTCAACACTGAGTGTCTGTACTGGGTTTTACGATCATTGACAGTTCTTTTATTTATTAAGAATATTTATTTATTGAGATAAACCAACAGGACAAAATTATGACACATACACATTTTTACACAATACAATAAGTGACATGCAGATAATTTGTCCTAATTATAGGTTTATAAATAATAACAACAGTAACAACAGTAGACAGAAAATGCTTTATTATATATGCAGAATATATTTCAATTGTAGTCATAAAAGTATGAATGTTAGGTATCCTATCCTATATATGACAGGAAGCGGATCGGATCATCCGAGCATAGCCTACGTAATTAGGCGTGGCTAGTCATCCGTGACAATGGGCAGCGCTTGAGACAATGTGCACGAGTGTACACCTAATTGGAAAACAACCCCGCCCTTGTTTACGTACAGTCAGATACAAAATGGATCTATAATGATTTGGCTAGTTTTTGTTCGAGACTGCGCGCATGAAAAAAAAAGTAGCACATATATTATTTCAGATGAGCTGTCGCCCGCAAACTTTGTTATCGCGGATTTAAAAAAAAGTCATCTATCACATTCCCGCGTGCATGTACCTTCTACCAGATATCTTTCAGTCAAAGTCCCGTCCAAATCGGTCCACCCGTTCCAGAGATAGCGGTCCGGTCGACATTTTGACAGCGCGGAATTAAAAAAAAGTAGCCTATAATATGCCCGTCTATGTCTTCCTACCTCTCTACCCTCCAGTGAAAGTCCGATCGAAATCGGCCCAGCCGTTTCGGAGATTACCCGGAACAAACGCGGCTTGCGGACAGACAGACAGTTGGACAGACAGACAAAAAAAAATTAAATGCGATTTTCGTTATCAGCAACGCAAATGCATCATCTTCCCGAAATCTGGAATTTTTCTTTTGATATTACAAACAGACACAACAATTTTATTGTATGTATAGACTATGTGCTACATGTTGTTTAGCCGTTCTAAAGATACAAAATAACCAAATTTAAACTTTCGCATTTTTTAATATTAGTAAGATTAGTAAAAGGTTTAACACATTTAGTACTTATTATTATAATAATGTGCCTCTATGGTTATTTTTCCCTATGGTTGTTAATATATTTTTTCACTTAAAATATCTACGATTAGGAAAGTAAAGTAACAATGATTTATTAACTTATATCACAGATATTTTACCCTTAATTCGGTGAACTTTTCTATATGCCAGCGTGTTTTGCCATTTTGGCGCAGGGCGGGGTAATGTCAAGGGCAACAAGCCAATGTTAACCTACAAGATAGTTTAAAAGTTGTGCTATTTATAGCTAAGAAATTGCCATGAAATTGGAGATGTCAGAAAGATTGATGTTTCTTTAAGTACCTGAGGAATTATCAAATGATTATGTTTAGATATTCAAACGATCAGATTATTGGCTCCTACGTAGACTATCGTAAGTTACAATTTGGCGATTTACAGCATGTCATATATTTTTGATGAACTTGATAAATGCTAATTTCTGTATGAATTTGAAAGTAACGTTTGAAAGATGTGTAGATTTTGGTTGTATATGACTCGCGACTTCGTTCCCGTGAAATAAAAAAGTAAAAAATAGTATAGCCTATGTTACTAACCGATAAATTACCTTTCTAACGGTGAAAGAATTTTATAAAATCGGCCCAGTAGTTTTTGAGTTATTCAAATACATACAAAAATGCTAAAATACAAATCTTTCCTCTTTATAATATTAGTACAGATATAGATACTTATTAACTTTGCAATGAATCCTATAAATGTTTAAAGATTTATCTTGAAAATTTTAAGTTATAAGTATACGATAGTTTACGTAGGAGCCATAGGAATTTAACAGAAAACTACGATTGTTTACTAGATATTTTCTTGATATTTCTGTTGTTGAGAATTTAGTAGGCTTTGCTTTTACGTCTCCAGCAAACATGTTTTTAGAATCGAAATGCTCTAAAATTAAATAAGCGTATTTTAAGCCTTAGTAAGTAATCCAATTTTCTCTACTTTATACTTTGGTCAACCAAACCTGATACTGCTTTCGTTTATGTTAAAATTTCCTTTCTTATGAAACCTTACAAAGACGGGGTTATGTTACATTTTAACAAAATTCGTTAATTAATTTGTAACTAGTCTGTTATTTTTATAATCTACTAGCTGTTCGCGTGCGGATTCATCCGCGTGAAATTATAAAAACTTTATTTTATTGTTTACATTTGTCAAATTATCAATAGCAAATGTCAAAATGACATCACATGACAAACCTTAGCAATCTTTCTTTCTTGATGTTGACAGCAACTTATGGTCTCTTTCCCACATTAGGGTTTTTATCCAAAATATTTACCCCCTAAGTTTAACGGCGTGAAAATATATAGCCTAAAGCGTGACGTAAGTGTAGGGCTTTTTATTAAAAAAAGAATTATTAAAAAAGATGCTGTAATTGCTGACATCTTAGGCAACAAAGAAGTGTGTGTTTACGTTTTATTATAATTATAATTATAATATATAGTAATATAGTATATAGTATAATAGTATAGAGTATAGATATAGATATAGATACTCATACTATAAAGAAGAAACATTTATATTTTTGTATGTAATTAATAAACATTAAAAACATGTTTATTTTTTTAATTCCGTTCGAGTTAAACCGCGAGCAAAAGCTAGTCGATAATATTTTTCTGATGGAGTTTCAGTATCTGCCACTCGGTGTAAATGAACCGTTAGTAAAGTTTAACCACTCTGAGTACGACGGATGATGTTTTTAGTGTCGATTGTTTTATAAAGATCGTATAATCTTTCAATAATTTACCATTCGATCTGTTTATAAAATTGATTTTTATGTTTACGTAATGAATTTGAGAATCGTGTATCGGATTGCTTGCGGTTTTCTCAGCGGCGGATTATCTAGTGTTTACAAATAAATCAAAAGAAACGTAATAACAAACCGTAATCATGTTTTGCGTTAGTTGGTGTTATTTCATGTTATTCTTCTGTCAGAGTTAAAGGGTTATTAACCTGATAATGCCCTAAAAATCAATTTAATCAATAAGTTTCTGCTTCCTCATTGATCTAAATAAGACGCTTTCAAGATGTCATTGTTATTACACAAAACTAGGAACACTGCCATGTGTTCCTTGTAGGTGTATACAATACTAGCTGTTCTCGTGCGGCTACATCCGCATGAAATTATGAAAATTATATTTTATTGTTTACATTTGTCAAATTATCAATAGCAAATGTCAAAATGACATGACATGACAAACCTTAGCAATCTTGCTTTCTTGATGTTGGCAGCAACTTATGGTCTCTTTCCCACATTAGGGTTTTTATCCAAAATATCTACCCCTAAGTTTAATGGCGAGAAAATATATAGCCTAAAGCGTAACGTAAGTGTAGGGCTTTTTATTAAAAAAAGAATTATTCAAAAATATGCTGTAATTGCTGACATCTTCGGCGACAAAGAAGTGTGTGTTACGCTTTATTATAATAGTATAGAAGTATAGATAGTATAGATAAACGACTAATGGATGGTTTTCCAGCTCTACTACTAACTACGTAACTGAGTTTTACTCCGTTGAAACTCAGGTCAACCTAACACTTATGAATCACTAGTTAACTATAAAATAAATGGAAACTTCAGCAACCCAGCATAAACCGTTATAACGAGTGAATTGTCATTCACTACGTATCACCCCTAAGTGTTAGTTAATTGTTATTAATTTAGGTTTTTAGGCTTTTAATAAACAGTGTTATTTTCCCTCTAGATTGGCGGATACTAAAGAAGGTGTCCGTACGGCGGCGCGTACGTGCGTGGCTGCTCTAGGCACGAGCCGTGCTGCGGCCCCGCGCACCCTGTTGGCGCGTCTCACCCCCGCGTTACAGCATAAAGCTGCACACACAAGGGAGGAGACCCTACGGTGTATAGGATCGCTGCTCGAAGCGTAAGTATAGACAATTGTAATTTAAAAACAACGCTAGGGTAATTTTTCATAGTAATGCAATATTAATTACGTAATAAAAACTCACCAAAGACTTTATGTCAGAAACATACAATAGTTAAGTACTAACTTTCGCCCGCGGATCCGTCCGCGGGAATTAAAAAAACGAAAGCAAGTAACCTATGTGTTCTTCAAGAAAATCCTCTACATCTATACCAAATTTCATAGAAATCCGTTCAGCCATTAAGGCTACAAATTCTAACCAACATCCATCCATCTAAACTTTCGCATTTATAATATTAGTATGATTATGATATGAAGCGTCGGTGGCTTAGGCGTAAGCACTTGACTTGTAATCTACAGATCTTAGGTTCGAATCCCGCCATATCAATGTGATTTTCGTATTTCATATGTACGATTTACCCGACGTTCTTACGGTAAAGGAAAACATCGTGCAACCTGTTTATAATTGATGTACTTCTGGTTAATATTTCTAAGTTAAGATTTAGAAAAAATAACTTTAATAAAATGTTTCTGATAACGAGTTATACACCTGTTGCCCGATTTAGTGGTTTTGTGTATACTTGTTTTCTATTTTCCTATGTATTGTGTGATTAAATTGTAAACAAACCTGCATCTATCAACGAAATTTAAAGATATGTGTGAAGTCAACCCGCAGTGCAGTGTGGTTGAGTATAGCCTGGTCACTTGGGGTAGGTTCTTGGTGATGATGATGATGATGATCTTCAGACATGGTGCTGCGGATCTGCAGCTGAGGACCGCGGTGCCGACATTGGCGTCGCTGGTAGGAGACCCCAATAGTGCGGTGCGCGACGCCGCCATGCAACTGCTGGTCGATGTCTACAGACATGTTGGTTAGTAATCAGCTTTTAAATAATATATACAGAAACCATAGTTGACACACAACATTTTACAAATAATTTAACGCTACCTGGTGTCTGATAATAATCACAAATAATTCAAACAGTGATTGTCTAGGCACATCAACTTTGATGTTGAAATATTACCGTACAAAGAAGTTACCGGTGGAAAAATGTTGTTCCCAATGTTTAGTCTATATATTTCTTGAAGGTCTTTGGTATTTTTTTTTATAACATAAGGTGGCAAACGAGCAACCGGCCACCTGAATCCGCCAATATGGCGAAGAGACCGCTGCCCATAGACATCCACAATTGCAGATGCGTTACCTACCCTTATCCGACGGAGGAGGAGACGCACATGAAGAGGACACTTCCCCTTCCTATGCATCTCCTCCACCGTCAAATCCACTTCCCCTTCCCATCCTCTCCTTATAAGAAAAGGGTGGTAAAGAGAAAGGGAATAAAATTAGGCCTCCGGCACCACACTCATCAGACGAAACACGGAATTGCTTCCATTTCACGCCTGTCTTCTGTGTGGTCGTGGTATTACACCGGGCGAGCCGGCCCTGCAGTGCTAAGATGTTAAAGCGGGCACTACCACTATTAAAAATTATTACTATCGGGGAATTTGGCGGTGTTACACTTAAAACAGTCTTGTGAATTTTCGTGATTGTACACGCAAGAAAAAAAAGACTCAAATTTCATAGTTGAAGTGTACTGTTAATAATCGGAAAATTGTAGTTAAATATGTTTTAAATTTATGCAGTTGTTCTGTACTTTAAATTTAAATTGTAAAAGCCTCATGTATAAACTCTACACTGTAGAAGCATATACGAGGGATTGTGAAGTTACGGTAGTTTCTATATTCTAATTATTTTATATTATAAGGCGATTGTATTAGTTATTTACTATTTATTTGTACATTTCCAGGTGAAAAACTACGTTATGATTTAAAGAAGAAGGAACTAGTGCCGGCGCAGAAGATGGCTCTGCTAGAACAGAAGTTTGACGAAGCGAAAGAAGCCGGGTTACTGTTGCCCACAGGTAGTAGTATTAGTCTGTAGTGAATCTCCGCTAAGGGAGGCCCGCCTCCATATTAACTGTCTCGAATTTCATTAATCAGTTCGCACAATTAGTTTACAAAGTGTGTTTTTTAATATAAGAATGTACATTTTCAGCAGTAGACGAGACAGACTTCGTGTCCCGCAGCGTGAAGCGCACTATGACTATACCGACCTCCGCAAGACGCGAGGACTGCTCACCCGCATCCACACCCGGTATGTAACAACGAACGTACGTACGTACACGTACGTACGCAATCACGTCCACGTACGTACGCAACGTACGCACTTACGTACACGTAGTACGTAACGCACGCACTTATGTACACGCACGTACGTAGCGTACTCACGTACGCA
Organism: Papilio protenor; assembly: GCA_029286645.1. NCBI lineage: Eukaryota > Metazoa > Arthropoda > Insecta > Lepidoptera > Papilionidae > Papilio > Papilio protenor. The sequence goes on along the minus strand of JAGSMZ010000014.1, from coordinate 738,838 downwards.
TACGTACAGTTGTGGAAATCCGAGGTGTTCCACTTTAGAAAAAAGTTCCTTGTTCATTGCAACGAGACAAACTCCGCCACTTCAAATAATTAATTATATAGCAGTGAGCGCAAACGAAGGGATAATATTAAAAAGAAATTACTCGTGTATCACTAACCGACTTTTTTTTGTAAAAATACGTTTATATGCTGCGTTGTATTGCTTTTTGCTTCGCGTCTCGTTTCAAAATGTTCAAACAATTGTAGCTTTAAGATGGAACACCGACAATTTCCCCAATTGTACGCACGTACACGTACGTACGCATGTATCAGACAGTAACCACTTGGTATTAAATTATTGTATAAATCATAGATACCAGAAAAATCTACGCACACGAATAACCAATCATCAAATATCAAAAACTTTTCTATCTTTCGCTTAACTACATTCTATCGCTCTATATACCGCACCCGGAGGTTAATTGATCACTAAGGGAGGCATTTAGTAGATTTTTAATACTAAACATTAAGGGCCTGTCCCACAATTCTTGTAAATTGTCAGATAACAATCCAACATATAAGGAAATATAGGATTTTGTTACTCTATCTGACAGTGACGTCACTCAAGCTATCTGAGCCATCAGCCAGTGGTGTGACAGGCCCTTATTGAGTCTCCTTAGTTGATATCTGAGTGCGATATATCTAATATCGCATTAAATCAACAAATCTGTCTTCCACCTTGGATTGCCGCTGGACAATAACAATCACGGCACTGATCACCTTCATCACATCACCTCAGCGTGCGAGCCTCCGAAGAGGACGGTGGCGGGCCTCTACAGCTTGCCCTCCTCCAGGAAACCTCCACCGCCCGCCAAGCTGCCCGCCCCCGGTTAGTATGAGTATACTAATAACACTTCATTGCTTATTCATTTTCTGAATCATTTTATTTCTCTTTTTATATCATATTCACTAAAAATCTGTAAAACAGCCATCAGTCATTTTTTTTATCTATACTAATGTTGTAAAAAGGAAAGATTTGGATTTTTGTATGTATTGAAATAACTCAAAAACTACTGAACCGATTTCAAAAAAGCTACGTTATCAATGCTTAACATGGGCTATATTTTTACATTATTTTTTATAATATAAGGTGGCAAACGAGCAAGCGGCCACCTGAATCCACCGAAATGGAAAGCGACCGCTGCCCATAAACATCCGCAATTGAACATGCGTTGCCCTTAATTGACGGAGGAGGAGACGCACATAAAGAGGAAATTTCCCCTTCCTATGCGTCTCCTCCACCGTCAAATCCACTTTTCCTTCCCATCCTTTCCTCTTAAGAAAAGGGTGGAAAGGGAAAGGGACCAAAATTAGGCCTCCGGAACCACACTCATCAGAGAAACGCGGAATTGCTTCCATTTCACGCCTGTTTTCTGTGTGGTCGTGGTATTACACCGAGCGAGCCGACCCATTCCTGCTAGGATGTGAAAGTGGGCTCTACCACTGTTTTTTCACGCGGACAAAGTCGCGAGCAACACCTAGTGATGTATAAACTAGCGCTTAACCACAATACCAGTCAAAACATACAAAAGTTGGTAACTTGAGGGTTAATATTTACTTTTTTAGGGTCCAGCAGTGCCGGCGGGGGCGAGGCGGGGGCGGTGTCGTCGGAGGCGTTTGAAGCGGCGTTCGCGGCGACCGCGCCCGCAGCTATCTACGGAGCCCGAGGACTGGATGACTTGTTCCGTCACGCGGCTGCGCTGCTCGGAGACCGCGCTGCTGATTGGGAACGACGTGTGGATGCTGTAAGTACACATACGAAAAAATACACGTACTTATAGGTACAAATGAGTACGCATTAGTACGCACACGTAGATGTAAGAAAAAGTACGCGTACGTATACGTACGCAAGTGTACGCACCCATAGACGTACATACGAATTATGTATGAATGTATGTATGATATGTATGAATGTATGAATGATGTTATGTATGAATGAGTACGCGTACTTACATGTACGAGATTACGTACTAATACAAAATTGATGTTTTTCATTACTTTACATTCATTCGGAATTCGACAGTATTAGAGAATGGCAAATATAGAATCATTTATATAACTTGTAGATTGAATGACTGAACTGATTTTGACAAATGAGATGTCATTCGATTATTATTCTTGCACTGAATGACATGTTTTTGTTTAATGAAAATTATATTATATTGTAATAAGTTCTTTAATTGTTGTGTAGTTGAAGAAAATCCGATCCCTGTTGAGTGCGAACGCCCACGTACAGTACCCGGTGGAGTTTGCAGCGCATCTCAAGGAGCTGGCGGTGCCATTCCTGGTCGTCATCAAGGATCTTAGGAGCCAGGTAATACTCTAACACCCTACCCCTAAATACATACCCTTAGTTTACTTTAAAAGTTTCCATAGCAATATTGTCGTAAGATAGTTAAATTGATTTGAAAGAAGATTACTGCGCGTTTTTCCGTGCGAAATTTAAAAAAAAACTCAATGCTACTTTTGTGTTCTTGTGTTACTTTTGAGTTTTTGTGTTCTTACAATGTTTTACATCTGTGATATATTTTTTTCGAGGTCCATTAAGCAATTTTGGAATAAACTTTTTCATCTATACTAATATTATAAAGAGGAAACATTTGTCTTTTTATATGTATTGAAATAACTCGAAAACTAGTGGACTGATTTCAAAATTCTTTCACCATTAAAAAGCTACGTTATCAGTGAGTATAGGCTATGCTTTTTTTTAATTTCACGCCTACGAAGTCAAAAGCAAGCTAGTTTATATTTGTTAGTTATAATAGATTGTTTATTATGTATTCTAAAATGTGTCTAAACATTTTTCCAGGTGGTGCGAGAGGCGTGTATTACAATAGCGCACATGGCGAAAGTATTGAAAAACAAACTGGACCAATTCACTCTGTACATAATGCAAGAAGTTATCAATCTTATACAAAATGCAGCTAAGGTCAGTATATACAGTCAATATTGAAACTTATCGCTGTCTCTTTCATTCTCTTTGATAAAATAGAGAACGATATATACAGTCGTGGAAAGCAACGGTGTTTCAATAATAGATTAATGTTTTGTTGTTGTTTTTAAGTTAGAAGGATGTAGATGGTTTACCACATTCGAATTGTGGGATTCGAACATTCGACCACGTGATCGGAAATTCATACTCTTAATTAGGCTATTGGCGCTTTTTTTTACTAATACAGTAGAACCTCGATAATTTAAAAACCTCTATGACTTCAAAAATAATATGTTCCCTTCACATCAGAGCCCAAAATATCTACAACTTAAAATATGCAACCTCTTTAACAAATAAATAATCTCTGTATTGGCCCTCAGTAACTTAAATGTTTCCACAACCTCTATAACATAAAATTGTTTGTCAATGACTTAACATAGACCCTTGATAACTTAAAACCTCTATAGCTTTAATTTTTTTTTTTATGGCAAACGAGCAAGTGATCACCCGAATCCGCCAAAATGGCGAAGCGACCGCCGCCCATAGACATTCGCAATTGCAGATGCGTTGCCTACCCTTAATCGACGGAGGAGGAGACGCACATCAAGAGGATATTTCTCTTTCCTATACGTCTCCTCCGCCGTCAAATCCACTTTCCCTTCCCATTCTTTCTCATAAGAAAAAGGGTGGTAAGGCAAAGGGACCAATGTTGGGCCTCCGGCACCACACTCATCAGACGAAACGCAGAATTGCTCCCACTTGACGCTTGTCTTCTGTGTGGTCGTGGTATTACAGCGGGCGAGCCGGCCCTGCAGTGCGAAAAATGTTAAAGCGGGCTCTACCACTGTTAAAAGCTTTAAATTATTTTGTGTTTGCCTTGGACTTTAAACTTATCGAGGTTCTACTGTATTGACAAAGCTAAAACACAGAGTATAAGGGACAGTGTTGTTTTTCTTTTCATAGATGGCGTTATACCAAAGTGTTTAATCATTTGTATTGTGTGTATGGTGTATGTTGCGTGTTGTGTATGTTGTATGTTGTGTGCAGGTGATGTCGTCAGCGGGCACCATCTGCCTGCGCTACGTGGTGGTGCACGTGCACGCGCCGCGCCTGCTGCCGCCGCTCGCAGCCAACCTCACCACGCACAAGTCTAAGGAGATACGATCCACGCTCGGGTAATACATACATACATAATTTGTATAGAACAAGCGTGAACAAACATTTGTTATGTAGCCCGAAACTATATCTTTTCACGCTATTAAACTTAGGGGGTACCAAAACAACAAATAATTTGGAAAAAACCATCGTGCGGAAAAGAGACAAAAACTACAATGTTGTTAATAGCAGCAAAGAAGCAAGGTTGCCATGGTTACCATAAAAAATTTCAGACAACGCCAAGGGCATTGTCATTTAGGAATTTTGACATTTGCAATTGAAAGTTTTACAAATGTAAATTATATGTTTTTTTTTAAATTTTATGCGGATAAAGCCGCACAGGAACAGCTAGTTACATCATGAAAAACATATAAACGTATATAATAAGAGTCAATTAAAAACTACTTGGAAAGACAGTACAAGATAATTTAGGCTCAATCAAAAACTTGGAGATTAGTTGTTGTTCCTGTTTTTGTTCTATTTTGATGTATTGGGATTCAGGTGTTTTTAATGTTTCCAGTGAGCTGCTAGTAATACTCCTGGAGCACTGGTCCACCAGCTGCATAGAGAAGCAGCTGCAGGTGGTGCGGGACGCCGTGCGCCGCGCCTGCGCCGACGCCGACAGCACCGCGCGCAGCCACGGACGAAAGTATACTCATTTTATATTTATAGCTTTTCATTTAATGAGGTACACCGGTAGAGGTAAAAAAGAGATTGTGTGAAAGATGACATGATCGAGAAGAGTGAGATGACGAATGATAGAGTTATTTGGAGGACGGAATCCGATCCTGTCAGTGGAGTAGGGAAGATGTTGCTATTTATAGCTTTTGCCTGCAAATATGTGGGGAATTAAAAATAAAAGCATAGCATATGTGTTTCAAACTATCCTCTATGTCAAATTTCATCGAGATCCATTCAGTGAACTACATTATAATGACTTTTATTGTAGGGAATAGCTTTAGTAAAGGGAGGGGCCGAGGCGGGGACAAACAAGCCACGCCCATTATAAATGCCTCATGAAAATCTGAAAGAAATTAATTTAGGAATTTATTGTTGAACTAGTGCGTTTTTTTATTTAAATTCGCCGAAATAGCAAACTAATCGTTGGCCGATCGTTAATCGACATAACAGGGAATGCACAGAGAAGTGATATTTCCTCTTCCTTAGTGTCCTTACTACATAATCTACCATTTCTTAATATGTTTACCTTATAAAAAGAATGGGAATGGAGTAAAATTAAACCTCTGGCAAGCATTCAGGGAATAACTTCCATTGAACTCGTGTCCGTCTCTGAGTGCGATAACTCACTAAGTGTGTACATCAGGGCGTACTGGGCGTACAAACGCCACTTCCCCGAGGACGCGGAGCAGCTGTTCACGCAGCTGGACCCCGGGGCGCAGAAGCAGATTGAACGAGAAAGGGTCGGCAGTGTTGACAGTCTGCAACACATCGGCACAGGTTAGTATACGTGTGAATAAATATACTTACGAATACTTTGTTAGTGTCGATTAAAATCTGATAGATGTCAAAATTTGAAAGGAATTTAGAGTTTAAGCATAGCCTAATTAAGATGCCAGTATTTGGCCGTTATAGATATAGATTAATTAAAAATGTAATGTATTCAAAATAATTGAAATCATTTTTTCGTTTATACAATGTTTAGAATTATTGTGAAATAGCATGACCACAAGTACGTCATGTCTTTAACCTGTCAAATCCTCTTGCCATCTTTCCCTTCCCCTGTATTCTGAATCCCTTCTGTCAAATACTAGGAATATACAACTCTTCTAATTGTTATATAGTTTTTGATGTTCTTTAGCCGCATGAGAATCGTTTGTTTCTTCCATAAGGTACAAATTTATCCTGCTTGAAGGACCATAAATGTTAGTTTAATTGTTATATTTTTTAGTACAAATCCGTCCAAACTGCACGGATCTTTTTAATTTAAATTATCTATAAGAATCTTATCTGTCTGTTGGTTAGCATATATACCTCTTTAAATAGTTGTTGAAGAATAATAATAGTTTATTTAAAATATCTTAATCTAGAAATGTAGTTAATGTTATATTTAGTAGTTTCTAGTATATACCTAACACGCTATGTGTATTTTATTGTAGTAATACTTAACATTCCTCTACCTCTTTAATATACTTAAGTAGAAATTAAAATATGTCTTATGCTTTATATAATAAAATTATATGATAACTTTTGTGTTCATACTTACTAATAGTCCCCACCCACTAATATATATATTTTATGATATTAAATGAATATTTAAATATGTATTTTTATTTTTATAATAGCCTTACATTACCAATATACAAATTATGATTAACAATAAAAAAATATATACTAGACTTTGAAGCTGTAAGGGTAGTTCAAGACATACATAGTAAAGAAATCTTTGGATTCAAGTTATTACTGAATTTGTTAAAAAAAGGGTTCAAAGTAAGAATTTTTATCATAAAAATTATCTTTCTAGAACGGAGAGCGCTCATCAGTCCAAAAAGTCCGTCTGCGAGTGTTTCGGGTGAGTTTAAACGAATGAAAAATATATAAAAACATATTGAAATGCACGTTTTAGTGATGGATTGTTTTCCTTCCACGCTTACCTGAACGGATTCGGTATGGGGTTTGAATATTGCTTTTGCACAAATACAGCGTCTACTGAAAACTTGGTGTCCGGCTTGAGCAGGACCAACTCGCTGCGGCGACGTCGCGCCTCGCAAGAGAGACCTCCGATTTCACACATACCTGTCGCTATGAGAGGTCTATACGTGTTCTTATAGTAGTTATTAGGAAAGCACACTTGGTATTAGCTTAGTTAATTTGGAAAATCGAAATCTGTTTAAGGTTTGTATGAAATGATAAATTCTGGTATTGCAGTTTTCATATAAAAAACTTACGCATTTTCAAACATCGTTTTTATACCTCTAAAAACTAAAAGCGGGCACACACCTTTGACTAAACTAAGTTGTGCGATTGTCGATTGTTTCGCAGCCAATTCAACCGTTTAGTTGGACAACTAAAAATCGAGTGGTGTGTGCAACTCCATATAAGCTCATAGGAATCGAAGCGAGACTAAACAGTTGTAAGATAGTTTAGTCAAAGGGGCGCTCTAAAAGCTAAAGGAAATTGGATTATGTTCGATTAAAAAAAGAGAAGAAACATTCCAAAGTTAACCCTTAAATGCATTTTTTTTAAATATCATAAATTGAAACTGGTAGTAAATTAAACATATATTAAGGGAAAAATATAGGTTTAAAATAGTTTATTATTATATATAAGAAGCAAAATACTGATATATAAATGCATTTAAAGGTTCATAGTGTATCTTGCTATCTCGTTCTAATCCTATAAGTGTGAGAGAGATGACTAGCTGTGACAAATGCATCATGCATTTAAAGGTTACAAAGTGTAAGATGCTATCTCGTTCTAATCCCATAAGTGTGAGGGAGATGACTAGCTTTAACGTTCCAGAACGTTCTCCAAGCGCCGGCGTGGGCGGGGCGGCGCGCAGCGTGTCCGCGCTGGACTCGGCGGCGGCGCAGCGCGCTCGAGCACGCGCACTGTACTCGCATATGAGCCGCGCCAAGGTCACCGCCGGCACTGCCTCGCTACGTATGTAGAAGCCCTAATTTTTATATTTCCACCCTTTTATAATGGGAAGGATTGGATTTAACGGTAAAGAGGAAGGGGAAATCTCTTTATGTCTCCTTCCTTCGTTTTTTAAGGGTAAATGAGAAGTAAAAACCAATCGAAACGTTTAAGGATAATCACAGACTTTAAAACAGACATATTTGTATATATTATTTCAATCCATACTCAATATATATTGTCAGCTAGTGACGTGTATATAAAATTTCTTATTTCAGTAGAAAGTATATATGACTTGTGATTGTACTTTCGTTAGACATTAAATATTATGTCCCTTATTATGTATTTCTGAAACTATACTACAATGTCAAACTCCCATAGTTTTGCCATAATATTGAGAAGATAATTGCGTGATAATAATGTTTTATATGTTTATTTGCTATACTGAAGAGGGCGAGATGGCACAACAAGGTACATTTCTGAATCTGAACACCGTAGCTTATACCCTTTTATTATACACTTGCCCGCTTTACACTAATTAATGTTGCACATTTAGTCTTTATTGTTTATTAGCTTTTGCCCGCGACTCTTTCCGCGCGGTATTAAAAAATTAAAAGTAAGTTGCCTAAGTCCCTCTGAACTATGTTTCAGGTCTTTGCTAAATTTCATCGAAATCGGTTCAGCCGTCCTGGAGATATTTACTAATCAACATGTATCTAAACTTTCACATTTATAATATTAGTATTTCTGTACTTTTATTGTTTTTTTTAGAATTATTTAATTAAAAGATTGTTTTATATTATAGCGCGAGCCAAACGGTCTCCAGTGAGTGCGGCCGTGCCCCCCAGCCCCGAGCGCTCGGCCGCGCGCTCGCGCTCCCGCCCCGGAGTGTCACAGTCACAACGTCAGTTCTATAAGAATTTAGTATATTTTTGTACTATACCTCTGTTATGTAACGTCTAGTAAAGCTAATTTATTTTAATCGCATTGTCGGCTCGAAGGACCATAATTTTTAATTTAACTTAAAGCTTTTTACTTTCTTACATATGATGAGATTTACGTTTAATATTTTAAATACGGCTTTTTCATGTATGATGTGGTATAAATATTAATAACTAGCTTTCGCCCGAGACTCCTTCCGCGTGATAATAAAAAAAAAGTGAGTACCCTATGTGTTCTTCCAGACTACCCTCTTCAATCTATGCCAAATTTCGTCGAAAACCGTACAGCCGTTTAGGCTACAAACTCTAACAAACATCCATCCATCCATCTAAACTTTTGCATTTATAATATTAGTATGATTGATTGTTTTTTCAGCGACATCTCGTTCGTCATCTCCGTCGTCCCGCAGCGGGCCGCTGTCGCTGTCGACGCGGCGCCGCCCCTCCGGCATCCCGCGCTCCCTGGCCGGCTCGCGGGAGACCAGCCCCACAAGGTACACCCCTTATTTAACTACCCCTTCATAGTAAACTCCTGCCCATAGATAATTGCTTACCTTGAAACAGGTGAGGCACAGAATGAGGATATTTCTCCTACCTCTGCGTCTTCTCCCCTCTGAATCGACTTTTTATCGTTTCTTTGTTCGTAAGGGCGGAAAGGGAAAGAGGAATAAATCTGATGTTCAAATTTAACTAAGAAGTTGAACTGTTCAGAGATCGGTACATTAGTTTATTCTACAAACTAACAAACATCCATCTAAACTTGCGCATTTATAATATAAGTAAGGTGTGATTTTAATGTACGTTGTAGGAACGGACGGTCTAGTAGCGCGTTGAGCAGTGCGCGGCGACGAGAGTCCGTGGAGAGAGCGTCCCGTGCACCAGCAGCCACGCTGCGCCTGCTGCAGCAGTCCAGGGACGCTGAGGCTGCACTCAGGGTACTGATGCTTTTTTATAGGTGGCTTTTGCCGCTCTCGTCGCTCCCCTGACATTTCTCGGGGACCTGGGATGCGGGTGTTTTTATTTTCAAAAAAGTTTAAACTATCCTCTACATTTATAACAAATTTTATCGAAATCCGTTTAGGCTACAAACTCTAACAAACATCCATCCATCTAAACTTTCGCATTTATAATATTAATATGATTGCGACTTCGTCCCCGTGAAATTATATAAAAAGAAAAAATATAGCCTATATATAATATAGATAAAATTCTTGCACTGATAATGGTGCAAGAATTTTTTAAATCGGCCCAGTAGTTTTTGAGTTATTTCAATACATACAAAATCCAAATATACAAATCTTTCCTCTTTATAATATTAGTCATCATCATCATCATCATCGTCTCCCCTGCGTTATCCTACTCCCGTAGGGTCGGCGCGCCGGGTTTTCATCCTCCAAATAACTCCTCTTTATAATATTAGTACAGATAATAAAGATTCTTTATTGTACAATCAGTATATAGTTGTTCCTTTTGTATTAATTTGTTAAATATGTTATAGAGTCCTGAAGATAGTTCGATGTGCGACGAGAGACGCCGCGACGACGACTCGGAGGCGTCCAGCGTCTGCTCCGAGCGCAGTTTGGACTCCTACAGGAGACATGATGTGAGTTCATACAATAAACTATATTATTACATACATATTAATACATTGGTTATATAAATTAATTTAAGATGAAACATCCAGCATTTATTACAACTGATAAAAAGATAACTAAATTTGTTATTAAGATAAAAAATAAAAATAAGGACAAAATGTCTTTATAAAATTGTTTTGAGTTTCAATCCATAGTAACAATCACATTTTGTCCTTAGTAATATGTCTAGTTAACACTATTCCAATCCAGTGATTGAAGTTAGTACTGGACTGGAATGATGTAAACGGGTCATTACTTATTGTTTATTAATGTGTTTAGAGTTCATGGTCCTGCCAGGGGTGGGAGAGCTCTCCCCCGCCGCCGCCGCCCCCGGACGAGATCATAGCGCTGTGCGCCTGCACGCATTGGACGGAGCGCAAGAACGGACTTACGCATTTAGTTAGTACATGTGGCTAGGCCTTTTTCCAGCTTTATTTTCACGCTATAGATAATAGATGGCGCTTTAATCAAACTTGAAAGAGGGTCTTTTATTCCATGACAACTAGATGGCGTTTTATTCAAACTTCGATGAATAAAATCTCATTTTTTAATTTTTTCTATCGATTATGTTCTGTATTCTAATTGTCCAGCCCATTTTATACCCATATTGTAGTATATAAATGTCATTCGCCATTTTTATAGTACTCTGCTAACCAAGCATTTTAATTGAATACCCATAAATAAAAATTGGCTTATGAAAATGAAAAATAAAGGTTTTTTGTACATTTACCTGTAAATTGATTATTCGTACTCCAGGCTAACTACTTGAACAGCGGTCGCCTGCTGACAGAAGACCAGCTACGTCGTCTCACAGAACTATTGAACAAGATGTTCGTGGACGCGCACACGAAGATGTTCACACTCCTGCTGGATGCTGTCTGCGAGCTGCTGCTGGTGCACTGCGCACAGCTGAAGGACTGGCTCTACCAACTCATGTTCAGGTACAATCACGTAAATACGCGGTACCACTTCAGGGAATATTGCCTTGTTCATTGCAACACTTCCTCTTACAAATAACTAATTAGATAGTAAGTGCTAATGAAGCGATAATAATAAAAAAAAATAACTAGCTTTTACGTAAAGTTACATTTATAAGTTGCGTTGTATTGGTTTTTGTTACGAAAACTAGCTTTAGCTCGCGACTCCGTTAGCTTTAATTAAAAGAAAAACAAAAGTCAGTAGCCTATATGTTATTCAAGACTTATCTATATCTATGTCAAATTATTGAGATCCGTTCAGCAGTTTAGACTATTCTAACATACATCTATCTAAACTTTCTTGTATGAGTAGGGAAACTGTTATTACAAACATCTCCTGTTTCAGGTTGCTGATGAAGCTGGGCACCGACATCCTGGGCTCCATGCAGACCAAGATCATGAAGACCTTGGACGTGATACACGAATACTTCCCCGCGGAGTTACAATTGCACAATATATTCAGGTCAGTTATTACTGTCCTGGTGATTAGATGTTGAACTGTGTGTTTTATATTATATGGTTGCAAACGAGCAAATGACCACCTGAATCCACAGAAATGGAAAGTAACAGCTGCCCATAGACATCCGCAATTGCAGATGCGTTGCCTACCCTTCATTGACGGAGGAGGAGACGCACGTAAAGAGGACATTTCCCTTTCCTATGCGTCTTCTCCACCGTAAAATCCACTTTTCCTTCCCATCCTTTCCTCTTAAGAAAAGGGGGGCAAGGGAAAGGGACTAAAATTAGGCCTCCTTCTTCCTTCTCTTGGTCGAATTTGAGATAATTATGTTTTTCAATATTTTTGGTATTGAATTTCGATGTTGAACATTTTTCTTGGATATACCATCTTTGTTACATATACAGTATTCCATTACGCCAATGTCAAAGTTGCTTATTGCTTTTTTAATATATGTAAATACATAATATTATGTATATTCAGGTTCCTAGCCGACGGCGCGACGACGCCGACTGCGAAGACGAAGGTGGCCGCGTTACGGTTCCTGAGCGACCTCGCGCATGAATACTGCACACCCAGCAGCCTCGCACTAGCGCTGAACGGTCTGTTATACTAACATATACGCTTTAGAAATATATTTATTTTGCTCAATAATATCCCTATTTACACTATTTACATTAACTTGTCGAAATTAGGACATAAAGTGATTTGAAATTTAAGGAAACAGCTAGGAAATTGCTTGTAAAAAGTTGATATAAGTAGATTTGAAATATCACATTTACCTAACGTAACGGTGAAGGGAAAATTGTGATGTCTACAGTTTGCAAATTCAATGATATATGTCAAGTCAACTTGCAGTGGGTCAGTGTGTTTCTATGTCACCCTTAACTTAAGCACGGTACACACTTAGCCAGTACAGTTGGAACGACGTCATAGATTGTATGGCGTCACTAGGGTCAGTTACATTCACACTGTGCCAATAGATTTACAGTCCAGTTGTGTCAGTATCGATGGCATCATAGAATATGTAAGCTGGAATAGGCGCTGGAGTGGATACCCGACGGCGAAGGTGTTGATCTGTCATGCCTATTAGTGGTAGAGTGATTTACAACACAAAGGAATGGAGTAAATAAATTGTAGGGAGTCAAGAAGGTGCGTTCGGAGCCGATTCGGTCCGTATGACCCAAAGGTTTTTTTTTTTATAGAGGGAAAAATGCTTAACAGCACCGTCAGACATGGGAGCTGCATGCCTGGTGTGTCGGACTCAGGCTCATTAGTATTCACCTAACCTAGCATGAGTCCCGTTACCGACTAAACAACCCTCTCTATGGACTTTTTGTGCCCCCACGGGACTACCGTCAAGTATTACATCGTGGGGGCGGTCTCAGCAATTATGCTTTTCCTGCTTGCAATCTGTGCTTCAGCTCCTTGAGTCCATTAGATTGGCTCTTCGCCGTTCTTGTTCAGCACGCCGTAATTTTCTCAGTACTACGGCGGCGTATTCACTCACTTTATTCCATGCTTCTTCCGATTGAAGCATGTTGTCCACCATGTTTTCCACCGTTATAGGTCCGGTGGTGTTCTCTAAGTCAGGTGTTCTCTAAGTCATATGACCCAAAGGTCGGTCAGACCATGGGTGGTAGTGGTCTATAAAGATGTAAGAGTCCAGTTATTGAGCGATTTCAATTATGTGTCAAAAGTGCTTTAGATTAGTAACCAAATTTATTACAAAGCTGATGTTATAGGTGGCGCTAGCGGCGCAGCGGGCCGTGCGCTGTGCAAGGTGGCGGCGCTGGCCAGCGACCCGCGCGCGCCCGAAGTGCGCACCGGCGCACGCCGCGCGCTCGCCGCGCTCTACGACTGCAACCCCGTGCCTGTGTGTACTGCCCACCCCCACAACATACACCTCATAGCAACACAATATAGGACCCCAAAAAATATAAACCATATATCAAATACCCATCTGAGTCTGGGGAAACGTTGAAATTTGAAATGCACAAATGACAACGAAGACTGCAATAGGCTATTAATTTCCGTTGGCAATCTTGTTTTTTTGCCGCTATTGGCTTTAAGTGTTTGTCATTTTCTCGCATGACAATTTTTTCACCCTCTAAGATAACATGAAAAAGTGCCTAAAGCGTGTCAGAAGTATTTTAATAAAAAATAAAGAATGTTTGCCATTTTATATAGCAAAGAAATGTGTGTGTTTACGATTTGTCACATTTGTATAGATATTTAATCTTGTATAGATAATTAATAAAATATTAACTTGTATTCCAGTTTACGGCGTTAATGAGCGAGCTCCCAGCGGAGACGCAAGCTCTAGTCAACAGTGTGGTCCAGCAGCACGTCCGGAGAACCTCTAGCAGTTAGTATACACGAAATTATTTATATTTACACTAGCTGTTCGCGTGCGGATTCATCCGCGAGAAATTATAAAAACTTTATTTTATTGTTTACATTTGTCAAATTATCAATAGCAAATGTCAAAATGACATGACATGACAAACCTTAGCATTCTTTCTTGATGTTGGTAGCAATTTATGGTCTCTTTCCCACATTAGGGTTTTTATCCAAAATATTTACCCCCTAACTTTAATGGCGTGAAAATATATAGCCTAAAGCATGGCGTAAGTGTAGGGCTTTTTATTAAAAAAAGAATTATTCAAAAATATGCTGTAATTGCTGACATCTTAGGCAACAAAGAAGTGTGTGTTTACGCTTTATTATAATAGTATAGATAGTATAGATAATTCACAATTAATTAGATTATATAGAACTTGCATTGATTTAATCTAAACTAAGTATTATAAAGAGGAAAGATTTACATTTTTGTATGTATTGAAATAACCCAAAAACTACTCGGCCGATTCCAAAAATTTAGTACAAAGCTACGTTATCAGGGAGTAACATAGGCTTTTTTTTTAATTTCAAGCGGAATGAGTCGCGAGTGTCGCATATATAGAAAAACTATAAACATATTGCATAATTAAATCTGGTACAATAATTAAATAAGTGCATAAAATACTATAATGTCCCTTCTGTCAGCTCGATTGTTTCTGTAGTGAACTGAGGTTATCATGCTATCCTCTTCTATCGCATATCAGTTGTAATGTGCCGTCTCTTTCTAGCCGGCAGCGAGAGCCCGCTGCGCGCAGTCAGCAACAACGCGGCGGGCGGCGAGGACGTGTACTCTCGTATACGCAAGACCACATCGGAGATACATTCGTATACCGCACAACATGCTAATGGTTAGTTATTTACTGTTTTTACAGTTAGAGTAAGTTAATAATCTAAATTAGTAGTGTAATGGTCTGCAATATTGATAAATATCGCTGTTTGAGAAGTAAATAGATGTTTTTATATATGTTACACGTTTGAAATACACAGTACAAAGAAAGAGTGAGAACAAAGAACTTTCTTGATATTTTCAGTTAGATCTTAATTGTTTATAAATTGTTTAGCTCATAGTAGAAATGTCAATTGAATTGAATTAAATTGCTTCACCTTACGCCTGATTTACATTTGGCGATTACACTTTAGTGCACGACAGTAACGCGTGCCATCGACTGGACTGGCGTCAATTATTAACATTATGTCAAATATAGCGCTAATTTTCACCGATACTGACATAATGTATACCTTTAATAAAGCTTTTTTTAATTGTTTCCAGCGGAATGCGGCAATCATATGTCGAGCAAGGACTCCGGCATCAGCCAGATGTCTGGAGCCACTCTCTCCAAAGGCAGTAATGGTGCCCAGCCTGCTAACGGTGTGCCTAACGGACACTACAACACGTCAGTATACATTTATACAATATACACTAAAAAAAGAGTTATTTAGTAGTTTACGTATTGTAAAAATCAAATATCAGATGCACAACTGACAAGGATGTCCTATGAATTGGATAACAAATAAAATTACCATGGCAATTGCTTCTTTGCTGTTATTGGATTGTAGTTTTTGTCCTTTTCCTGCAGATTTTTCCAATTTATTCACCCCTTAAATTATAAAGTGTGAAAATACATAACCTATAGCGTGTCATAAGTGTAGGCTTTTTTTATTAAAAAGAGAATATGCTGTGATTACTGACATCATACATAACAAAGAAGTGTGTATATTATTATATTAGTATAGATACTGATTTTAGACTGTTTAAGGCCCTCCCTATGTCTACGGCTACTCCCATATAAGACAATTTACCTATGTTTTACAGTAACGAGACGATGGCGCGCGCCGCCTCCGCCGACAGCTCAGAGGAGACAGGCAGCACAAAGGAGTCCTCGCCTACGCCGCACGCGCACCTCGCACCACAACACTCAAGACGCAACGCTCGCACCACAACACTCACACCACAACACTCAAGACGCAACGCTCGCACCACAACACTCAAGACGCAACGCTCGCACCACAACACTCAAGACGCAACGCTCGCACCACAACACTCACACCACAACACTCAAGACGCAACGCTCGCACCACAACACTCGCACCACAACAATCACACTACAACACACACTAAAACACTCACAACACTTGCACCAGAACAAACACCACATTACTCACGCCACAGCACTCCATCCGATATCAATTATTCCCGTGACATTTCTACCCGACTAATAGTTTTCGTACGTTGATTATGTTAAAGTCTGTGTTATTTACAGGGATTTGAGTCGCGACAAGATAAAACCTTACGAAACTGACGAGAATGGATATATTATTACGAAATGTAAGAGTTTTGAATTATAAATATAACCTATTAGTTTTCACTTAATTACTTTAAAGTTAGTTATTTAAAAATATGATTTTGGCATAATAGGATGCAAGCTTCTTTATATTTTACATAACATTTTTGCTTTATAAATAATTTCAGTATGTTTATTTGCAATATAACTGTTTGTGCTGTAAAAAAATAGGTGGGTTTTCCATAAGGACAGCCATAAGAATGCGCTTGTTCCTTTTAAAAGCGACTACATCGAGCGCCGGCAGATGGCGCTGTTTTTGTAGTACTGTTTATCGCCGCAATGTCGCTAGTGTTGTGTAACACGTGTTGTGTCCAGGCGGCCTGCGCGAGCCGGAGGTGCTGGAGGCGCTGTGTGCGCTGGACGCGGCGCAGGCGCAGCCCGACCAGCTGGAGCGGCTACTGCTGGCTACCCACGAACTGCTCAAGTATGGAGACTGCCGAAAGCCGTGTGAATACTTCAAGTTAGTATAATACAACTATTACTTATATGTAAGTTTGTGTTTCTTTAGATTTAATATGGATACGAGGCAATAAGCACTACCAAACGCCTACATTCGCCGACATCGACCATTCATAGATGAGATGCCTACCTTTAATAGAGGGGGACGCACAGAAAGAGAATATTTCACCTTCCTGTGTCTCGTCCACTTTCGCATCCACTTCCTATCTTTTATAAGAATATGGTGGGAAGGGAAAAGAGAATAAGCCAAGCTTCTGCCAAGCACCATCATCAGAATACGCGGAATGAGTCACCGTTGTCTTGTGTGTCGTGTTGTAGGAGAAAAGCATTCGTGCAGTAGATATTGCGGTAACTACTGTTTATTTATGTTAGTACTAGCTTTCGCCCGCGACTCCGTCCCCGTGGAATTAAAAAAAAACAAAACCGAGTAGCCTATGTGTTTTTCCAGACTATCCTCTACGTCTATGCCAAATTTCATTGCAATCCATTCAGCCGTTTAGGCTACAAACTCTAACAAACATCCATCCATCCATCCATCTAAACTTTCGCATTTATAATATTAAGTGTGATTAATGTGTCATTTTTTGTGATAATAAAAAGATTTTTGTTCCTTTTGTTTTAATTTTAATGTTTGTATATCAGGAACATAGTGCGCGTGTCGCTGGCCGCGTTGTCCGTGGAGGAGGGCGCGCCCGACAAGGAGAACGCGGACGTGGCCTCCAACGCAGCTAACAATGCCCAACAGTCGGGTAACTATCTATACAGTTGTATATCTAGTCTCACAGAGAGAAAAATACCTTTTTTTTATAGTAAAATATAAATTGTATATAAAAAAAATAGCTTTTTTTTATATACAATTTATACTCTTTAATAGATATAAGAAATTATACAATCTCTGCGAGTCTTGCTATAAAGCCAGTTACCTACAATACAACACATCAATATTGGACAGATGGCAGATGATGAGAGGCAGTGCCATTGTGTCATAGTGTCATTGTGACAGCAGGTTGGGGCAGTGCCGGCGAGCGTGCAGCTGCAGAAGCAGTCCGCGTGCTGGTGTGGCTGTGCCGGCGCGAGGAGACGCGCGCGCTCTGGCTGGACTACTTCGACCTCATACTGCTCAAGTTGATCAACGCGTACGCACTCAGCAAGGAGGTGATGCGCGCTGTTGATGCCGGCATGCCGCATATCGCGCACGCGCTGCCCGCACACCAGGTACGCACAACACGTACATGTACATATGTACGCACAACACGTACACGTTTGTACAACACGTACATTTAGCAGTAACCACTATGCAGTGTATTTGTACACATACACAAAAACGTACGATGCAACGTACACGTACACAAACATAAAAACGTACACACGTACGCATTTGTGTACTCATATGTACACATAAGAACTTGAGTATGCACAAAACGTATACGCAATTGAGTACTCACAACACGTGAGTACGCACAACACTTACGTACTCAAAACGTATATACACGTAAAAACATGAGAATGCATAACGCTTACGTGCATTCGTACTTTAAATATGCACATACGTACGCATTTGTGTACGTTTGTTACGCATATGAGGTAACCCTCAAGAAGTGATAGAATGTCTAAAGACAAATACAATTTAAATGCATAAAATTAAATATGCTTCAATACAATTTATTATTTAAATTAGGACTAACAAACTGAACTAAACTGAATGAGCTATAATTTAATATTCCTAGGTTAAATAATAAAAAATGCACTGAAGCGAATACCTGTCAAATAATACATTTACAGTGATTTTACACAATTAAGTGACATGATGTTCCAGGTGTTTGCGCTGCTGAAGCCGGTGATCCGCACGCGCGGCTACCCCACCTCGCTGTGCGCGCTGAAGCTGGCCACGGAGGTGGCGAAGGCGCGCGGCGCAGAGCTCACTGATGACATCGTGTCGCAGCTCATGGAGGGAGTGGGACAGGTAACACCTTTATACAGCTTTTAGAGCAAATAAGGACACAATACAATATTACTGGCATAAAATTACTAGCAAAATACTGTCAGAAAATATGTAAAACCTAGGTGGACACTAAAATCTCAGGGACTTACAAGGATCTTATGGCACTTTTTTGATATTGACACTAATCTTGCTAATGTGGTAAATGCGAAAGTTTGGATGGATGGATGTTTGTTAGAGTTTGTAGCCTTATTAATTCCGCACAGACAAAGTCGTGGTTGAAAGCTATTGAGTTACAATTTAGTTTGATCCCCACCGGTTTAGACATCTTGGTCCATATAAATGAAAATTACAAGACTTATCAAATTCTAGCGATCTTCTACAGTTTTCTGATATGTATTAAGAATCTATTAATTTTCAAAAACATTAAATATTTTTTTTTAAATTATAGTTGGCAGACCATCAGAATTCAGCGGTACGCAAGGCTGCAGTATTCTGTATGGTTGCGTTCACGTTCGCGTTGGGCGAGGAGCGCATGCAGCCCCACCTGAAGCACCTCTCCGTCAGCAAGTTCCGACTGCTGCAGGTAAATGACGCATTTCTACTAACATTAGTAACAAATCTAGCAGTAAATATAGCCTATATCACTCAGTGATTATGTAGCTTTCTAATGGTGAAAGAATATTTAAATTCGGACCAGTAGTTTTTGAATTTATTCCTTGTAAGGAATGTATACAGAAATGGAAATATTTCCTTTATACAATATTAGGGTAGATGTAGAGTTTGCATTATTTCATAATGCAAATTAACAGTTTAGGCATATTCATGTCCTCATTCCGTACATAAAAATATTGTTTCGTTTGTCAATTTTATCTTTTCAAAAGGTTTATTCTTTATACAAACAATTGATATTTCAGGTGTACATTGGTAAGCAACGCGAGGACGCGGCGCGCAGCAGTTCCGGCTCGTAGCGACGGCGCACAGCGCGCTTCGCGTGCCGCGCCACGCAGACTGACGCATAGCACGCACGCGCACGCGCACGCACACGCAGCACATGTACGTACGAACACGCACGCGTACGCCGGACATGTACCGTACGTGTGCAAGAGTACGCTGCCCACGTTCTGTACGTACAGGTACACCGACTACGTACTGTACGCACGCGTACGCCGGTAACGTACTGTACGTACAAATGTACGCCGGCCACGAACTGTACTGACGCGTACGCCTGCTACGTACTATACGTACGCCGGCCACGTACTGTACGCATGGGCAAGAGTACACCGGCCATATACTGTTCGTACACAAGCGTAAGCCAGCCACCTACTATCGTACTCACTCGTACGTCGATAACGTACTGTACGTACTCCCGCGTACGCTGGCCACGTACTGTACGCACGTGTACGTGCGCGCCGTCAAGCGCCGCCTCTATATTAGCTAGACACCGTATCTAATTTGCGAAAATCATGTTAAACGACACACAGCGCTCTCATTATGATTTACATTTAGCTGAATCATTAATTAAAAGTGACTAACGAACGAGACAACTCCCGCACAGCTATTGCTATAACGATAAGGAAACCGGTTCCAAAAGCCGGTTATAACCGCATTCAGTGACGTCACATCTCACAAACGGCTTTCTTAAATTGTAAATTTCATTTTTTTGTATCGATACTAGCGTTTATCTAACAAGATATTAAATTTACTATAATTATAAATTAGTTGATTTTATTTCATAACCCATGAAAATTGAAGAAAAAAAAATGTTTTAATAGATTCGATGCTTTAAGTGTGTGAATGAAAAAAATAATGTTAATTGAAAACAAGTTAAACTTATTCTTGAAATTATGCAATTTTAAACAAGTATCGATGAATTATAAAAAAATTAAGTGAAATTGGAAGAAATTAAAAGACGTTTTCGGTTGTTAAATATTTGATTTTCTTAGTAGTTGTATGAAAATTAATGTTGATTGAAAACAAGTTAAACTTATTCTTGAAATTATGCAATTTTAAACAAGTATCGATGAATTAAAAAAAAATTAAGTGAAATTGGAAGAAATTAAAAGACGTTTTCGGTTGTTAAATATTTAATTTTCTTAGTAGTTGTATGAAAATTATTGTTTCATCTGCGCTTAGGATCATAAGCTGACCTATTACTTGGTAATTGAGTGCGTTTTTACTAAAGAAACTTACAAAAAACATCTTAATTGAACATACAAATATCTTTTTAACAGACTTCAAAAACAACTCAATTTGATCTGTATTTTTTACGTCATTGTTTTTATTTGATGTGGAATATCTGCCATTTGTCAAAAGTTAAAAAATATCCAGTAGTTTTTCGAGATTTTTTTTTTAAATCCAAAAATCCGAAATTTTTGTCGCGTAGTCGAAATTTTTCATTTCAAATAAAACCAAGTCTAGGTCAGAATTATCACAAATTTTCGCTAAATTTAAACATTTCTCATTAAATTTTTCAAATCATTTAAGAATTGTACATAGTAAATGAGAATATTTGATATTTTTAAATGTAAAAATACTTTTAACTACACAAACACATAGAATTTCCAATTTAACTGTCTTATTTATTAGCAGTTCAGTAAAATATATGAAATTACGTAACACGATTCACTATAGTACGACAAACTTTTTGGCCCGGTGATGCAATTAATAATGTCAAATATCTGTGCCGATGAAATTCACTGATATCACCATTAGTATCATAAAATAAATAAAACCTACTTCTTTATCATCATCAGGACATACAAAATAACATAAACAGCAACAGCATTTTTTACGATAGAGGGCGCTATTAAACGTATGATTTTTGGCTACCGGGTCAATCAAGTTTGTCGTACTAAGTTCATTCAATGCAATATATTAAGAAATTTTTGCATAACACCAGCAAATAATGTTAATTCCAAATAAATCAAAGTGAGAAAGGAAATTTTCTATATAATATTAGACTTAATGCCGGACTCAGAGTCGTTAAATAATCAAAAATGGAGTCCCTTAACGTAGTTTATTTAACACTAAGCGACTGTCTAAATGAGCATTAAACGTCTCTGAGTACGAACACGGGAATGTGTCTTGCTTACCTATAAAGGGCTACAAAGGTGCTTTGAGACAGATCAACAGAACTACGTTTTTATATTAAAAAATTTCATATTACAAATAGTACTGTAAAAAGTAGATTTTCTGATATTTTCTTATAAGCTAGATACCGATATTTCAATGAATTTTCATAGAAGTAGACTTGAGTCACTTTTTTACAACTTAATGACTTTGAATTTTAACAGTAACTTGTTTCGTGTATAGACCTACAAGGATCTTATGGCAGTTGGCGATTTTGTGAACTAACGTCATCTTGAAAGCATATTTTGATTAATAAGGAAGCGGCAACTGCACCGAATGTTGTCATTTATATAAAAAATAAGCATATAGTTTAGATTTGTTTTCAACATGAGGGGATTTCTAAAAAAGTTGGGAATTGCTTACTGGTAACTCTGAAAGCAGGAGCCATGTTAATGTCAAAAAACTGCCGTAACATCCTTGTAGAACTATACTTTGACAGATGTCAGTAATGTCAACTCGACTTAGGTTTGTGCCTTTATGCCAAAAAAAATGTTGCTAGTTTTGTCAAGTATTGCAACATACATTGTACATTGTATTTTTGTCTGTTTGTCTGTTTAGGTCGGTTTTGTTGTAGGTTTTGTATCGTTTAAAGCGATTGTTATTTGGTATTTTAGGATGCATAATGCAATATATGTTTACGACGTGTCTAACTTGCTTTAGTCTACTTTGCTATGTCTTTGAAGGGAATATGATGGCTCCTACGTTAATTTTAAAATTTTTGGTAAGATTTTAAACATTACGCATCAAAAATGTAAAGTGTTAACGTTACTTTGAAAACACAGAAATAAAGTATTTGTCATGT
The DNA here is from genome assembly GCA_029286645.1 of Papilio protenor. Taxonomy (NCBI): domain Eukaryota; kingdom Metazoa; phylum Arthropoda; class Insecta; order Lepidoptera; family Papilionidae; genus Papilio; species Papilio protenor. The sequence continues at coordinate 716,030 of JAGSMZ010000014.1, read as the reverse complement.
TAAACAATTTAATATTTACAAAAAAAAAAAAACAGATTCTAATAGATATACAAGCATAAAAAAATTGTAATAAAAAATTTAAAGCGAGTGGCATTTGAAATTTGGTCATTAATATTTTTTTATTTTATTTACGTCCACTGTAAATCTTTTATACCAATATAATATACATACACTCCGAAAAAGAACACTAATCGAATGTAACCATATTTTTCAATATTGATTCAATAATTTAGATTGGAAACTGTCGCAAACTTACCTGTGAAAACATTACTCTTTTTGGCAGTTGGATAAAAAACATTACTCTCTTTGTCAGTTAAATAAAATTTTAAATTGTGACTTAGTACCGTTTACGTAGGAGCCATCAAATTCAATACATTTCAGGTTTTTCTGCAGTGATCACTTGTCATTCTCATCGACAGTCAAGTGTCAATGCAGTAGAAACCTACCTTTATATGTGTATATATTCTAACGGGGATACGAGTTAAAAGCGATTGCACGAATGTAATTAAAAAGCTTTAATTTATTAATGGAAAATAGTTTTGTCCTGTTTATATGAAGTTGACAGGCCAAAGATATCACATTCGTTTAAGTTCATTCTTTTGTCTAAATTGTTTTTTTAATTTTGTATAACCAATAAATGAAGGTGGTTTTCAGTAAAACGGTTTTTGAATCTCAATCTGGGGAAAAATAAAAGATTAAAGGAAACAGATATTTTCGATGTTTTTTTCTACCTAATCCTATCTATAGATTTCACTTTCATCTTAATTTCTACAGAATTATATATCCGATCAAGAAAATATTCAATAAAATCGATTCTAAGATTTATTTCTAAGTTTTTTAAGATTGTGACTTTTATCTGACATTTTTGTGTAAACAAATACATGGATTTTAAAAAGTAACAAAACGACACGAAAACAAATCTATCATTTACTTGACGTTCTTATTGCCTGGTACACTCTTGGCCAGTTAGACATCGTCATTAACTGGACTGGTATAACATGAACTGGCGCCAGTGAGTTCATACAATCAACTGTCCAACTGTAAGTGTGAACCATAACTCCTAAATTTTAAACCGTATTGGAATTTAATTTAATTTTATGTATCCTTACACTACAAGTTAAAAATTAAAAAAATACTCCGTAAAAAAAATTGTGATCAATTCTTTAGATATCTGATTTAATAGGAAATTTATGTGTTTGAGAATTTTTAATTCATTTAGATATACAATAAACATTATGTAAACCATTTTTTATTTACGGTGAACCTTACAGTCCAGGAAAATAGAAAACTAGACCCCAAGAACGTATTTTATTAAATTTTCTGCAATGAGGTGTTTTCCTGGTTATAACTATAGTTATAATTTTTGTATTTTTGTTTTCGTAACTCATCACAATTCTTTCTTAATTGTAAATTTGTATTTAAAATGTAAAAGCGATGCTTCCCCACTTTTGTACCGCATTTATAAATATAATGTTTGCTTGTTTGTGTGCGAGCGTCAAATATTACCCATTATTTGTATTTAAATTAAAAACTATTAATATTATTTGATTATATTAATGTACGATAGTTATTAATAAAAATGATTTTTAAGCCATTTCTGTTTGGTTTTATTTATCTAACCCATATTTCCTAATGCACAGATTAACTATAAAAATGACCGTGCAAAATAAATATTAAATTCTATACTAATAGTGAGTATGTTCTGTTATTCAGTGATAAGGAAAGTTTTTTGAAATAGGTTCAATGTTTTTGAAATTTTTAATTACATACAGAATTTTTTCCTATTTATAATGTTGGTAATCCAGAGCACAAAATTGAGGCGAAAAGAACTCTCCAAAGGCTTTTTGTTGGAGTAAATTTCCTCAGTCATGTCATTTATAAAATGTACTTTTTGGAAAATCAACTCGTTAATAATCATATACTCATGTTAATTAAGAAATCGACCGCTAGGGGCGCTGCGCTCTTCAATGCCCTTGAATTTGTCATTGTAACCTCTCGACAATGAGTTAGTTAATATTGTATAAAGAATATTAAAAAAAAAACTTAAAATTGACATATTTTCAACCCTTTCTCACTCTTTAAAAAAATAGAGACAGTAATATGTTTTGCGTTGATGTTTCGGTAGTGGAAACGCACGGGGAATTGCGTCCTTCAAAACAAAAGATGTTTTAAATTAACGATTACATTGTTCAATTTGTTAAAAAAATTAATTATTTACGTATTGCAATTATTTTTTATTAAACAATATTAATTAAAACAGAATGTAAAGTCAATATAGTCGAGAAATTAAACGGTTTGGTTTGTTTATCGAATAAAAAACCTTTGCCTCGTACTATTAATAGTTTAATAAAATTAATATATTTTATACTGAATCCTTGAATAGAAAAGTACAACTAAATAATAATACATCAATACATTTCTTCTGATTTAAGATAGCTAAAAATAGATTTCATATTGCTTAGACATTATTAATTAGTAAAGTATTTTTATTGATATAACATGACACAATTTTATTATTACTACGCAATAACATTAATATTTCCATTTTAGTGTTAAGGATGTTTATATAAAATTATTTATACAAATTAAACTAAAACATCGCGTAATAATTCACAATTCGTTTCGCGAAATTAAGACATTTTCAACGGACAAAAAGAACCAGACATGTTTGTATGAAACGAATTAACGTCAATACATATTTGTCCAGTTGTTCAAATGGAATTAATTGCTCTTTTCATAAAAATCAACTACATAAAGTATGGGAAAACATTCTTGCGATCGGATAGAGCTGTCGCATCGATTGCTTGCTCTGGACGTGACAACGGGCTTCTCAAGATGCTGAAGGTTTCCATTTTAACCCTGTTGATCGGCTTTGGGGGTGAGTTATTTAAAATAAACGTATTAAAACCATTGTGTGTGTGCAAACTGTCAGTTCAGTAACAATGAAAACTAATTTTCTGTAATTCTTCCCACAATTGCTTAATCATACTAAATGCTAAAATTTAGATAGATGAATTGTTGTTGGACTTTGTAGCCTAAACTGCTGAACAGATCTCGATGAAATTTGACATACATGTTGTTTGGAAGAACACACAGACTATCTTCTTTTGTGTTTTTTATAAATCCACGCGGGCTAAAGCTAGTCTGTACTAATATTATAAAGAGGAAAGATTTGTATTTGTAAAGATTTGGATTTTTGTACGTATTGAATTAATTCAAAAACTATTGGGCCGATTACAAACATTCGTTCGCCATTAAAAAGCTACGTTATCTGTGCGTAACATAGGCTATATTATTTATTAGATTTTTATTAGGCTAAGTCGCGAGCAAGTAAATGAATAAACCTTTATATTACTAGCGTGTCAGGTGAGGCGGCCGTGTGCTCTATCCGACCTGAAGTGCATAGGGCGCAATCTAGCGGCAAATTCACGTTGCGACGCGAACGTGGTGGGTCGCATCCCCTCCCGATATACCGTGAATTCCCTATCCTTCGACGCCCCCTACTTCAACGCTACTTACATCGACTATAACCTCGTCGTCAGAAATCACAATAAATGCAGAGTCTCGGAGTTTTTGTAAGTATACTAAAATAGTTAATTAAGACATCAGAATCATTTAGACTATTAGAGTTATTAATTGCCGCACAATCACATATACTATGAGCGGTAAAAAATTCTTAAGTTATTTAGTGTAGATTTTTTTATATTTAGTCCTAGAGACGCTGTTAGCTACGATTCTCTAAGTTCGAATCTCTCGTTCATTAAATTTAACGCGAGTATCTAAAATGCATTGTAATTTCAGCATAAACTTGTCAAGTAAGACAGCGGTGTTGGCTCTGGACTGCCCCGACCTGGACTTCGCGTCTAACCGGCTCACCATTCAGCACGCCTCGCTGCAGGAGGATAGACAGTTCAACTACAATATACAGGGAACTTACCGTCAGTTCATATATTCATTTACTTTTTCAAATGTCTAAAAAACTGACGATCAACAAAACTCTTTGATTCATAAAAAAATATGGAACTCTATAATTTCCGTTCGCCAAGCACAATTTTTGTATGAGAAGGTTTTAATGACTAAACTTGTAGTGATCAAAAAACCCTAGCCTAATGTTTAATCCATTTTCCCTTTCAACCATTTTCTTTTAAGGAAATGATGAGAAAGGCGGTGTAGGAAACGCATAGGACGGTGAAATATTCAGTGAGTTCTCCTCCGATTAAAGATAGGCAACGCATTGCAATTGCAACTACAATTGTGGGTTCGTTTTTATATTACGGTAGAGACAACTCACTCTTTTGTCAACTTATAACAAGTAAAACCGCCTTAACAACATAGTAAAACGTTATAAAAAGTGAAATCCTAAAAGCCTTACTATTCTGTTAATTACATAAATAAAACGATTATGTTTTTCAGCCTTGATCCGTCTTACAACAAACCTGCACGCATCCAACGGCCTGAATCTTTGTTCATCGTTCACTTTCGCTGACGTAGCCGCTCTGCCAAAGTTCCGTGTAAACCCTAACAGTATGTAATTTTATAATAACTACTCTAAAATCATCTCTATCTTATCATACTCCCGTAGTGTCGGCGCACCAGGTTTTCATCCTCCAAATAACTCTATCGTCATCTCATTCACTCCCTTCTTGATCATGTCACCTTTCACACAATCTATCTCTTTCTACGTCTACCTTTACCGGAACTGCTCTACAATACTCGTATTGTTTAACTATTTTTATATTGTTTGTTTTAGATCAGAAGACTGCGAACTTCCTTTCTCGAGACCTTACCTTGGTGAACATTTTCGAGAGGGAATGCTTCTTCTGGCGCGCACCTCTGCTCGCGCGTTACTTCATCAACTCTCTTATTTGCGACTATGGTTGTGACTATTAGAGTTTTATATATCCCTCATTAGCACGATCGCTTTAAAATCAACTTTGTTCCTTTCAATCAGCGTTCAAAATGTAACACTGCGATATAAAAACGTCGCGTTTTAAAACGCGTATTAACATGGAAGTGTTCTGCGTTTTTTTAACGCGCGTTTTTAACGTGTTACATCATTATTAACAGTTAATTTGGAGAATCATTTGGTTATTTCGAAAACATATAAAGATTTTTGTAATAAATTTTGTTCACTAGGCTTCCAATTATTTTATTGCCTAACCCTTTAGGTGATGGTTGATTTATGAACTTACTAGCTTTCGCCCGCGACTCCGTTCGCGTGGAATTAAAAAAAAATGAGTAGCCTATATGTTCTTCCAGACTATCCTCTACGTCTACGCCAAATTTCATCGAAATCCGTTCAGCCGTTTAGGCTACAAACTCTAACAAACATCCATGCATCTAAACTTTCGCATTTATAATATTAGTATGATGAATACGGTAGGTAGGATGGTTGATTAGGAAGATGGATTTAGGTTATAAAGAAAACGAAAGTTACATTTGGATATTTATTTATAAAACATCATAAATCGGAACACTAGGCGTTGTAAGGACATTTCAAAGGCCAAGCTATGTTTGATATTTCACAACGTACAATAAAATATTAATAACACTATAGTTTGAGTTACTTCAAATAATTATTATAACAATTTAATAATTTTTCCAATATATTTTACAATAACTTCATTTGCCTATATTTAGTACTATTGCAATTTATACTTCATTTGTTTATTTTTTTAGAGACGTAATAAGTCATTTTTTAATATTTTCAATATGAAATAAAAAAATCCATTTACACATATTTAAATGGAACTTGAAAATCTTAATATAATTTAATACTTAAGTTTTATTTTTCCTTTTTACGATAAAATTAAGAATTTACAAACTCTACAAAAAATATAAAATTTTTACGGAATACAAAGTTTTCTACACATTTATGTAATACATTCAGAATTACATTGTACTTAAGATTTTATGCAAAAAATTATTATAACGTATCTAAAAAAATTGTAAAAATCCGATCAAATTGTTTAATTTAAGAAAAAATATACCAAACTATTCTATCATTTGGGTTATTAATTTTAACGATGAATTGCGATATTTTTTACAAATGAACCATACATATTCTGGCAGTTAAATGAACAATTCTTATCAAACAGGCTGACTACGAGGCACTTTCTGAACTGGACCACCGAAGCTCAACTATTTACACACATATCTATATTTATAATATATTCTCCATTATCAACCAATACCAAATCACTATATAAAATACTTGCCATTTATGTAACATTTATTAACTATGTCTTGGAAGTAAAATATTCTAGATTTTTCGACTCCGTGTCAAATCTGCAACTATATACACATGAAAGTCTCTCCCCTGCCATCCTCTTCCTTATCTATCCATTTTATAGAATACACAACAAAATTAACATATCGATGCGTGGTATTAAAATGTTAACTTTAATTAACTGAACAGTCGAATTGATCAATTAAAATGCGTGTAGGCAAAACTTTAACTAAACAGTTCGACTGATAGTGTAAATTTTTGCCTACAGTCGCACAATTTTAACATTTAGTTTAAGAAAATGTTTTGAATTATTCAGTTTATAACATAATTAAAAAGCTATTCGAGCACAATAACATGATAGGCAGAATCAACGTAAAATGTCCAGGAAAATCAAGTCTTACAGTTTTCACAAGGAACTGCGGCGTAGTTGGGGAGGGGGTAATGTTATTGTGACTGCGTAATACTTGAAGGCGGTGACCTTGGAGGTCATTAAAATATTTACTTAAACTAAGTTCTTTGTTAAGGCTTTATAGATTTTTCCAGATACACAAAACTCCAAACAATAAATGCTACACTTGTTAATTGATCACTAAGTGAGACACTTAAAGTAGATAAGAGACTCCTTATCTACTTTCGCTATAGGAACTCAAAAACTACTGGATAGATATTAAAAAATCTTGTACCATTAAAAAACTATATCACCGAGTAACAAAGTTTACAATTCCGCACGAAGTCTCGGGCCTAAGCTAGTTTATAAAGGACTCCTTAGTGATCAATTAACGTCTCTGAGTGCAGCATTAAGACATGCAACAGTAAATATTAAACTAAGTTTTAACGCACTGGATACTATAGTATGGCAAACTGTCTTTTCCTACTTCACAAATATTTAAACAATTTAGCTATAGAATTACATATTAATTAGATATAATATTAGTTAAATAAGATAATAAAAATATTTATATTTCAATTAAGGAATTAAAAAAATTAAATCATTCGGTTTACAACAATTGCAATTATTTTAAAAACAATACTACTAATTTATAAAATCGAAAATATTCAATGAATTTTAAAAAGTTAAAAAAAAACTTTTAAGCTGTTCTAATAGATTTTAAACAGTACATCGATTTTCAATTTATTTTTAGTAAACATTTGAGTCTCATGTACAAACATTTTTTCTTTTCCACATTTAGTTCTACTTTGCAAAGAAAATTCATATAATTCATTCATTCAATAAAATTGAAATAGTTAGGAAATAACCAATTTTTTTTTTAAAAAAAGCTCTAGATACAATACGTATATTTTCAAGCTTGGAAAAAAACACTTTTAAAGTCACATTACCAAAGAAATTTAAATTAGTCTTATTTTTTACAATTTCATAACAGGAAATGTAAAAAAAAACTTTTCTGCAAATTAATCTAAATATATAAAACTATTTGGGAATAAAAATAAACAATTTCTTAATAATTAATTACTTCATCGCATTATTATGGAGATTCTAAATATTAAACTAATAAAAAAAACAATTTAATTCATTAAACGTATAAAACATTTTGAGAAAATTGATTAAAAACATACGATTATTGCAATAAAAATAACACGCTAATAATTTAACATTTTTTAAGTTGAAAAAAATCGCAAAAAATATTCGAGAATTATCAAAAATATCATTGAACAACCATGAAAACATAACAACCAATAAAAATATCGTTTTTTACATTTTTTTAACATTTATGAGTACATATAATTAATTTGTTATTATTATTATTGTAATCGTAATAGACAAAGTGTATCCACAAAAAATCGAGCAAAAAAATGTTAAAAAACACGAAGTTATCAGAAGTTTCTCATATAATTTGCCTCATTTTTTTTAATTAATGTCAAATAAAAAAAATAGTAACATGTACTTTTAAACTCAACCGTTGTCTAAACTAATCTATAACTGTTTGAACTAAAAAATGATCTAACTAAAATTTTATTAGCAGATATTTACGACTGTCGTATTAAAAAATGGATTATGCTTTATAAAGAGAGGATTTTCCATTAGTACTTAAAAATGTTCGATTTTGACTAAAACAAGTGGAAGATTAAAAAATCCTGAGTGCATTTCTAAACGTATTTTTAGATACGAATTTCAAATAAAATAAAAAACATTGAACATGAATTTTTTTTTTGAAAATAACATAATAATTGAATTATAGAAATATTCGAGTATGATTTTAAACTTAAGAAAAAAACAGAACAAATAGATTTACTACCAAATAAACTAAAAAGATAATAAATTGGTGGTGTCAAATTGTGTAAATTGTTAGTTATCCATAAAAAAAGGCAAAATTAAGAAAAAAATAACTTCTATTTTTTATATTATGCTTTTAGTATCTTTACGTCAGTTTAAATGAATCTGAGATGAGATTAGGTTAATTATGGATTAACACTAAATATAACTTAAAACAGAAAGCGAATAGCTAAATGAGATCTAAATGATTCTGATCTGGCTTGCAAGGACCAACGTCAATCATATCAAATGACTTATATTAAACATTTACGAAGAAATTGTTTTTAGAATTAATATACATTTTAATTGATGACATTGTACAGTTAGTCCTCACATGAATCCTTTGTGACGAGCAAACGCAGGTATTTATAAATTATATACAGTCTTCCCTCGCGTTTATTCATCTGGGAATGAAAAAAAAAATATGATAAACATAAAAACATCGCTTCAATTAAAACAAAAAACGTTAGAAAAACAACTTAAAATAAAAAAAAAACTGAATGTAGTGCAACAAATGAACTGCAGTAAATATTCTCACAGACGCATAAAATTACCAACAGATTTTAAAAAATATGTTCATAGATAAATGTTGATATTTTTTTAACTAGCAAAAATAGCAGAAAAAAAATATAATTACACAGACACGGTTATTTAATAACCAGATATATGACATGAACTACTGCCGATACAGATCATATTTAAAAAAGCAAAAAAAGCAAATTGAAATCGAAAAATAATGAAAAAAAAATTTTTTTTTCGAGTACTATAAACATACCAGTGATTGTAACTCAATGACTCTTTTAATTCCTTACATTGTATTCATAGAAAAGCCCAAATAATATTTACCTATGTAAAGTGACCATAGTATTTTGTTTGTAAAAACTAATGTGTTTTTACAGGATTTTACTAAAAGAAAAAAATAATTGACTTTTAAGATCGTATAAGTATTCATTGCCCTTTTTTCTGGTAATTAAAATAACCGTGTTTATTTACTAATAAATTAATGCATACTATATTATATACTCTCTAAAGGCACCTTTTCGTAATCTATTTAAATTTATTTACGCTATTGTACTGTTTATCAATATTATAGATGTTACCTTGAATTCGAAAAATGTCCAATATTTTTTTTAAATAAAAAAAAATGTGTGTGCAGTCACCCCCCCGGTTAAGATAATTGAAATAGTAAAAGCATGCTAATTAAAATTACATAAGACCTAGGTATATATTTTTAGTTTAAAATGTATTTAAACCATATTGCAACAAGTGTAAGTAATGTTCGACCAATAATTTTGCTCTCAAGTATATCTAGATGTATCAACATATATTCTGAATGAATTCAACATAGCATATATATTTATATACGACCGTTTACAACGCTCCTTCCAATGGCAGGATTTCTATCACAATAACTTACTTTCCTTGAATATCTAATTTTTCTGATGTAAATAGTTACATCTTGGTGAGATACGACGTTCGTGGTATACCTTCGATACCATAATTTAATCGTATTTACTATAATTATATTATTTTGTACATTATAGATAAACAAAACATCTTATAATTCGAATAAGCTGTGATTTGAGATTCATTATTCGACTAGTATTAGTAAATCACGAATATTAAAAAAAATGTGTTTTAATGCAATATCTCCGGGAGGTACCCCGAAGGTTTTTAAAACCCTAGAATTAGTAGAGAAAAATCTTATATTATAATGAGAAACATGTCTTATGATGTTAACATTGGCACAATTTCAACGCTATGTATGGATTTTATTTCACATGCTTGATAAAGCCTCTAATCACGTAGGGATAATGTTTTATTGTCATTAGAAGGGTCAGAAGGGCCAATACGCATTATGCGGGTAACCAGAAAGAGGTTAACTGCCATTGGCAAAGGTAACACTATTTTGTAAATCACAGTTACTATATTGCGTTATTTATAAGGTCATTTCAGATTGTTGTGTGGTTAATCGCGTTTTTTCTCCGTCTGACCGCATCATGCGTACACAGCCTAAGGCTTCCTCTTCAATAGTTCCGTGTGAGAGCTTTCTGAAACTTTCTTCGTATTATTTGCATTTCGGTGGTGCTTTATAGAAGCGACGGTGTTTCTTTTCGTTAGGTGGAGTTGTCGCAGTCGATGCTTTCCTCACCTAAAGCATTATTTAGTAAATTCACTATTTATAACACTACTTTGACCCTTTCAATAAAAACCCTTCTAGTACCTCCCGGATAAATATTACTTCTAAATAGTAAATATGCTAATTATAAATTGACCATAAATATATATTTAAAATATATTTTTAATGTTGATATAAAATATATTTGTGAAGTTCGGGCGTAAGGGTCTGTCCCACCAAATTGTAAATTATCAGATAACAATCGAACGTGTAAAATGTGATGGAAATATCAGATTTTGTTCACTTATCTGTCAGTGACGTCATTAAGCTATCTGAGCCTCTATCAGCGAGTGGTGGGACAGGCCCTTAGATAACTTTTCCAATGTTTATCGTAAGTATAAGATAATAACACCCACGTATAAATTACTGACAGTTACGGGGATATTTCCTGATGTATGGATAAACTTTTCTATAAATAATATCATTTCTTACCTGTTCTAGGCGTTTTCTTTCACATCTGAAAATTGAAAAAAAGGTTTTTAGATTTTTTTACGAAGTTTCTACGTAAATAATGCGATTTTTTGCACAGAACTTATAAAAAAGCTAAACACTTAAAGAAAAATTTAAAATTCAATTTAAAAATTATTTACAGTTCATAGATAGTCTTGTTAATTAAAAAATCACTTAAAACTGGGTAAATTGTAAAAGTGTAGTAGATACAAATATGTACGTGGGAATTTTGAAAAAAAAATGTTCGTTTTTTTAAACGTTGAAATCTTAATTCTTTTTTATGACGTAAATAATCATATTAAAATAGTTACGAGTATTCAAACACATAGAAAGTGTGTACTAATTCATTGTTTCATACTACTGTAACATACTAGCGGTTGCCGTGCGGCTTCATCCGCATAAAATTATGAAAATTTTATTTTAATGTTTACATGTGTCAAATTCTCAATTGCAAATGTCAAAATACCAATTACGTTACTATGGCAATCTTGCTTCCTTGATGTTGGCAGCAACTTATGGTCTCTTTCCCACATTAGGGTTTTTATCCAAAATATTTACCCCCTAAGTTTAATGTCGTGAAAATATATAGCCTAAAGCGTGACGAAAGTGTAGGGCTTTTTAAAAAAAGAATTGTTCAAAAATTTGCTGTAATTGCTGATATCCTACGCCACGTAGTAGTGTGTTTACGCTTTATTATATTAGTATAGAAGTATAGAAGTATAGAAGTATAGAAGTATAGAAGTATAGAAGTATAGAAGTATAGAAGTATAGAAGTATAGAAGTATAGAAGTATAGAAGTATAGAAGTATAGAAGTATAGAAGTATAGAAGTATAGAAGTATAGAAGTATAGAAGTATAGAAGTATAGAAGTATAGAAGTATAGAAGTATAGAAGTATAGAAGTATAGAAGTATAGAAGTATAGAAGTATAGAAGTATAGAAGTATAGAAGTATAGAAGTATAGAAGTATAGAAGTATAGAAGTATAGAAGTATAGAAGTATAGAAGTATAGAAGTATAGAAGTATAGAAGTATAGAAGTATAGAAGTATAGAAGTATAGAAGTATAGAAGTATAGAAGTATAGAAGTATAGAAGTATAGAAGTATAGAAGTATAGAAGTATAGAAGTATAGAAGTATAGAAGTATAGAAGTATAGAAGTATAGAAGTATAGAAGTATAGAAGTATAGAAGTATAGAAGTATAGAAGTATAGAAGTATAGAAGTATAGAAGTATAGAAGTATAGAAGTATAGAAGTATAGAAGTATAGAAGTATAGAAGTATAGAAGTATAGAAGTATAGAAGTATAGAAGTATAGAAGTATAGAAGTATAGAAGTATAGAAGTATAGAAGTATAGAAGTATAGAAGTATAGAAGTATAGAAGTATAGAAGTATAGAAGTATAGAAGTATAGAAGTATAGAAGTATAGAAGTATAGAAGTATAGAAGTATAGAAGTATAGAAGTATAGAAGTATAGAAGTATAGAAGTATAGAAGTATAGAAGTATAGAAGTATAGAAGTATAGAAGTATAGAAGTATAGAAGTATAGAAGTATAGAAGTATAGAAGTATAGAAGTATAGAAGTATAGAAGTATAGAAGTATAGAAGTATAGAAGTATAGAAGTATAGAAGTATAGAAGTATAGAAGTATAGAAGTATAGAAGTATAGAAGTATAGAAGTATAGAAGTATAGAAGTATAGAAGTATAGAAGTATAGATATAGAAGTATATATATATGTTCGTGGAGCACGATAAATCGTGGCAGCTTGCAAATGAAAGATTTCACATGGAGCATATTTAAATGGTGGACTTCCACTGTCGGAACAATATTTACAAGAGGAACAATTACTATAACAAAGGTCTACAATGGGTTACCTTTGTTTGTCAACTTTTAATATACAATGTTGCTATACGTAGAATCATATGTAAATTATGCATTCAATATGGTATCCACGTGTACTTGTTACTTCATAACACATCAAGAATTACACGTTACATAAAACAAACAAGCTTTTCACTATACCCGCGACTTCGCACACGCAATATAAAGATAAAATAGCCTATAATATGCCCGCCTATGTCAACTACTACAGTGAAAGTCCGGTCGAAATTGGCCCAGCCGTTTTGGAGATTATCCGGAACAAACGCGGCTTACAGTCAGACAGACAAAAAAAATTTAATTCGATTTCCGTTTTCAGCAACGCACATACATTATCTTCCCGAAATCTGAAATTTTCCCTTTGATATTACAAACAGACACTCCAATTTGTTATATGTATAGATAGATTAGAAATTCACTTTAGAATAGGTACAGTTAGGGAATCTGGTGGTGTTCTAAGAAGTGTGTAAGAATGAACCCTTATTGTTAATATGTCTTGTATATTGTTTTGTTACTTTATTTAAACCGTTTTTGAACATATTAGTAACACATAACTAACTTTTAATTATAATGTGAACTGTGCAGTGCCTATAAACATTGTATGTTTAATGGGATTATTCCCAACCGTCACCCCGCTCTGTCCCCATGTGGAGACAGATGAGAAAAGCTTCGTCCGTCCCACCTTTTGCGACGAGACGGTTGGTACTTATTTTCATAACGGTTGCATCTGTCAACTTAAGGTGATGGTGGGACTAAAAGGTGGGACGAATGAAACTTTTTATTCTCACGTGGGGACAGAAGATGACGGTTGGGAATAATCCGTTTAATACAAACAGAATTTAGTTGAAAAAAAGAAGTCATACTTATCAACGAGGGCCGGCTGCAGCAGCGTGCGGTGCAGTGCTCTCATCTGCGTCAGCGGCACGCCGTGTCCGGAGATGCGGGCGTGCGCTTCGCACGGCGAGAGCAGCGGAGTCAGGGCAAAGCCTGGCTCGTCCCGCGCCACCATACGAGGGGTGGATCGCAATGCACATATACCTGTACCATACGGTACTTTGTAACACTTTATATTCTAAGATATCGGAAAAGCCTATTATCAACAGCTTGTCCTTGTCCCTATGGAGAATCGGAACAGTATGCTCTTCCATAAATCGCTGTCATATCTGAATTCACTGCCTTCGTAAGAATATGGGAAAAGTTAGCCCCTTATTCTTTTGTAACCCTCCAATCCTTGTCTATTCCATTCTTATTTCTAATACAAGTAGGATATAGACCACTGCTGAACGGATCTCGATGAAATATGGCACATATCTAGAATAGTCTGGAAGAACACATAGGTTACTTACTAAGTTTGTTTTTTTAATTCCTCGCAGACTGAGTCGCGTTCGAAAGCTAGTTGATTAATAATAATGTCTGACGAAAGTTTAAACTCTTTTATTTAAGGATATATTCTTACTATATAAATTTGAATAAATATCGGTAGCAAAATGAGCGTTTTCACGGTGAAGGGGACCACTAGATACCTCTCTCTATAATGACTTATTAGATGTTCATCAAAATTCATACTAATATTATAAATGCGAAAGTTTAGATGGATGGATGTTTGTTAGAGTTTGTAGCCTAAACGGCTGAACGGATTTCGATGAAATTTGGTATAGATGTAGAGAATAGTCTGGAAGAACACATAGGCTATTCACTTTTAATTCCACGCGGACGGAGTCGCGGGCGACAGCTAGTAATACTATATAATGGGGGGGGGGGGCTTGCTTATTAGTAATCGGTTCACACTCACCAGTGATGAAGATATCTTCTAGATGGAAGTATGTGGTGGTGAGCACGGAGGCGTACAGCACGCGCACGGTATCCGCCGACAGCGCGTAGCCCGAGCCCGACAGGTAGCGCGGGTAGACACGCCCCGGGTACATATACCGCGGACTGTACCTGTTCACAACGGCACTACCTTATTCCCCTACCTTATAGTCGTTAGCCACACGAAAAGGTAAACGGAGTTATATAGAGTAACGGTGTGCCTGTAAAGGCAAACCCCTCGTGTCAAACTTAATGTACAATTAGGGAATCTGGCTGTACTATACTCAAAGCTAAAATCGTTTGAATGGGTTATACACAGTGAAATGCGGAATAATCAATAGGACGCTGCTTTTAGATGTGAGTATTAAAGGTCAGTTGGATTAATCTAATTGCTTTTTATTATTACACCTATATATAAGTCGAGTTTGTTCCATTGTAAAATAATCTGTAAGGCATCTGGAAAATGGAACACCGCAGATTTCCGCGACATTACTTATTTTTACGAGAGCGTCGGTGGCTCAGTGGTTTAAGCACTTGACTTGTAATCTACAGGTCTTGGGTTCGAACCGCGCCATGTACCAATGTGATTTTCGATTTTTCGAATTTTCATATGTACATAATTTATCCGACGTTCTTACGGTGAAGGAAAACATCGTGATGCAACCTGCACATATCGGTGAAGAAATTCAAAGATATGTGTGAAGTCAACCAACCCGCACTTGGCCAGCGTGGTTGACTATGGCCTAGTCACCCTAACTTAGGGTAGGCTCCGAGCCCCTCGGTGGGGACGTATAGTGAGCTGGTGATGATGATGATGATGACTTATTTTTAATACATTAATTTTAAAAATGTTAATCTACTAAAAATTTGGGTCAGTTTGTCGGTGTAGTGCTGTGTCACTTACCACTTGCTATTGATATCCTGTACCGGTCTAGCGCCGCAAATAAGTCTGCCTATCAGCATGTACTCCTTGCTGTTTTTTTGGGCACTGTCATCGAACTTCTTAGCACGGGATCGCAGATCCGAGACCAGATTGGCCATATTTATATACGTATCGTCATCCGCCTTCATTATGTAACGGACTGGAACCAGTTTTATTCAGTTTGATAACTTCTAAATGTACAAAATGTATACGTTGAGATTTCTACCATTAAGAACCGACGTCGGTATCTATTTTTGGATGATCTTTGTGAATGTAACAAAACACTTAACCCGGAAAAACAAACGTTTTATATACATTCTTTAACTTGCTATTTTTACTCTAAACCCTGTAAATTTTAATTGTTTTTTATAGATTAAGGGGGCAGGGCAAATGAGCAGCGAATAGCCTCATATTAATTTATCCGACGACCTTGAACATCTGAAATTTATTTCGACATCTCATTTAGATTTAGACACTACTAGCTGTTCCCCTGCGACTTCATCCGCATAAAATTATGAGTTTTATTTTATTGTTTACATTTGTCAAATTATCAATAGCAAATGTCAAAATGGCATGACATGACAAACCTTAGCAATCTTTCTTTCTTGATGTTGGCAGCAACTTATGGTCTCTTTCCCACATTAGGGTTTTTATCCAAAATATTTACCACCTAAGTTTAATGGCGTGAAAATATATAGCCTAAAGCTTTACGTAAGTGTAGGGCTTTTTATTAAAAAAAGAATTATTCAAAAATATGCTGTAATTGCTGACATCTTAGGAAACAAAGAAGTGTGTGTTTACGCTTTATTATAATAAGTATAGAAGTATAAAAGTATAGATTACTTACCACTATCATTGCAATTATGATTAAACCATTTTAACATCATTATAGACTTTAAAGTTAAATTATTATAAGAATCGATAAACCCCTCTTGAATTATATCCCCGTATTTAGCAACTTCTTCATCAATCTTCTCTTGTACTTCTGTATTATTATTACTCTGTGGTAATCCTAATAGAAAAACTAATTTAAAATCAGGATCACTAATACTATCATTATCTAATTCCGGATCATATTTAGGAAATGTCTTTATATGTTTCAATAAAGACATAATTTTTCCTAAATCCGGAGATTCTTCGTAACCTCTCGGTGGGATTTCCATTATATTCCTCTCGTAATCATCATAAATATAATTATCATCTTCTTGATCACCTAAAACTCTATTCATATCGAATTCTGGCAACATCTTATCGTCCTCTTCTTCGAAACGTTTCTCGTCAACGATTTCTGTTGCTTTAGCAATATTACTTTGTACCGCTTTAACTAATTCCGGTAACAATTGTCCAAAACCGGATATACCTCTTTGAGTTCTATCTAAATTAGTACTAACATTACCAACTGTTGCATCTATCTCTAGACTTGAATTGTAATTTTTGTACTTTTCTTTAACCGCGTATGATATTTTAGATAATGCTAGATAACTCTTGTAATTCCCCCATGTTTCTCTTATAACGACTCTCTTACGGAAGTTGGATGTTGCAGAACATACGAATATTAGAAGTAAGAGTTTCTTCTTTTCTTTACTATTTTTATTACAGACATCCTTTGGTTCGTGTATCGTTGTAACATTGTTTGGTTGTACATATATTTTTGTATCTCTATTTGTGTTAATTGTCCAACCAGCTACTGCGGCTGAAAAGTAAAATCTCAGTTAGAGCGTGCGCACACCTGAAACTATCGCACAACTGTTTAGTCTCGCTTTGATTCCTATGCGCTTATGGAGGTACACTACTCGATTTTTAGCTGTGCAACTAAACAGTTGAATTGGGGTAACATTCGACAATCGCACAACAGTTGTGCGATAGTTTAGACAAAGGTGTGCGCCCGCTCTTGTATTTCTTTAGAAGGAAACATTTACAAGTACAAAAATATAGATGGCATTCTGTTGGAGAAGGCCGTCAAAGATTGGCAGATTTGATGATGAAAATACATTTTTCTTTTAAATATTAGTCTTGATTTATTAATATTTCTTTTAATAATTTGTCGGACACTGGGATTCGAATTCACGACCACTAGATTGATAACCTTTACCGCAAACTATTGTTGACGCTTCATTAAAGTTGTTAGTTTTACATATCTTGTTACCGAGATAACAAAGTCAAAGTTTAAAATTCACCGGTCAAATGATCTTTGGACATCAATTCATTTATGAATATTTGTCATTTTTTTTCCATGCATGTTATGTTCATTGGACAATTGATGCAAATGACAAAGAAATTGTTTTATCTTTTAGATTTTTAAAGGTATAAATGCCACCCTAAAAGTTCCTATCGTAAATAGCATGCAGAGTTATACGTAAGGAATACACATGAGAGTAACTATCACGCCTGGTACTAGTCCATTACTAGCACGTGTATTCCCGCCCTAATTCGTTACTTCTTACGTTACTACTTCAACAGTGGTGGAGCCCGCTTTAACATCTTGGCATGAATGGGTCGGCTCGCCCGGTGTAATACCACGACCACACAGAAAACAGGCTTGAAGTGGAAGTAATTCTGCGTTTCGTCTGATGAGTGTGGTGCCGGAGGCCTAATTTTAGTCCCTTTCCCTTTCCACCCTTTTCTTAAGAGGAAAGGATGTGAAGGAAAAGTGGATTTGACCGTGGAGGAGACGCATAGGAAGGGGATAAGTCCCCTTTATGTGCGTCTCCTCCACCGTCAATCAAAGGAAGGCAACGCATCTGCAATTGCGGATGTTAATGGGCAGCGGTCGCTTTCCATTTCGGTGGATTCAGGTGGCCGGTTGCTCGTTTGCCACCTTATATTATAAAAAAAAAAACTTACGTTTGAGCACCTGGTCATTGGCCCTATGGTATACAGGTATGTATAGCAGCACACAGAAGAGTATCATCGCTGTACTGAAAAGGAAGAACTTCGCCAATACACTGAACGTGGACCTCCTCTCCCGTTCCTCCGTCTTGCCCTCGCGTATGTATGACGATAACCGACGATATTTCTCATTCCTGTACACAAGTGGTATATCATACTAATATTATAAATGCGAAAGTTTAGATAGATGGATGGATGTTTGTTATAGTTTGTAGCCTAAACGGTTGAACGGATTTCGATGAAATTTGGTATAGATGTAGAGGAGAGCCTGGAAGAACACGTAGGCTACTCACTTTTGTTTTTTTCAATTCGACGCGGACGGAGTCGCGGGCAAAAGCTAGTTTAACAATAATTTTTATCATTATCAATCTATTTAGGAAGCCCTCTTTGGTGTTACTAGTCTAAATTTCTTCAACTTGATTTGTGTGAACTCATAATTTCTACCGTCTTCATGCAACCCCGGTTGTCCATAGATATGGAGTATGCCGGCGTTAGGGCGCGGTTGGGCGACCGCCCAGGGCGCTGAACAGATAGGGGACGCCAAAATCAATGAACACAGTATCATGCGATGCTGTGTTCATAGGGCATATGTATGCCATACTCAAAGCATGTTAAAAGGTCGCCGTAGAAATCGCCCAGGGAGCTAGTACAACAACACCAAACGGTCCTGGGCGACTTTGGGAAACAATTAAATATTACTGGACGTGTATAAAAAGTACTCGTGTAAGAATTATGTTATATATCGTAAGGTCATGGTCACGATCGTGACCCCGCGATATGCGAATCAATTACAATGAACCATTCATTACGGACACACGTTTATTATATTTTATATATAATAGCTTCTTGTATTGATATTTATAAAGAGTAAATGATGCCGAAGTTAACACAATTTTAGTAGATAACTAGATTTGGTGCAGCTAAACAATTAGCATTACAACACGAAATAAAAACAGCAAGTTCCGTCTTCATTTCAGGAGACGGGTATCAAGAGAACCAAATAGTTCATAGTTCATGTTTCAGTCGCTTCTAGCAGTGAGACAAGTCTGCTAAATAAATGGTAATGAAGTATGGTAACCTTTAGTAAGTAGTGTAGTGTTTAGTAATAGTGTTATTGTATTTAATATAACTTAAAATATGATATCCAAAAAAAAGGGGATGCAAAATATATTAATAAAAATAATGGAAAAAAGAAAAAAAGGAACTCTGATGTAGCATAAGGATAACGCAACAAAAAAAGATATAAACTGTGCAAAAGTGTACGGTCCAAGAGTCGCGGCGAAAGCTAGTCTATACTAATATTATAAAGAGGAAAGATTTGTATTTTTGCATATATAGAAATAACTCAAAAACTACTGGGCCGATTTTAAAAATTCATTCACCGTTACAAAGGTAATTTATCTGTGAGTAACATAGGCTACTTGCTTTTGTTTTTTTTTTAATTTCACGCGGGCAAAGTCGCGAGCCACAGCTAGTCAATAATAATAGGTATAATGTCTATCAAATGTACAACAAGGCAGACTTATTGATGTCTTCTATGTATATACAAACATACGTGCCTGTTCCACAATATTGTGACTTATACTAACACACATAACAGGGCATATAATCAATCTAACTTAATATTATAAATACGAAAGTTTAGATGGATGGATGTTTGTTAGAGTTTGCAGCCAAAACGACTGAAAGGATTTGGATGAAATTTGGTATAGATGTAGAGGATAGTCTGGAAGAATACATAAGCTACTCACTTTTGTTTTTTTTTTTAATTTCACGCGGGCAAAGTCGCGAGCCACAGCTAGTCAATAATAATAGGTATAATGTCTATCAAATGTACAACAAGGCAAAGTTATTGATATCTTCTATGTATATACAAACATACGTGCCTGTTCCACAATATTGTGACTTATACTAACACACATAACAGGGCATATAATCAATCTAACTTAATATTATAAATGCGAAAGTTTAGATGGATGTTTGTTAGAGTTTGTAGCCAAAACGACTGAAAGGATTTCGATGAAATTTGCCATAGATGAAGAGCATAGTCTGGAAGAACACATAGGCTACTCACTTTTTTTTTTTTTAATTCCACGAGGACGGAGTCGCGCGCGAAAGCTAGTCTATACTAATATTATAAATACGAAAGTTTAGATGGATGGATGTTTGTTAGAGTTTGTAGCCAAAACGACTGAAAGGATTTGGATGAAATTTGGTATAGATGTAGAGGATAGTCTGGAAGAACACATAGGCTACTCACTTTTGTTTTTTTTTTAATTTCACGCGGGCAAAGTCGCGAGCCACAGCTAGTCAATAATAATAGGTATAATGTCTATCAAATGTACAACAAGGCAGACTTATTGATATCTTCTATGTATATACAAACATACGTGCCTGTTCCACAATATTGTGACTTATACTAACACACATAACAGGGCATATAATCAATCTAACTTAATATTATAAATGCGAAAGTTTAGATGGATGGATGTTTGTTAGAGTTTGTAGCCAAAACGACTGAAAGGATTTGGATGAAATTTGGTATAGATGTAGAGGATAGTCTGGAAGAACACATAGGCTACTCACTTTTGTTTTTTTTTTTAATTTCACGCGGGCAAAGTCGCGAGCCACAGCTAGTCAATAATAATAGGTATAATGTCTATCAAATGTACAACAAGGCAGACTTATTGATGTCTTCTATGTATATACAAACATACGTGCCTGTTCCACAATATTGTGACTTATACTAACACACATAACAGGGCATATAATCAATCTAACTTAATATTATAAATACGAAAGTTTAGATGGATGTTTGTTAAAGTTTGTAGCGTTAACTACTGAACGGATTTCGATGATGTTTTGCATAGATAAAGAGGATTGTCTGTAAGAAAACATAGGCTACTTGCTTTTGTTTTTTTTTTAATTCCACGAGGACGGAGTCGTGAGCGAAAGCTAGTCTATACTAATATTATAAAGAGAAAAAATTTGTATTTTTGTATATATTGAAATAACTCAAAAACTACTGGGCCGATTTTAAAAATTCATTCACCGTTACAAAGGTAATTTATCTGTGAGTAACATAGGTTATATTTTATAATTTCACGCGGGCAAAGTCGCGAGCCGCAGCTAGTCAATAATAAATAAATTTTCAGATACTTATAGTAAATAGTAATTTAAGACATTGTTTATTGCCCTCCATAATTGAACTCTCAAGATTCTTCATAGTCTCATATATTTTAATCGTTTGAATATAAGTTTAACACGAACATAAAATTAAAATATAATTAAATGACTCACTATAGACATCGCCATCACTCCATACGTTAACGTCCATGACACAAACAATAATGTTGACATGAGTCAAAGAAGTCAATGTCAACTGTCATTAATAAAAAAGAATAATTTAAATAAGAATAAACC
Source organism: Papilio protenor (assembly GCA_029286645.1). Lineage (NCBI taxonomy): Eukaryota > Metazoa > Arthropoda > Insecta > Lepidoptera > Papilionidae > Papilio > Papilio protenor. The sequence continues at coordinate 693,980 of JAGSMZ010000014.1, read as the reverse complement.
AGACTATCGAAACTTCGAACAAAAATGTTTTGTACTAGCTTTCGCCCGCAACTCCGTCCGCGTGGAATAAAAAAAACAAAAGCGAGAAGCCTATGTGTTCTTCCAGACTATCCTCTACATCTATGCCAAATTTCATTGAGATCTGTTGAGCAGTTTCGGCTACAAACTTTAACAAACATCCATCCATACATACATCCGTCTAAACATTCACATTTATAATATTAGTAAGAAGCAAGATGGCATTAACGGACTAATAGGCTCTTTGGAAGAAACTGTAAGAGTACGCGCACACCTTTGGGCGAGCTTATTAAGGAGGTGCGCACATTAATATTTGCATATTTCTAACTAAACTGTTGAATGGGCTGCGAAACAATCGACAATCGCACAACAGTTGTGCGATAGTTTAGTCAAAGATGTGCACCAGCTCTAAAAGGTATTTATTTAAAGATTCATAATGCAAATACTATTTCCCTTATGCATTCGTTTGTCAAGATATTTTAAACCTTAAAGCTAAAAGCCTTAAGGTTGTTTAATGTTTGTAGGGCGATTACATCGCAATAGAAGACAAGAGCCTTTGGTACAAACATCAAAGGGTAAATGCCGGCTCGAGGCGGCTCCACTAGATCGCTTGAGTTGCATAAAACAAGGTTTATGCAAAGATTATTTAGAATATCAAATACTAACTTTCGCCGTCTAGACTAGACTATGTCCGCGCGAATTAAAAAAACAAAAGTAGTCTATGTGTTCTTCCAGACTATACTCTATATCTATGCCAAATTTCATCGAGATCCGTTCAATCATTCAGGCTACAAACTTTTTTTTTAATATCATAAGGTGGCAAACGAGCAAGCAACCCCCTAAATCCGCCAAAATGGCGAAGCGACCGCTGCCCATAGACATTCGCAATTTCAGATGCGTTGCCTACCCTTAATCGACAGAGGAGGAGGCGCACATAAAAAGGATATTTCCCCTTCCTATGCGTCTCCTCCACGAGTCAAATCCACTTTCCCATCCAATCCTTTCCTAATATAAAAAGGGTGGAAAGGGAAAGGGACTAAAATTAGGCCTCCGGCACCACACTCATCTGACGAAACGCAGAATTGCTCCCACTTCACCTGTCCTCTGTGTGGTCGTGGTATTTCACCGTGCGAGCCGACCCATTCGTGCAAAGATGTTAAAGCGGGCTCTACCACTGTTAAACTCTAACAAAAAATCAATCAATCCATCTAAACTTACGCATTTATAATATTAGTAATATTAAACTGTCTTTTTTCTCACCAAAACAAACTACAACCAACACAATATTCCTTTTAGTTTAGTTTTAGCATTGAACACGCATTAGAACATTGTATAATCAAGTACAGTTACGCGGAAAAAGCGAACACGTGCACTAGTTAATAATTCGTTAACCATTTCTATAATTGAGTGTACATAGATGATTAAAATACGTCGTCCTTGGCAAACCGCACAAAGGAGTGCTTGTGACTTGTGACCGCTGTGAATCATCGAGTTACATTAAAACACCAAAATAGCCTTGAATTTATTTATTTAAATGTGAAAAACATACAATGTCCTAATCCTAATGTCAACCTAAGTCCTTGATTTAGAATTTCAGATATTGGAAGTTACAATTTAGAACTAGCGCTGTAAATCGTAAAAGCGCCAATAGCCTAATGGTTTTGGGTACGGACTACCGATCGTGAGGTCGAGGGTTCGAATCCCGCCATTCGACTATTGTCGTGAACCATATCCTAGCACAAGCCTAGATCTTAGTCGGAATAGTTAAAGGAAATATTAGTGAATTAAAAAAAATCTACTAATATTTTTATAATAAAAAAAAATATCAAGTCACTTTTACATACATATGTACAGTCGCGGTAATTCGCAGTGTTTCACTTACAGAATAATGTTCGCCTCTTCTTACATATAACCTATTAGATAGCAGTGAGTTGTACAGATGGGATAGTAATAAAAATCAATTAGCTGTTTACACCGACATTTTCGTACAAAACTTTCAAATGAATGTTGATTTCTATACTAATATTATAAAGAGGAAAGTATTTGTATTTTTGTATGTATTTTAAAAATTCCTTCACCATCAGAAAGGTAATTTATCTGTGGGTAAATATGTGCAGGTTGCATTACCATCTTTCCTTCACCGTAAAGTACAATTGCCATACATGCTTCATCCGTATGAAATTATAAAAACTTTATTTTATTGGTTACATTTGTCAAATTCTCAATTGCAAATGTCAAAATTATCGTTACCATAATAAACTTGCTTCCTAAATGTTGGCAGCTTGTAGTTTATGACCCTTTTCGCACCTGAGGTTTTTTCCAATTTATTTACACCCTAAGTTTAATAGCGTGAAAATATATAGCCTAAAGCGTGTCGTAAGTGTAGGGCTTTTTATTAAAGAAGGGATTATTCAAAAATATGCTGTGATTGCTGACATCCTACGCCACAAAGTAGTGTGTGTTTACGCTTTATTGTTAGTATAGAGTATATAGATATATATTACATAATTAATGACAGTTCATATGCTAATGAATGGCAGTAACAACTTATTTATATTCAGGCTACGCATCGGATGTATTAATAATTGCATGTTTTATTAATCATCTAATCATATACATATTGATTTATCGTTCTATACAATAAATGCGAAAGTTTAGATGGATGGATGTTAGAGTTCATTTGCCGCCTAAACTCCTGAACAGATCTCGATGAAAGGCACAGATGTAGAGCATAGTTTGAAAGAACACGTAGGATATTTACTTTCGTTTTTTTTTATACTAGGACGGAGTCACAGACGACAGCTAGTTTGTATATACGAGTATGTACAAATATTTCATTGTTTAACAAGGTTTTTAGTGTTGTCCACCGCAATAATCTGAGGTACCTTTTATAATATGACTTCGCTCACAGAATAGATTATGTACAGCAGTTTGTGCACACAAATGCTACGTGAAAAAATTTAAAAACATACTGAGGTCAAGTTATGAATAATTACATGTGTATGAACACGTTCGTTGGAGCGCATAGTGTTTCAAAAAATGTCGAGCGCATGATTTGAAATTCAAAAAAGACAACACGTAATAGGGGAAACTCGGAATATTTTTATTATTTTGGATGTGGAGATTTGTGTTTTTATTTATAAGGGTGAAAAGCAGCAGGAACATCGAGATGTTACTTTTAAAAAGTTATGAGGTTCTTTTTTTAAAGTGTATAAAATAACTTATTATGAAAAAAAAAACTATTAATAGGAACATATGCATTTAATTAATACCACATCACAAAGTAATAGAAAGTTTTACTTGTGGATGCGCTTGAGTGCGCGAACTACGCAAAAACTGTTGCAAACATGGCCAAGGAAAACACGAAAAAACACGTTTTTGTTAATTAATTTAGTTACATTTAGAATAAAATATGCACGCTTGAGATTAATTTGATAAATCCACTATCCACCTACATTCAATGCACCGTAAGATATGAGGCTTAACTATTCCGTTTCTTTCAAAATCATCAGCCATTTCATCTAAAACACTGTAAAGCTACGTACTGACCGACGATACGCCATGTAACACGTTACACCCATTTACGCTGTACGTATTGTTACGGGGAAACAAGCAACGAATCGCTCGACGCGAATGTTACACCTTGTTAAATTACACAGCGTAGCGTTCAGTGAACAATAACCTACCGTTTGAAACAGCTTAATGAATCCCTCAATCACGTGAAACCGTACAAAGCAAATATCTGTACAATGTGCTGAATACTATAAACATAGATAATAATACTGACATAACTCAATGCCTGGGGACATGTTTATATGAATTGTAAGGATTCCGCACTAAATTCAATGAGGAAATAGATTATTAGATTATTACATTATTTTTCACTAGATGTTGCTCGTGACAGCGAGAGCGTTAAAAAAAATAGTCTATGACGTAATTTTTTAATGTTGAAAGAATTTTTGCGATCGGCCTAGTAGTTTTTGAGTGATTTTAATACATACAAAAATAAAAATCTTTTCTCTTTACAATATTAGTATAGACTAGTTGTTGCTCGCGACTTCGTCCGCGTGGAATTAAGAAAATAGTAAAATATATATATTTTACTGAGTGAGTTTTACTTATCAGTGAGTAACATAGGCCATAGCCTAATGATAACAGCTTTTTAATGGTGTAAGAATTTTTGAAATCGCAAAATGTTTTTGAGTTATTTCAATACATACAAAAATTCAAAATTTTTCCTCTTTAAATTAGTATACAAGTGTAGATTTTAAAGTAGACATAAATGTGAAGTATTGCCTTATTGTGCAAATTTAAGATATTTCCAAAACACGTTTTTGCTAGTATGGTTCCCGCTATACGCTACCTATCTTATATTTTAATTGAACTGTCAAACTGTACAGCTACACTGACGTGTGTAGGATACATTTTAACTGTCAGTTGACAGTTCTCTCTTCTGAAAATAAAGGGCTGAAGAATGACAAGAGATGGACTCGACAGGGGAGATGTAACAAGGAAATATCTTTTCTCAGAGATTAGTCTATACTAATATTATAAAAAAGAAAACTTTGTTTGTTTGATGAATATGAAAATGATGAAATAACTCAAAAACTACTGGGCCGATTTCAAAAATTCTTTCACCATTAAAAAGCTACGTTGTCAGTTTCATATTATTTTTTAATTTCACGCGGACGGAGTCGCGGGCGAAAGCTAGTTGTTGATAAATTGAATTAATTAACGATAATTGTTACACGTACATACTTAGCGTTATAGGAATTCCAACGCAAAATTCATTTGCGTGTTTTAGTTAGATTTTCAGTACCTTAATCTGATTAATCACGCTACAAACGTAGGAAAAATTAAGCTTTCGTTTAAAACGCGATTAGAATTGATTAAAGCAAACATTTTTTAAACCAAAAGCACTAGATAATTAAAATATGACTGTGTTTAGTTTCTATTTCTTGACCGACTTCCCAAAAGAAGGAGGTACTCAATTCGTCTGCTTTTTTTTTAAGATATGTGTTACGGCCTTACTCCGCCGCTAGTTGACCGATATTGATAATTCTTTTTTTATCGGAAAGGTAATGCTTGCAGGTGGGTCCCATTTTTTTGTTTGATTTTTTTTATTGTCATCTATCAATGTCGCTAAAATAATTTAATCGTTTTGATTAGTTGCTTATTTCCTAAAAGAGGCTAAACCATTTCCAAACCAACACGACTTAGAGTCCTTCAAGAAGCGAGCCTATCATTTCCTCAAAGGCCGGCAACGCATCTGTAGTTCCTGTGATGTTGCGGATGTCCATGGGCATGTTTGACCACCTCGGTATTCTCGCCGCTCGTTTGCCCCCTTTTATTATAAAAAAAACTGATTGGCCTGGAAATCGACGTATAGTATGCTACATGTGTTTTCAAAATAAAAATCATCTATGTACAATCTGATCGCAACCTCACTACCATAAGAAAGTAACAATCCAACTATATACCACTTGTGTACACATAAATGTACTTATGTTGTTACTAGCTTTCGCCCGCGACTCCGTCCGCGTGGTATTGTAAAAAAAAAGTGAATAGCCTATGTGTTCTTCCAGACTATCTTCTACATCTATGCTAAATTTAATCGAAATCCGTTCACCCGTTTAGGCTACAAACTCTAACAAACATCCGACCATCCATGCATCCATCCATCCATACAACCATCCATCTAAACTTTCACATTTATAATATTAGTAAGATATAAAATTTTCACTAAGGACCTTGTGACCTTTAACGAAATTAAGGGCTGCTGTAACCATAGACATAGAAGATTCGACTACCCACATGTCACTAATATCATAAATGCGAAAGTTTAGATGGATGGATGGATGGATGGATGTTTGTTAGAGTTTGTAGCCTAAACGGCTGAACGGATCTCGATGAAATTTGGTATAGATGTAGAGGATAGTGTGGAATAACACATAGGTTACTCACTTTCGTTTTTTTTAATTCCACGCGGATAGTCGCGGGCGAAAGCAAGTTTTTGTTATAAAGTGAACGATCGTAAAGACGAAGTTTACATGAGGTAAATAGTAAGGGCTAATATTAACTAACACAAAGAAAGACGTTTGCGATAAACTTGTTAAGGTAAACTGAATTATATCACGCCATTGTTTAACAGAAAATAATAGCCTAATGAAGTATAAGGAATAATTACGACCAAGGCTGCGAACTGGAGGCGAACAAACAAACGGTGTTTGCGTTATAACGATTAGTTGGAGAGACAAGTGGCAGTATAGGTGAAGGTGAAGTATAGGGTGAGGGAACAATCGGGGAATCTGTCGGTGATCTGCCTTAAAAGGTAGTTTTTTAACACTTTGAAACCGAATGGATTTTTTTTTTAATTTCTTACATTACACTCGTCGATATTATCAAACTACTTGAAAGATATATATTTGAGTTAGGACTTATATCAGAACTTTTATCTCCAAACAGTAAAGATATTTCATCTAATCTTAATATTATGTATTGATTATATACCATTTCGTTTGGATTTCAATATTAAAATGTTATATCATCATCTCCCCTACCTTATCCTATGCCCGTAATGTCAGCGCACCGGGTTCTCGTCCTCCAAATAACTAAATCATGCGTCATCTCAGTCATCACCTCCTTCTCGTTCATGTCACCTTTCACACAATCCATCCATCTCTTTCTACGTCTAATCAAAATGTAAGTTGTGAAATTGATTTTTTTATATTTAAATTTAAGTACATATTAGAATTATAATTAAATGAAAATAATTCGCGTGTTTAACAATCTTAACTTAACATACGAGAACAAAAGATTTTTGTCCTAAAAAATATAAAATTTACCACAATACAGACTTTCCATTTATGCATTGTTCTTAACGTAGCCCGAATTAATAGTAAGACGAAATACTAACTGTTCATTGAAAAACAAGGTTTTGAATTAAACTTCCTTATTTTATTTGTATCTTGGAATTTTATTGTTCTAGCTTCTTTTTACATAATGCGTCGGAGCGTTTTACAAAATGCGTTGGAGCGGTGGCCAAAGAGCATATAAGTAAGAGTCGGGACTTAGAACAAAGAATGATTTCGGTCTGACACCTGCCAAACTCACTTCTCGTGGCAAAAAGTTACCAGGATAAAAATATTTAATTTCAATTTTCCGACACAATGAAAAAACATGTGCACCAACCTAACAAAATCATTAGTGAAGGGCTCTTCTAATCGATACCTCGATATCGATATCGATTAAATGTGGGGTGATTGGGTGGCCCTTCTCAATACAATCTCATATTTCAAATAACTTTGCATTTAGGCTCAATGTAAAATTATTCGCAATGTAATTTTTCATTTACTGACATTGAACCTTAATTACCCAAAGGGAAGCAAATAAATAAAATAATCACCAAAATTACATTTATTTGTTTATTTACAAGGCATCGCCAAGTAATATTTTAAGTATAATGAAAACAAAAAGAAATTTTTGTGAAATAATAATTGTCTAGGGTAACTGTCAAATAATAATTTTGTATACCTGGCTTCATTCCTAATAGACACATTAGAATTTACGATAAAACCTTTTCCTTCCTTCAAAAATTTTCAGGTAACAATTTCTATCCATCCACCCAGATTCCGGTATTTCATATTTTTTTCCTTTTAATTATACGTTGACCTTTATTTATATTAAAAATTTCAAGTTTGTGGGACTGCTAAAAGTACCTTAGAATTATGTTTACACGTGCATTTCTGTAAAATGTGAAGGATTCAATTAACGGTATATACATACATGTCTCATTTTTTTTTAAAGAGAGTGTAATTCGTTTTTGAAAATGTGAGGGATTTTAATGTTTTATACAAGCATATCGACAGTGGAAACTCCCCATTACATTGAGAAACAAAAAATATCGATAATAAAATTACAATGACAACTGTAAACTAGATACATCACTAGCACAAAATAAATTTTTCAAATTTAACTTTATACAACTAATTAAAACTACCATGATAGCTTTACATTTACGTTTTTTAGTAATTAAATTATTAATAAATGATTACCGGTTCTCATCCAATGGGAATTGCGCCGTAAAATCTCTTTTTTGTCCTATTTTATTAAAGGACCGTACACTACAAATTTCACATTTTATAAATCGTTTCATGATCGACATTGTATATAAAATTTAAAAAACTTAACAGTTAAACGAACTATCCACAAATTCAACTAAAAATTATACATAATTAGTATTATATAATTAGTTTGTCCGTAAGATAGATTTTGACGAACTTTGACAAAGACCTTCAACTGAAATGACACTTGTGGTAGAAAAGGAACTCTTGACGATAGAGTGAGAAAGCATGCTCATAATGACAACTTGACAAAATTTAATGTCATGACATTAAATTTTGTTAAGTTTGCCATCAAAAAGTCCGTTAAGCCATACAAAATATTTTTTGTTCGAAGTTTCGCTAGCCTGGCGGTGGCGGAAGTTAGTTGCAAAAGAAGGTGAACATAGATTATAAAGTACCTATACGCATAGATTATAAACTACCACAGAGTAAACGAATTAGTGAAGATAAAAAAAATGTTTGTTCTGAGCGACGCGAACCCTATTTATATAAAATACGTACTCAAAATGTACTACAAAAACAAAACTATTTACACGACGATATGCAAACTTCACACAAATATTTTTATAACGGTTATTAAAGCTGATAACATAAAGAAGTCATTAATTAATAAAAGCCAGACTAAGATAAATAAAACAAGTTCACACATCAAATTATTTGCTACAAGTCACAAAGAAAGGCTGCCATAGACGCAAATTTCTAGCAGCCGACAGTGAAGTTGTCCGTGTATAGCGACCTTTAGTTTCTCGAGTTAATAAACATCTTACACTTGTAGGTCTTTAGCCTTAACATCTCTTAACCCGGTTCCATTGTAGGAAAAACCTTGACCGCGAACACTTCGCGTTATTCTCAAAGATTTTACAAAGGCAAGAGAATAAAATATTAAAGGAACAAACATAAATATACATATTTTATTTAAGATGAGTTGACACTGCTTAAATGTATAATCATGACATTTTACTTATCTTTGAGAAAAATATATTTGCATTTGTAGGTTATAATGCATTTTTACTCTCGAAATCATAGATTAAGTAAATACAAATTGACAATAATTACTAATGTACAGTGACGGAAATCCGCCGTGTTCCACTTATGGAAAAATATGCCCCAACGAGACAAACTCGGCCTCTTCCTATAAATAGATTGGGTAGCAGTGAGATGCTCAAACGACGGGATAACTATAAAAAACAATAAACTGCGCACGATTGACCGATCTATTTTCGTAGACACAAATAGCTGCAAATCTTATTGTCTATTGCGTATAAAACGTTCAATCGATGAATACTTTTATGAACACCGCGAGATTCCCAGATTGTACTAAGACTATATATAACGAAATTATTACTGTTTTCATTGGAGAAACACTTGTATAAAATACACAATCTACGAACCTAATAAATCGTCTATTAGTGGAAAGGAAACGGCACATCTAGCAATTGCGGCCACATCTACCCAGGCGGTCAGGTGACAGCAGTAAACATAGACAGAGAATTAAATTCGCTACCCACTTTTGATCGAATTTTCTACAGCGAACAGTCACTATATGGCACTAATAACGTGTTATTTCGACGGGTTTTAGACATAATCGCATTTTGAACGACATTATCATCAAAATTGATAGGAAAACGTCCTGTATGTGAAGCGACAATTTACAAGCGAATGGTAGACGGTAAATTGTTTTTGTAATACTTTTTAGACCATCTTTTTATATTTTTTAATCGTATTTTTTAATGTCTGCGTTAAAAATACTTAAGCAATTTAAATGCACATTTCGATAACACCTGAAAGGCTGACGACTTAGACTTAGTAGGTACAAAAAATACGTTTCATGTTTTGAAAAATCATGAGAACAGCTGAGGGGGTGCAGAGAAAGAGGATCTTTTCCCTACCTATAGGTCCATTATTCAACCAAATCTAGTTTACATTCCCATCCTTTCCTTGTACTAAAAGGATGGGACGGTGAAGAGGTTTAAAATTAGGCATTATTACGTACATTATTTTTTTTTAATATATCATCATCTCCCCTGCCTTATCCTACTCCTGTAGGGTCGGCGCACCTGGTTTTCGTCCTCCAAATATCTCTATCATCCGTCATCTCAGTCATCACTCCCTTTTTGACCATGTCACCTTTCACGCAATCCATCCATCTCTTTCTAGGTCTACCTCTACCGGTTTTTTTTTTCATATAGTTGAAACAAAATTACTTCCACTTGAGACCTATCTTGTGTGGTCGTGGTATAGCCACATTCAACAGATGTTATTGCGGGCTCTAACACTGTTAAATCTACGTCTGGCTCATTCTCTCTAAACAAGCTAAAACAATAAAGTTAGTAAAACGTTTAGCAATGAAAACCCACGGTTTTGATAGGGATGACGTCATAATCAACGTCTAAGATCCCGTCGCAAATGTCAATATAAATTCGATGCTTTCTCTAATGTAATTTGACACTAATTTATGCACATAATAAATGAGTTCGCGGGAGAGAAAATGCTTCATTAATTTTTATCGTCTAAATATTGAGAAGAATGATTTATTTTTAACTTTAGACCTTATAAGGAATCCTAGTGTTTATAAACGACATTGAGTATGATTGAATGATTTGAATGAATGGTATGGGCATGTTATTAGGAGGGATGAATCGCATGTTACAAGGAGAACGTTAGTTATGAGTGTGGAAGGGTACACCGGTAGAGGTAGACCTACAAAGAGATGGATGGATTGCGTGAAAGGTGACATGATCAAAAAGGGAGTGACGACTGAGATGTCGTATGATAGTTATTTGAAGGACAAAAACCTGTCGCGCCGACCCTACGGGAGTAGGATAAGGAGGATGATGATGATGATGATGACGAATGATTTGACCGATGAAGTACGATGACCTAACAAAAGACAGACGTAAATTGTATTGAGTTTCTGATGGGTGAGGTGCCAAGTGTTCATTTGTTTTTCTACTGAACTAAACTAATTTTATTGAAGGTTTTTCTACCATTTCTCCGCCTTGTAGATTTCAATTGCGTGAACTGTTTCAGATGTATTGCAACTAGGATTACCTGCTTTTAAATTTAGCTTATTCAATCTTCTTTTTAAGGTGACAACATAAAAATTGGAAGGAAATACCGACTTTGTCTACCTCTCTTTTAACACGTTAAATGCCAACACGAGACACAAAGAAACCTCGCCGGGGATATCGGCGGCAGTGAACGTGTTATATCGATTTATTTCCTTTTCTAATACTAGTATTATAAATGTGAAAGTTTAGATGGATGAATGTTAGAAGGTATATAAACTGCTGAACGGATCTTGATGAAATTTGACATAGATGTAGAGCATAGTCTGGAAGAATACGTAGGCTACTGTTATTACGCACGGACAGAGTCGCGAGCGACAGCTAGTCTAGTAATATTTGGAGTATTTCCGTAAGAAAAGTTTCAGATATAGGGAACTTTTGCTTCACGGCGTCTAGACAATCAAAATCCGTTTATAGATTGACCGTAATAAATTTTAATATAAGTGTTATGCCCAAATCGAATAGATTTATTTTTTATTAGAAATTCTTATAAACGCTCTTTACTTCCGCCTTTGACAACATTTGACTCAATTCTTAAAAACAACAATAGAATGACTAACATTTAAAATGACAAATTAAAGGTCGTCTTGAATGAAAAAATATTAAATATTAGAGGTCAATTTGTCAGTCAGTGTGTCAATTTTATAGGAACATTGTGAATTCAGCAGAAAATAAATTAAACATATACTTAAATTGACGCAAATAAGAGAAGCAAACGAAAACGAACTTATAAATACTATCATTAGGATTACGCATTGTTTCTCCCACTTCGTGAATTCCCTGTTAGCATCTTTCAACGCGAGATCACGTTATTCTTAGAGATATTTACAAATAATCGGCCCCGATACAATCCGGTTTTAAAATAATACAACTTAATACTAACATCGTAACCTCTTTAAAAAGTCGCAGCTTTTATCCCACGCATAAAATATTGAGAATAAATTTTACTCCAAAGTTATATTTACCACTTAACATCAACTTAACACATGATGCGACGTCGTTACCCGTGAACTAGAGCAAGAAACCATATAAATAAATATTATGCCAAAATATTACTTGCAACAAGAATATAATTATAACACTTACATGCTTAGTAATTGATGCAGAACTTTAATTTTTGATATTTCTATGTTACACTTCACCTTATTTCAACTTTAAGTGAATTCTATACCACTATGATTAAGTTTACGAATGATATTTACAACAAGAACGGCAACAACCACCCGCTCAATAACTGGCTGCGGCCATTTTGGTGTTGCCGTTTGAAAAATTACTTATGTCAAAATCATATGACATTATGACGTGCACTTATCTTGCGTGAGTCAAAATATTATTTTTTGTTTGTTTGCATTACTTTATTACTTTATAGGTATAAGATTTTTTTAGTAAAAGCAACTTTTGTTACAAAATACCTATTTGAGAAATAACTCGAGGAATATAAAATAATGGCAATGATTTCCTATAATTTACAGACAATTGTTTATTTTGTTATCTAAATATCCTTACAACTAATTCTAAAATGTTCTGAGAAGATACAATTATAATTTAAGTGCTATTATTTATTAATTTCTTGATTGATAAACATTATTTCATTTGGTTTATTTATAAACGGGTTGAAAACGTCAATTTGAATTCGTATGAAAAATGACATTGATAAATGACAACTGAATGTTTGTAAATATACTTAGTTTTTCTGTTAGAAAATCTCTATAATTTCAATAAAACCATTTAAACAGGTGATATGGCGTAATTAGAATTGAATTACGTTCTACCAAAAAAGGTATATGTTAAAAAAACATATGTAATGAATAGAAAAGTATTTTGAAAGTCTTTAAAGTATATTTAGAGTTGAATTGTACAATTTGATTGTCGACCAAAAGATTAAATCCAGAATTTTCCACCAACATAGAGCATATACTGCTAAAGTAATGTAGTTTAGTATATCCAGCCAGAACATTTTTTTCTTTGCATACTCTGTACCTTGGAGGCCATCTTTAATAATATATTTTCTAATTCCTATAATCCATACAGTTATAAGTTGCTGCATATTAACAGTATTTATATTGAAATTGAAGATTATTCTGTCCGTATTACACATTTTCTTGTACAATTCTTGCAAATTCTTATCGCAGAAAAACCATTCTCTGTGTATGAAATGTGAGAATAATTTATTAGCTTTATAGACTTTTTCATATAATTTAACGAATCTGAAAACATAAAAATGGAGGTACAAATACAAAGAAATGTTCTTATTTATTTCTATTACACAATATATCTATATTTATTGCTTTAAAGCTATTTTGTCTCCGTCTGGCTGGCTTTTGTATATAAATAAAATAAAATGCATAGATAATACCAGCCAGACGGGATTCCCTCGTAAGGGGTGACCAGCTTTAAATATTATTATCATTCTAAGGTCATACACATCCTCATTTAAGCTCTGAGCCTAAGTTAGAGTGACTAGGCCATAGCGAACTCGGGTCTGCAGCAGCTGTCACACATCATTGTAAGTTGCATCACAATATTTTCATTCACCATATACCATTACCATAGAGATGAAAAATTAAAAAAGGCATACTTTCGCGGTTTTCCCATCAAAAAGCAGATACTGTCAATAATATAAGCAGGTATTAAATGCAATAGCCAAGTAAATATCAAGTAAATAGATTCACTCTTTGTCTCTATTGCAAATGGTGACCATACCACTTTTGGACTTGCAAATTTTGGTCCCACATTTCTTATAATGTCAGAATAAGAATCTGAAATTAATTATATTAGTATTAACAATAATAATAATAATTACATTATCTATGCCTTATAATAAAAAACTTGTACTGTAACTTTTTTATTTTTATCTTTTTAATAAGCAAGCGCGCAGTGCCTAGAGCGGATATTTCAACAGATCATGGCTATTGAAAGTTTGCCAAACGCAAACTAGACTAATAAATAAAGAACTAAAACCGAAAACAATCACACAACCATGTTGACATGCATAATATCAATTAGATAAACAGTGTCATACTATGTTTTCGAGCTACAGTACATGTTTTTTTATAAGAAAACGGATCGAAAGAGCGGCGTTAACACCGAGGTGATCAACAACCATGGACATCCAGTATAATCTTACTAATATTATAAATGTGAAAGTTTAGATGGATGGATGGATGTTTGTTAGAGTTTGTAGCCTAAACGGCTGAACGGATTTCGATGAAATTTGGCATAGATGTAGAGGATAGTCTGGAAAAACACATAGGCTACTCAGTTTTGTTTTTTTCAATCCCACGCGAACGGAGTCGCGGGCGAAAGCTAGTATAATATAATACCAGAGGAACTACAGATGTGTTGCCGGCCTTTGAGGAAACCTTTTAGCCTCGCTTCTTGATGAATGTTTATAGAAATTAGGTATTAATATTTACCCCATGTTATTGGATTTCTGTTACTTGTTATTGTGTATATTTTAGGTTCGTTTGATGTTTTCTTTGCTGTGTCCCACGCTGACACGATTATAGCATTGGCGACCATATCAGCAGGCACAACGTCCAGTCTCTTTTCCTTATTATTCATAACTATGTGAATTAATCCTAAACCTAGACCTAGAAGAAACTGACACAAAAGATTATTAAGTTTAGACACTTATTCAATTAGGTACAATTAGGGCATCTGGCGGTGTTCTACTTTAAAAGCTATAGTCGCTTTTTTTTTAAATCAACATCTACAGACTCTTGGTCCGTACTCTTTTTTGCACAGTTTATATCATTTTTTTCTTTTTTTTGTTGTGTAATCCTTGTGCAATCCTACATTAATGAGGTTTTTTTTTACTATTTTTTTTTATTTTTACTATTTTATGTTATACAGCTACAGTCGTTTTAATGTTTTGAACTCATTTAGTTAGATTCACGATAATAGTTCGGACAGCGATACGTTTATAATTGTTTCATATCTCGTCGATTACGTAATTCAATTGGTTATTGTAGGAGGGGGAGTTTGTTTTGTTTAAAAGATTTATTTATATGTTTGTTACAAAATTACAATGTTTATGGAGGAAAGTGGTTTTGCCCAGGGCTTTATCCGTCTTAGTGTTACAGTTATTTACGACATATAATAATTTTAATTTGCTAGGAACATGCAATGTGGCAAGTGGAACACCGCTGATTTTCTTAACTGTACCTCTACAAAGATAGTCCAATCTAAGTGATTCTGAGTGTCGTTGTTAGTTTTAAGTGATGAAATTTTGAGAAAGGTTGGTATGTTTAACTTACGCCTGTAGCTCCATACACACAGCTCATGTCTAACCAGCCAGGGGAGGGTTCGGAAAGAGCAGAAATAACTGAAAATTATGAAATTATAAAATAAATCTAAACTAATTGACGACGACGCGTCGGGTAATGATTATGATCTCACCTAGTGTTGGTTTAACGATACAAATAGGTAAATCATCCGCCATTTTCCGCACCAACTCGTCTGCCAGTGCCTTTGACATCGTGTAAGTATTTGGCCAGTCTCCAATGATTCTGAAATCATATGTAATTGTTGCTCGCGACTTTGCCCAAGTGAAATAATAAAAAAAAAAGCATAGCTTATGTTACTTAATGATATCGTAGCATTTTAATAGTAAAAGACTTTTTGAAATCGGCCCAGTAGTTTTGTGAGTTATTTCAATACATACAAAAATACAAATCTATCCTATTTATAATATTAGTATAGATAAAGCTAATTGTTGCGAAATAAAAAGTGTTTTTTTTTTAAGAAGGTAACGTAACTCACAATTGACTTGTTGCTTTTAATTTCTCGTCATCCCAAGTCTCAGCCATGTTTATAATAGTTTCAGGTTCACCAGGACTTTCGTAGAATTTCTCACTAATCACACTATCCTCGCGGCTTTTTTTCGCGTGCGTGAAAGCAGTGGATACGTGTACAAACGCACGCAAGTTTTTACAACATCTGCCTAATTTTAGCACCTCTCTCGTCCCACGAACGTTCGCGAAAATAGCCTCTTTTAATTCACCATCGAATCTTATGTTCGCAGCCACGTGGAATATTATGTCGACCTAAGTAACATATGACATAGAAATTTAGTAGAC
This sequence comes from Papilio protenor, assembly GCA_029286645.1. Taxonomy (NCBI): domain Eukaryota; kingdom Metazoa; phylum Arthropoda; class Insecta; order Lepidoptera; family Papilionidae; genus Papilio; species Papilio protenor. The sequence continues at coordinate 677,690 of JAGSMZ010000014.1, read as the reverse complement.
TAGTAGTAGTAACTAGAGTCTTACTTAAAAAAGATCCCTTTGTCGTCAATCTCCGGTTTGAGAACACTCCCCTGGTTGCCTCAGCCAGTATCGGTATTCTCGGCGTTGACATATCGAGTGACGTTCAGTTCCGCGGTCATCTGGAAGACAAGGCCAAGCTGGCCTCCAAAAAGCTGGGTGTGCTCAGTAGGGCGAAGCAGTATTTCCAGCCGGGCCACCGCCTTCAACTCTATAAAGCGCAAGTTCGGCCCCACATGGAGTACTGCTCGCACCTCTGGGCGGGAGCACCGCAATACCAGCTTCTTCCATTTGACCGCATACAACGGAGAGCGACTCGAATCGTCAACGACCGAGCTCTTACCGATCGGCTAGATCCTCTGGCCTTGCGGAGGGACGTCAGTTCCCTCTGCGTTTTTTACCGCATGTACCACGGGGAGTGTTCCAAGGAGTTGTTTGGAACGATTCCTGCCGCCGAGTTTCGTCATCGGACGACACGACAGACCGCCACGTACCATCCTCACCATCTCGATGGCTGGCATTCCACAACCGTGCGGTTTTCGCGGAACTTTCTGCCTCGCACAGCCGCGTTGTGGAACGGTCTGTCCTCGGCGGTATTTCCAAACCAATACGACTTAGGGTCCTTCAAGAAGCGAGCCTATCATTTCCTCAAAGGCCGGCAACGCTTCTTCAATTCTTCTTCAATCTGTGGTTCCTCTAGTGTTACGGATGTCCATGGGCGTCGTTGACCACCTCGGTGTTCTCGCCGCTCGTTTGCCCCCTTTTATTATAAAAAAAAAAAAAAACTTGGTCTCGGAAAAAGATGTTTTCGCAACCTACCTCTTGAACCTTATTCCAATCGTCATTATTTATACCAATGTTACATTGGCTAATATCACCTTCAATTGCTATAATTTTATTAACAAAGTCTGGTTGCTCTGTGTGTAATTTACTGAATATCTAAAAATAAAACAATTAAGTATGACGTCAGCGTAGGCTGTTAAGGTTTATTACGATGAAAAGCAAAAGGCTTGCTTTATGATACAGCCTTAACTCTATTAAGTTTGCCGTTGGACCGAACGGTTAGCGATCAATCGTCTAAACGGGAAACATTCTATATTATTGAGAGAAATAAAAAAATACTTACTGGATCCTTGAGAATTTCTAAAAGCCTTTCTTTGGGTTTCATATCTTTCTTAGACCTTATTAAAATGTAAATTTTATCGATATTGCAAGCCCTGCAATTAATATTAGATTTACAATAAAACAAATTTAAATTCCGAATGACAGTTAAAGTATTGTACATGTTAGTCACTCGTAGTCAATAAATAGTTCCTTATTGCTATCTTAACCCTTCATTTATTGTCCCATGTCACGAACAGCTAATTAAAAAAACACTACTGAAGTAATTTAGAGAAAAATACGTGAGATTTTGATTTTAGTGTGTTGGTAACAAATATTTTTTGCTACAAAAAACTCCGTCGAATTAAGGGTTAAATTAAAAAAAAACGTACCTGAAGATTTTCTCAATAATTAATTTCCCAATAAAACCAGATCCTCCGGTGATGAATATTTTGGTACCGGTATAAAATCTGTGGATAGGGGAATCACCGCGGGCTATTGCTTCTAGTATAGGTTCCTGTTTAGAGAGCATCAGTTGCTCTAATTCCAAAGCTGGATCCATGTCTATCGTATTATGACATGCAATTATAATATACTAGCTGTTGCCCGCGACTTCGTCCGCGTGGTATTAGAAAAAAAAAAAAATCGGCATTATTTATACCAATGTTACATTGGCTAATATCACCTTCAATTGCTATAATTTTATGAACAAAGTCTGGTTGCTCTGTGTGTAATTTACTGAATATCTAAAAATAAAACAATTAAGTATGACGTCAGCGTAGGCTGTTAAGGTTTATTACGATGAAAAGCAAAAGGCTTGCTTTATGATACAGCCTTAACTCTATTAAGTTTGCCGTTGGACCGAACGGTTAGCGATCAATCGTCTAAACGGGAAACATTCTATATTATTGAGAGAAATAAAAAAAACTACTTGTCCCTTGGGAACCGGACATTTCTCGGGGATGAACCTTATCCCATGTGTACTCCAGACTTTGTTTTATATCTGTGCCAAATTTCATCGAGATCCGTTTAGCCGTTTAGGCTACAAACTCTAACAAACATCCATCCATCTAAACTTTCGCATTTATAATATTAGTATAAAGTATAATTAAGCAGTGGAACTTTAAATTCCGTAGGTGACGGCTCTTAGAAGGGAATACACACACACAATAAAGGGAACATTTGTATGCAAGCTAGTGCCAGCTACAGAAATGTTTGTATATTTTTATAAATTATCAGCTTTCGCCCGCAACTCTGTCCGCGTGGAATAAAAAAAAAGCAAGTAACGTATATGTTCTTTCAGATTATGCTCTACATCTGTGCCAAATTTCATGAAGATCCGTTCAGCAGTTTAGGCTACAAACTCTAACAAACATCCATCCATCTAAACTTTCGCATTTATAATATTAGTATAAAGTATAATTAAGCAGCGGAACTTTAAATTTCGGAGGTGACGGCTCTTAGAAGGGAATACACACACACAATAAAGGGAACATTTGTATGCAAGCTAGTGCCAGCTACAGAAATGTTTGTATATTTTTATAAATTTTTAGCTTTCGCCCGCAACTCTGTCCGCGTGGAATAAAAAAAAAGCAAGTAACCTATGTGTTCTTTCAGACTATGCTCTACATCTGTGCCAAATTACATGAAGATCCGTTCAGCAGTTTAGGCTACAAACTCTAACCTAACTATCTAACCATCTATCCATCTAAATTCGCATTTAAAATATTCGTAAGATAAATTTTCGCATCATACTAATATTATAAATGCGAAAGTTTAGATGGATGGATGGATGTTTGTTAGAGTTTGTAGCCTACACTGCTGAACGGATTCCGATGAAATTTGGTATAGATGTAGAGTATAGTATGGAAGAACACATAGACTATTTACTTTTCTTTTTTTTTAATTCCACGCGGACGGAGTCGCGAGCGAAAGCTAGTTTATAATATTAGTAAGATTGGTAGACTATGATATTTCCTGATCAAATAAACGTAGTTATAAAATACATCTTACAATAACTTTAACGGTGTTTTTTTTTTAATCGGGATATTTGATAAAATATTAAAACAAATGTATCCGTACAATTTAATAAATAACATTTATAAATACCTTTATAAGTGTTCGTGGTAAATTATCGGAAGCTTTTATTCACGATGTCTGCATTTACAAATATAAAGAGAATCACTTCAACTGACATCTGGCAAATTAATGAATATGGAAGCGGCTAACTTAATATATTTGAAAATTACTTACAAAAAATTATTGCATTAACATCTTTATTTTTCAAGGAAAATTTATCAAACCATAAGTTATGTAAATATAAATTATTTCATATTATTATACTGGAGTTCATCGTAATACTGTACGATAAAAAATGTAATGCGAAGTTAATTTTTAACTTTTTCTTGTTTGTATTTTTTTTATAAATTATCAGCTTTCGCCCGCAACTCTGTCCGCGTGGAATAAAAAAAAGCAAGTAACGTATATGTTCTTTCAGATTATGCTCTACATCTGTGCCAAATTTCATGAAGATCCGTTCAGCAGTTTAGGCTACAAACTCTAACCTAACTATCTAACCATCTATCCATCTAAATTAGCATTTAAAATATTCGTAAGATAAATTTTCGCATCATACTAATATTACTCGTATAAATGCGAAAGTTTAGATGGATGGATGGATGTTTGTTAGAGTTTGTAGCCTACGCTACTGAACGGATTCCGATGAAATTTGGTATAGATGTAGAGGATAGTGTGGAAGAACACATAGGCTATTTACTTTTTCTTGTTTGTATTTTTTTTATAAATTATCAGCTTTCGCCCGCAACTCTGTCCGCGTGGAATAAAAAAAAGCAAGTAACGTATATGTTCTTTCAGATTATGCTCTACATCTGTGCCAAATTTCATGAAGATCCGTTCAGCAGTTTAGGCTACAAACTCTAACCTAACTATCTAACCATCTATCCATCTAAATTAGCATTTAAAATATTCGTAAGATAAATTTTCGCATCATACTAATATTATAAATGGGAAAGTTTAGGTGGATGGATGGATGTTTGTTAGAGTTTGTAGCCTACGCTACTGAACGGATTCCGATGAAATTTGGTATAGATGTAGAGGATAGTGTGGAAGAACACATAGGCTATTTACTTTTCTTTTTTTTTAAATCCACGCGGACGGAGTCGCGAGCGAAAGCTAGTTTATAATATTAGTATAAAGTATAATTAAGCAGTGGAACTTTAAATTCCGTAGGTGACGGCTCTTGGAAGGGAATACACACACAATAAAGGGAACATTTGTATGCAAGCTAGTGCCAGCTACAGAAATGTTTGTATTTTTTTTATAAATTATCAGCTTTCGCCCGCAACTCTGTCCGCGTGGAATAAAAAAAAAAAAAAAAAAAAAAAAAAAAAAAAAAAAAAAAAAAAAAAAAAAAAAAAAAAAAAAAAAAAAAAAAAAAAAAAAAAAAAAAAAAAAAAAAAAAAAAAAAAAAAAAAACAAAATCTTCTCAAAAAAACAGTACACTAAAAAGTAACGAAATAATTACTTGAAAATAGTAAACCTCCCTTATTGTAGCTGTTATTATATTGTACAATTATCATTACTTTGATGTCGGTGTCAGCCGAGGTATATGCAGTGATATTTCTACGTAAGGTTTTCTACATTTTTACCATAACAATTGACAATTGAAAGTATAGTAACGTTTTTTAGTAATGACTGACACCGACTTTTAACTACGCCGTAGTCTTTGACTCCAAAAATCAAACAAAAAAATGGGACCCACCTGCAAGCACTACCTCTCGGATAAAAAAAGGATTTTCAAAATCGGTCTACCAGGGGCGGAGTTATGCCGTAACACACGTAAAAAAAAAAAAAAAACATACAGGCGAATTGAGTACCTCCTTCTTTTGGGAAGTCGGTCAAAAATAGAGCACCACCGGCTGCGGAATCTGAACTCAAGCAACCAGTGGTCAGGGCTCCAGAGATAGGAATCTCCTCACAATGCGTGCGGTTTCTGGAATTATTATTATTTTTATTTACATTTAAACTTTTTTTGTCGCCGTCTGGCTGGCGTTTATATATATAAATAAAATATTTTTTTGATATATCTACCAATAGATAAATATTTTATAGCATACGAAAAAAAAACATACTTAAATAATAAAGATGGGATACCCTCGGCAGGGGTGACCAGATGGCCGAGGGTTGGGGGGAAAGGGAGAGAAACCGTCGTTATTTATTTATTATTATTTATTTTACTAAACATTATATTCTCGTTGAAAAACGTTAAGTTTTTAGTCATTCAATCATTCAATCTTACTTCTTACTTCTTACTAATATTATAAATGCGAAAGTTTAGATGGATGGATGGATGTTTGTTAGAGTTTGTAACCTAAACGGCTAAACGGATTCCGATGAAATTAGGTATAGATGTAGAGGTTAGTCTGGAAGAACATATAGGCACTTTTGTTTTTTTTTTGAATTCCACGCGGACGGAGTCGCGGGCGAAAGCTAGTATATTATAAGTAGATATAGGGAGTATTCAAAATTATTTCTTTAAAGAGGGAGATATATTTGTCTTTATAACTACAAACTATACCAAATGTATTCTATATCCGTAACAAAGAGAGAATTTTCAAAAAAAAAATTACCAAGGTGACCTTACTCGCTCATATGTATTGTGATGGAACCATTTACGGTAATAATGATAATGGTAATCATTTTCATGTTCCGGTAATTTATTCCAGGATATTACCAAAGCGATATTTCCTTGTGTCAATCGGTTTAACCAATATCATTCGATTCCTTATATTAGTTTTCAAAAGACGTGTATTGAAAATAATTCAACAATGAAGATAATATTGGTGTTGTGCTTACTGGTAAATATCTTTCTTAACTATCAAAGGATTAATATTTTTTGCATATTCCTATTTTTAGCCACAAAACTGCTAAATTAGTTTAAAGTAATATTTAGCAAGAATTAATAATACTTGATTTACATAATGTATTTAAATATGTTGACTAATTTATTTTCATATTTGTTAGACCATAAAATGTTCTAGAGTTAAACTGAGTAGTCTCGCGACTGGTCACAAATGGCTGATTACAAGAAAACGCGGCCACGGAAAGAGGGTTTAAGCCCCTAAACTTCAATGGCCGATGATTCGATTGGGTTTTGTTCCAGATGCTGTCATCTGCATTCGCTTCTTCCCCAGATCTGGGAGTAGCGTACAGTAACCATGCGTTTAGTTTAGAGGTATGTTATACTTTTTAAATAACATAAATAGAATTAGGCTACGTAAGCAAAGAAAGCAAAAAAGACCCCAAATTTCGTCACGCGATTTTGAGCTAAACTATTTAACTACGTCGTAGTCTTTGACTCCAAAAATCAAACAAAAAAATGGGACCCACCTGCAAGCATTACTTTTCGGATAAAAAAAGAATTATCAAAATAGGTCCACTATTGGCGGAGTTGTGCCGTAACACACAAAAATAAAAAAACATACAGACGAATTGAGTACTTAGTAGTCTTTTGGGAAGTCGGTCAAAAATGATTCAATGAGCGATGATCTTTATCGTCACTTGGTCTACTGCGTTGTTGTAGTCTATGTGTATGTAGTGTATGAGTGCAAAATCTATATAGTTAGTGTGGTTGCGTTTTTATTAAAAGTGCTGTTTTTTTACAGTACAATTACCCGAATTCAAATCAGTCGTCGAAAGTAAGTATTTTTTTGTTTAGAAATAACGCTTAGGCAGGCTGCTTCTGTCGACTGCAGTTAAGGAACACTATACACGAACTATTTTTTTACGACTATTCGCAGCTGATTTATTAAAGCTTATTATTATAGTTGATTAGTTTTCGCCTGTGGCTCCGTCCGGAAATAAACAAAAACTTAGTAAGGGCTCTATGTATTCTTCCAGACTATCTCCTACATCTATGCCAAATTTTATCGAAATCCGTTCAGCAGTTTAGGCTACAAACTCTAACAAACATCCATCTAATTCGCTTTCATAATGTAAGTAAGATTACCCTTTAGAGCGTACGCACACCTGAAACTAAACTATCGCACAACTGTTTAGTCGCGCTTTGATTCCTATGACTTAATATGGATGTGCGCACACTACTCGATAATTGTTGTGCAACTACACAGTTGAATGGGCTGCGAAACAATCGACAATCAACATCGCACAACAGTTGTACGATAGTTTAATCAAAGGTGTGCGCCCGCTCTAAATAAATGTAAACATTATATGTGTCTTGCGTCATAATCTCCAAGATTGGGAGGCGGGTTGGTGATCGCAGATTTTCCATCATATCTCCCCCTTAATGACTACAATAGTCTTATTTTCCCTTTGCAGGGTGCTGAGACAGGCAGCAAGAAGCCTGGGAAATCGTAACCTCAGAAGTTCCGTGTCCACTCCAATATCAAGTGAAAATGTTTGTATGTCTTTAATAAACATCTCAAATTATTTTTGGTTTAGTTCTTTCCGTTAATTACAAATCTTTTGCGCTATTTTTCAAGTAAACAATTTTTTTAATTCAGACGAAATCGCGAGCAACAGCTAGTTTATTAGAAATAAATGAACGTCTTCAAGATATTTATTAACATTTCCGTAAAAAAAAGTAATAAAAAGCATGAATAGAACTTGATTGCAATTCCCTTTGAATCGCTTTTTAAAAAGGATCAGTAGTGTAACGAGATTTCATGGTATTTCTTAGAGTCTTCGCACACCTGGAACTAAACTATCGCACAACTGTTTAGTGTCGCTTATATTCCTATGATTTCATTTGGAGGTGCGGACACTACTCGATGTTTAGTTGTTTAAGTTAAGGTAATCAGAGTTTAAGTTTAGTAACATTTTTTTTTTAAATTCCTTCAACAGTTTTTTTATTTAAATAACATTATTTAAGTAAACTATCCAATTAAATCATACGTTTTACTTCATACTAACTATACTATTAATATTTACTATATATTTATGTTTAATATTACAAAAGCGAAAGTTCATATGGATGGATGGCTGTTTGTTAGAGTTTATAGCCTAAACTGCTGAACGGATCTCAATGGAATTTGGTATAGATGTAGAGCATAGTCTGGAAGAACACATAGGCTACTTACTTTTTTTTAGAAAAATAAGCTAGTTAAAAAAGGACTATCTTTTCCTATAAAAGACTAGAAGGGAACTCATTTCGGTCTGGCAATACGAGATTCTGAAAATATAGATTTTATACAAATTAATAACTCGTTTCTAATAAAAACAAAAGCTACCCGCATTAAGGGGATTAAAACAACTGGATAATATAAATAACTTACTAATACGAAAAGTTTTTTTTAATGAATATTAATATTTTGCATCGCTCAGACGTGGGCAAGAGTTTGTTTGTTTTCGTTAATTATTAAAACGTTCATCCAACCATTATTCGTTCTTTAACCAAGGACTTTCTATCTATAAAGGGTAATATACACTGTAAATTAAATGAAAGAACCTTTTGTGTAATAAAGGCGGGTACACATGCCAGTAAAAAAACTACTATGAATCCCAGTTCACGAGAACTCACATATCAGTCTAAATTCGTAGACTCTCGTCTTCATCACCAGCTCACTATACATCCCCACTGAGGGGCTTGGAGCCTACCCTAAGTAAAGATGACTACTCCATAGTCAACCACGCTGGCCCACTGCGGGTTGACTTCACACATATCTTTGAATTTCTTCGCCGATATGTGCATGACAATGTTTTCCTTCAACGTAAGAACGTCGAATCGAAAATCACATTGGTATGACGGAATTCAAACCCAAGACCTAAGGTTAGAAGTGTCTTAACCACTGAGCCACCGACGCTCTTAACTTTCTAGAAACAGTCACTAAAACAAATGGTGTGTCATCTAGTTGTATGCCAATTACATGACAATTAGCGTCGTATACACATGCTTGTAATTAACACGTACAAGTATAGGCTTCTGGATGTATTCCCGCCTTAAGAGTTACAAAATTTGACAGCAACAGACCAGTTATGATTTTTGTTATTATATCGAACTAAATTTAGGACCAATATACGAACTTAGAACGTCGATGGCTCAGAGGTTTGAGCACTTGACTTGTAATCTACAGGTCCTGGGTTCGAATCCTAATTTGATTTTCGCATTCCATATGTACATAATTTACTTGACGTTCTTACGGTAAAGGAAAACATCGTGATGAAACCTGCATATATTGGCGAAGAAATTCAAAGATATGTGTGAAGTCAACCAACCCGCAGTGCAGCGTGGTTGACTGGCCTAGTCACCCCTTACTTAGGGTAGGCTCCGAGCCCCTCGGACATATAGTGTGCTGATGAAGATACGAACCTAAGTTCGACCTAAGTCGATAGGCAATAAATACAGCCCTAAGGGGGACCCTGTCTTAAAATTGCCTTAATTTGGAAAACTAAATATAAGCTACAGTGTTTTCTGTATCCACATTAGACTGAAGGTTTATTTCCATTTTATGTTTATGTTCTAGGGTGGTTTTTTATTTTTTTATGTGTTTATTATTCTGACTGCTTCAATGCGTAAGTAATAGAGTAGACCATAATAAATTAATTTTGACTTTGCATTTCCCGTAATAAGTTCCACGTGCTCGATTGAAAGCAGTTCTTTTCTAATAAAATGAAGCCTAGGCAGTATTTTAAATATAAAGAGTAGAAATATATCTTAAAGCTTTGAAGGGCAATATAATTTATTATTTAATTTAACGGAATTAACTTATTGGATAGTTTTCAAAGATCGTAGAGTTCAAAATATAAGTTACTCGTGTATTTGAAATGAACAGAAATTGTACAATTATGGTCTTTCGTGCATTTATATAACTTAATTTTTTTTTATATTATAAGGTGGCAAACGAGCAAGCGGCCACCTGATTCCGCAGAAATGGCGAAGCGACCGCTGCCCATAGACATCCGCAATTACAGATGCGTTGCCTACCCTTAACCGACGGAGGAGGAGACGGACATAAAGAGGATATTTCCCCTTCCTATGCGTCTCCTCCACCATCATATTCTCTTTTCCTTCCCTTCCTTTCCTATCAAGAAAAGGGGTGGAAAGGGAAAGGGACAAAATTAGGCCTCCGGCACCACACTTATCAGACGAAACGCAGAATTGCTCCCACTTCACGCCTGTTTTCTGTGTGGTCGTGGTATTACACCGGGCGAGCCGACCCATTCGTGCGAAGATGTTAAAGCGGGCTCTACCACTGTTATTATCTACCATTGTATTACTTAATTAGTTTAATAACTTTCATGTATGCTTAAATTAATCAAAATGTATACAAATGTATCATATCGTAGATAACCTTTCGGCTTTTAATATATGGCATGTTATTTCTAAATTTAATGATGCGAAAAGTATGTCAGAAAGATACAAAATTAACTCACGCCCGTATTCTAGAGTGGTGGGCAGAGATTACGAAGTTACACTGGCGCACCTAAATTGCTAGAATATTTTTTTATAACAGACTTTCGCCAGAGACTCCATTCGCGTGGAATTAAAAAACAAAAGTATGTGTTCTTCCAGACTATCATCTACATCTATGCCAAATATCATCAAGATCCGTTCAGCAGTTTAGGCTACAAACTCTAGCAAACATCCATCCATCATTTATTATATTAGTAAGACAACTCAGTAATAATGTAGCTTTCTAATGACGAAATATTTTTTTAAATCGGTTTGGAAGTTTTTGAGTTTATTTGTTACATACAGAAATACAATTTTTTTCCTCTCTATAATATTAGTTGTAGAATTTTTTTTTGTTTAGTGAGTTAATTCATCCCAAGTAATTAATTATTTTGTGCCATGTTTTCTTTTTTTCTTAATTCTATTGTGTTATTAAGGAGTGAGTGTTAATTGTTTTTATTTATTTTTTAAAAGTATATTAATTATTAATAAGTACATAAATGAATATGTTAATCACGTTTCTATTTAGTGTAAAAATACCTAATAATAATTTCCGTAACATTAAAAGCTACAACTCTGAAAAGTGGCTTACAAAAGTCGTAATTGAACTTTGCTTGGAACGTTTTTCGAGGAAAATGTCATTGCGTTAGTTGTGGCCAGGTGTCCGCAGGGTGTGGAGGGGCAGTGGGAGGGGTCCTGGTGGGAGGGAACACGGGACATATAAGGCAGGCTCTTACGGCGGATACTGCAGAACCAGCCTCGGTGTTGCACAAACCTCGAGATAGACAGGTATGTTTTGTAAATGTAGGATTTTTTTATCTTTTTGAGGTTTATTTTTTATTTGAATTGTCGATGTGTATATTATTAATACATTTTAACTAGACGAATAAGATAAAAGTTAAAGGTGTAAGTGTAATTTAAAACGGCTTTCAAATTTATTTAACAAAAAACCGGAAAAATAACCAATTCACTCAATTAAATTAGTTTAGTTAGATTTCGACTATTCAATAGATTTTTAAAATGAAATTAGAATTCTATGCGTAATAAGCGAGTCTTGAAAACCACTTATAGTTCTAGAATTTAACAAAAAAAAAAAACTAAAGCCGAAAAAAAATCTAATAGTATTGGAAAATAATTATATGGTTTATACAGCGCGTTGAAATCTTTTGCAGTACAATTGTAGTCCATTTATTTAATTGATAAATAAAATTTTAATTACATGAACTATAATGTTTTTTTAACACATTAAAAGGATTTACTATTAAAAATCTATACGAAAACTTAATCACTAGCTGTGACTCGCGACTCTGCCCACGTGAAATTAAAAAATATTGCCTATGTTACTTATGATAACGTAGCTTTTTAATGGTGAAAGAATTTTTGAAATCGGCCCATTAGTTATCGAGTTATTTCAATACATACAAAAATACAAATCTTGCCTCTTTATAATATTAGTATAAAGTTAAAATTAGTATAAAGAGAGCTTGACGGTTATGAAATAACCTTAGCATTATTTCACGTTTTAAATTACAAAATAATTTATAAGATTAACAAAAAAATTTTACATAGTTGACTAAAAAATACTTAACACCATAACCTATAAAATAACCTAATTTGTTGAAAATCATTGACTATTTTTCTTACAAATCCTGCCGAGATATTAAGAGCCTGTCCCACCACTGGCTCATAGAGACTCAGATAGCTTAAAAATAACGTCACAGTCAGATAACACAACAAAATCCGATATTTCCATCATATATTTTACACGTTGGATTGTTATCAGATAATTTATAATTTGGTAGGACAGGCCCCTAAAATTCTAATTGGATTAACACTTAAAATCCTACAAATTGAGTCAAATTTTATTTATGTACAATATAAAACAAAAGTTCATATTTTAATTGTCAATTTTCTATGTCTTTCATTGAATAATCTAAACAATAGATAGCCATTGTAACTCATAGATAACCGATCGCGGTCGAAAATCTAATAATGATGAAATCAGTGTAATCAGTACTTGTCAACTTAAGTGAGCGTTAAGTAAGGCCGCGTTGTAACTTAGTTTAATTAAACATATCGCTTATCGCTGATAGTAATGTCAAGTTAAAATATACTACGGTCTAGTGCTAATCTTACTAACATTATAAATACGAAAGTTTAGATTGAAGTTTGTAGCCTAAACTACTGAACGGATCTCGATAAAAGGTTGTAGATGTAGAGGATAATCAGGAAGAATATATAGCTTGTTTTTCTCAGACTATCCTCTACATCTATACTAAATTTCATCGAAATTAGTTTAGCAGTTTAGGCTACAAACTCTAACAAACATCCATCCATCTAAACTTTCGCATTTACGAGTATAATATTTGTAAGATTATTAAAATGTCGTAGAATATCGTATACAAATATTGTAAGACCGTTTCGTTGTAATAAAAATATTGTTTCATTTACTTTAAAACGATAGCTTTATCACGAACGTTAGTTTTATCTAGACTTTAATATTAAAAGAAGATTTATTTGCTATTGCGTCAAGTGACAAAAGTCTTTAGCTAAGAATTCAGTCTTCAATGAGGATAATTTGTTTAGTCCTTAACGAGGAAAGCTGGCGACTACTGCTGAAGAAAACTAAGCCTTACTTCTTTATAATAAGGTTTAAATACCTTCGTTTAATCATTGTTAGTACGGTAATAAAGTGGTATAGGATTTTTCCGTAAGCTTCGCCGGTCGACTTCCTTCCGTTTGCAGCTTCCTTACTTGTTTCCTGATTACAGATCCTTTTTTAAACCTCTTAAACTTAAAAAGAAATATTCAAGTCATCTTAATATGATAAACGGATAACAGGGGTACACCTTTCACGAAACTATCGCACAACTGTTGTGCGATTGTCGATTGTTTCGCAGCCAATTCAACTGTTTAGTTACACAATTAACAATCGAGTATGCGCATGTCCATATAAGCTTATAGGAATAAAAGCGAGACTAAACATTTGTGCTATAGTTTAGTTTCAGGTCTGCGCAAGATCTTAATCTATAAGTGATCCGTAGATTTAAAAAAATCATAACATTTCCAATGGCGTAAGAATAATTTAAATCGGTTCAATAATTTCGGAGCCTATTCAATGCAATCAAATCTTTCCTCTTTATAATATTAGTATCGATTATTTCATAAATAATTGTTCTAATTGAATTAATTTAGTTAAAAAATGTTGTTTTGTTTGCTTAGGTTATTTCTCGTAGAATAATATGCTAATCATAAACACGCAGGAAAGTTAAAGTAAAAGTTCAGGTACGGACCGCTATATTATTTTCATTTAATTTTCAATTAGATGTACATTATAAAAACAATTCCAAACTATCCTCTACATCTATACCAAATTTCATCGAGATTCTTTGAGCTGTTAGGCTACAAACATCCAACCATTCAAACTTTCGCATTTATGATGTTAGTAAGATTCGAGACGTACATATTTAGATATTTATTGTGATTCCTAGAACAACTCAACATTCTGTACTGTGTTAGAGCATTTATATAAATAGTTCAATACACAGGAGCATTTTTAACTAACTTTTACTATTCCATTTATTTAGTGGTCGGTATTAGGTGATGCATAAACGGTATTAGGTGCACACCCTATCAGTTGGGTCGGTCATAGGGATATGGCCCCTTTTTCTTTTATTTAATTTTTAATCTTTTCTAAAAAGATCGATAAATTCACTACTCGAAAAAATTATTTTCATTGGACATCAATCGAATATCATGCTTATTTTTTGGACATCAATCCGAACAATGCTTAAACTGGCGGTAATAGGTGCGTTTACGTTACTAAACAAATTTGTACAACTTATCCCTTTACTAGTATTTTCCTTAACCAAATGCTAATTAAGTTAAAACAGTTTCGCTATCAAAGGTATGTTTTATTTGTAAACGAAAAGTTTTTAACATAATTATATTACAATATACTGGTTTGTGTATAAATTGAAGCACGTGTTATAATTGTTGAGAAATTACGTTTTACAATATTTCGTCGACTAATCACGTCGTATGGGACACCAATATTAAATTAAAAACTTTTGAAACACCTCGAAAATTTTAATTAATAAAGCTCAATACATACGTTTATATCTAACTGAACAGTCGAACTGACCACTTATAGTCTGATATATTTGTCTAAACACAATGCTTAGAGCAGGCGCACACTTTTGACTAAACTGTCGCACAACTGTCATGCGATTGTCGATTGTTTCGCAGCTAATTCAACAGTTTAGTTGCACAACTAAAAATTGAGTAGTATGCTCACTATATAAGCTCTTAGGAATCAAAGCTCGACTACAGTTGTGCGATAGTTTAGTCAAAGGTGTGAGCTCGCTCTGAAACTGAATAGTTTTTTTTAATCAACATCTACAGACTCTTTGTCCGTAATCTTTTTTGCGCAGTTTATACCTCTTTTTTATTTTTTTTTGTTGCGTAATCCTTGTTACATTAATGAGTTCCTTTTTTATTATATGTATTGAAACTCAACAATTCGATTCTTCAATTAAAACTGTCTAAACATCCATATAGCGCCACTTTTAATTAGCGGCAAAAAAATAAATTGTTATGAATATTTCAGGAAACAATTGCTAGTAAAAGTATTGCACGCAGTGTGTGGTGCTTCTTACAGCGGGTAGTGAAGCGACAGCGGGATGTGGCGGTGCGCGTGCGCATTGGCGCTGCTGTGCGCGGCACTCGCGCGCACTCATACCTTTAAACGTGCTGAATGTAAGGACGGTATTTTTATTTTATTTTATTTTATTTTATTTTATTTTATTTTATTTTATTTTATTTTATTTTATTTTATTTTATTTTATTTTATTTTATTTTATTTTTAATCTTTTCTAAAAAGATCGATAAATTCACTACTCGAAAAAATTATTTTCATTTAATTTTCAATTAGATGTACATTATAAAACAATTCCAAACTATCCTCTACATCTATACCAAATTTCATCGAGATTCTTTGAGCTGTTAGGCTACAAACATCCAACCATTCAAATTTTCGCATTTATAATATTAGTAAGATTTATTTTATGTATTTCCCGCTGCCAGTGGCGACTGCTCCCTTCGTGCTGGGTTCTCGCTACGGCCGTTCCTCTCCACGGATGATCGCACCACGTAACGACAGGTGACATTCCTATGTTATCAGATATACTGAAAATTTAGTTAAAACGCTCTTGTAGCGACGCAGGTTGATAGACTTCGTGAAAAATCTGATATTAAATATGTAATACGAAGACATATGTATGCCAGAAACTGGCATGTGTAAACTCATTGTTCCAGTAACAGGCAAGCCAGTTACTACCATTTTACTGTCATGTGTATATCCACCTTATTTGCTATCTTTAACTTGAAGTATAACTTAGTGTAATAGCTTTAATTGTTTATGTAGAAAGACAATTTAAAAAACTAGTTACTACGAAATCCGTAGCACCTTGTCTATAGATCTCTTATCTTCACAGGTTCTTTATGGGCAGTAGATACGGCAAGCGGTCGGAAATAGCCCGCACTCTGACCCCGCACGATGTGACATGGCGTGACGTGTCACAAGATGTAACGTCGAACGATGGAACATGGCAAGATGTAACGTGGCAGAAATTGGCACATTTATGTGAACTGCAAGTGTTCGCACCGCTCTGCTCGCGACAACATTTGTCTAAACTTCTATATAATAGGTATGTTATATACAGTTTTAAGGATTGATAAAAGTTGACTTTAAAAATTGTTGAATATTTGAAGACATGAGACATCTTGTATTATTTACTAGTGTTGTTACAAGAGCTATATTTATTACCGTAACATTTCAAAATAGCTTCCGACCGCGATCCACCCGCGTGATATAAAAAAAAAGCAAGTAGCCTATGTGTTCTTCCAGACTATCCTCTACGTCTATGCCAAATTTCATCGAGATCCGTTCAGCCGTTTAAGCTACAAACTCTAATAAACATCCATCTATCCATCCATCCAACTTTCACATTTATAATGCTGTTAGTAAGATTGAATAAAGTAAAATTTCCATCCAAGCAAACTTTAGACTGACAACAACTAACTGTGAGAGGAATTTCAATCAGTTCTTCGGAGTTTTCCTTCTAGAAAGTGATACACATATAAATTTATTAACTCTTGTTACAGAATAGACCAAGAACTAGCGGAGAAAATGGACTACAAAGATTAATTGCATCGCAAACACGACTCACATCGCACACCGTACACATTGGAACTGAATTAAATATTATAATTATTCTATAGATAATTACTTTCTAGAAGGTGATAGAACGGACAGACAGGATTAAATATTATATATATTATCCTTTTTGTACCTTTTCATTTTATAAACCCAATATGTAATGTATAAACGAAACAGGTTAAGGCTGGTAACCTGATTCGTGTCAATTAATGTATAAACCATAAAACTCTGATTCTTTATTTGTCTCTGTCTTTTAATAGAGAATGAGTGAAAGAGAGTATTTTACAAGTTTCATAACCAATTTATAGATTGATGCTAGTCACATAATTATTGTATTTATTAATTATATTGCTTCTGAAAATAAATGGTAATAAAAACTGATATTTTGTTTTGTGGAACTTCCTGCATTCATTCAAAAAGTACATATAAACTGAAGGACTTCTAAGCAAAGAGGGTGATCAACTTATATGAGACGGAAATTTGCCTGATTTGGGCAGTCATTTCAACCAATGTGCTAAGATACTTTGATTTAGAGTTCATCATTACTAAGATGTTATTAAAATTAACCTGAAGGTCACAGAAAATTATTAAGAGAGTAAACTATTTAGCAGTTAGGACTCGCACTAGGTGCTCAAGGGTTTCTAAATGACGCTGCCTATTCTATAATAATTACCTTCGGCGATATACAGCTCGCCAACTCAGAGACAATTATTCTCGCACTGTTCTGATCACGGGTTATTCCCAACCGTCACCCCGCTCTGTCCCCACATGGGGACAGATCCCTGATCGCAACTTTCTACAGACGAAGTACTAACAAATATGACGTAAATTGGGTTCTATTGTTTACTCCTTTGGGCTCCAACAACTAAAGTAACCATTACCCTTTTATTCTTGCTTACTTGGTCAACATACGTAATTCAATTAGCACTTGCTTGGTAAAGTTAGCCTTTCTAAAATGTCTTAAATGTTTCGACCAGGGGATCTCTGTCTATAATTACTATGTGTGTTGTTAATAGCAATGTATTGTTTAGTCAGAGTAAATAAGGAAACATTTCTACAATTGGCTATAAGATATTTGTATATAGTATATTTGGAAGCAAGAAATTATCCCTTAAAGTTTGTCCTGCCCTCTGGCGGCGACGGTCTACAAACATTCAATGGAAATATTTAAGCAAAGGACAAACTCTTTAACGCGGCAGACACTCACACCGTAGCGAAGTAACTTACAAAAAAAAAACAAAGTTTTTATTAACAAATTTAATTTCGGATTCTCCTATCTGCGTATAATATTTTTTTTTGACAAAGTTATCTACTTTAAATGCCTAATTATAAAATGAATTGTTTTTTCCTATGTAAAGATAATTACTGTAATATTTATGATTTTTTTTATTAAGCTTATTTTAGTATAGTAACGAATAATTTAATTATTAATAATTATATTAACCTATACAGAAGATAGTATATCATACTAATATTATAAATGCGAAACTTTAGATGGATGGATGGATGTTTGTTAGAGTTTGTAGCCTGAACAGCAGAACGGATTTCGAAGAAATTTGGTTTAGATGTAGAGGATAGTCTGGATGAATACATAGGCTACCATCTTTTGTTTTTTTTAATTCCACGAGGACGGAGCCGCGGGCGAAAGATAGTAGAATAAAAACCCAATTTCTTAGAAATAACGGTGAAAATGACGCCCTGTCTATCTCCCTTGGGCGTTTGTATAGTCACATAAAACAATAACAGTCCCATCTATTTGTGATTTGAGTGTCTATTTTATTGGCACAAATTAAATAAAAATCTACGTTAAAAAAACATTGAAATTTCACGATACAATCAAATATAAATAAAGTTAATTGTTTATGCTTTAACTTAAATAGAAAGTCATTACGTTTACGAACATTTGATTTTACGTTAAAAACTAAGAACCCCTTCAGACTAGACTTTCATATACTTTGACAAAAGTATCGCACAACTGTTTAGTCTCGCTTTGATTACTATGAGTTTATATGGAGTTGCGCACACTACTCGATGTTTAGTTGTGCAACTATGTATCTAGAGAAATCCACTACCAGGGAAGTTATATAATTTTGTTCAAACAATTTTTTAATTTTTTTTATAGTATAAGTTGGCAAACGAACAAGCGGCCACCTCAATCCGCCAAAAAAGCGAAGCGACCGCTGTCCATAGACATCCGCAATTGCAGATGCGTTGCCTACCCTTAATCGACGAAGGGAACGCACATAAAGAGGATGTTTCCCCTTCCTATGCGTCTCCTCCACCGTCAAATCCACTTTTCCATCTCATCCTTTCCTCTTAAGAAAAGGGTGGAAAGGGAAAGGGACTAAAATTAGGCCTAAAGGGAAAGGTAGGTACTAATATTTAGTACATCTTTCGTGTTTTTGTTAACGTTGATTATGTCCGTATTTTGTTCTATCCCATGTTACATGTCAAGATATATTAGATCTTTTATATATAAGTGTCACAAGCAGTGTGGTAAGAGATCGTTCATAGTAACATATCGTCTGCGATCGTATTGTAGTCAGAACACAGGTGATCTTCCACTTATTACGTGATAAGTAGTGTAGAAATATAGCACGAAAATGACTTCGACCTTTCTGAAGTTAATAATAAAATTGGTCTGTTTTGATAACAACCGTATACTTATTGGTAGTTTTACTAGCTGTTGGCCGCGACTTCTCCCGCTTGAAATTAAAAAGTAATAAAAAATATAGCCTATGTTACTGATAACGTAGCTTTTTAATGGTGAAATTTTGAAATCGGTCCAATAGTTTTTGAAATATTTCAATACAAAAATACAAATCTTTCTTCTTTATAATATTAGCATAAATTGAAAACAACTTGGAAATTAGATTGTATTCTTTTAAACTATATTATAGAGGTTAAATTTCATCGAGAACCATTCAGCAGTTTAGGCTACAAACTCTAACAAACATCCATCTATCCATCCAAACATTCACATTAATAAAAATAAGATTATTAAGCCTATATTAAATGATTTTTCATTAGATTTGAATCCAGTTTAGTCGTTATTGGTTATTTAATTCAGTTGCTGCAATTTTCTGTACTTTTATACGTTTGTCTTATTATTATATTAAGCCTTGCATACGCATATTTTTAGTATTATTTAGTTCCACGAGATCGTTTAAACTCTTTGTAGAGACGTGTTTTAGTGCCGCAGGGAGATGTAGGAGATTGCTTGTAAATCCATTTTGCCGTCACATTGTGCGAACTACGCGTCTCTTACGACACATTTTAAACACGATTGTCTTGAAAGTCTCATTTAAATTTATATGAACCTAACTCTTTGTAGATATTTCTGGATGATTTATAACATAACGCTGCAGCACAGCGGGGTAGGTACATTACAAAATGATGTTATAATATTTACTGTAATCTTACTAATATTATAAATGCGAAATTTAAATGGATGGATGTTTGAGTTTGTAGCCTAAACTGCTGAACGGATTTCGGTTAAATTTGGTATAGATGTAGAGGATAGTCTGGAAGAACACATAGGCTACACACGTTTGTTTTTTTTAATTCCACGCGGACGGAGTTGCGGGTGAAAGCTAGTAGGTAATAACAGTAAATGTTTTAACACTGTTTTCTTTAGGTGCTTTAATTTTGGGTATTGTTTAGGGTTGGAATAAAAACAATTCATCAGATACTATAAATTTAATAGTCATTTTCTATTTTAAACATTAATAACAAAGTTTTGGTTCGAAAAATAATTTTATATGTTGATTACAAACTATTGTAAGTAAATATTTACTTTTAATAATGACAGAATTAACTGTGATTAACTTAAACGGGCACTTTCAAGTTGGAAATAAATAAAAGCTGTGATTTCCAGGAAAAGCTATCTATTTATACAGATCAATGGCCCAATACACTTAAATTTGTGCCGCCAATATATCGATGGTCTATACGTAGAGTACCGTAAGTCAAAATTTTGAGATTTGCATCATTTTTATGTTTTTCAATTTAAATTCTACGTAAATATGAAATTAACGTTAAAAAGAACTTTATAAACAGAAAAACTTTCAGGTGTAATGCGTTATAATTAATAATATCAATGTTTAAAGTATTATTTTGAAAAATTTGCGTTTCAAACTTACTGTAGTTTACGTAGGAGCCATCGATATATGAAAACTTAACATCCAATTATAACTAATAGGTACTTTTAATTTTGTATCCTAAAAAATCAACAACTTGTAAAAAAATAACATCAAACGAAACAATTTTACTTCAGTAATACTTAAGTAATAAGACATATCTAAGTTAGAGATTCTATTTTCTATACCAAAAATGATTTTACAATTGTATTGAAATTATAAGTATTTTAAACTAACAACCAAGGCTTTATATTATAGTAAATATGTAACAATATTGAAAACATAACACAGAATATTTACAAACAGACAAAAAAAAATCAAATTTTACATATTTTTGAATTTTCAGATATGTGCAGACATCACAATGTTTTCTTTTACAGTAAAAACTTCTGATAAATGTATGAAAAAAACATTACGATGGCCCTAACGTAAAATATCGTAAGCCACAATATAGCGATTTAAACATTGTTTTATATTTTTCAAATTCACTTAATAAATAACTTCTGTGTAGATTTAAATGTAAAATTAGAAATGTTTTGGTTGTTTATATGTAAATATTTGATACGTCTTAATAGTATTAATGATTAAAATTCGTCTTGCAAAATTTGAGTTTTAAACTTACGATATTTTACGTAGGAACCATTGGTTGACTGAGATCGAACCTGGACTTAAAAATAACTTTTTACAGGTCTAACAACTGCGAAATCGACGCTTTTACAATACTATATCATCATCATCATCTCCTTATCCTACTCCCGTAGTGGCGCAACAGGTTTTTGTCCTCCAAATAACTCTATCATACGTCATCTGTCATCACTCCCTTTTTGATCATGTCACCTTTTACACAATCCATCCATCTCTTTGTAGGTCTACCTCTAGTTATTTATATATATCTATTTTACATTACTATAGTTTAATATACAAAAAAAACTTTAACCTTGAATATCTTATTTATTCTACTTGATAACTTCAACTCGTATTATCTAAGTGTAAAAACGTAATATCTTATAACACACATAAAAAAAAATAAAAAAAAAATACACAGACGAATTGAGTACGTCCTTCTTTTGGGAAGTCGGTCAAAAATATACACAATTGTTAAAGTTCACTTCACTATAAGGGTTGGTGTCTATTGTCAATATCACTTAACACTTAGAATGTCTACTTCGTGGCCCAATAAATGAATTCTTTAGGTTATTTAATGATTGTAAGGAATCAAAGTGAGTTACATCTTTGGGTAACAACTTGAGGGGCGCGTCCTCTAAAACTAAATTATGGAACTCATCGAAACTCGACAATGCTGTTATTACCTGGTAAAAAAAGAAATTATAGAGAAGATTTTCTTACAAATATTTTAATTATTATATAATATTTACTGTCAGTTATGGCTATATACAAGGATTTTAAGTTTATTGACATTAACAGGGCGCCTGCTATAGTTACCAGTAAAAAAAATTCCCAACTTTCGGTATTCTCCCATACTAAAAACCCAACTATAAGCAAATTTTTATATAAATGGCAACATTCCGCGCAGTTGCCGCTCCCTTATTGGTCAAAATGCTTTCAAAATGACATTGTTAGTTTATAAAATTGCCTGATCCTTGTAGGTTTATAATTTGTGAAAGAAAAAAATAAAAAAAAAAAAAAAAACAGTTTTGTTGGTTTTTGTTTGTGTTGACGAAGTGAATAAAATGAGGTGAATGAATAATTAAAGAAATCCATTTTAGGTAAATAAGTCTGTACTTTTGCTATTTGTGTTCATAAACTAAATAAGACAAAACTTTACTAGCTAATAAAGAAAAAATATATCCTATATAATGTCAGTCACACATTTAACTAAAAATTACCCTGAAAATATAACTTACCTTAGCATATTTCAAGGGTTCTTCACACACTTTCATATACAACCTATCTTGTAAACAAACTCGACTCGGTGCTACGAAATTGTCTGATATTTTCGTCATTTTGGCGAAAGATTTCACTTTAATCCTAGATGTTTCTTGTGTCATATCTTTGTCATTTACATATGTACTATTGTTTATATTTTTATTATTAACAACTGATTTAACCCATTTAGCAAACGGCGTATTCCCGTTAGCGGATTCTTCATATATTTGTAAAGTAGGCGGATTATAAACTGCGGTCCCGTTGTTTTCTTCAGGAAATATGATTCTAAAAAAAATAAAAATAAACTCTTTTCTTATAAGAAAAGGGGAAATCTATTATCAATGACCACGGAAGATCAGCACTTGTGCTGAGTGGCTTTATAATAAATAAATATCCTCTTTATGTGTGGGAGACTGTTTTCTATAAATTAAAGGTATATCTAGGTAGACTATACTAGCGGTTGTTAGTGACTTCGTCCACGTGAAATTAAGAAATAATTAAAAACTTATTTAGGCACTTATCATACTAATATTATAACTAATATTATAAATGCGAAAGTTTAGATAGATAGATGTTTGTTAGAGTTTGTAGCCAAAACGGCTGAACGGATTTCGATGAAATTTGGTATAGATGTAGAAGATAGTTTGGAAGAACACATAGGCTATTCACTTTTGTTTTTTTTAATTCCACGCGGACGAAGTCGCGGGCGAAAGCTAGTATTATAAAACTTTAATTTGTTGTTTACATTTGTCAAAACAATTGCAAATGTCATAATTACCGTTACCATAACCTTGCTTCCTTAATGTTGGCAACATGTAGTTTCTAGTTCCTTTCCCACATGTTTTTTTTTTCAATGTATTTACCCCCTAAGTTTTAGCGTGATATAGCCTAAAGCTAGTCGTAATGTAGGGATTTTTTTTAAAGAAAGAATTATTCAAATATGGTGTGATTGCTAACATCCTACGCCACGAAGTAGTGTGTGTTTATCTATACTATTATAATAAAGCGTAAACACACACTTTTTGTTGTCTAAGATGTCAGCAATTACAGCATATTTTTGAATAATTGTTCTTTTAATAAAAAGCCCTACACTTACGTCACGCTATATATTTTCACGCGATTAAACTTAGGTGGTAAATATTTTGGATAAAACCCCTAATGTGGGAAAGAGACCATAAGTTGCTGCCAACATCAAGAAAGCAAGATTGCTAAGGTTTGTCATGTCATGTCATTTTGACATTTGCAATTGATAATTTGACAAATGTAAACAATAAAATAAAATTTTCATAATTTCATGCGGATGAAGCCGCACGAGAACATAAACCAGAAAGTGTTAAGAGTGAATGTGGATGGCTACAAAGGAAGAGGAAGACCGAAGAAAGTATGGATGGATTGTGTGAAAGATATGCTTAAGAAAGGAGTGGATTCAGATATGACGGCTGATAGAGATGTATGGAGCAGCACATACTGTGCCGACCCTCCGTAAGGGATAAGGGCAAGTTGATGATGATGATGAAGCCGCACGAGAACAGCTAGTTTATATTAGTATATTACCTAGTTTTGACTTGTATAGGCAGGCTGCAGTAGACGGGCGTGTCACACGCATAGTCCGTTAATGTTACTATACTTTGACCCGCGTTCATCGTCCATATTGGTTTCGATGAATTCACTTGCAAAATAACCAGTTCATTGTCACTTTTACCTTGAACCCATATCTCCAATGGCACCCATGGCATTAATTGCAACTGATGTGTTTCAATTTCTATTATAGGAAAAGCGAGCATACGTTACTAACGGAGTGCCCTTAGGGTTGATTCAACTCTAAGGGTAGGCTGATAGTTTAGTTAAATATTAACCCTTAAATGCATATTGTTGCCAAAACTACAAACAAAAGTATAGTTTTTATTGAAACCAAGATTGTTTTTTTAAATTATTTTTCCCTTAATCTGTGACTCAAAACATACTGAAATATTAATAATTAAATGAAAAAGGCATTTAAGGGTTAAAACAAGATTTTTTTTAATTCTAATTTAACCTAAAAGTGCTAGATAAAATTTCATTAACAAATAGTTTGTAAATAAGTGGTCAAATAAATCAATCTAAATAACACTAGTTGTTGCTCACGATTTCGTCTATGTGAAATTTAAAAAGTAGTAAAAAACATAGCCTAAGTTACTCAGCGACAACGTAGCTTTCTAATAAAAAAATAACTCCAGTAGTTTTTGAGTTATTTCAATACGTACAAAAATCCAAAAATACAAATCTTTCCTCTTTATAATATTAGTATAGATAGAGTCGGTATTTGTTACAAATTTCGTATCCTGAAACTGTTTTTAATATTTTTCTAGTGCTTAATAGTTATAGACTAACCTGGTGTGCTATTAGGTACTATCATCCTTTGTATATGATCAGCAGGGTTGGCAGTAACAGAGGCGTTCACTATTTTAACATTGGACAACAACAATGGCATGTTTTCGTTCATTAATTCTGATTGTGGGATAATCACAAAACGTCGACCTGAAAATTAACACTAGCTGTTGCTCGCGAATTCGTCCGCGAGAAATTAAAAAAAATAGCCTATGTTACTTACCGATTACATAGCTTTTTAATTATGAAAGAATTGAAATCGGTCCAGTAGTTTTTGAGTTATTTCAATAAATACAAAAATACAAATCTTTCCTCTTTATAATATTAGTATAAGAATAGATATATAGACAAACGATCCCCCAGGCTTCGCTCGGATGGCAAAAATACAGTCTATTTTCCGTCTTCTCCATCCATTCTTCATCCAAATACTTCTAATGCCCCGTATTTTGATGGATAAAAAACAATTTTACCTAATAATAAGTTCTAAACGTCTCAAAAACCCACAAAATCACTTGAAATTTAAGCTTTCACGGTTTTATTAAATTAGACAAAGAAATTAACATTTTTACTAGAAAAGAACTATCGCCTAATAGACTGACCTCTAAATGACCTCTTACCTGCAGATTTCTGTACAACGATCTGTTTGCCAGCCAAACTGACAGACATTTTGTTAACTTGCTGTAAATTCTGACTACCCACATCAGTTTGCAACTTAGTTAATGTTGCTAAATCCGAATTAGAATTATTATTTTCCAACAAAATCGGTGATATCACATTCTGTGGATTCATTTGGTTTGTCTCTGCTAATGAGAATACGTTTGTTATTATCGGTGTGTTAACACTTTCAAGCGTGTCATCGAATTCTGTTAAATCGATTACTGGATTACTAGTTGATTCTTTAGTTATTTTTGTATTAGAGATTTTATTCGTTTCATTCAAAGTATTTGATTTTCCTTCAGCTGGTTTCGGTGCTATATTTGGTAATTGGAAATATATCTTGTTCAAATTCTTCTGTCTGTGCCATTCTTCTAGAGGATTGTTAGATTCTATCTCATCGCATTCGCTGTTTTTTCTTTTAGATTTTTTCTTTCTTTTCTTCGTTTGATTTTGTTTTTTTTCCTCGTTTTGTCTTTTTTTATTTTTATCTTTTATCTGATTAGCGATAGTGCTCAGTTTTATATCATCTTCATTGTCCTGGACAGTTGGCAACTTTTGTTGTAATGCGGCCTTAGAAAAAAAAACTCTATCAATAAGGTTAAAAAATAACATTTCCTTATGTTATATGGTGGTAAACGAACGGCCACTTGAATTCGCCTAAAAAGCGAAACATCCGCATTTCAGGCGAATTCAAGTGAACGAAGTGAATGAAGAAAAATGAACCGTTAATTGACGGAGATGCACATAAAGAGGATATTTCCCCTTCTACACTCCTCTACCGTCAAATCCACTCTCCCTTCCCATTCTTATAACAAAGAGTGGGAAGGGAAAGGATTAAAATTAGAATTCCGGAACGCAAAATGAACACCTTGATATTTATTTTGTTGAGACAGATTTCCTTGTGAATATCTAACTACAATAAAATATACATATGCATTTTCTTAACAATACTGAAATACTATTTTATAATACTTACCGGGCATTTTCTAATGATATTCAATACTTTAAGGTTAAGATCATCGTGAAATTTCTGCTCCGCAAAATAAGATTTGTTAGTTTCATTTTTTCCCAAATCTATAACACAATTTTGTCTGAAAAGGATATATAAGCCTCGTTTTTATGACCGCTACAATATCAGAAGACCCCACCCTAATTTCCACTAAAAGATAAGCCGCATGAGATCTATAATTTTAAAGTCTACACACAAAGTAGTCTTTTTCCTATATTATAGAAAACTTTCAATTGCAAATGTCAAAATTCAAATATTCAAATGACAACGAAGGTCTTTGCTATTTGCTAAGAATTTAAGTTACCATGGAAACTCAAACTTTGCTGGTGTTTGCATTTATGTCCCTTTCTCGCTTGACGGATTTTTCAATTTATTTACCCTCTAAGTTTAATGGCGTGAAAATATATAGCCTAAAGCATGACGCAAGTGTAGGGCTTTTTATTAAAATAAGAATTATTCAAAAATATGCTGTAATTGCTGACATCTTAGGCAACAAAGAAGTGTGTGTTTACGCTTTATTATATTAATGTAGAATATAGATATATATATTAGTGTAAAAAATATAACATACCTTGAACAGATATTTTCTTTATCCAATGGTTTATCCACATTTATTGGTTTCAAAGGCGGTGGCTGAAAACTCAAAGTTCTTAGTAAACAAAGCTGAATTAAACTTCAAACATTTAGGGCCTGTCCCACCACTGGCTGATAGAGGCTCAGATAGCTTAATGATGTCACTGTCAGATAAGTGAACATAATCCGATATTTCCATCAAATATTTTGGATTTGGATTGTTATCAGACAATTTACAATTTGGTGGGACTGGCCCTTATTCTGTTGGTCTTAATACGCACCGGTAACTTATTGAAAAGATTATCGAGTTCAAAAGAATTGATGACATTGGAATTTGATATCTCTGGATTTGACACTTCACTGACAATCCCAACCGAAGACGCTGTAAAAACTTACTCATTAATAAACTAACTTACGCCCGCGACTCCGTCCGCGTGGAATTAAAAAAAAAGTGAGTAGCCTATGTGTTCTTCCAGACTATCCTCTACATCTGTACCAAATTTCATCGAAATCCGTTCAGCCGTTTAGGCTACAAACTCTAACAAACATCCATCCATACTTTCTTTGGTCTTCCTCTTCCTTTGTAGCCATCCACATTCTTAATATTATAAATATAGATATATATTAGTGTAAAAAATATAACATACCTTGAACAGATATTTTCTTTATCCAATGGTTTATCCACATTTATTGGTTTCAAAGGCGGTGGCTGAAAACTCAAACTTTGCTGGTGTTTGCATTTATGTCCCTTTCTCGCTTGACGGATTTTTCAATTTATTTACCCCCTAAGTTTAATGGCGTGAAAATATATAGCCTAAAGCATGACGCAAGTGTAGGGCTTTTTATTAAAATAAGAATTATTCAAAAATATTAATTGCTGACATCTTAGACAACAAAGAAGTGTGTTTACGTTTTATTATATTAGTATAGATATAATATGACTGCATTTATATTAACCGTCAGATAACAATTTAAGTTATATATATTGCTATATGTTAATCATCATCATCAACTTGCCCTTATCCCTTATGGAGGGTCGGCACAGTATGTGCTGCTCCATACAT
The DNA here is from genome assembly GCA_029286645.1 of Papilio protenor. Taxonomy (NCBI): domain Eukaryota; kingdom Metazoa; phylum Arthropoda; class Insecta; order Lepidoptera; family Papilionidae; genus Papilio; species Papilio protenor. The sequence continues at coordinate 649,225 of JAGSMZ010000014.1, read as the reverse complement.
CTCTATCAGCCGTCATATCTGAATCCACTCCCTTCTTAAGCATATCTTTCTCACAATCCATCCATACTTTCTTCGGTCTTCCTCTTCCTTTGTAGCCATCCACATTCTTAATATTATAAATATAAATACTAAACCATTACCATAAACTGAACGGATTTTAAAGAAATTTGGCATACATGTAGAATATAATCTGGAAGAACACATAGTTTATATTTTTTTTTCACGCGGACGGAGTCACAGGCGACAGCTAGACGAATCAATTGTCATCTATACTAATATTATAAAGAGGAAAACTTTGTATTTTTGTATTTTTGTATTTTTGTATGTATTGAAATAACTCAAAACTACTGGCCGATTTAAAAAATTCTTTCACCATAAGAAAGGTAATTATCTGTGAGTAACATAGGCTATATTTTATTATTACTAATGTTTAGGAACTATTAATGAATATGTTGAATTGCGAAACAATCGACAATCGCACAACTGTTTAGTTTCGCTTTGATTCTTATGAGCTTATATGACAATGAATAATGAAAATGAAAAAATAATGAATATGTTGAATTGCGAAACAATCGACAATCGCACAACTGTTTAGTCTCGCTTTGATTCTTATGAGCTTATATGACAATGAATAATGAAAATGAAAAAATAATGAATATGTTGAATTGCGAAACAATCGACAATCGCACAACTGTTTAGTCTCGCTTTGATTCTTATGAGCTTATATGACAATGAATAATGAAAATGAAAAAATAATGAATATGTTGAATTGCGAAACAATCGACAATCGCACAACTGTTTAGTCTCGCTTTGATTCTTATGAGCTTATATGACAATGAATAATGAAAATGAAAAAATAATGAATATGTTGAATTGCGAAACAATCGACAATCGCACAACTGTTTAGTCTCGCTTTGATTCTTATGAGCTTATATGACAATGAATAATGAAAATGAAAAAATAATGAATATGTTGAATTGCGAAACAATCGACAATCGCACAACTGTTTAGTCTCGCTTTGATTCTTATGAGCTTATATGACAATGAATAATGAAAATGAAAAAATAATGAATATGTTGAATTGCGAAACAATCGACAATCGCACAACTGTTTAGTCTCGCTTTGATTCTTATGAGCTTATATGACAATGAATAATGAAAATGAAAAAATAATGAATATGTTGAATTGCGAAACAATCGACAATCGCACAACTGTTTAGTCTCGCTTTGATTCTTATGAGCTTATATGACAATGAATAATGAAAATGAAAAAATAATGAATATGTTGAATTGCGAAACAATCGACAATCGCACAACTGTTTAGTCTCGCTTTGATTCTTATGAGCTTATATGACAATGAATAATGAAAATGAAAAAATAATGAATATGTTGAATTGCGAAACAATCGACAATCGCACAACTGTTTAGTCTCGCTTTGATTCTTATGAGCTTATATGACAATGAATAATGAAAATGAAAAAATAATGAATATGTTGAATTGCGAAACAATCGACAATCGCACAACTGTTTAGTCTCGCTTTGATTCTTATGAGCTTATATGACAATGAATAATGAAAATGAAAAAATAATGAATATGTTGAATTGCGAAACAATCGACAATCGCACAACTGTTTAGTCTCGCTTTGATTCTTATGAGCTTATATGACAATGAATAATGAAAATGAAAAAATAATGAATATGTTGAATTGCGAAACAATCGACAATCGCACAACTGTTTAGTCTCGCTTTGATTCTTATGAGCTTATATGACAATGAATAATGAAAATGAAAAAATAATGAATATGTTGAATTGCGAAACAATCGACAATCGCACAACTGTTTAGTCTCGCTTTGATTCTTATGAGCTTATATGACAATGAATAATGAAAATGAAAAAATAATGAATATGTTGAATTGCGAAACAATCGACAATCGCACAACTGTTTAGTCTCGCTTTGATTCTTATGAGCTTATATGACAATGAATAATGAAAATGAAAAAATAATGAATATGTTGAATTGCGAAACAATCGACAATCGCACAACTGTTTAGTCTCGCTTTGATTCTTATGAGCTTATATGACAATGAATAATGAAAATGAAAAAATAATGAATATGTTGAATTGCGAAACAATCGACAATCGCACAACTGTTTAGTCTCGCTTTGATTCTTATGAGCTTATATGACAATGAATAATGAAAATGAAAAAATAATGAATATGTTGAATTGCGAAACAATCGACAATCGCACAACTGTTTAGTCTCGCTTTGATTCTTATGAGCTTATATGACAATGAATAATGAAAATGAAAAAATAATGAATATGTTGAATTGTGAAACAATCGACAATCGCACAACTGTTGTGCGATAATTTAGTCAAATTCTTTCACCATTAAAAAACTACGTTATTAATGAGTAACATAGTTTATATTTTTACTTTTATTTTTTAACTAGCTGTTCCAGTGCGGCTTCATCCGCATGGAATTATGAAAATTTTATTTTATTGTTTACATTTGTCAAATTATCAATAGCAAATGTCAAAATGACATGACATGACAAACCTTAGCAATCTTTCTTGATGTTGGCAGCAACTTATGGTCTCTTTCCCACATTAGAGTTTTTATCCAAAATATTTACCCCTAAGTTTAACGCCGTGAAAATATATAGCCTAAAGCGTGATGTAAGTGTAGGGTTTTTTTTAAAAATTCTTTCACCATTAGAAAGGTAATTTATCTGTAAGATAGACTATATTTTTATTTGGACATTTTTCAATGGTTGAAAATCACATCTGATTAATGGTATTGTTAGATTTTTTGATTTCACGCAGACGAATTCGCGAGCAAAAGCTAGTTATAAATAAGGTGACAAACACAAAAAACAGCAGATTGCAAGTTTATTCTAGAAGCTTCTAGAAAATACTTACCGAGACAGGAGCGACCTCTGCTGTGAGAATTGTGCTGTTTATCTTCCTTACTTCTTCAATATCCGCTAACTTCACCTTCTTTGCTCTTCTGCAAATTCTTTCGTCTTTCACTCGCTCTAACTTCACTGATATTGGTTTGCACAATTTAAATAAATTTGTATTCTTATCATTTCTTAGAAAATCCTCAGATAAACCGTTTAAAGTTATATTTTTGTAATAAATTGCATTATTACTAGAACTTCTAAGTTCCCTTTGTGTTCTTATTGATTTTTTGTTTTTATTATTTTTATTTGTACATTTTTTCAATGGTTGAAAATCACATCTGATTAATGGTATTGTTAGATTTTTTAATTTAGGATCTGAAAAAAAATAAACTAAAACGTTCAAATATATTCAATAATAATCAATACTAATATTATAAAGAGGAAAGATTTGTATTTTTGTATGTATTGAAATAACTCAAAAACTGAGCCGATTTTAAAAATTCTTTCACCATTAGAAAGGTAATTAATCTGTAAGATAGACTATATTTTTTATTATTTTTTAATTTCACGCGGATAACGTCGCGGGCAACAGCTAGTCTATATTAATGTGACAGAAAATATTTTATACTTAATGTAATGAAAAAACACAAAAACGACTGGATCGTTTTTAATAATTATTTTCCTATTAGAAAGATATTTTATTACTAAATGATATAGAGTATATTTTTTTTGTAGTAAAAAAAAATACCTTTTTTTATATTATCTCCTTCATTTTTTAATTTCAATAGCGAATTCTCGTTAATCGGTTTTCCATCAGTTTCCTTCAAATTTCTCGAGTCTTGAGATTTTGTCACTTCAGAATCACATTGAGTTTCACAAATTTCTTTATTTATATCTAAACGTCTGTCTGTTTGTGAATTTGTAGTTTCAGAATCAGAATCGCTGTCTAAAATAACGCTTTTCAGTGCTTTCGTTGGGTCTATATTATTTAAAACTGTATTTAATTCTAGAGTATTCTTTAAAGTTGTTAAATTATTATTTACAACATTAGAATTTATGTTAGCAACAAATTCATTTTCATCTACGTTTTGATTATCTTTACTTATGTCATTTTTGTTTAAATCTGATTTATTAGGAGTTTGAGTATTGTCTTTAGCTTCAGAATTATTTTCTGTTATCTCGTTGCTTTCATTGGATTTTTTTTCATTATTCAAAGGTGGGACAATGCAAATCTGTTTGCTTTTGTTTAAGGAAATTTTCATTTCTGTGAAATAAAGAGACAAATAAAGCGGAGAAATGTATCTTTCTTACTAATCATACTAATATTATAAATGCGAAAGTTTAGATGGATAGATGTTTGTTAGAGTTTGTAGCCTAAACGGCTGAACGGATTTCGATGAAATTTGGCTTAGACGTAGAGCATAGTCTGGAAGAACACATAGGCTACTTGCATCAGTTTTTTTTTATTCTGCGCGGACGGAGTCGCAAGCGAAAGTTAGTATTATAAATAAAGTTTAGATGGATGGATGTTTGTTAGTTTGTAGCCGAAACTGCTGAACAGATCTAGATAATTGTTATAGACGTAGAGGATAGTCTGGAAGAACACATACACACTTTTGTTTTTTTTTATTACACGCGGAGTCACCGGCGAAAGCTAGTGTTTAAATATTTGTAACGGTTCAAGGTAACCTGCGCGTGGCTGTGACGTCACACTTTTGCGCAGTTTTAATGAATTTATGTACTATACTAAAATCATACTAATATACAGAGTGATTCTTAACGGACGGATCAACGTTTTTGTGGAGGTAGAGGACCTCAATAGCTATCATTTAAACGCAAAGTATATTGCCTGATTTATATAGTTTTAAAGTTAATTTTTTGTAAAAAAAAAAAAGGAAAATAAAGCAAATTTCACAAGTCCTGTACCACAAAACCGTTGATCCTTCCGTTAAGAATCACCCTGTTTAAATGCGAAAGTTTGGATGGATATTTGTTAGCTTGTAGCCTAAACTGCTGAATGGATCTCGATGAAATTTGGCATAGATGTAGAGGATAGTCTGGAAGAACACATAGACTACTTACTAAGTTTTTTAAAGCTATTATAAGTGTGTATAACATGTTTTGTAACATGTTTTGTAATGTTACCTGCTTGTTTCCTGGCATCGTATACTTCAATCATTGATTCCAGAACATTCTTTGCTAATGTTCTACTGATATCCTAGAAGAAAAAAATATGTCAATTGGTCGTCATTTTACAATCTGACGAGTATATTTTATTATGGTTACCTTTAATTTAACAACCATTTTAGATTTAACGTAATCGCTCCATGTCGGCATTGGTTCTTCAACAATATGGCTGAAACTTTAGAAAATATATAATACTAGCTGTTCCCTTGCGGCTTCATCCGCATGAAATTATGAAAATTTTATTTTATTGTTTACATTTGTCAAATTATCAATAGCAAATGTCAAAATGACATCACATGATGACCTTGATGTTGGCAGCAACTTATGGTCTCTTTCCCACATTAGGGTTTTTATCCAAAATATTTATCCCTACGTTTAATGGCGTGAAAATATATAGCCTAAAGCATAATGTAAGTGTACGGTTTTTTATTAAAAAAATAATTATTCAAAGATATGCTGTAATTGCTGACATCTTAGACAACAAAGAAGTGTGTTTAAGCTTTATTATATTAGTATAGATAGATATAGATATAGATATATAATAGTTTATAAAGAGAAAAGATTTGTATAAGAAATAACTCAAAAACTACTGGGCCAATTTAAAAAATTCTAAATTCTAAAAAAGTTACATAGGCTATATTTTTAGAGAAATATTTCTTTACGGATATCTAGATATCAAGTACTCGTGAAGTGTCCCTTAACCCCTAAACTGGGGGTGACCTACTTGGCCACGATGGAGAGCAGCAGAGGGTTGGGGGGCTGCAGGCTGTGGCGCAGGTGGAAGGCCAGCAGTTGGCGGCGCGCCAGCTGCTTCAGCTCGTACCACATCCGCTGCACGTACACCGTCGATGAAAACCCGAGGCTGCAACATGTTTAGAGTTTATTAAACTATGCTGACGTCAACATTCAAATGCTCAAATAACTAAGTTGCCATTTGCTATATTTAATGACAATATAAAAACTTTATTTCATTGTTTACATTTGTCAAAATCTCAATTGAAAATGTCAAAATTCAAATTCACAAATAACAACAAAGGCCTTTGACATTGGATAACAATTACAACAAACGAGAGACAAAAACTATAAGCTGACATAAATGAGATGTCAGCTTGTAGTTTTTGCCCCTTTCCCTGCTAACATTTATGTCAGCTTGTAGTTTTTGCCCCTTTCCCTGCTAACATTTATGTCAGCTTGTAGTTTTTGTCCCTTTCCCTGCTAACATTTATGTCAGCTTGTAGTTTTTGTCCCTTTCCCTGCTAACATTTATGTCAGCTTGTAGTTTTTGCCCCTTTCCCAGCTGACATTTATGTCAGCTTGTAGTTTTTGTCCCTTTCCCTGCTAACATTTATGTCAGCTTGTAGTTTTTGCCCCTTTCCCGCGTGAAGGTTTTTTTTTTCAAAATTATTTATTACCTAAGTTTAATAACGTGAAAATAACCTATATCGAGTCATAAGTATTAAGGTCTTTATTAAAAAAATGTGCTATGATTGCTGACACCATACACAACAAAGTGAGTTTAATTTATTCTATTAGTATAGATAAATAAAATATTACCTGAAAGGATACGACATAATATAAGTTGTTAATGTTTGTATCCACACTTCCAGTAGTCGAGGACGATCATTCCTCAGTACATTTTCCACATCCTTGATCAGCACAATTTGACACAGATGAGTCAAATTTTGTAATTGTTTCTGATGTGACAGGCTTTCCTGAACAATAAAATAATTAATTAATACAGGAAATCAACCTAGTAAAGGAGCCAAGGATATTAAATTAAACAAAAAAAATTATAAACGAGAAAGTTTAGATTCTTTTTCATTATTATATAAGGCATCAAACGAGCAAGCGGCCACCTGAATCCACCGAAATGGAAAGCGACTGCTGCCCATAAACATCCGCAATTGCAGATGCGTTACCTACCCTTAGTTGACGGAGGAGACGCATATAGAGAGGACATTTCCCTTTCCTATGCCTCTCCTCCATCGTCAAATCCACTTTACCTTTCCATACTTTCCTCTTAAGAAAAGGGTGGAAAGGGAAAGGGACTAAAATCAGGCCTCCGGCACCACACTCATCAGAAGAAACGCGGAATTGCTTCCACTTCACGCCTGTCTTCTGTGTGGTCGTGGTATTACACCGGGCGAGCCAGCCTATTCGTGCGAAGATGTTAAAGCGGGCTCTACCACTGTAGATGGAATCTAAGTTTATAGCCTAAACTGCTGAAATGATTTCGATGAAAATTGGCTGATGTAGAGGATAGTCTGGAACATATAGACTATTATTAATTCCATGAGAACGGAGTCGCATTAGAGAGTAATATTATAAACTAGCTTTCGCCCGCGACTCCGTCCGCGTGGAATTAAAAAAAAACGAAAGTGAGTAGCCTATGTGTTCTTCCAGACTATCCTCTACATCTATACGAAATTTCATCGAAATCCGTTCAGCCGTTTAGGCTACAAACTCTAACAAACAAACATCCATCCATCTAAACTTTCACATTTATAATATTAGTATGATATGAAAGAATACATAACAGAAATTTTAACAATATAGAACATAGTCTGATAGTATATTTGTTACAAATATATATATTTTTTAAATCCGCGCAGAGTCGCTTCAAAAGCTAGTATTTTACAAGTTTTTAAGCATTTACACAGTATCATAGTAAGGTATAAGATAATTTTTCTGTTTCTACTTTTACATAAAACATCTATATTACTAAAGTTAGTTAAGGTCTTGGCTGTTAACTGAAGTTTCTCTAGTAAGAACTTCCATTTACACTAAGGGCCTGTCACACCAAATTATAAATTGTCTGATAATAATTCAACATGTAAAATATATGATGGAAACATCGGATTTTGTTTCCTTATCTGACAGTGACGTGATTAAGCTATCTGAGCCTCTATCAGCTAGTGGTGGGACAGGCCCTTACTATCACAATGCTTTGCCCTATCAATTACCCTACTAGTCGGGCACTAATGCTCACCAGAGTGACGATGCTGAAGGTATGGTCATACAATAATAGAAGATCAGTCAGTTCGCTGTCGACATCTCGGATGCCCTCCTTGCCCTGAGCCTCTTGGAGGATGCGTCTCCTCGCCTGCGAGCACATGTCTCCCCTGCAATCACAGATTATAGATTTTCAAACCAACACCAGGAAAGATGTTAAATGAGGAAGGGGGGAGACCCAAACATCACCGTCTTTAAGTTACTGCTATAGGAAGGGGAGGGGACTCAATCATCACCATCAGTCTTAAAGGTACTCCAATAGGTAGAGGAGAGGACGCATTCATTACCATCAGTCTTTAAGCTACTCACGTAGGAAGGGGAGGGGACCCAAATGAAGCGAAAACCTCGCTCTGTACCCTCCTCTTTTAAATGACTACTATTATACTCTTATTTATAATAATATCGAGGAAAGATTTATACTATTGTTGTATGTATCGAAAATTCAAAAGTTCCGTTACCTTTACAAAGCTACATTATTACATAGGCTATGTCAATTAATAACATTTCGCGTGTGATAATTATGAAAAGCTTACATACTTACCATATATTCAAAGTTTCAGTCGGAGAAATATTATAGTATGTGGAGATTTTCTTGAAATCGTTAGCCTCAAACGTGGTCCCGCGCGCGAAGCCGACAGCAGCAGCCTCCCGCAGCTGCCTCTTGAACTTGGTCTTCAGCACCGACTCCATAGTTTCACTTTCACGAAGTTCCTCCTAACCAAAGAAGGTAACATCACCTCATAACTCCCCTTAGGGTTTCATAGCTTACCCAGTGTAAGGATAACTTGGCTGACGATGGGAACTACATATATATCTTTGAATTTACACATGTGAAGATATCACCTTCTCCTCTTCCCTCGAACCATATTATAAAGAGGAAAGATTTGTTCTCGTATGTATTGAAATCAGTCATAAACTACAGGGCCGATTCCAAAAATTCTTACACCATTAAAAAGCTATGTTATCAGTGATTAACATAGGCTACACTTTTTACTAATTTTTAATTCCACGCGGACGCAGACGCAAGCAACAACTAGTATCAGATAAATGTAGTCTGCATAAATCTTACCTATATGATAAATTCAAAAGATTAAATTCAGTTTTAAAACTCAAAAACCTTTAGTAATACATATTCGACAGAAAATGAATTTAGACAATCACCATGACAGCTTGGGGCAGCATTTCGAGCTCCATCTCCACATCGCGCAACCAGGGAGGCAACATTAGCTGAGCGAATTCCAAATGCCAACTATGTTTCATGTCCCAACCAATCAGCATGCATCTTCTTACAACTTGCTTTAACTGAAAATAAAAGAAGGAAATTTATAATATGAAAGTAAAGACTGTTTCACACATACAGTTTTATCTGAACATTCAAACAGCCTTACAAATAAACACAGTATAAAGTTAAACTTAGGAATAAAAGAAACACACAAGCATGTATAGATGTATGAATGTAGAAGCAAGAAACATCAGTATTTAGACAAATAGTGGCTCACAATCTCTGTCTACCCTCTTGGTTATGAAGGTGAGTTATGAAAAACTTCACTTAAAAATATTTTAAAAAAATCGACTAATTAAAATAATGTAATTACCAGGAAAAAAATCTCTTTGCGGAATTTTTTGCACATCTCGGTTACATTTTTCTCATTGGCTTCTATTCGTAAAATTTGGGCCAAACTTTGTATCGCCATGGCCTGTAATGGGTAAATTGGATTTTAGTCATAATACATGTATCTTTTTAAGAAAAATATATATTTCAATTAATATACAAATTGGATTTTGTCAAAATTTGTGCAATTATAAGAAAGAAAAATTGTCAAAAACGGTCAAAGTTTTTATATTTCTTTTAAGCATTTTTTCAAGTTCAAAAAATTATTAACCACTTACAACATTAGAACTTTCAGTGTTACAAGTGTTGGAGGCCAAGAGACCTATGGGTTGCTGCACTAACAGAGTAAGTAATTGTAAATTTATTGTTATGAACTATTTACTTACTTCATAACAGTAAAATGAGTGAAAACAAGTTTTGACAAGTTCACTAGTTATATATCTAAAGAGGAAAGATACAAAAATACAAAATTTTTGTATGTATTGAAATATCTCAAAAACAACTGGGCCAATTTCAAAAATTCTTACACCGTTAGAAAGATAATTTATCTACATGTAACAAAGACTATATCTTTTATTATTTAATTTCACAAGGATGTCACAAGCAACAGCTAGTCTTCTAGAATTATAGTTTACGAAAGTACTAATACCCTTAAAAAGACTTAAAATGATTACTCACCTTAGATACATTATCATTTTTGTTATACATATTTTCTTTAAATAAAACATCATGTTTTATGTATTCCAGTCCAAATTTAGAAAGCAAATGTTCCGACCAATACTCTTCTGTTTCACTTGATGTAGTTTCATCAGCCTAAATTAAAAGATACATGGAGTATGAAATTGTAAACATTTTTTCATAGATAAAAATCTTCACTCATGCGCAGCTTTGCCACTGTCAAAGATCTCACGAGTTAACTGACGGTGCTGAGAAGACGAGAGCGGGATGAGCTCGGTGATAAAGGTAAGGTCAACAGCAAATCTGCGCACGAGTATAAATGGGAAAATCCAATATGACATCGAGATTTTTTCTACGTTCTACCTAGTTCTACACTTAGGGACACATTGGATACAGAAAGTAAATGCGATAAAGTTGTTATTAATAAAATTATGAAGTTACTAATGTATGTATTTATTATAACATTTGTCAATTTACCATCTTTAAATCCATGTCTCATCAAGTCTCGAGTACTGCAGTTGCAAATAGTAATGTTGTAAAGTATCAGACACAACAACGTTGCAATCCAAAAGAAATCACAATTTCTTTATCCACAAATCATAAATAATGGCACTTGGCGTTATTAACAAATATAAAACTGCAATATCAAACCATTAAACACTTTTCAAACATTTCGTGAAGCTGACATTTTGGAATGACAATACAACCAAAGAGTATAAAAAATACAACGATAATGATCAAATGACGTTTAACAAAGAGTAAACCCAGTGTTACCAGGAATAGTGTTTCCCAAAGGTTTTCCACATTGAAGATCTTAACGGATCTAAACCAAATTGTTTCCTTTTATCCTATATACGTATACTAAAAATATCTAAGGCAAGACTATGACGTAGATAGTCCCACCGATGATCATTTCCCATACATGCACGTTGTAGACGGCCGGGTAAATTTTTTTAGTGGCAGCACTGATCACAGCTTGCTGATATCTATTTTCTATAATCTGTGGCAGGCACTGATCGAGTTTGACTTTGACATTTTGATCGTGTTGCGTTAAAAAAAAACGTAACAAAATAAAAGCAAATACATTTCAAAGCAAATAGATTGATAATTATATGTTAATTTAATACTATAGAAAAATAAATGTTATAAATTAAAACGAACATGCCCGGTTGCGCTTTGCGGCATTGCAAAACTCGTTACGATTCGGGCCCGAGATTCAGCATGTTTTCGTAATTTATTTTTCCCTAATATACAAACAAACATACAACAATTATGCAAGTTCAATAATTATCATTAACTGTATTATGCATTTCCTATTCAGTTACGATTAAGAGTTCCCTATTTTCTGAAACACTATTTTTTTACAGTGTTCGTCTATTTTTATAGATTTCCACCAACCAGAAATGAAGTATTTGAAAAGTGGATACAATTTGTTCGAAAAGAACGACAAGAAATCCACTGGTTTCCATCTAGTGCATCAAAATTATGTTCAAAACATTTTAGAATGGGTGACATGCACTTTGGAGTGTCTGGTAGAAGAATCTTAAAAAGAGGATCTGTACCCTGTGAAGTAAGTTAACGATATCACGATGTTTTCCTTCTCCGAAAGAACGTCGGGTAAATTATGTACATATAAAGTTTTAAATAAAATTTGTGGCGGGATTCAAACCCAAGACCTGTAGATTACAAGTCAAGTGCTTAAACCACTGAGCTCCCAATGCTCTAATAGATCGTTTCTTTGAATATACTGTTCGTAAGACACTGGTTTCTTACCACGATTTACTAGTTTTAGCTCCCGATATTTCACGGGCTGACGTCAGCCCGTGAACATGGCGCATGCAACTGTGCCGAAATATCGGGAACTAAAACTAGTAATCGTGGTAAGAAACCCGTGTCTTACGAACAGTATATTTGTAAAAACCACGACAGTTTAAAGTTACATTTCTTTGAATTTCATATCCTAGGCAGAATTGAAATGGTTTTATTTAACTTGTTCTTACTCAGTTCCAGTATTTAATATTGGGCTGATCGGTAAACTGATTGGCCACTAATAGCCTACTCTATTGATTTAATTTGTCCAACGGGAATTCGAGAATAGTTGGCAGATTGGACCAAATGAATACTTTTAAATACCTTGTATTAGTTTCAGAATGGTGATGATGATAAGGAAGATGTTAAAAATCAAATAGAATTTGTTGAAGTCTCGGACGGATGTATGGAAATCAAACCAAACAAAGAGAAAATCGATACAGAAGTTACATTAAAAGCTCAAGTTTGTCTGTTAGAAAAACGAAAAATAATCCATATAAATAAAATAAGAAAATTATCCCAGCAAAATAGATATTTTAAACGTAGATTATTGGAATTAAAGGATTTGGTTAGTTTTTATAAAAAGCGATATAAAATGGGTGAAAATGTACCAAGCAATGTACAAAATTAGAACCAGTTGTTAAAGAAATAAATTAGGTTAGTTTGATAATTAATCTTTAACTTTATATTATATGTTTGTTATAAAATGTTGATTTATTTAGTTTACTAAGGTAAAGAACAGCAGTACTATTATTTTTTAATAAAATATTTTAATATCACCAAAATATTTTTTTTATTGACACAACTGTATGTCAGTGGTTAATTTTGGTTCCTATCATTTTCCACCCTTTTCTTATAAGGAAAGGATAGGAGGGGAAAGTGGATCTATAGTAAGGACATGCATTGTCTGTAATTACAGTTGTCTATAGGTGGCATTCAGGTGACTGGTTGTTCATTTACCACCATAAGATATAAAAAAAAAATCCTGTTAGTCTATTTTGTTAAAGTTTGCTGTTTACCACTAACTAAAATTATTGTAGAACTAGCTTTCGCCTGCGACTCCGTCCGCGTGGAATTAAAAAAACAAAAGTGAGTAGCCTATGTGTTCTTCCAGACTATCCTCTACATCTATACCAAATTTCATCGAGATCCGTTCAGCCGTTTAGCCTATAAACTTTAACAAACATCCATCCATCCATCTAAACTTTCGCATTTATAATATTAGTAAGTTTTTTGATTGTTTTTGGACAAATGAAACAATTCTTCAATAAATATTACAAGTTTATTGAACCTAGTTGTACACAGCGCGGGCACTCGCGGATTCACAATTTATACAAATCACAAACATCTAATTACAAAATTCATTAGTAAAAAGTATATCTAAATCATAATTACTTACAAAATTATATAATAAAAAGTGGAATTTTGAATAAATAACCAGTCTCTTGTTGGTGGGAAATAATGCATGCACTGAATTCGTTGGAGAAACATCTGGCGGCTGTGAGAGCGAAATGTATAAAAAAATGTACTAAAAATCACATTTTGTGTAAGAAAACATCATTGCTGAAAAAAGTAAAAACAGCTGTATTCTTATGAAAAAAAAATCATTTAAGACAAAAAAAAAATGAAATGTCAGTAAAAAATCGCATTTTCAATGGAACACAGTTGTTACATGTCTTGCTCTCACAACCGACAGCAATTAACATAGAAAACAATACTAACAATACAAAAAATCAGTCTAAAAGTTTCTCTTATTAACTAAATTTAGTTTACATCACTGCTCTGTGACACCTTCCTATTGATGTACTGAAATAATGCGATCATATTTTCTAAGTTTTAACTTCTATTACAATGTGAAATCTAATGTAACTTGTTAAAAATATTAGTAAAAAAAAATCGTAATAACCTGTGTCACAGGTCACAGAGCAGTGATATAGAACAGTACAAAGTCAAATACGAAATGAATCCGTTTTTTCTAATGTAAAATGGCTATGCATAAACAATTTCGTCCACTGGAAGTACAAAAGGGAAGAGATCAATATAGAAAATATATCTAAAACTTTAAACTATTAAAATTCGTGCGCGAATCCTGTCTGTCTGTCAGCGACCGTGTTAACAAAAACTATATTTACTTACATGTAATAGAAAAATATTAAAAAGTGGAATTATTTACAGACTTGAGTATCAAGGTGCGTTGGTCGCGGTACGTTCGGTACTAAAATGATCAAATGTTATTTGCTTCAAATGTGGATCAAAAATATCTGTCATTACTATACATTTTATAATGCTCGATTTATACCAATTTCACACGAGGACAGAACACACAACAATAGCAGTACTGTATTGCCCGACTACTACCCTCGTGTGAAAAGTCCGCTACGAGTGACATAGAAATATACATTAATAAAAAACTGTGTACAAAATTGAATCTTAAAACTATAGGGTTAGGGTACAAAATATTTACAAGTACGAAATGCGACTTTAACAAGCGACGCTATACAAACTCTGTTTTTGCTATTTTTTTCAGCTGAAACATGTTTCTAATCTGTAATTTTAAACAAACATTTAGAGCATTATTATGGATTTCCACTGGTAAGAAACACGTACAATACATAAATATTACTATCAATGCCGTTAACACTTTTTGGAACAGGTGTACTACCAAAATTGGAAATTTTATATATTTTCTATTTTCTATTCTTTCAAATTTAAATTATATAAAGTGTAAATACAGAAAGTACAATCAGCTGCTCAAAAGAAACACTTTCAAAACGGTAGAAACTTTTATAGGTCTTTAGTTTCAAAAATATAAATCACGAATCTTTGCTCATGACGACGAGACGATGGGGACATAAACCAGAAAGTGTTAAGAATGAATGTGGATGGTTACAAAGGAAGAGGAAGACCGAAGAAAGTATGGATGGATTGTGAGAAAGATATGCTTAAGAAAGGAATGGCTTCAGATATGACGGCTGATAGAGATGTATGGAGCAGCACATGCTGTGCCCACCCTCCATAAGGGATAAGGGCAAGTTGATGATGAAATGCACGAATCTTTGCATAACTACGATTTTATGCTATAGACAAATACGTGCAAAAATATTAAAAAAAACCGAAGATTTGTGATGTTTTTGAAATTTCAGTAATATCTATATTTGTTTAGCTGACTGTACAATTCAGTTTTACATACATATTTTTATAACTTAATTTCAAACATTTCCATGTGCATCTAATATAAAATTTATGTAAATTAAACAATTAGTATTTTACTAATATTTTTTTTTAACGTAAATAAACCAGCGCTTGACCTCGACTCCACCTAAGTTAAGTGAAGACGCTGCCGAAGGATAGAGCGCGCTAGCTCAATATGTAGGATTTTTTAGTAATAATGCTAAAAGAGTCAAATAAAATGTTTTATTTTTCATTATGTTTAATATTTTTATTAAATGGCACCGTTTAATAAATCGCATTATAAAAATTATTTAAGTTTTTTTTTATTTACTTTATAAAAAGTGTATATTTACATATAAAATTAATTATTTTATTATACAATGGATTTTAAAAGCAAATTAAAGGCAGTGTAGTTAGCAATTAAATTAGAGCCACACTTAGTTTAATGGTGATTTGAAGATCCTCTTAGTGTAGATTTAATTAGAGATCCGCACTAAAGAGTTGCTTAAACCATTAAACGAATGACAATAAACCGATTTATTTTATTTTTTACTAAATTTGTTTGAAGTTTATTGTAGAATTATTAAAATTTAGTTTTCCTCAATATTTTGAGTTTCATTTTAATTTATTTAATCAGACTATAAGTACAACCTCATTTATAATTTTAGCATAGATTTAATTGTTTCCACGTTTTCTTTATTATATTGGTTAGCAGACTGTTTAATGATTTTATTTAATTGAGCTTTTATTTAAGATTTATTTACGCTTTAAGATTATTGATTGCAAAATATTTTCTTATCCAATTGTATTTATAAAACACGTTGTTAGTTAACGCATTATAGTGCGATAGATTTATCTGACCCGGTAAAAGACGTTTTTATTGCGGTATCTGTCAAAAATATGTAAAAAAATGAAAAATGACAAAAATCTTGTGCTATTTAATATTGACAGGCGCTAGTGAGTTATTAATATCACTTTTTTTAATAAGTTACCAAACCAGAAAGCGGCTACATGAATTCGCCGAAAAGGCGAAACGACTGCTGACTATCGACATCTGTAATTGCAGATGCGGTACCTTCCCTTAATTGACGGAGGAGACGCATATTTTTTTTTTTAATAAAAAAAAAAAAAAAAAAGTTTTTTTTTTTAATAAAAAAAAAAAAAAACGCATATAAATAGGATATTTCGCCTTCCTATGCATCTCCAGTCAAATCCACTTTCCCTTCCCATCCTTTCCTTATAAGAAAAGGGTGGATAGAGTAAGAGACTAAAATTGGCTTCTGGCACAATCAGACTATATGCTGAATTACTTCCACTTCACGCTTGTCTTTGTAGTCGTGGTATCGAATGGCCTCTTGCAAAGATATTAAAACTACCACTGTTACCGGGTCAGATAAATTTGTCATACTCCATTTTTACTTGTATTTCACATTTAAAGTTCATGTTAGTTTAGACTTCACTAGCAGTGGAACTGCTGCTGTGTGATGGCGGAGAGGTCCTTCATCAGACCCTCGAGGTTCTGCATCTCCCGGTGGAGGCGCTCCGTCGACCTGGACGGCGTCAGCGGCTCCAACTCCTCGGAGCAGTGCGGCACCCCGCCACCTGACACAATACAAGTAAATATTTGTATTAACTAGCTGTTGCCTGCGACTTCGTACAATTAAAACTACATATCCCTCGGAAACTTAATATTTTTCAGGTATCTCATGTGTTACTCCAGACTTTTTAATATATGTGTTTTTTCAATTATATATGTTAGCAGAATTATCGAGTAAACATGATAAAAATCCACTTATCCCATAGGAATCGTAATTATTTCCGGAATCAAAAGTAGCTTATGTATTTTTCTAGAATATCTTCTACTTCTATGACAAAACTTCATCGAGATCAACAGCAGTCTAGGCTACATTTTTGCATTTTTAGTAAGATGTATGTATGGACTTACCGAGTTGCAGTCTATTAGGTAAGTGACCGGGCGATGAACTAGCGCTCTTTTTGTATGGCGAAGTTTCTCTCACACTGCCCGCTAAAGAAAATAAAATAAATCACAGATCAGTAAAATGGATAGGTCTTTGTTAGGTAAAAACAATGTTTTTATTTATACATATAATAAAATTGGAGTGTCTGTTTGTAATATCAAAATAAAAATTCCATATTTCGGGAAGATGATATATTTGCATTGCTGATAACGAAAATCGCATTAATTTTTTTTTGTCTGTCTGTCTGTCTGTATTTCCGCAAGCCGCGTTTGTTCCGAATAATCTCAGAAACGGTTGGGCCGATTTGGACCGGACTTTCACTGAAGGGTAGCTGACATTGACGAGCATATTATAGGCTACTTTTTATTATAATATTGCGTGGACAAAATCGCGGGCAACAGCTAGTTTATAATATTAGTAAGAATTATTTTTAATATATTTACGTTTAGAATGCGAGGGCGTGGAGTGGTCGGAGCCGTCCGCGGAGAGGGCGAAGCTGTGCAGGGGGGCGGCGCAGGGGGCGCGGCGCTGCAGGGACCCGCCCCCCGCCAGCGCGCCGCCCCCCGCCCCGCACGCGCCCGCCTCGCTGCTCAGCGAATCGCGGCTGGAAATTCAATATTTTATGTAGATTATAAGTTCTTATAATAAATTCACCTCGTACTATTGAAGATATCAAAGTTCCAGAAATAAATAATATCACTACTAATTCACAGTGTTTTTTAAAATACATTTTATAAGTTATAGAATATTTATTTTGGTTGTGTACTTTGAATATGCAATTGGTGTACCTTTCCAATAAATAAAACTTGAAATAACAGCATCTAAACTACCGATATATTCGGCACAAGTGTTTTATGGCCAGTTTCCCAGCTATATTTAATCATTCGTTAGTGATTTTGGTAACAAATTCTTGAAATGCTTTTCTGAACTACGTAACTTGAGTTTTACTCCGTTGAAACATAAAATAAATAGTAACTTAGAAACCCAGCAGTAATCAAATATAATAATTTACAAAAGTTTAATTGAAATCTAGATATCTAGAAGTTGTATACTAACTGTGTGTAATGTCCGAGCGGCTCGTAAGCGACGTAGTGTCCGCGCTCGCGCGCCGCGCACGCGTACACGTCGCCGCCCGCCCCGCCCCCCGCCACGCCCACCGCGCCGCACGCCGCGCCCAGCGGACACGTGCCCGACCCACCTGCACACACATACAATCTTACTAAATTATAAATGCGAAAGTTTAGATGGATGGATGTTTGCTGGAGTTTGTAGACTAAATGAAACGGATCTGGATATTTTGCATAGATGTAGAGGATAGTTTATCAGAATACAGACTTTTGTTTTTTAAATTCCACACGGAAGGAGTCGCGGGCGAAAGCTACTTACAATTATTACAATGTTAGAAAGTAAATCAAACGCAACGTCAAATCCTCAATTCAAATTAGAAAGTAGATTAATCTAGACTTTGTTAAAATTGATAGTTAATATTTGCCTATAGAACGTCAGAACTGGGCGTACACAGCGGTTTTCAACTATATTTAGAATAGTATATATATACTGACAGGGTGGCGGCGGGGGGTGGGGCACGTGCGGGTGCTGCAGCGACGCCAGCGAGGACTGCGGCGAGCCCAGCGGCGCCACGCCCGCCAGCAGCGGCGTGCTCTGCCACAACACACACATTACACACATTACACACATTACACACATTACACACATTACACACATTACACACATTACACACATACACCCTTACATGCACATTCTTCTATAACAACAATCAACAAAAAATATCAAATTGGACAATTTGGAAAAATCTCACATTTAAGGGTTAAATACAAACATTTTATGACCATCATTTGTAAAGTTACTGTAAATTGAAAAAACAGCCTTAAGTGACACTACACGTCACTTAGGGCCGTTTTTAATACAACTGGCGCGCTGGGCGAAAATACTACGGCCATCACTGTAAAGTAAACCCACACGATAAAAAGCGCCTTTAGCGTCCTTTTATGCGCGTATGGCGCCCAGGGCGGTTTCCTCACCTCGCCCTAACACTAGGATTGGTGTCCTTTAGTGTCGTTAATTATAAGAAAGTTATACTAAAAGAATCCTTTACCAAATACGGTGGTTATTGTTTAATTATTAGCTTGAAATAAGTCACCTGGTCTGGTAAGCCGTGACGCCGCCTCTCGCACGTGGACGCACAGCCCACGCCCACGCCCACACCCGTCATCGCTGTAGACAAACCAATTATTATACAAAATGTCGGATTTGCTAACAGAAAGTTATAATTACTTCAAATTCAAAGTGAAAACCTTATCTGAATGTTGTCAATAAGGAACAAAGAAATGTTCCTTTCCGGTATTTCTTGTTAGTAATTAGAATAGAATATAATAAACGTTTACAGCCATACAACAAAGGTACAAAATATAAATAAACTTTTAACACAGAAACAAAGAATGTGGTAAAAAGTGGTCAGGTTAGTTAGTGCAGGGACAGCTATGGCCATCCTTACACTGGTTAAACTGGCCCTTTGGTTCACACTTGCAGTGAATGCGGGTAGTTGTTAAAACACTGGTACCTCTGTATTCGCAGCGCTCGCAGCGCCGGCTGGTGGCGGAGGCGGGCGACGCGCGCAAGATGGCGGTGTCGTCGCTCCCACCGCAAGATGGCGACCGCCGCGCATCTAGTCGTGCGCATAACAAACTAAATGTGGGCTCAACTCAAACGACTAGCAAATTAAAAAACATCTATTGACGCAGCAACAAGCGTTGGGTAGAAAAAGAACATCAATTTAATGTAATATTTTATACTTACAAGGTGCGGCTGCAGGAAAGTCCTCGAACTCCTATTTCTTTCTAGAGTCTATCTCTTTTACTCTCTACTTACAATATATCTTGCTTCTCTTTCATGTAACGAAATGTACTAAAAATTACACTTACTTTTTCATCGTCGACATTTTGATAAGTAGTTTTATGTTAATTTATGATGGATTGACGAATTAAATTACTTATACTAAGATTATTATATAAAGAGGAAAGATTTGTATGTTGGTATGTATTGAAATAACTCAAAAACTACTGGGCCGATTTCAAAATCACCATTTAAAAGCTACGTTATCAGTAAGTAACATAAGCTACATTTTTTATGATTTTTTAATTTCACGTGCGTAGTCGCGAGAAACAGCTAGGTAACATATAAAATATTTACACCAGAGATTTTCACTTCAACCTTACCTTTTACCGATCGAATTCTCCGCCAGTCTCCGTCCATTTATTTCCAATTACTTACCTGTACAAATAGTATTTGGACATGATACGTACCTACATACGTGGGCACGTAGTGTCGGCGGTCGAGCGAGGCGGGGGGCGGGGCGTGGGGCGCGTGCGGGGCGTGGCGCGCGGGCTCGTACTCCGCGGGGGGTGCGCGCCCCAGCGTCAGTGTTGATGATACCAGCGCGTTTGGCCCGTCAACACTGCCAGCTGATACTGGAAACACAAGAGATACTAGTTGTCGCCCGCGACATTGTTCGGATTTAGAAAAACTCTGTAAGTATATGTGTTCTTTCAGATTATATACTATATGTAACATCGAGACACATTAAGTCGTTTGAGAGAAAAGTAACAGATAATTCAACTTTCGCATTTATGATAGCAAAAAGTTTGATCGTCATTCGTTCATGTTCTTAATTATCTTTAAAAAGGAATTGAATTGACTTTTTTTTTTTTTTTTATAGTAGAAGGGGGCAAACGAGCAGCGGATCGCTTAATGCTAGTTGATCCGACGCCCATGAGCATCCTCAACGCCAAGGGAACTGCAGATGCGCTGCCGGCCTTTAAGGGAGGAGTACGCTCTTTTCTTGAAGGCCCCTAAGTCGTAACTGTTTGGAAATACCGCTGAGGACAGAGTATTCCACAACGCGGCTGTACGAGGTAGGAAGTTACGTGAAAACCTCGTCGTTGTGGAATGCCAACCATCGAGGTAGTATTGATGAAATTTGGCACTCTGTCGACTCGTGCGGTGACGGAACTCAGCGGCAGGTATAGTTCCAAACAATTCTTCGGAACACTCCCCGTGGTAGAGGCGATAGAAAATGCAAAGGGAACTAACGTCCCTTCGCAGAGCCAATGAGTCAAGCCGATCGGTAAGACCCCGGTCGTTGACGATTCGAGTGGCACGTCGCTGCACGCGGTCAAAAGGAAGGACTAATTTTTATTTATTTAATTTTTCATGTAAATATACTTTGTACACTTTTAACACATGGATTTTTTTAATAAGTAAAAACTCTTTTATTGCGACACTTATGGCCTTTACCGTCCATTCGTGTCCTAAAAACTAAACGAATATTATGAACCTAGTGGAACCGAAACGTTAAATTTTTTTTATTAGGAACTCCCTATTAACAGTCCCTAAATTTAAGGGGTAGACTAAAATTGTCCATTAGATTAAAATTGATGGACGAATTGAATGCTTTCAGCAAAAGTCGGAAATATCAACGTTCCCTATAAGTATCAAAAATATAATTTAGTCGTACTCTTACTGGCGGAGCTGTGCAGGCTTTTATCCATGTGTTTCAGTTCCATCTGGTCGTGGTGGATCCACAGATCTGGTGGCTTGATGGCCGCTGACGCTGATGCCTTCTGGTACGTGCTGGAATAACATACTTATTGTCCATAACTGTCCTCAAATTCAAATTTAAATCATCTATTATATTTTTACAAAAGAAACCCCTTACATACTCTAAGGGACTGTTAAAGTACATTTGAATTTCAAATTAATTCTAGATAGGTTGATTTTGATTTTATATATTTAAATGCGAGATTTTTAAGTGACTAATTCAGTGGAATATGAATAAAATTGAGATAAATGCACTGATTCTATCTCTATATGTTACACACAAAGTCTTGAAGTGTCCTTAGTTAGTTTTGTAATTAACGGTGAGGTCTCTTTTTGTTTCCAATTGAAGATTAATCTTAACTTAAAACTGATCGTATATTTATGTTCAAAGTCTGTGACATGGGCGTATCCAGACTCCAGGGGGCCCTGCTTAACTGCCCTGCCCCCTACTCATAGCGAATCGAAAAATGTAGAATAGACATAAAATACAATTCAATTAGGACTATATTTTGATAGCGTCCCCTTGGATGTAGTCTAGATAGTCTAGATCTTGGACTTGCAACCCTTATGTTTGTGTGTGTGTGTGGTGACTGACCTGGTGTCCGGAGACAGTGGCGGGCTGTGCCTACGACAGCACAGTGAGAGTGCCAGCGCGGCTGCCAGCGCCAGCACCGCGCACGCGCCGCCCGCGCTCGCCCACAGCCACGCGGACGTCGCGCTCGCCAGCCCGCCGCCCTCGCCGCTCTCTGTGCAAGACAGTACATGTAACTGGCATACTGGTACGATGTACATGTGCAGGGGGACATTATAGGGCAATGCTGTACTTTGAAAATACTACATCCAAATGCGTCTAACAACTTAGATGATAACTAGCTTTCGCCCGCGACTCCGTCTAAGTGAAAGTAAAAAAAAAACAACGAGTTGTGTTCTTCCAGACTATCCTCTACATCTACATATACCAATTTTACTGAAATCCGTTCAGCCGTTTAGGCTACAAACTCTAACAAACATCCATCCATCTAAACTTTCGCATTTATAATATTAGTAAAGTAATATAAAATAGCCAATGTTACTCACTGATAGATTTTTAATAGTGAAAGAAGGACCTGTAGTTTTTGAGTTATTTCAATAAATGCAATAATCCAAATATTAGTATGTCCACTTACCCATAGCAGTGGTATAAACAACTGGAGTGCTGAAAGGCCCCAGGCCCTTGCTGTTGCGCGCCTGCAGCTTGAAGACGTATGTGGTGCGCGGGCGCAGGCGGTCCAGGCGGGAGCGCGCGCGGTCGCCCAGCACCGCCACCGCCGTCCACTCCTCGGGCGCGCCCGCCGCGCCCCCAGCACCCCCCGCACCCCCCGCGCGCTGGATCGCGTACATTATCACATAACCTGCAAACAAATCAGTTAAATCAATCATTAATTTGGAAAAATGCAGCGCACCTTTGCAACTATCGCATTACTGCGATTAATGAATTAACTAAAGTTGCACAACTCAATATTAAGTAGTGTACATGCTCATAGAAATCAATGCGAGACTAAACAATTATGCGATAGTTTAGTCCAAGATGTACGCACGCTCTAAATCTTAGTCTTACTAATGTTACTTCTTACTCTTACTAATATTATAAATGCGAAAGTTTAGATGGTACATCCATGTTTGTTAGAGTTTGTAGCCTAAACGTCTGAATGGATTTTGATGAAATTTGGCATAGACGTAGAGGATAGTCTGGAAGAACACATAGGGTATAATTTTGTTATTTTTAAACTCAACCCGGACGAAGTCGTGGGCGGAACCTAGTATGTGTATAAATGTGGAAGTATCAAAAAGGTGAATATCTCAGTAAACCAACCTTAACTTAGACTCTGCGTCTCCGAATGAATAAGTCTCAAGTCTTGCTAAATATAGTAAGTTTTTTCTATGGTTAGTTGGTCCTTCGAGCAGGACATACTAAAATCAGTATTTCTACAATATGTGTTACTATTTGATGGTATAATAGTTACCAGTGAGGGGTCCATTAGGCTTGAGTGGCGGTGCCCACACGAGGTCCGCGGCGCGCGCGGGCGGCGCGGCGGGCGACACGCGCAGCTCGCGGGGCGGAGAGCCGGGCGCCGCCTCTAGTGTAGTGTTGCTGACGAGCATCGACCACGCGGACTCACGACCACCTACAAATTACTAAATCATTGTAATCACAGTAAAACATCATCGTCGGTGGCTCAGTGGTTTAAGCACTAGACTTGTAATCTAAATGTCTTGGGTTCGAATCCCGCTGTACCAATGTGATTTTCGATTTTTTGAATTTTCATATGTACATAATTTACCCGACGTTCTTACGGTGAAGGAAAACATCGTGAAGCAGTCTGCACATATTGGCGAAGAAATTTAAAGATATGTGTGAAGTCAACCAACCAGCAGTGGGCGTAGTCGACTATGGCCTAGTCACCCCTTACTTAGGGTAGGCTCCGAGTCCATGGGTGGGGATGTATAGTGAGCTGGTAATGATGAAAACATCACCAAGTACTCTGAGTACAGTTGGGGACTTTGGCGGTGTTCCCCATTATAATATTCAGTTGTTTCAACGTTTTGTACGCATTGAGACGACGCGAAATAACCAATTGACAATTGGACACAGCCTTTAAACATTACGGTAAAAGGTTAATTAGTGGTACACTTTTATTAATATTATGCCGTCGTTTACTCAACTCATTGCTATTATGTTTGAGAGGTGAAGTTTGTCTCGTTGCAACAAGGCAATACAAGTGGGACACCGCGGATTTCCGCGATTGTACATATAGGTAGGTAGGTAATGACCTACCCTAATCAGATTGTCTGATAAAATCTAGATTATATGAAATTTCACGGCTACGTTTAATTGCCAGGCTAACAAGTGAAATGTCATATAACATAGGTTTTTATTAGGAAATCTGTTAAGGGTAGGTCAAACGCTTTAGTTCTCTAATATGAAATTACCTTTTATAAGTTTAACAGCGAATTCGTACGTGGTGTAAGGTCGCAGATCGTCCAGCATGCAGTTGAGGTCGCTGGCGTTGTAGGTGCGCGCGCGGCCGCCGCTCGCCGCCCACCGCACCACGTAGCGACGCCCATCTGTCGCCGTCTTAACCAACAATATTATTATTTCACTGATTCTTTCTAGATACTAATATAATTTTACTTATTTACTATTTACTAATATTGTGAATGCGAAAGTTTAGATGGATGTATGGATGGATGTTTGTTAGAGTTTGTAGTCTAAACGGCTGAACGGATTTCGATGAAATTTGGTATAGATGTAGAGGATAGTCTGGAAAACACATAGGCTATTCACTTTTGTTTCTTTTTATATCACGCGGACGGACTCGCGGGCGAAAGCTAGTAAAAAATAAACATACTTGTCCTTTAGGTAGTGTAGGATCCGTCCAGTACACCACAGCTGTAGTTCCACTCAACATTATCACCTAGAATTTAAGATATATGAACAAATTGCTAATCTATGTCTATACTAATATAATAAAAAGGGAAGATTTGGTTTTTTTGTATGCATGTAAATAAATCAAAAATATTGTTTTTTGAAATGGGCTCAGTAGTTTTTCTTTAAAAAAAACCTACGTTGTCAGTGAGTAACATTGGCTATTTTTTACTATTTTTTAATTTCACATGTACGAAGTCGCGAGCAACAGCTAGTATTCAAATTTTTGTTCATTGTAATGTTTACCTTAAGTCCGACAGGAGGTATGAGAGGTGGTTGGTCGTCGTCCGGGTCGTCTAGGTCGTCCGGATCGTCCGGGTCGTCCGGATCGTCCGCGTCGTCCGGCTCGTCGTCCGGCGCCAGCGCGGGTCGCGTGCGCACAGTCGCGTACACCGCCGGCCCAAGCCCGAGCGCGTTACTCGCACGCAACGATATCACGTATTCGGAATTCGACTCTGTGTCATTGTTATAAAGTCTATTTATGTGTAACTGATGGTAAGAGAAGTGAATTTTATGACAGAAGTGATCGATGAATCAGTTTTTAAAGGTATAACAGTTAAGCTTTTAATTTTAATGAATGTTTTAGCCGATTTTACTATTTTTAAGTTTTTATTTTATTTTAGAAAGATCAGGTAATGACAGAAAGACATCGATCCATAACCCAATGCGACTGACCGAGGTTGCGTATGACGTAGGAGCGCAGGTGAGCGGGCAGCTCGTGCGAGCGCTCGTCGGGCACGCCCAGCCCCCAGCCCAGCCAGTAGCCGCGCACCAGCGCCCCGCCCTCCACGCCCTCGCCCTCCCCCTCCCCCTCGCCCTCGCCGCCCCACCACACTGAGATCCAGTCGCGCCCCGCACGCGCTGCAACACGTCGTCATACCTTTCACGTCTCGACTACTTTTGACAATGGAAACAGACAACATTGTCCAATTGACTAGAACATCAATTCTGACGAACTCACCACGAATCGATGAAACTTGCTTGACGAGACATGACGAAACGCCGCAAAATAAGGCGAAGAATTTGTTGGGAATAAGACCACACAACCGAAAATTTACATTTATTTTTAGTATTTTATTATTTCATTTTTAATTGAATGATTTAACAGGATTGAGTTTGCACTAAAAGATAATAAGAAAGTGTTAGCTAGTGATGCAAAGGAGTGAATGAGTGAATGGGAGTCTTACTGGTGAGTTTTGGCGGAGGCGCGGGCACGCGGGCCTCGCCGCGCTCGCGGGCCTGCGTCGTCGCGCTCACCCATTCACTGAACGGACCTGAACCGTTCGCGTTGATCGCACACACCCGCACCTGAGACACGGGAACGAATGAGACAGTGAATGAGTGAACTATTACTAGTAAGGGCACCATTAAGTTAGCAAAATTATGAACCTTTTAGATGGAATGATGTTTGTTAGAAGGTGTCTTCAAAACGGCTGAATGGATCTCGATGAAATTTGGCACTGATATAGAACACAGTTTGGAAAAACACAAAGTCTACTTGCTTTTTTTTAAAATTCCGCGCGGCCAGAGTTGCTAGCTAAAATTAGTTACAAAATAAAGGTGTTCGAGATAACTGTCAGGGAGTAATCGAACAACCAATGATTTACTTTCAGTAAAGTAAAAACATTTATGTTAACTACGTATTGTGTTTTTTTAGTTTAGATAGTATGAGAATTGACTAAAATTCCCAGTAAGTGTACAATAAACGTACTTGATACGTGGTCCCCGTGTCGAGGTCCCGCAGGTCTGCGCGGCGCGCGTCCGCGGGCGTGGTGAGGGACTCCGCCCTGCGGCGCGCGGAGGGCGGGCCCGCGCGGTACCGCACCTTGTAGCCCGTCAGCGGGCCGCGGTGCGTGCGCGCCGGGGGCGCCTCCCACCGCACTAAGATCGACTGAACAGACACTAAACTCAATAACTGCTCTTCAAGATTTATAGCGGGCGCATATTTGACTAAACTATCGCACTATTTTACGATTGTTTCGCAACCAATTCAACTGTTACAACTGATACTACTTATCAACGTGTAACCCATTTTTTTAAAGAAAAGTCTTTTTTTGATTATCTATGTAGGTCTCTAAGGAAAACCCCTGTGAAAAAGGCAACATAGTATTGTTTATACAGGAAGAAGGCATCTACCCTCCTCCATGCCCGACCCTGGACACGCCCATATTATTATTATATTAAGTAAGCAGTAAATTTTAAGTTATTATAGTATGTGCAGTCACCGTGGCGCCGCTGGGCACGGCGCTGACGTTGGCGGGCGGCGCGGCGGGCGCGTCCTGCGGCGTGCGCGCGCGCAGCTCGGGCGCGGGCGCGCCGCCGGCCGCCGCCACGCGCACGCGGTACGCCGCCGCCGCGCGCAGCCCGCCCAGCGTGGCCGTGGTGCCCTCCGCCCACTGCACCTGCTCGCGCCCCGTCTCCTCCTGGACAATAATAATTTAAATACAGGTTAAATCGTGCCGGAAGCCTCATTATATCCCTTTTCCACCCTTTATAAAAAAAGGATGGGAAAATGAAAGTGGATTTAACAGTGAAGAAGACACATAGGAAGGGGAAATATCATCTTTATATGCGTCTCCTCCTCCGTCGATTGAGGGTATGCAACGCGTCTGTAATTGCGAATGTCTATGTAAGTATATATATATTGTAATAAATAAATAAATGTAGTGTAATAAATAGAGAATTCGCTTTCGCCATTTTGGCGGATTCAGGTGGCCTGCTCGTTTGACTCCTATTAGTATAAAATGATCACTAAAGGTTATCATTAGCGTTAAGCAATGTCCAGTTACTCACGTCGGTGTAGTACACTGCGTATCTGGTGGGGGGCGGGGCCTGCGAGGGCGCGGGCGGCGGCGGGGCCCACCACACGCGCGCGGCGTGCGGGCCCAGCGCCTCCACGCGCACGTCCTGCGGCGGCCCGTACGTCAGCTCCTCCTCCGCGGTCGTCGCCTCTATTGTCTACAAACATAACTAAATTCATAAAATGTCTGATGAAATAGTTGATGTAGCTGACTGGAAACACGCCTTATGCAAGTTCTTCATACTTTGTGCCATATTTAGGTGTCTATGCGTAAAAGGATTCCTTAGCATGTTGTATACTAGCTGTTGCTCACGACTTCGCGTAAAATAGAAAATATAGGCTATGTTACTCACTGAAAACGTAGCTTTTAAATTGTGAAAGAATTTTTGAAATCGACCCAGTAGTTCTTGAGTTATTTCAATATATACAAAAATAAAAATCTTTCATCTTATTAGTATAGATTTGATGTTGGTGTATCTGACCTGTGTGGGCGGGGAGTGGGCGTGGTGTGTGAAGGCGATGACAGAGAACTGGTAGGTGGTGTTTGGCTGCAGCGAGGCTACGTTCATCTCGTGTCGCTGCGGGCTGCCTCGGGCCACACGCTCTCTGAAAAATTCATATTAAAGCCCGCATTTCCATGTAAAACATAAATGTGGAATTTATTTAGAAATATACGTTAACTAGCTTTCGCCCGCGACTTTGTCCGCGTGGAATTTAAAAATACAAAAGTGAGTAGCCTATGTTTTCTTCCAGACTATCCTCTACATTTATGTATGTCTAATTTCATCGAAATCCGTTCAGCAGTTTAGGCTACAAACTCAAACAAATACTCATCCAACTAAATTTTCGCATTTATAATATCAGTAAGATTTAAAGTATCACGTACCTTTCGCTTCCTTTAACTTTGTAGACGACAGCGTACCCCGTTATATCTTCAACTTTTCGTTCAGGCTCCTCCCAGCTGAGAGTCACGAATCTGTGCTTCACGATAACCGCCTTTAAATCCCTAGGCGCAGAGACGATAGTCGCGTTCCCCTGTCCCAGCTCATCTAGATCCAGGCCTTCGGCAGCGTGAAAGGAATTGTCACCGTCAGAGTCATAGGAATCGTAGTCAACGTCCGGGCCTGAAGTGTACGCTGAAGACGTCTCGCCGATGTAATCTAGATCTTCGGGCGTGGGATCAAGGTTCGAATTCGAACCGCCCGAGACTAAGGTGTTGAATATGTCATGGGTGGTATTGGAGAAGGGCTTTTGAGTCTGGGAACTTTGGGATCGGGATATTATATCTGTTAATGAAAAAAAAAATAAAAAACGTAAAGAAAACCCAGTAAAACTAATAAACACAAAAAAAAAGGATGGATAAAAAACAATTTTAAAAACATACTTTTAATAAAAGTGCAACTTGTAAATTTAGGAAAAAAAAATCAGTAATTCCAGAAATGACCATAGTTTAAGCCAAAGTGTTACGTTTCAAGTGTGAGGTTGCAAGTCTGAGGTGTCAAGTGTGAGGTTGCAAGTGTGAGGTTGCAAGTCTAAGGTGTCAAGTGTGAGGTTGCAAGTGTGAGGTTGCAAGTGTGAGGTTGCAAGTGTGAGGTGTCAAGTGTGAGGTTGAAAGTGTGAGGTTGCAAGTCTGAGGTGTCAAGTGTGCAGATGCAAGTCT
This sequence comes from Papilio protenor, assembly GCA_029286645.1. Taxonomy (NCBI): domain Eukaryota; kingdom Metazoa; phylum Arthropoda; class Insecta; order Lepidoptera; family Papilionidae; genus Papilio; species Papilio protenor. Next base: position 619,329 of record JAGSMZ010000014.1, on the reverse strand, counting down.
GTGGTGTCAAGTCTGAGGTATCAACTATGAATTGTGAGGTCACTAACCGTCGCTGGCGGGCGCGACCAGCAGGCGCAGTGCTGCGAGCGCGCTGCCGGCGGGCGAGGTGGCCGCGCACTGGAACATGCCCGCGTCCACCGACAGCACGCCCTGGATACGCAGCGACGTGCTGGGGACATGAATGTTTTTATATACAAGCGGCCACCTGATTTGACTACAATAGAGATTGATCAATCTCCAAATATCGCTAGATTAATGTTTTTTTAAAGGCGACAGTAAACAGTGTGTACGTAAATTGTTGGCGCGTGGTCTGCTCTTTGATAGACTCTGCACGCACCTTCTGGACCCTATAAAAGTATATTCACTTATGACATAAGAAATTATATGTATACGCTCGCGACTAAGTCCGAGTGGAATTAAAACTAAAAGTAAGTACATCTGATCTTCCAGACTACCCTTTACACTACACTTTTGCTAAATTTCATCGTGATCCGTTCAGTCGTTTAAGCTACAAACTCTAGCAAACATCCATGTATCTAAACTTTCCCATTTACAATATTAGTAAGATAGACCATACCCGTCTAATAGAGCGATGTCCCTGTTGTTAGGTGTGAGGGGCTCGCCGTCTTTGAGCCAGGAGACGGAGGGCGCGGGCCGGCCGCGCGCCTCGCAGCGCAGCGTCAGCTCGCCCCGCGGCGCCGCGCGCGCCACCGCGCCCCCGGGCAGGCTCACCCGCGGCGCAGTCTGCGCAAACACGGATTGTAACGAACAAAATTGTTGACAAATGAACAAAACAGTTTGTTGCAAAAAGATAAAAAAATAAACCTTCTTCTTTCAATTAACCAATTTAGTAGCAAAGAGTTACGCAAACTACAAAATGATCATAAAAAAGACCATGGTCCGTGTGCCACTGACCATCCTTTATTCATACAGACAAACTTAAAGCTGTCCTTATTGTTTGGCATTGTCGTCTCAATGAGTACAAAATGTTCAAACGACTTTTATATGAAAAATCGCCCGATTCTCCGATTGTATAGTATTTAACACTTTTAAAGTCTCAGAATAACAGGAATTTGGATCTCAAGTTCTGAGAATAACAGTCGGAATACTACGAAGGAATATTAAAGCATATTTCACCAGGACTTGCAGCTGCGTAGAGTGGTCGGCAGAGTCTATGCGGTTGTGTGCGCGGCAGGTGTACACGCCCGCATCTAACGCACGGGCACCTTGCACGCGCAGGGACCCAGACCCCACCAGGTAGAAACGCGAATCTAAGTCACTGGGAAAACATAATTATTTCTCAGTTTTATTAATTCAGTCAAATATGCTATTCCATTAATGGTTTGTTTTATAATGGTACAGGCACATACTGTACATTGGTCCTTCGAGCCGAATAAATAACAATTTACTTTGAATGAAAGGAACTACAAATTATGCGTCTTCTAAAGATCTTGTTTTTTGTTTGCCCGAATATAAATGTATACAATTGATAAATTTGTATGATACTTACTTGAGGTCAATAGCTACTCCATTGTTAAGCCAGATCATCTCGGGCTTGGGGTAGCCCACCGCCGCACAATCGAAAGTCACCGACGCACCTGAACAAATTATATTCAATATCATCAAAAAAGTTTTAATACCATGGTTTTGATCCGAATATTTTTGACTATTGGCATCCAAGTATACCTTCAATGACTGTGACAGGCAGCGGCACGGCGATAAACCGCGGAGGAGTTTCCACGTTGGCCAGCTCCGCGCTCACACGGAGGTCGATCTCAGGACCCGTACTGCGATAATATAAACGATCAATTGAATTATATTTTACAATTCTTTTCTTTTTATAATAACAAACTAGAATTAGGTTAAAGCGCATTACATCGACTGAGCACATGGTAACCTCTGATGACCGTCTGATGGTCAGGCGTGTGACTGATTTTCATCAACCAACGCAGAACTCTAGTTACCAGAATCTAAAAGTATAAAGTGTATGTAGCTCACACGTGCGGCGTGGGTGCGTGCGCAAGCGCAACTCGACACCGGTAGCGCGCGGCGTCGTGCGGCCGCAGCGGGTCCAGCTCGAGTGCGCCGCTCGGCGTCAGCGACACCCGGGCTGACTCCATGCGTACTGGCGAACCATTCTTCAGCCATGTCACCTGCAATCACATATGTATAGATGAATATTCTGGATCTATTTGGTAACAAAGTTAAAGTTACTATGTAATTGACTGCTTACGTTTAGTTTAAGTGTGGGCGGCTGTGCGTGCGTGCGCGCATTGCTGCCGTATACGCGGCGGTCGGGCGGCGGTGTGGCGGGCGAGACGCGTACCGCTAGCCGGGCGGGCGTTCGCAGCGCGCACGGTAACAGCGCGCCCGACCCCGCCGCACCCGACACCGTGCGTAGCGTCTCTATCACCTCTGGCAATTCTGTAATGCATACAAGCATTGTTTATCTACCAGACTTATTGGAATTTTAGTCGTATGTCTTTAAAGTATCTTCTCTCCGACATTGTTATACCTGCTAGAAATACGGTAGCTATCCTGGACACTATGGTACCGACGCCGTCTCGTGTTGCCACGCACTGGTACTGGCCGGCCAACGCCGACGTCATACTCTCGATCACCAAGGAACCGTTCGATAGTTGCTTCCTACATCACACAATAACACACATGAACAACACATTTTGAAATTAAACAATTGAACATAAGAAGCATATTTCCTTACACATTACTAGTCAAGTCCACTTCCCCTTTCTATGTTTTTAGAAAAGGTAGAAAGCACTCTTTACTTCTATTGGAATTAACCCCATACATGCTTATGAGATGATGGTAATGTACCTGTAGGAGTCAGTGGTGGTGAGCGTATGATCGCGTGTGGGAGGAGCTGCGCTGGAGTGTCGCCAGGTGAGACGTGCGGGCGCAGCGGCAGCACACGCCAGCAACACCCGCTGCCCCGCGCCTGCCACCGCATCGCTAGGCTCCACCAGAAGCCGCACGCCCACGTCCGACTGATCATCACCACCTGAAAAAAATAAACACAATGATATTAGTTCGTGCGTGTAAAAGAAATTGATGTTTAGGAAAGAATGAAATAAATTTCTACCTATTTAAGAAAAATATTTAAGACTGTGATACCACAGCTTAGCTTAGTTAGTTCTTTCCTCCTACAATTGTTAAGTAGCCTCCCTTAGTGATGAACTATCAAGTCAACATTAATTTTACAAAAGGTTAAGCTTTATTTCAATAGAATAAAGATATGAATAGAACCGACCCTGAGCTATTGTGCAAACCCTTGGTTCGTTTGCATTAGATTTATTAGTCGATATCTTTCAACTATTATAGAGAAGAGCATATAAGTACTCTCGAGACCGTGTAAACGAACCCTTATTTAACGAGCGTTGCTCTTCAAATAGTTTGTTTTAATACTAGAGAGCTTTTGTTTATTAACTCGTATAGGGGGAGATATTGATCATTGATGTTTTGATAAAGTAAATTTTTGTTAGTACTAACTGCCGTACGCAAAAACGTCTATTTATTAGTTCAGGAAGCCCTTTAGTGTAGATTTCTCTCTAAGAGTTACTGGCGTTCTTAGTGAAGACTTCACATATTGAATCTCCATTGAAATAATGAAACTGTCACTCAGAGAGCCTTTACAGATTAAGTATGAAATCTGTACACTAAGAGTCTATTAAAAATCTGTAAGTTTGTTTTTATATTTAGGGACTAGCTGCTCGCGAATTCACTCGCGTTAAATGAAAAATATAGCCTATGTCACTGATAACATAGCTTTTTAATGGTGAAAGAATTTTTGAAATCGGCCCAATAGATTTTAAGTTATTTCAGTACATAAAAATACAAATCATTCTTATAATATAATATAATATTAGTTATATTTAGATATAAAATGTGGAATGAAAAGTATAAATGAACATGTATAAATTGTCCAGTTTATTTTAATCATTTTCGTGTGAACAATGAGGGCACTGTATTATTCCATGCATAGAGACTCGGTGTGGATGTAACGAGGGTTTTGTCTACGACCTCGCAGCCAAATGAGAAATCAGTTATTTACGCTACGGACCGAATATCCAACTTTGTAGTTACATATTCGAACAATTGAAAACAAATACTCCTTTTTACAAATTTTAAATACATGATAATAATTTGTTTCATTAGGCATAATACTCCAGAAATATTACTAGTCTGTCGGTATTAAAGAATAATATAGCTCCTAGTTTAGGCAAAATTAGGTTGCCTATCTCAGGGCCGAATCATTACAGTCACTAGGTATCAACTTACAACTAACCAACTCGTTGCCAATTGCAAAATGCAAGATCACATTACAATCAAATCAGTATAAATTCTCAGACTAATTCATTCTCAAATCATACTCAATCATACATTCGTCTTCACATCAAGACAATCAGTAAACATGATGCATAAGCTGGTAATTCTTTCTGCGGTCTTCGCCTATGTATCTTGCATGGTCATCCATCAGACCATACCAGTCTACCTTCCAATCCAGTACGAGGAGCCGACAAACTACAACTACGGATACGAAGTTAATGACGCCAACACTGGGGACTACAAAAGACTGCAGGAGACCAGGCTTGGTGATGCGGTAGTCGGCCACTACACCATCCTACAACCTGACGGAGTAACCAGGACTGTGCAATATACCGCTGACAATGAAAACGGTTTCAATGCTGTTGTGAACAACGTAGGAGTACCAAATACTGCCGAGAGACAAGACAAAGATGATTCACGTAAGCAAGAAGAAAGGCAGGAGCAGTCCTGGCAGACAACAAATGAAGCGACTACCTCACCATCGTTGTCACAGACCCTGATTCATCATATCTTGAAAAACTGGTCGTAATATCTGAAACGACAGACGATAAAGACGATAAAGACGATAATGACTCCGAATAACACAATAAGCAAATTATTAATTTCTTCATTCTCAACACAGTAGACCACTATGTTGCACTTTAACTATGGAGAATTACAATGAAAATTAGAAACAATAAAAGTAACAATACTTTTGTTAGCTTGGCGATCACTAAAGTGGAAACCAAGAGATGGGAAGTTATGATGTTTTAAAATATTAATTTACAGATATCTATGGCCTTCTTACCTCATTATCATTGTATAATTTAAAATAATTCTTCTATTCCTTGCACATTTCTTTATTTCCTCAAACTCGTGATCCTAATTCCCTTTCTGTGCCATTCTTCAATACGATGTTTATACAAGTAAATAAATATTTTTTAATACAACCTTTTTTTATTATTCATATTGTATAAGAAAATCAATATTTCATACGATAAAAATTAAGAAAAAATATAGACGAATTGATAACCTTCTTTTAGGAAGTCGCTTAAAAAAAATTAAACAAATAACCCAAGTTTTTTCTAGTTGGTTCTAGAAAAGGCTAGTGCATGTGTTCTCACCTTGGAGAGGGTGCAGCTGTTACCTCAGATATATACAATCAGGGTATCTGGCGGTGATCCTCCTAAAAAGCTACATTCGTTTGAACATTTTGTACTCATTGAAACCACGATAGGAAAATAGAAAGTAGATTTTAAATGTGCAAAAAAAGTCACAGGTACACGACTAATTCGAAGCGCTAATAGCCTAATGGTTTGGGGTACGGACTATCTTGAGGTCGAGGGTTCGAATCCCGCCTTTTGACTATTGTCGTGAACCATATCCTAGCACAAGCCTAGAGCTGAGTTGGAATGGTTAAAGGAAATATTAGTAAATTACTAAAAATCTACCAATATTTTCAAAACAAATTGTTTCTTGTTATCTCGTTTCAATAATACCAATGATATAAAAATATTTCAATTTATTAAAGGAAACGTTAATTTGAAGCATGTAAGATTATTTATATTTAAAGTTACAACAAAAGAAAAATAAGCGTAGTTATACTTGTCTATACTATTATAATAAAGCGTAAACACACACTTCTTTGTTGCCTAAGATGTCAGCAATTACAGCATATTTTTGAATAATTCTTTTTTTAATAAAAAGCCCTACACTTACGTCAAGCTTTAGGCTATATATTTTCACGCCATTAAACTTAGGAGGTAAATATTTTGGATAAAAACCCTAATGTGGGAAAGAGACCATAAGTAGCTGCCAACATCAAGAAAGAAAGATTGCTAAGGTTTGTCATGACATGTCATTTTGACATTTGCTATTGATAATTTGACAAATGTGGATGAATCCGCACGCGAACAGCTAGTTATAAAATAAAAACATCTATATCCATATAATATTTAATCTCTAATTACATCACAACAAACTGTCACAGACAATGAGCAGTGTATTAAACAGCGACCTTGGCTATGAATTGAAATTACTTATTTAACTTGAGCGCCTCAAGTTTAATAAGCAAGTCTCCGCAGTGTTCAACATATCACATGCATATGTAACATGTTTCAGACAGTATACAAAATTATATTGTTCGCTAACTTGGAGAACATACTCTATATACATATAATAAAATTGGAGTTTGTTTGTCATATCAAAAGAAAAAAAAACAGATTTCGTAAAGATGATGTATTTGCATTGCTGATAACGAAAAATGCATTTAATTTTTTTTTGTCTCTCTGCCCGCAAGCCGCGTTTGTTCCGGGTAATCTCCGAAACGTCTGGGCCGATTTCGACCGGACTTTCACTGGGGTAGCTGACATAGACGGGCATATTATAGGCTAGTTCTTTTATTCTAATATTGCGTGCACGAAGTCGCGGGCAACAGCTAGTTTGTAATTAATTAATTACTTCTGATGATTATTCTATAAGCTTTGCCCTTTACTATAGCTTATTTAAATAATGAATACTATACCTAAGTATATCATCACCACCAACCCTTGTCCCTACGGAGGGTCGGCACAGTATGTGCTTTTCCATACATCTCTATCGGCGGTCATATCTAAATAACTTTCTAACTCATATATGATATCACAGATCAATCACTTAACATATCAATAAGTAAATGCTATTTCGCTTGGTCCGAAAACGCGTTACCATTTTGCATTATTTTAGTATAGATAGAATTTAGCATCATTAAAAACAAACATGATGTAACCAATTAAATAAAGTAATCAGTCTTTAGTATTATAATATTAAAGTGAATCGATTCAGAAATCAATTCGACATTATTTACCAAGAATTTCCCAAGAGCTATATAAGCCAAATCTTTGAAAAACAAAATAGGACGAATCTAAAAAGGACAAAGGACCTCACATAGAATGTAACTTACTGCAATCAAGGTTGCAGTGCCGATAGCCTACTACAGGGTGTAACATTTCATGTAACTTATTGCGAAAAACGATATTCTATTTCATATTTACCACCGCCAATATCGTATAAATACCAAATCAAATCCGACTATCAATCATATTCAACACAACCGTCCACAAGACAACAACCAAGATGGTTCACCAACTGATTGTATTCTCCGGCCTCATCATGTCAGCAACATGCATGGTGTTGCATCAAGCAGTTCCACTATACGTGCCAATCCAATACCAAGAGCCTACCAGGAACTACGACTTCGCTTACGAGGTGAACGACGCCCACACTGGAGACTACAAGAGACAGCAGGAGACCAGGATAGGAGATACTGTTCTTGGACATTACTCCCTTCTTCAACCAGACGGTGTCACCAGGACTGTTGAATATAGGGCTGATGAAGGCACTGGGTTCAATGCAGTGGTGAATAATGCTGGCAGGCCTATTCCTGAGAGACAAGAGGAAGCTCTGAGGGAGGATAGTGATAGACGTGGTAATGGCCAACAGGAACAGTTCCGTCAGTCTTCCGGACAGCAAACAATCAGGCCTCTTACTGTTGAGAATACTGCACTCATCCACCATGTTTTACGCCAATATCGCCACGCTCACTAGAAAACTCATGGATAGAAGACCAACGTTTTTTGCTAGTTTCTGAAAATCCTTGGAATTTAATATGGTTTTGATAAAGAATCAAAATTAAAATAAATATCATTTTTATACACATTCTATTTTATTTATTTATCAGCTCATACCTTTCCCAGCTTCTAGATAGATAATAAAATATAGTCTACTTGATAGCAGAACTTCCTGTAAAATAATTTACCTAAAATAGGTCAGCAGTTTTCAAGTTCATCAGGAATAAGTAAACGATCTAATCTCTTCCCTTTATACCGATTAAGCCATTATCTTACCTTACCATATACCATAACCTATTAAATTGAAGTAGTAAAATATCTGTACAGCTTATGAAAGCTGTTAAAGTTGCTATGAATATTAAAAACAAGTCCTGAAATATTTAGTTTAAACATTCCCTTATCTTTTGACTTTTATATGAATACTTTCAGAGATTTTTGTCATTCTTTTGTACCCAATTTTTGAGTTTAAAGATCTGACATAGCCATTGAAAGCAAGTTAACAATAATGACGTCCCTAAAACTATTTATTTTATGGTGCATTGAAAAAAGAAAACAAATAAGACTCAGCTTAGAGTCGGTTTCACTTAGTTCACAAAGCTTTTTACAAATTAATAGATCATATACTGTGCCGACCCTCCGTAGGGATATGGGCAGGTTGATGTTAAAATAGAAATGATTGTATCTGCACTCATCATAGGAGGAAAGTAAGCTTGTAAAATACAATAAAGTCTCGAATACAACTCTAAAGTAACTAACCGAAGTTACGCGATGTAATGTAACAAGTTTATTTTTATTAGAAAGTGTAACAGAGAAACCAATAAGCAACGAGAAGCTTGATCAAATGTTACACATATACACCGCGTTACGTCGGTCAGTACGCACTTTGTAACAAAACAACTAACAATAATGGAAACAGAAGGAAAGAAAACATCTGAAAGTGGAACACTAAAAGTTTACAGGTGTAACGAGGAGCGGTCTATTCCAGAACAAGGTATAATGGAGGACAATATTGGATCTGTGTCAACGGACGCTTAGAGAGCAGACTCTCTGTTGTATTCAAATGCTTGAAACAAGTATTTAGAAATAAAGTTTACAATGAAACTATCGCTACAAAAGAACATCTGGAAGAGTTCTTCATCACTATTTTTTGTGGCAAGCATGAAGCAAATAAGTACACATGCATGTGAAGTAATGTTTTTAAGCAATTCATCATTTTTTAAAGTGCATTACAAATATCAAACTAAAATAGTGTATCGACCCGAACTAGCCTTTGTCGACGATAAGAGTCTACCTTTTGTGGTCTAGCGCCGGCATACCATTAACACAATAAACATACAATAATAATATAATAATACAATTTTATTTTCTTTCTGTAAAACTGTATACTTAAAACTAATGACACGTGAATATATCATGTAACACTTTAATTGATTTGTTGCCGTCTAACGAATGTTTAGTAAATCTTAAGAGCAGGTCCCTCGCGACACAGGCTGCGCCTAGTGCGGGGGTACTGATTACTACAGATAATCATTTCTATTGTATCCACAAACAATGTTCTATACCTTCTATGTATTTATATTGTTGGATTCAAATAAATTATTTTTCATTTTTTCATATACTTGTACAATTATTTGGGATAGGAGCGTGTTGCTAGCCTTTATGTAGGAAGGACAATGTATAGAAAACATTAATGAGAAGATTTTAATGGGCTAATATAAAAATAATAATTAATATCAGCAATCTAGAAGTCCTTAAGATTTGCGAGTTTAAAAAACTCTACAAGCTCTATTATGTTACTAGCAGAACCCGGCTAGCATAACAATGATAAAAAAACTCGTTCTGGCGTATTTTTATTTAAACTATTATTATATTATATTATTGTGAGCGCTGTGTACGCCTGTCATCTGTATGTTCTTCTGCTTTTTTGTTTTTCATTGTCTACAGTATATTAATTTGGTTGTGAACTTTGAACATGCAATTGGTGTACCTTTCCAATAAATAAATAAATATATAATATTATATAAAAACCTGTCTAGTTTCATCAAACATTTTCCCGAATGAAGGTATTGATGTTAACTTTTAGACAGTTATTTCTATTCCTGAAAATCTACTTCATCACTAAAATCCTGGAAAAGATCACGCATCTAAGTGTCAGAGAAATGAAACATAACAATTCACTTTCAGCAAGTTCTTCAATGTCACGTTCCAATTTTCTCATATCACATTACAACTGCATAGCTAAAGTATCTTCAGGTTACATTAGTTGCGGAATGCGGTTTAGTGTTTCATTCAATTTCAATATAAATACTGACACTGGCACATCGATCAATCACATTCAATCCTCCATCGTTCGAACAACAGTATCTACCGACAACTGTAAACTATCAAGATGGTTCAGAAGTTAGTGATTCTATCAGGACTCATCATGTCTGCTGCCTGCATGGTCCTACACCAAGCGCCCATATCTCTCTACGTGCCTATACAATTCGAGGAACCTGCGCCCAACTACAACTTCGCATACCAAGTCAACGACCCCCACACCGGAGATTACAAAAGACTGCATGAAACAAGGAACGGTGGCATCGTGCAAGGCCAGTATTCTCTTCTACAGCCCGATGGTGTCACCAGGACAGTGGACTACAGTGCTGATGATTTTAATGGTTTCAATGCTGTCGTAAACAACCAAGGTAGACCAATCAGTGAGCATACTGAAAGACAGGAAGAAAACGAGAACGAAGCCGGTAGACAGGGTAATGGAAGGTCTCATGAACAGTATCAGCAGGGTTCTGACAATCAGCAGGAATTGGGACAGAGTCAGACTGCTAGACCTTTAACTGTGGAACGCACTGCCCTCATTCACCACGTATTGCGTCAATATCGTCACAATGGTGAACATAACCTCTAAATATCTGAGGACAATCTGTACATATTTTCCTGACGACCTAGTTTCTATTATTTCTCTTATAATGTGTTCATATTTAACGGAAATGTTTTGATAATTTATGTGATTGGTATGATATAATTAATATATTTTTTCATATAACTTCTGTCTATTATTTATCACGATTTTTCTCTATTTTATAATAATATCTGCTGTTTTGTAATATTTTGTTTCACATATCATCGTATGTAAAAAAGCTCTTGGTCGTTTTCCTTTCGTGTTCTCTCCAAATTCATTACATATTTATCCAATCTTGACATGAAAAATTAACATACTATAAAATTAAACACATCCCGTTCCAGATATCAAACTATTTGGGATAAGTAGGCTAATGATGTCAAGACGTTGCTCATTAATATACTGAGACTGCATATGATGACGTCATCGAGCAGTTTATGAGCGTAATTAATCAATTCTGCTAATTTGCTTAGTGACAAATTATCCGAGACGGGCTCCGGGCGTGTCTGATGGCTGTCATTCTTCATGACAGATGATCTTACATGATGATGAGAAAAATATTTAATTTTCGTTTAAGTGATTCGTAATTGTAATTTATGTTAACTTAATAAAGACGGGATAATGACGGGTTTAATTGTTAAAAGTAAACATTGAATTTAAACTAAAGTATAAGATTGTGGGAGAACCTCTTTAAATGTAGAAATTTGTGATTTCTTTTTAAATATTCTGCTTGAAAAATTATGAATACAAAATGATTTGTAAATATTTCATTTATTTATTTTTTTTAATAAAAGACTATCCCTATTCAATTAAAAAATGACATATTATAATATCTTTGTACCAGTATTTCTTCAGAGAAAGTTCACCTTTAGATTAATTTCAGAGGTTTAATAAAAATCTTAAAAGAAGTTTTATTTTCCGTACATTATTTCAACAATGGAATATTGTTAAAGGGTAGAATCAAAGTGAAGTGAAACACTAAAGTGTTAACAGTCAACCGAGGTCGGGAGTCGAAACAATAGCAACACTAGCGCCCCCTATCGTGTCGGCGGTTGATCGTTACACTTTTACCGTAACATCGCCCTGAAATAGCTTGCCAACAAAAATATCGCGGATTTCAGGAATAAGAGATCCTTTGTTCTTCGATGTACCAGTTTTAGGTTTTCTATTTTTAACTTTTCAACAAACATTTAGTGTTTTTATAGGTACTAGCAACTAAAAAGTTATTTACTTGCAAATCATTTATTACCATCACCATAATACATATGTAGAAAGGCAGAAATAAGAATTTTCCAGCTTAAATTGGGACACAGTATCCTTTTTAATACTCCTTCAGCCTTAAATACCTAAAGTTTCAAATTTGATACCGGGGTTATAATTCGCTTGGGCACCTACAATCGATTTAATTTTAATATTAGGCTGTTTACATGTTACCTTTGATTGATAATTTTCAAGTTAGAAAACAATAAGGAGCATACTATGAAAATATAATATATAAAAATATCGTTTTGGTGTTTTTACTATTTTTCTTAATTAGTAAAGGGTACATTTATACATTTTTTTAATGTGATTTAAAAAATCAGGCTTTTAAGAGTTAACTTATTATTATATCACGAAATCATGTCAAATTATTTATTTATTAGAAGAAATAGGATAAAGTAAAATAAACCTTCACTATTATAACTTACTATGCTTAGTAACTTGAACTTTAACTTCATACATACAAATCTTTATCAAATTACATTGTGAGTTCATACAGTGAAATGGGAATTTAAAAATTATTTTCTCCTTCCTTATTTAACTTTCCATTCAGAAAACTTTAGAGACTGCTTCCGGTATTTAAACCTGCGGAAAATGAAGTTATCCCACACGTCACTTAGGAACAACCCCCTCTCGCTCAGCCTGCAGCTACCCCCAGCTCCGACAAACTCTAAGCACCGAAGAACGCTTGTGAAGGAGTTTTTTAAACTTTTCAGCAGCAGTTTAAAAAGTTAAATCTTTCATTTCATAGCAAATGAATATAATTTTATATTGCTTTACAATGAATGTAGAACTTAAGATAAAGCGATTCTAGTTTGTAATCTATATCTATACTAATATATTATAAAGATTTTTATTTTTGAATGTATTGAAATAACTGAAAAACTACTCGGCTGATTTCAAAAATTCTTTCACTATTAAAAAGCTATGTTATCACGCAACATAGGCTATATTTTTTCTATTTTCTTAATTCCACGCGGACGAAGTCGTGAGCAATAGCTAGTTTAAACAAAAGCAATCGAAGATTCAAATGGTATGTCTTGTCATTCAAGTCAGTTTGAGTTACCAAGCTCCTTAACGCAATAATTAATATCAATAGGTAACTAAAAGGGAAAAAAGAAAAAAGGTTTTAAATTTGCTCAATATATATTTTAAAAAAAAAGTAACTGAGGTATATCACGCAATAGATTCCATCATAATCAAATCACTTATTTATAAAACTTCATAACCAACACCAACACAAACCTATAAAAAGCACTAAAGCAAAAACACATTTAAGAAAAACGAATTTACAAAGAAATGTAGGAGAGTCCGAGTTAAGTCCGTAGCCTGGTAAAGTCAAGTATTGGAATTAGTCCCAAGAATTAGGAGCACTTGTAAAAGACCTATGTATAAGAGATGTGTGGGCCACAGTCAGAGGTGCTGAAGTAACCTGGTCATTAGAGGGCCGGAATTGTTCCACTTGCGGTCTTTCACTCGCTTGTCTTCCTGACCCTTCGCTGGTATTCTCATCCTGTCTTTCCGGGATCTCATTGATCGGTCTACCTTGGTTAGTAACTACTGCATTAAATCCATTCACATCATCAGCTCTGTATTCCACAGTCCTGGTTATACCATCAGGTTGGAGGAGGGAGTATTGGCCCTGGACGATGCCATCTCTGCGAGTCTCCTGCTGCCTTTTGAAGTCTCCAGTGTGAGGATCGTTGACCTCATAGGCGAAGTTGTAGTTAGGTGGTGGCTGCTGGTAATGGATTGGTATCAACACAGGTAAAGGTGCTGGATGTAAAATCGTGCACGTTGATGCCACGATCAATCCAGACAGAAGTACTAGGTTTTGAATCATTTTTTTATTGAAGTGTTTCTGAACGTTGTACGATTGAATATGATTATTCCGGTAAGCGTTGCTACTTTATATATAGGAGACTTGAAACGTAATATTGAAACTTGAAATATTATATTCAGAAGTTGGGTAATATGGGCGCCTTCGTGCGGGTGTCGGTAATTTGACAGACGTCAAACGATTGTCAAGGTAATAGAATTGAATATCGGATTATTAACTTATTCTCAAGTTTATGCAAATATTTTGTATGAAACTTTATTAGCATAGAATTTCGAATTAAAAGCCTTTTAAAGATAAACATAGGAAAGCTACCTTTAAAATTAAGTCTTTCAAGCGTTTCTTTATTCTTTGTAATTACTCTCTGTTGAAAAATAAAAGTAAACCGATGTTACTATTTTTAAATAAAGCATTTTAAAAGAAACTTGCTTAAGAAATATATATACTTTGGTAGAAAATGAATAATTTCCTCTTTAAAGTCTTGAATATTTTACATGGTAACATCGTTTCTTTAAATTAAACATTTGTTCGCTATGTTGAGATAAATTAGATCAAACAGAAAATAACAAATGAATACCTAGTTTCTTGTTAGAGTACGAGTCCAGAACATAATGTTAAAAGACTTCATTTTTTTCTCGAAATCACGCTATGGAGAATTGTAGCAGAGAATTTTATTAATTCGAAAAAAAAAATAAACCAATAGCAAGAACAAATGTAAGTAACAATGACTACGCTATAGGCTTTTATTATTACAAGATCAAAGCTTAGAACATTAATCTGAGACTCAATATTTCATGGATTTTAATGAAGAATTCACATAAGAGTTATAGAATAATTATTTTCCAAATATTCAAGATTTGCCATTATCAAAAGTCTATTTATTGGTAATTTGTGTTATATTTTATTAGTGATCATCGAAAACTGTTTATCAACTTTATGTCCTGAGAACCCCTGAAAATTTGTTACAGATTGTAAACATTAAGCACATGTTAATAAGCTTTACTTCAAGATTCGTTGAAAAGAGTATAACCACTGACCACCATAATTGGACAGGCTACAAATTGCGGTATTTTAAATCTTCACTTTCACCATTTTGGCGGTGATCGTAGCGATTGGTTGGTCCATAATTTTCGACCTAATAAAACCGATAGACTTAACTATCATTGACATCAAAAGGTGCGTTTAGTTTTGTGCGAAAAGCTGTCATTTCCAAACAATTGCCTATCTATTTATACAGATCAGTGAGTGTAACCCGGCCTAACTCACTCCTACGTAATCAATTCGGGACGTTCGTTTTGTTCGAATTTCCTTAAACTCGTTTATGGAAATAACGTTGAATAAGACTGGCTGGCAATATATTTGCTACATTTGTACAAAGCATTTTAAACCTTATTGTTTGACTAGTAAGGATTTAAATCACGTATTGATGCTGAATCGGTAACAACGGTGAATAAGTCTTTTAGAACTTTGTAAGGAAGTTTTCTGCGCTTATTTGCAAACTGTTTTCACATGTGCACACTTTCTTATACTGTTTTTCGTCGTTTTATTTTCTACTAGCTATCGCCCGCGACTCTGTCTGCGTATAATAATAAAAGTAAATCTGGAAGAACACTTAGGCTGATACACGTTCTTCTAAACTTTGCACTACATCTATGACAAATTTCATCCGATCCGTCAATCCGTTTAGGCGGTAAACCCCAACTAAACTTTTTCTTTTATAATATTAGTAAAATTGATTAAGGGTATTTTCAATAAAATGTTACTATTGAATTATAATAATAAAGCTTTATTTAGTACTTTCGGAGCATTATTAGTGTTTTATTTTTTTATAAAATAAGGTGGCAAACGAGCAAGCGGCCACCTGAATCTGCTAAAATGGAGAAGCGACCGCTGCCCGTAGACATCCGCAATAGCGGATGCGTTGCGACGAAGGAGGAGACGCACATAAAGGGGAAATACCCTCTTTATGTGCGTCTCCTCCTCCTAGTATTGTAATGCTTATGCTAAAGGTAATTATTGATTTTTATTTTCCAAATTAGTTATCTCTTTGTTTCATTGATTGCAGTTAACTAGGATTGAATAAGGAAAACGATAAAAAAGTTATATTTCAAAATGCATATATTTAGAAAAATAAAAAAGGATTACAATTAAAAAGTCAGAGCTTCATCATTTCTTATAACATCAAACAACAATCTAGAATCTCTTCAAGTCCAATTTAAATAACAATTATTTAGGAAGAAAATAAAAAGGGGTATAAAAAGGTCATTCATGCTACAGCCATCATCTTCTTGAATCATTATTATACGGTCCTTAGTTACTTGTTTCCTTAGGCCCAAGACTTGTGTCCTTTAGAATATGACTCATGTATGAGAGAAGTGTGTGAGATGGTTAAAGGCGTAGGCGTACTCTGTTGCTCGTTGGACTGTCCTTGCCAGGACTGTTCCACTTGAGGTCTGGAGTAAGACTGCCTGTTAGAATCATCCTCTTGTCGTCCATTGCCACTTTCTTGTCTTCCATTGCCACTTTCTTGTCTTCCATTGCCACTTTCTTGCCTTCCATTACCATTCTCTTGTCTTTCTGGAGCAGGAATGTATGGTGTTCCTTCGTTGTTCACGACTGCGTTAAATCCGTTGATGTCATCAGCTCTGTATTCTACAGTCCTGGTGACCCCATCAGGTTGTAATAAGGAGTACTGTCCAAGCACAGCGCCTCCAATCCTGGTCTCATGCTGTCTTTTGTAGTCTCCAGTGTGTGGGTCATTGACTTGATATCCGAAGTTGTAGTTAGGAGCTGGTTCCTCGTATTGTATCGGTAAGTAGAGAGGTATCGGCGCTTGGTGTAATACCATACAAGTAGCTGATGCGATAAATCCGAAAAGGAATACTATCTTTGCAACCATCTTGATACTTGAATGCTTCTAGGAGTTAATGCTTTGTGAGCTGTTTGAAGTGTGATAGTTTTCTAGTGTTGTCGCCAATTTATATATCGAATTGGATGAAAACAATCCGATATTTCGCAACATGTATTAAATGTCGATATGAATTAGAGCGTTAAACTGACAAATTGTTCAATAGCCGAGGGTGTCGGATTCGCTTGCGGATTGACTCGATGACAGATACGATTTGAATACGTTTCAATCAGTTCGAGGTTAACCATCAAGGTACGGAATACGGATTATGTTCTACGGAACTACTTATAAATATAATTTCAATAAACTATCGCACAACTGTTGTGCGATTACCAATTGTTTCGCAGCCCATTTAAATGTTAGTTGTACAATTAAAAACCGAGTAGTGTGCGGACCTCCATATAAGCTAACAGGAATCAAAGCGCGACTAAACAGTTGTGCGATAGTTTAGTCAAAGGTGCACACCTTTTAGAACGCTCTTAGGAGTAGATTTAGTGGGAACATTTTGAATTAACATTAACACTTGATCAAAAAGATATAGAATTCTCGTATTAAATAATGAGAAAACAGAAATGCTTTTGGCGTGTCGACTTTAGTGCCGTAAGGATGGGAAGAAAGGTAAACGATAAGCACATATCGATATCGATACTTCGGAGCGAGCACGTGATATTGCCCAGTCGGTGAGATAACGTGTCGTGTCGTTATTTTTACTTCACCGATAAACAACGAGACGTTCCCTTTAGAGTATAGCATTGTCGATATCGTTTGTCTATTGTTGATACATACTCGTAAGACGTTACATTTCTTACCTAAAACAAGTGTCCTTATTTCTTCAACTTTAATGAACCTGCTATATGCCGCACTTTAAGTGTAGATTAAGTTTGAGAATTCTACGCACAGGGTTTCCTTTAGTTATTAATTAACGACTCTGAGTGGTTACATATCACGCAATACAGTACTATCGATGTTTTATTAATCAAGGCACATAACCTCTCGGGAGTCGATTAAGGCAAGCCATACGATCTAACGAGCTCCGTCGGGATCCTGTTACCATTGTTTACTAGTCTGTCTTTATTTAATAGAATAATTGTTAGACAGCTTTATAACAGTAGTCTCTTCGTAATCTAAACTTAATATTATAAAGAGGATTTATTTGTATTTTTGTATGTATTCACGTAAAAACTACTGCGACGATTTTAAAAAAAATTAAAAACTACGTTAACTGAGTAACATATTTTATATATTTTTTTAATTCTACGCGAACGTAGTTGCGAGCAACAGTCAGTATAAACTCTATTCTAAACTTTTAGGAATAAAGTCAATTAATGTATTATAAAACAATTAAACTAATGGTAAATTTCATTACATCATTCTGTGTCTAGCTATATGCTTCTTTCGGATGCCCCATCCATAGTGCAGTCATATGACACCCATGGGAGATGGGAGAAAAACCATACGACCCTTGCACGACATTATCATTACATAAGAAAAGATAAAATGCTCCTTCCACCATCAATGCACTAGAAAAATTCCTTTATTTACTAAATGCTTGAAATTAGTACCAAAAATATTAAGGTTCTTTACGATAGCAGTTAAGAATACTAATGTAAATATTCCCGACCACTTTCAACATTAATAGTAAATACAATTCTATTCTCATGTCTTTAAAGTTGAAATTTGATTGTAGAATGTTGCAAAGCTTTGAAAGATACGTTACAAGTATCATCGGAAACTGTTCCTTTTGTCATTGACAATAAGCTGTAAAGTCCATTGTGGTGTAGTGGTCGCGAGAGAAGAGGGCGCATTTTGAAATGCTTTGTTTGACAATTAAAGTAAGAGCTCTCTCCCTGTGCCATTATGACCGCCTGGTACTTTGGGAGGGTTCACGTTACCAATGGCATATACAAAACCAAACGAAACGTTCAATAGTATATTTGATAATGGAACATACATTGACCTCTATACTAACATATTTTGTGTCTATTTGATGTTCGCCATTTTAACGTTGACGTGTTGGAAATTCAAACTAATAATAGAGATGGGACAATACATATAGATAAAAAATAGACTTACCACGTAAGTCGTAATTGAACACGAAAATATCGATAAGTACGAACAAGAAACATCGACAACCCTGTTATTCTCTGTAATATAAAAATTAGTTCTTGTGAGTAAGGTTTCTGCAGTGGAATGCATGAAATACATAAATTAATGTTCATAAAGCGCCACGTCTGGATTGCGGTCTGCTGCAGTCAGTCTGCGGTGTGACATTCGATGTAACATTACATCACCACAAATGTATCGACTATTAATACGATTTATTGTTTTACAATCGCTTTTCATTAAATACTAACTTTTGCCCGCGACACCGTTCGCGTTAAATTAAAAAATAAAAAAATGAAAAAATATAGCCTAGCCTATGTTACTCACAGATAAATTGCCTTTCTAACGGTGAAAGAATTTTTAAAACCGGCCCAGTAGTTTTTGAGCCTATTCATTACAATCAAACAAACAAAGTTTTCCTCTTTATATTAGTAAAGATTAGATGTTTCTCGCGACTTCGTCCGCGTAAAAATAAAAATTATGAAAAATAGCCTATGTAACTCACTGATAACGTAGCTTTTTAATGGTGTAAGAATTTTTGAAATCGGCTTAGTAGTTTTTGAGTTATTTCAATACATACAAAAATACAAACATTTCCTCTTTATAAGTCTAGATTTTGTTTACCGTTAGATAATTGTTAAAACAGACAGAAGAATATAGTCTTATTAGTTAATGCTTCTTTCTTCAGCTTCTCTCTGTTGCTAGTTCGACAGCCTTGTAGGCAACGCGATAAATTTATAATTATATAGAAATATGAATTCATCGCGATACCAGCGAGGACGTCTAACTTATCTTCTTTCTTGAGGTATCTTCTATTAATCTAAAAATCTATATAAAGCGCAGTATACGATGTAATAATAAACTTTTATTCCCTTTCTTCACATTCACATTTAAAGTAATCCATCAATCAAAGAGGTCTAACCTGGGAGCAATCGCTCAAGAAAACAATGTTTTGATTTCAACTTTTGTTCAAGTTTTAATGCGCATTGCGAACTTTGTTACACGGAGAATACAACATCTCTGCGACAAGTTTGACACACCAATTAAATTAAATGAAATAAGATATAAATAAGCATTGAGTATTTTAAGGTTATAAAACATTTAGCGATTGTTACTGATTACAGAGTATAAAAAACTTTAACGCACTATTGCTTTTTTAATAACAAATAAAGGGGACTGGTCATTTTTCATAATTACTGAGTGACAGTTTACAAAAAACACGCCTTTTACGAATTCCTCCAGTCATTAATTGCTTTAAAATTGCAAGTCATAAAGGCGTACACACACGCGCAAAATGTTCTATACGTTTGTGACATCAATTATTTTCTAAAGGCGGCTAAACACGGCGTTTTCTTCGTGCATATACAATCGTCATGAATGTGTCAAAACGCGCGTTTCAAAACGTATAGTGTATAAGTGCTATTACCCGTGAGCGCCCACTCCCATCTAAAGTTAAGAATGGAATTACTCTATTTATAAATTGGACGCTTGGTCGCTCATGCGAAGCGTATTTAATTGACATTAATACGATTTCATTGTAATAGTATCCTAGGGAATTATTCATTAATTAAAAAAGGATAAATTAAGATATACTAAAAATACTTAGCTAATAGCATACGTCAGCATTATGTCTACGCTAGCTCACAACAGTTACGTAGCGCTGTAGCCCTCTAGCGCTACATTATGTGCTACGTGGTAACAAGCGCTTTTTTTTAATATTTCGCATTGTCTATGGTATGTAAATAGGTACACTACAGGTATTAAAAAAAAAAACAACCTGTCATGATGACATTACGCACGTCAGAAGGAACTAGTTGTACCGTTGTTGTAATATTTAGTAAAATAAAGGAATTATTAGCAAACAAAAACAATCTTTTGGCTTGAGACTTCTTCATGGTCCTTCGAGCAGGATGTTGTAAATATTGTAATGATGTAGTCGAATATTTAACCGTTTTCAATTATGTTTCTGATTTTAACTTTAATTGCATTATTGATTGATAATAATTATTTAGTATGTAACATAAAGTTTATCGACAAAATTGTAAACATTAGAGAAATCTTAGCTTTAGCATATTTAATTGTTACCTTGAGAATATCAGAGTATAATACAAACTTTTTGTTATCTCCTAAGACTAAGTAACGTCCCAAGTCGAACCACGAGGGAATTCCGAGCTTATCCTTTAAAAGATTTAGGTTAAGTTTGCTTCGTACTTGATAATCAACTTTATTGTAACTGTAAAAACCTTCTTTTATTTTGAGGTTACACATTTCTATGTTTTAGTCAAAAATAAAATGACTCTTAGTAACAAGTGTTCTTTTTAGTACATCGATCATACTAATAAAATGCGAAAGTTTAGATGCATGGAAGGATGGATGTTTGTTGAAGGGATTTCGTTAAAATTTGGTATGGATGTAGATAATAGTCTGGAAGAACACATAGGCTTCTCAGTTTTTTTTTAATTTCACGCGAACGGTGTCACAGACGAAAGCTAGTTGATTAATAATTAAACGAATATTTAGTAAGGAGATAATTTTAGATTTTTCCATATATCAGATTGTCAACGTAAAAAAGCTGACATTATCAATCAAATAGCGAGAACCGCTCGGCGAGAACAAAGCGATGAAGTGTGAAATTGAAACACCAGCTGTGGGGACTCGTTTCAGACGGTTTTATTGATCTAGAAATATATATAATATTATAAATGCGAAAGTTTAGATGGATGGATGGATGTTTGTTGAAGGGATTTCGATCAAATTTGGTATGGATGTAGATAATAGTCTGGAAGAACACATAGGGTATTTACTTTTGTATTTTTATTTCCACACGGACGGAGCCGCGGGCGAAAGCTAGTAGTTAATAAATCAATAATTCCAGATCCTAAAGCTATATTGGTTGTGTGTTTATATTCAAAATCTAAAAGCAAACAGCTGCACAGCGGGCTAATTGCACGTTGCACGTCGATCTTCGATCTGTCCGTAGGCGGGGTATTTGTGTGGCCTAATGCGTCCATTGATGGACGTCTAAATATAGTGCTAACAGATGCGGCTATTGTAGCTCGGATTGGAATATTAAAAATAACATCTCTGTAATGATGGCTTTAACGTCTAAAGGAATCATACCATACTAATGTTATAAATGCGAAAGTTTAGATGGATGGATGGATGTTTGTTAGACTTTGCCGCCTAAATTGAAAGGATTTTGATGAAATGCATAGATGTACAGCAAAGTCTGGAAGAACACATAGGGTATTTACTTTTGTATTTTTATTTCCACACGGACGGAGCCGCGGGCGAAAGCTAGTAGTTAATAAATCAATAATTCCAGATCCTAAAGCTATATTGGTTGTGTGTTTATATTCAAAATCTAAAAGCAAACAGCTGCACAGCGGGCTAATTGCACGTTGCACGTCGATCTTCGATCTGTCCGTAGGCGGGGTATTTGTGTGGCCTAATGCGTCCATTGATGGACGTCTAAATATAGTGCTAACAGATGCGGCTATTGTAGCTCGGATTGGAATATTAAAAATAACATCTCTGTAATGATGGCTTTAACGTCTAAAGGAATCATACCATACTAATATTATAAATGCGAAAGTTTAGATGGATGGATGGATGTTTGTTAGACTCTGCCGCCTAAATTGAACGGATCTTGATGAAATGCATAGATGTAGAGCAAAGTCTGGAAGAACACATAGGGTATTTACTTTTGTATTTTTATTTCCACACGGACGGAGCCGCGGGCGAAAGCTAGTAGTTAATAAATCAATAATTCCAGATCCTAAAGCTATATTGGTTGTGTGTTTATATTCAAAATCTAAAAGCAAACAGCTGCACAGCGGGCTAATTGCACGTTGCACGTCGATCTTCGATCTGTCCGTAGGCGGGGTATTTGTGTGGCCTAATGC
This sequence comes from Papilio protenor, assembly GCA_029286645.1. NCBI lineage: Eukaryota > Metazoa > Arthropoda > Insecta > Lepidoptera > Papilionidae > Papilio > Papilio protenor. Next base: position 596,486 of record JAGSMZ010000014.1, on the reverse strand, counting down.
GTCCATTGATGGACGTCTAAATATAGTGCTAACAGATGCGGCTATTGTAGCTCGGATTGGAATATTAAAAATAACATCTCTGTAATGATGGCTTTAACGTCTAAAGGAATCATACCATACTAATGTTATAAATGCGAAAGTTTAGATGGATGGATGGATGTTTGTTAGACTCTGCCGCCTAAATTGAACGGATCTTGATGAAATGCATAGATGTAGAGCAAAGTCTGGAAGAACACATAGGGTATTTACTTTTGTATTTTTATTTCCACACGGACGGAGCCGCGGGCGAAAGCTAGTAGTTAATAAATCAATAAATCCAGATCCTAAAGCTATATTGGTTGTGTGTTTATATTCAAAATCTAAAAGCAAACAGCTGCACAGCGGGCTAATTGCACGTTGCACGTCGATCTTCGATCTGTCCGTAGGCGGGGTATTTGTGTGGCCTAATGCGTCCATTGATGGACGTCTAAATATAGTGCTAACAGATGCGGCTATTGTAGCTCGGATTGGAATATTAAAAATAACATCTCTGTAATGATGGCTTTAACGTCTAAAGGAATCATACCATACTAATATTATAAATGCGAAAGTTTAGATGGATGGATGGATGTTTGTTAGAGTTTGTAACCTAAACGGCTGAACGGATTTTGATGAAATTTAGTAAATATGTTGAAGATGGTCTGGAAAAACGTACACTCTACTAACTTTTTGTGTTTTTTAATTCCACGCGGACGGAGTCGCGGGCGAAAGCTAGTAATCAATAATTATATCAGTAAGAACTAAATTCAAACACGATTAATATATCTTCCTACCTAAGCAGAAGCGATTTTACTAAAGTTCTCTTTCCAACTAAAATATTCTCAAGCGAATCGTCTGCTTGTTGCTTCTCAAAGATCAATGACATGTTTCGTCGCACAAATCCATTTAATCCAATAGAGATGTTCAAATAAAGATGTGTCAACGGGAGCTACGAGAGCGGCCATTTTGTATTCGTGAATAATCCACACGGCTGACGGATTGAACTCTGTTTATAGACGCGACTGTCGTCTGTCGCGAGATAGTATCGCAAGAAACGAGATATTTATTGCTCTTTAAGACTGACTTTGAACTCAATTGTAGCTTTTTATCATTGCTTTGATTCTGGCATACAATTATAGTTAATCTGTACTAATAATATAAAAAGGAAAAAGTTGTATTTTTGGATTTTTGTATGTATTCGATTCACGTAAGAACTACTGCGCCGATTTCAAAAAACTCTTTCATCATTCGAAAGTTAATTTATCTGTTAGTAACATATTCTACATTTTGTACTATATTTTAATTTCACGCAGACGAAGTCGCGAGCAACAGCTAGTAGTTTAATAAAAAAGGAAATAATAACTATAAAACTATATAACTACAATGGACTGAAATCGTTAGTTTTCCGGTGTAAGAAGTCAAATCCTTATTTTAGATCGCTGAGGGCTGAGTATCTAGTAATATAAAAATTATAAACTTACTACAAAGTTTAATCATTGGATGAAATTTTAATCAGAAGTCTCAAGACTAGACGGTCCATTCAATTCTTTATTACATCTAAATTTAAACGTCATTTCGATGCTAAAAACCCTTGAATATTCTCACTGGCAATTACGCTCAACCTTTTAGTATAATTACTTTACCACCGCCCCCTAGCGGGTAACAATCAGAAACAATTCCTTTCTCGCGAGACCAACACGATCCGAGGAAGATGTTATTATCATTAATTCACGAGCAATTAGAAACATGTACGAGCATACGCGCCGTAAAAGACAATGTCTTATTTACATATTAATCATCCAACAGTACGCTATATAACTCTAGCGTTAAAATAACAGTCATCAGATATAACAGACTTTGTATTTATTCAACCATACCACACCCCACTGTTGGACATAGGCACCAGATCCACGTGCATCTCGCATCCAGGATACTCTCGCAAACTTGACCAGATCATCGGTCCATCTTGGGGAAGGCCTACCCACGCTGTATCGACCTGTCCGTGACCGCCATTCCAGGACATTACGGCCCCAATGGCCAGACTTTACTTTTTCATAACGATTTATCGTGGTTTTATGATAAGTTTCTTAGAGGTAATATAGCATTGAAATGAAGGATTTTTTAAAACGGTCATGAAATATTTGAGTCTATCGTAACAAACCATGAGAATGCTCAGCTTTTTGTAAGTTAAATATTAAAAATACAAGTAGCATGTCTCAATTTGTAAGACAGCTATCAATTGCTTTCTCCGACATGGGATCAAGGGTGATTGGTAAAGGGCTCACACATGATAGCAATTCGCGTACAAACGTCAATAGTTAATGTAATACGTGAGAAGACCTTCGTCATACGAGCGCACGCTCCGAGCTACGTGCTTTGGGCAACAACATGCTCTTAAACCCACGGGATTTGAACACGTCAAATTAATTGAAAATTATATAACAAGGAGCACGGTTATCGAGATGACTTAAAAGACCTTTTAATTGCAATAGAATTTTTCATGGCAGCATCCAATAGTCTGTCAAATATTGTCCTACATTCGAAACAACCGTATATGCGTTGACGATAGCAAAGTTTGAAAACAAAAGCTTCTTTCATTTCTTTGTCCCGATCGATAGGAAAATCCGTACCACCAGTGGCCAACTGTGTCACATAGTCTTTTTAACAATCAAAGCATTTCGCCAGCGTCGGGCCACAGTGCACTTTTTGAGCGTTTTGTTCAACGCCCGTTCATCGTCGTACTGTAATTAGGCTTCTGCTCTCTGAGTTGCTCTGTAGGACTAACGTCCCTTTTGAAATTACCTTCAACTTTTGAATAGTGCGTTTGTTTCTTTCATGATAAATAGATGTTGCTTTTGTGAAAATCTGTATACGTTTTTACTGAATAGATGTGTTTAGGTTTATAAAAAACATGATTTTATATAATACTACTACTTATATACTAATTACTAGCTGTTGCTCGCGACGTCGTCCGCGTAAAAGAATAAAAAATACAGTCTGTTACTCAGCGATAACGTACTAGCTTTTAATAGGTCAAAGAATTTTTGAAATCGGCCCAGTAGGTTATTAGTTATTTCAATACATACAAAATACAAGAATACAAATCTTTTTTCTTTATAATATTAGTATAGATATAGATGAATGGAATTATTACGAGTGAGATTGTCTTTTTAACTATTGTACCTGTGATCCTTTGAAGTTTTCCACATATGTACAAAAAAATGAAATGTCAAATACCCCAACAAATGTATGAAGTTAGCAACAAGAGTAATATGAAATATTCGCATTTCCATAAGCAAACAAACACGTGAATCGCACCCCGGGGGCTTCGTAACGTTCCCAAACAACTTTCACAATAACGTTTCGTGGATTTCGTTATGAAATAAAAAAATGATGGAACAAAGTTTGGTCGTACTAACTGCTGTGTCTAAAGTTCTGTTTTTGATAACCTTTGTTTTTAATGAAAAATAAATGCAACAAAAATTATACGCAATATTGCCCATAAAAAAATAATAAAGGACGGATATTTGTTAGAGTTTGTAGCCTAAACTGCTGAACTGATCTGTATTCAATTTGTCACAGATGTAGAACATAGTCTGGAACGCACAGACTACTTAATAAGTTTTTTAGCCCGAACAAACGGAGTCGCGGGCGAAAGCTAGTCTATACTAATATAATAAAGAGGAAAGGTTTGTATGGATTAACATAACTCAAAAACTACTAGACCGATTTCAAAAATTCTTGCTGCATTAAAAAGCCATGTTATCACTGGTAATTAGGCTATGTTTTTAGTATTTTATATAATAATATCACGCGTACGAAGTCGCGAGCATCAGCTAGTTGACAATAAAATTCAAAGCTATCCCCCTTAGGCATCAAGTAATTCGTAATATTAAAATTTATACATTTTATCAACTAAACTGTTATCACACATTATCCTTTAGAACTTTGTTAGGGTCCTTTATGACTTATTAAGTACAATAGATAACGAAAACGAGATAATGATTGGCCTTTGTACAACTGTGGAACTGAGATATCACGAAATGGTAGGGAAATGGTTCAATATTGTGTTAACAAATGCGAGTTAAATGTTCTTATAAGTCTGTAAATCTTACTAATGCTATACATGCAAAAGTCTGGATGAATGTTTGTTAGTTTGTAGCGTAAAATGCTTAACAGATTTCGATTAAATTTGTCATATATTTAGTCTGGAAGAACACATAGGGTATTAAGTTATTTTTTTTATTATTAATACAAATTTTGTACTCTTCTCAGTTGTATATTACATTTCACACACATACACAAGATTCGTTTACTTAACAATTTCTGAACTTACGTCAACTCTAACTTAGAAAACGTCTGGAACAAGTCTAGTCAGGCCGCCTCGCTTTACTTACACCCTTTGACGTCTCAAGTAAGCCTTTACCAACCCACTTCTCATCAAGTTAACAGCTTAACTTAAGCTATGCTTGCTTCTATCGACATATTTTACTCCAAAAAAACGGGAAAAAACTCAAGAGTATATTTGTCAAGACAACAAATATGTAATTTAAACTGTATTATAAAAATGTTATAACCACACTTTTGCTATAATTTTATCACAGGCGCTTTTAGTTTATTCACTATTAAGTAGGGATTTCAAATGTAGAAATGTGTTTTAAATAAGCAATACGTATTTTAAAATACCAAGTAAACCAGATTAGCAGCTAATCTAAGCTTAACGCCGTGAAATACGAGCAATAACTTCCAATTAATCTCTCATAACGTACGCAAATTCTCTCTCGATTGTGTTAAACGCTTCCATTCATCAGAGCAGCAGATATGTCCACGCATCAGCTTGAAATGCGGCACAAAGCATGGGCTCTCCACTAATAATGACAAAGCGAATCGCTTAATTGGAGAGGAAATTAACAAGGCTCGACAACTGCGGCATACCGAACGAGCCAACTCTACGTTTTACAAATTAAATCAATTTCATTATAAAATTTTGTATTATCAGGTCAAGGAGAACTAAAACTTCTAGAAGGTTCCGTACATACGTAAATACAAGATTAACTAAGGAGTGTCTTTTTTAATTAGCCATATCATACTAATCATACTAATATTATAATTGCAAAAGTTTAGATGGATGTATGGATGTTTTTAGGCTAAACAGATTTCAATGAAATTTGGTATAGATACACAGTATAGTCTGGAAGAACACATAGGCCACTCAATTGTGTATTTCAAATTCCACGCAGACGGAACGCGGGCGAAAGGTAGTTTTTTTAACAATAAAGTATCGAAAGATTTATAACTATAATCTGTAGCCAACGAATTAAGTCGCATCGCAGGCCTTGGCCTCCGACAATGAGTACAACCAGAGACAAACTAAAAAAACCATCCCCTTTCATTCAACATTAATACAAACGGGCGAGGGAGATTAAAACCGCAAACGTTCGGGCTCACTAAACTAAAACTAACAATGTTTCAGACGGTTTCTAATGAAGCGACTATTGGTATATGTTGATTTAAATTCAGATAAGAGTACAGGGTTGTGTTTCATGTTAATTTATAATTTATCTTTCACAAGCTTTCGCCCGCGACTCTGTCCGCGTGAAATTAAAAAAAAAAACAAAAGTGAGTAGCCTATGTGTTCTTCCAGACTATACTCTACATCTGTACCAAATTTCGTTGAAATCCGTTCATCCCTTTAGGCTACAAACTAAAACAAACATCCATCCATCCATCCATCTAAACTTTCGCATTTATAATTAGTATGATTTACATTTGTGTCTGTAATTGGCGTAATTAAATGGTTACTTAAAAACCTGCATAGTGTAGATGTGTCTTACTAAATAAACACTATGGGACTCTTTTAGTGATCACTGAACTTTTCTGAATGCGGAAGGACATATCCGCTTTGTCACTTTCCGTCGTAGACGTTAGTAATGTTGTATTTTATACGGTTACATCAAAATGACCTATTTGTGTAAAAAGTATTGCTAAAATAGAGCGCGACCTTTGACTAAACTATCGCACAACTGTTAAGTCGCACTTTGATTCCTAAAAGCTTATATGCACATTACTCGATTTTTAGTGCAACTAAACAGTTGAATGGGTTGCGAAACAATAGACAATCGGCAATCACAACAGTTGTGCAATAGTTTAGTCAAAGGTGTGCGCCCGCTCTTATTGTGCATGACATGAAACGTAACTCTCTAACACTCGCCCACAAAATTGACCCCCGATGGGTCCAAAAAGCCAGTGCAGTCACCGGAAAATAGACGTTAGTAACCGTATTGTTTAGTTTATAATAATGTCTCGTGTAAGTTTAAACAATCCAATATTGCACGTAATTAACACAAGTCACTAACAGATGTCAACTGTGTGCAACTCGCAAAGCTCGTACCGCAGAACCAATTGAGTTGTCGTTCAATCCGTGAGAACTTATCTGCTAACAACGTCGGTTTATTGTTGACCTACTAACATAAGTGACTTGTTACTTGTTTTAAAACTTTAATAGTTTGTCTATCAACGATAGTATTTTGTTATTGTGACGTCATTTTTTTGTCTTCTTGGTCCTAATTACAAAAGTAATTCTTTTTAAACTGATGGTTTCTTTGTGCTAGATATGTCATATTGAACCGAAATCGTAAAAGGAGGAGATTTTCTGCCGTAATTTTAAATATTCTTTACGAGATTCAAGAGAGATCTCACTAATTACCTAATGGACGTGCGTTTTAACATAGGAGTAGCGATAAATAAGTTATAAAACGATATTTGTTTTTTATATTAATTCATGGTCACCCTTTTTTTTATACTACCGCGCCCAGGAGGACTCGCTCGCTTACGTCCGCGATAACATGGTCACCCTGTCCAAGGTCCTACTTAAGTTTTAAGTTATTCATACACGAGACAACTTTGATCAAATCTCATCAGGTATTCCAAGATGGCGAACTTAAGCTTGACAGGAGAGTTGTAAACTGTGATTACTGGATGCATATTTATATGGGATCTAAAGTCTCTCATATTTAGTTATTGTTACCAAGTTTAACTAAACTGTAGTGTTATCCGATGAAATTACTATCGCAGCAGTTGAAGTTACTTTCGTAGCTGTTGAAGTTACTTTCGTAGCTATTGAAGTCACTTTCGTAGCTGTCGTAGCCACTTTTATCCGCGTTCGCTGACACAGATCTGCTCTCAGTCAGCTATTGTCTACACTTCAATATTTCTCGTCTTTGTCTATATTTGCCGCTTTTGAGCCTTTCGGTGCATCATTGGCCTAATGACCGAGTTTTAAGTTACACTTTTCGCGTTTTATTTTTTACTAGCTGTTCGTGTGCGGCTTCATCCGCAGGAAATTATAAAAACTTCATTTTATTGTTTACATTTGTCAAATTATCAATTGCAAATGTCAAAATGACATGACAAACCTTAGCAATCTTTCTTTCTTGATGTTGGCAGCAACTTACGGTCTCTTTCCCACATTAGGATTTTTATCAAAAATATTTACCCCCTAAGTTTAATGGCGTGAAAATATATAGCCTAAAGCATGACGTAAGTGTAGGGCTTTTTATTAAAAAAAGAATTATTCAAAAATATGCTGTAATTGCTGACATCTTAGGCAACAAAGAAGTGTGTGTTTACGATTTATTATAATAGTATAGATATAGATTTACGCTCGTATCAATTAATTTAACTAGCGTACTCACAGTTGCACGGTTACTTAAAGCTTAGTGAAATTTCTCATACTACTCGTATATCTACCCTAAATTTCCTTACCAGAAGAAAAAATGTAGGTGCATGTATGTGTTTTGTTATTTTCTTTATATAAACACGTGGCTATATCTATAATTAATTTAAATTTACCCAACGCGCCGTACAGGGCAAAGTTTAGAGGGCGCACGTTCCCAAGCCATAAAACCCAATCCCGGGTGACGCGCAAACTTTGTTTCGCGAGTGGCCTATTACCGTAAAGTTTCTCTAAGCTCCCGCTAATGTTTTTTCATTCCACTTTTATTACACTCGTGGATGGAAGTTTTTTGAGGTTATGTTTTGCGTTATCGCGTACTAACGATTGTGATTACAATATCTGTTTATGGTAATGGTTAAGCTTCTGGAATTTGAAATTGTGTAACATTATTACTGCTCTTTTGCCTTTTTCGGTACAGTTTATATCTCTTTCGTACATCTCTATCAGCTGATATATCTGAATTCACTCCCAACTTACATATATGTATCCTACTCAATTTCACTGTTAAAAAACAATACAAGACGTCTTAATATTGTTCGAATTTGAATAAATAACTAACATTATATTAAACCTATAAATTAAATTTATTGCTTAATTATTTAAGAAAGTTTAAGTATTTTTATTGATACAGACATGTCTATTTTCAATAAGTCTATGACCACAGCTTGATAAAGGTAAAACTGTTTAAATAGGTTTGTTGTAATTTCTCATTTCCAATTCGACTAATGGCCGGTTTCTCAGCTAATTTTGACCATTCCTTAATGTTTCTGATTAGAACTTTGTTACTTGAGTACTCCGTTAAAACATAGATCAACTACGCTAATGGATCACTAGGTAATCTATACAATTATAATAAAGCGTAAACATACACTTCTTCGTTGTCTAAGATGTCAGCAATTACAGCATATTTTTAAATAATCCTTTTTTTAATAAAAAGCCCCACACTTACGTCACGCTTTAGGCTATATATTTTCACGCCATTAAACTTAGGGGGTAAATATTTTGGATAAAAACCTTAATGTGGGAAAGAGACCATAAGTTGCTGGCAACATCAAGGAAGCAAGGTTGCCATGGTTTGTCATCATGTCATGTCATTTTGACATTTGCAATTGATAATTCTTTTTTTTTTTTTTTTTTTTATATTATAAAGTGGCAAACGAGCAAGCGGCCACCTAAATCCGCCAATATAGCGAAGCGACCGCTGCCCATAGACATCTCCAATTGCAGATACGTTGCCTACCCTAAATCGACGGAGGAGGAGACGCACATAAAGAGGTTATTTCCCCTTCCTATGCGTCTCCTCCACCGTCAAATCCACTTTCCCATCCAATCCTTTCCTTATAAGAAGAGGGTGGAACGGGAAAGGGACTAAAATTGGGCCTCCGGCACCACACTCATCAGACGAAACGCGGAATTGCTCCCACTTCACGGCTGTCTTCTGTGTGGTCGTGGTATTACACCGGGCGAGCCGACCTATTTGTGCGAAGATGTTAAAGCGGGCTCTACCACTGTCAATTCGACACATGTGAACAATAAAATAAAATTTTCATAATTTTATGCGGATGAAGTCGCATGGGAACAGCTAGTGATAAAATAAAAACTTGAGAAACCCAGCATTAGCCGTTCTAAATTGAATCTATCGCTTAGCTACAAACTTTGATAATACTCTGTAATAGATGAACATCTAGTTTTAGTTAAATTAGGGTTTAAATCATGTCTGGAGAGGATTAGCTAACTGGCCGGTGGATTTAGCTCGTTCATGGCATTAGTGTTCTCTAGAGTGCGGTTTCACTGGGCATTACGAGCCTGTGAAGTCGACGTTTAGATAGTTTAGGATAGATATAAACATAGTTTAGACTTTAATGATAAACATAAATATAGTTTACATTTGTATTTAAATTGACAATAAGAGCCGGCGCCTTTTACTAAATTATCGCACAACTGTTGGTCAATTGTCGATTGTTTCACAGCCAATTCAATCGTTTAGTTGCACAAATAAAAATCGAGTAGTGCGCACCTCCATGCTCATAGGAATCAAAACGCGAATAAACAGTTGTGCGATAGTTTAGTTAAAGGTGTGTGCGCGCTCTAAACCAAAGGACATTATAGATGTATAATAGAGGACGTTTGGTATCTATAATATACCGCGCAATTACGTTGAAAACTCATAGAAACGTACATATCTGATATAGTGATGTGGGTACTGAATTTAATTCTTTAGCTATACTTGTAGGAGTTATGATATTTATCCACATTTTTCCGTTATCGCACGTTAAGGGATAAAAGACACCAAATTTCGTCACGCAATTTTGAGCTAAACTACGCCGTAGTCTTTGACTCCAAAAATCAAACAAAAAAATGGGACCCACCTGCAAGCCTCACCTCTCGGATTAAAAAAGAATTTTCAAAATCGGTCTACCAGGGGCGGAGTTATGCCGTAACACACATAAAAAAATATACAGACGAATTGAGTACCTCCTTCTTTTGGGAAGTCGGTCAAAAAATAGGTTTTTCATCGCGGACATCCAACGTCATTTTTATTATAAATGCTATTAATTTCTCTAATAACTGTATTATACAAATTAAAGCAGTATTTATTTAGAGAGAAACATTTTATATATCGTAGGTCGCACAGAAGCAGAGCATTACACAAATTAGTCCGCGGTTCCTCTCATTTCGCGAAATTTTTGTCGACCTAAAATATTCCATTAAGCAAATAAGCTGAGGAAACTTTGACTAATTATCTTAAATGAACTTACAGAAGTAATAAAGTAATACAAAGTTAATAATAAAGAACAGATGTCGAGATGTGATTAAAATAAAACAAATTGATGTATGAAGTAAATGAAACGGTTTTTTTTTGTTATTTTATTAGTATGGTTAATATAGTTAATTTGTGAAATGAGTTAAGTTTTTTTTGCACATTTGTAACGAATAAACTCAAAAACTACTTCACCGATTTTAAAAATTCTTTCACTTTTCGAATGCTATTTACCTCTAAGTAATATGGTCTTTATTATTGTTGTAAAATGTAAAAAATACTACCTTTGCGAAATTAGAATGGACTAGTCTATGAAGTACTATATTTTATTCTTAAAACTATTTGTAGGTATTTGTTGAACGTCCCAGACTGACTACCCTCTAAGTGACATTTCAACCCTTGTTTACAGTCCGCATCGGTGCAAACTGCCCGCTCCCGTGTCCCTCGGGAACTCGTTCCGGGTTCGAAGACGATGAAATCGCATTCGGCAATAACATTTTTTACAAAGGTTTGTCTTGCTATAGTTATTGGTTTTTTTTATTTATTACTTTCAGATAGGAGTGTATTTTTAAGGTGCAATAACTATACAGAAAATCTTTTGTATTACTTTATCTATTTAATAATTATCTATTCCACGTCCTTGATTGGTTGTTCTTTATGGTCACCATATTCCGCTGTATTCTTACCTGCAACAAAAACATACACATTCAATACAATTTTTAACCAAAACAATATTTAAAGATATAACTATATTTTGATGAATTTGATACCAAATTTAATCAAATTGATCAACTTTATGTTCATAGTTTATTTTTTTTTCCTGTATATAAGTTAGCCGGAAACTATAAGAGCTTCAAGTTGCACCTGACGTCACAAAGCGCGTGTAAGTGACTTGAGCATCTCCTCAAAATTGATGACGTTAAGTGCTAAACGAATTACAAGTTGCCGTCTATAGTACATTATTTAAATACTAGCTTTTGCCCACGATTCCGTTCGCGTGGTTTTAAAAAAACAAAAGTAAGTAACTTTTGTGTTCTTCTAGATTATCCTCTACATCTATGTTAAATGAGATCCGTTCAGCAATGTACGGTAAAAACTTCAACAAACATCCACCCATCTAAACTTTAGCATTTATAATATTAGTATGGTCCCTTATTTTTTATCATCGCCTATTTGCTTTTTCCCATTCATTTAAGAGTACATATCACCTTTTGGTATAAAATTTAAATTTGTTATACGCTGCCAGATATTTCAGAAAATTAGATCCAAAGTCAACTAAGTTATCGCTTTACAGACCTTTAACTAAGAGTTTAGTATTCAAGTGTTCAGCCAATTTAATATGATTACTGTTACCGCGTCTAGACATCCCACCCTCTGCTATTAGGGAAGAAGATTTTTATTTAAAAAAAAAAAGTTTACGACTCAGACAGTCTTTAAGAAAGTAATTAAGGCAATTCAATCCATCTGAACAGTTAAACTTAAGAATCTCTTAGTCTTAAGACATTAAAAAAATATAGACGAGACAGTGAACAAAATATTTTCACCGGTACTTTCTCTGAAAGGTACTATATCAGTTGTCACGTTTAGTGCCACTTCATGTCCTTGTATTGACATGTAATAAACCAATTTACATAATTATAATAAGCTCCATCTTTTGTTTTAAATAAACTGTACAGTGTCACAAAATAAAATAGAACATTTAAATATAATTTAATAACAACTATAAATAATTTAAATACAATTAATTAAATTGACACGTGGTTTTGAGGCTTTCAATAGATAGGGTTAGTGGTGATCATGTGAACAATGTCTTAAGTGAAGTGTCAATAAAGCCTACTCTAATTTTATGAATCTCTTTCGTCTAAAAGAAGTTAAAAAGTTGAAGGTGTGTGTTTCTGAAACCCTGAAATTCTCTGTAAAATTAATTTAGTTATGTACAAACAAAAGAGAAACGTTAAGATACATATTTTTTTTTTTTTTTTTTTTTTTTATATCATAAGGTGGCAAACGAGCAAGCGGCCACCCAAATCCGCCAAAATGGCGAAGCGACCGCTGCCCATAGACATTCGCAATAGCGGATGCGTTGCCTACCCTTGATTGATGGAGGAGGAGACGCACATAAAGAGGATATTTCCCCTTCCTATGCGTCTCCTGCACCATCAAATCCACGTTCCCTTCCCATCCTTTTCTAATAAGAAAAAAGGTGGGAAGGAAAAGGGACTAAAGTTGGGCCTCCGGCACCACACTCATCAGACGAAACGCGGAATTGCTCCCACTTCACGCCTGTCTTTTGTGTGGTCGTGGTATTGCACCGGGCGAGCCGACCCATTCGTGCGAAGATGTTAAAGCGGGCTCTACCACTGTTAAATTTAATGTATACTTAGAAAAATGTTTCCTTAAGCCTCATTAATTAATCCTGCGATCCCTGTATTCTTTAAAAGGCTAGAGGGCGCCACCCTTATATTAAACCGCCTGCAAAGGGAGATGTAGTGATAATGAAAATTTATGGATTGTCGCATTCATTTACAAAGATTTCGAACAATAAATTATTATAAAAAGTGCAATACATCGAGAATATTAGAACGTTCCAGGAAACTTAGAGCTTATTACGATTATTCGTGAGATTGTATTCGTAACGAGTTTAGAGTACAAGAAATGTCATACAAATGTCGTCGATTACGTTACGAATACTTTCTAGCAAATGTCATGCAAATATTCATTACTAGCTTTCGCCCGCGACTCCGTCCGCATGGAATTGAAAAAAACTGAGTAGCCTATGTATTCTTCCAGACTATCCTCTACGTCTATACCAAATTTCATCGAAATCCGTTCAGCCGTTTAAGCTACAAACTCTAACACACATCCATCTATCCATCCATCTAAACTTTCGCATTTATGATATTAGTATGATAGACGCTCTGAGCTGTAGTGCAGGAAATGTAGTAGTTATATTTTAATAGGTTATAATTTTTTGAGATTACTTATTAGAAGATTTTTACATAAACGAAATTGTATATAAATTAAGTTGTCTTTTAATTACTAATTAAAAAGACGTATAATTTAAAATGTAATTAACTTATTCGAATACAGATTTAACTATCTTTTGCTAACAACATCTTAGAACCTTATCATATTATATTACTGAAGCGATACTAAAGACTCGTCGCCGATCTATTTGAAATTTAAATGAGGGGGTGAAATGAAGTACAGGAGGTGACATTGTGTAATTCACTTCGACTAAGAGACAATATTAATTATTTTTAACTGTGAATCCATTAAGGAAGTGGAAAAATTGGGAGTCAAATGAGTTAAGATTAAAATGGATTTAAGGAAGGAAATACCAATATTGAAGTATATTTTAAGTATGATTTATTATGTAAATTAATCTAACATTAGCAGTATATAATGAAACATTTGCAAACATTTAATTTAATAGTCTAGGTAATATTGATTCTTATTTTTCTTATCTACAAATATAATATAATATGCCATTTATACACCAATGGTAAGTAAACTGCATTAAAAATAATAATGATTACTTGTACATAGTTTTGACTTAACAAAGCTTAACATGCGCTAACTTGAGTAGCACTGAGCCGCTCAGCTGCTCTCAGATAATCTCATCACTCTCACGTCTGAGTCGACTTTAATCTCTTTACCTCGCTAACGGCAACGCTGTACTATCGCTGAGACGAATCATTTTCATGCTATATGTCTTAATTGCTAAGCGTTGATAGACTTAGGAGAATAATAACCTAAGCTTAATTAAAAAAAAAACATTTATAAATTAAAAACAAATGGCGAATAAGATTTGAAGTGGACATTTTACGCTGTTTTTTTTTAAATCTCACGTCCCTAGGGGTTTTGTGCCAATGTTATATACTCTATGACACTCCGGGGATGGAGACGAACCGAATGACACCTTATTTCTCAAAATCGGTTCGCTCGTTTAGGCTCTTGTCTGTAACAAGGGAATTTACATAAAACCCACATACGTAAAAACAAACTTACAAAAAGAATAAATAGATAGATAAACTGCACGGAGAAACAACGAAAAAAAATGAAAAACAAAAATGAAGAAAGTGATGTTTGTAATACTTTCTAGCTTAATTCTAAACCTCTTCTATGGTAAACACACTAGTCTGAAATGTAACTCCATAAAATCTCTTTTTCAATTACATCATCTCGGTGAGGGCTCTACAGCGAGACATCTAGCCATCAGATACAGATTCCAAAAAACCTCGATATGATATCTTTTACCAATTGTCTGGAAAGTACACAGAGCAGTAAATTGGTAGATTTACGAGTGGACACCGGCGCCCAATATTGCAATCTCGTAGCGACCGCGCTACTCTATGCACATAAAAGACCCGTTTGAGTTCCCGAGGGAACAGGGGACACGGGCGCTGCACAATATTGTATGCTAGTGATGTACAGTAACTTACGGTAACTTTTAAATTTAATTAAATTATATATTCAAACATACACAATTAATTAAACAATTTTCATTGGAAAACAAGAATCTTACGAAATGCAGAATTGCATAATTTTTGTTAGGTTTACTTTCTTTTTAAGAATAATGTACCATTGGTAGGTAAGTTCTTATTTACGTAGAAAGCATTGGAAAGATATCGGCCCATTTAATAATTAGATTGTAAATTCTCAGATAAAATCAATTCCACTCTCCTGTAGGAATATTAAATGCAATCATCCAAATTGAACGAATAAAGAGAAATCATTCAGCGTTCGTGAATTAGCCCGCAGTAGATTGCGGGAAATCGAGCCACTGACTCAGCTAAACCCACCCCATAGCATACCTTAACTAGTTGTTGCCCGCAATTTCATCAGCGTATTTCTATCTTTCAGTCATTTTAGATTTTCGTAATTCTATATTATTGGTAACTCTGTTTATTATGGAAAGATATGGTTTGGATACGTTAAAAGTAGTGTTATTGCGCCCTAGTCGGACATACACCGTCCAGATAGACGAACTACTCGAGAAGGACGGCATTAAGAGCTCACGAAACCAACGTGTATGTATAGATGCACTTTGGTTTAGTGAGCTCGTAGCTCGTAGACATGAATATAGAAGAGAGTGGGCTGTCAGGATTGAGCCAAATGAAAGTATGTGGTGTCTGCCTAACCCTGTGAGTTTGGGCGTGAGTTATATTGTTAAAATAAATTGCAATATAATCACGCATGTGGTACAACAGTGGATTCTCACCCTAACTTTATGGAAGACTAACTGTTGCTGTAAAATACAAATCTTTCCTCTTTATAATATTAGTACAGATTTATTCTAAAAATCTATCGTTTACAGTCTTTCGTTTGCGTTATAGGATTAAACACGATTTTTCTGTAAACTGCGGCCATAATATCGTGTTCAGAGGTACACAGGGTAAGGGTGAGGGCTGTAAGTACTCTTCAAATGTCGAATAGGTTTAACGCAATTAAAAGAGCGAATGCATAAACATTACACGAGATGTCGGCTGTCTATGATCAGGGAGTGCATTTTTTTAACACTAGCATTTAGTAGATAAACAGACAAATCATCATCATCATCATCTCCCCTACCTTATCCTACTCCCGTAGGGTCGGCGCACCGGGTTTTCGTCCTCCAAATAACTCTATCATCCGTCATCACAGTCATCACTCCCTTTTTGATCATGTCACCTTTCACGCAATCCATCCATCTCTTTCTAGGTCTACCTACAAATAATAACAAAAAACTATCCTAAGTTAATCGAGTCAAGGAGAACTTTCTAAGGGCAAAATAATTCTTAAAATCAATTCAGTAGTTTTGAGATAATCCCAAAAATATTTTCTCCTTGTAATGTAAAAAAAACTACTTTACATAGTTTTTTTTTCTTTCAAGAGTTTCATGTACTCTTTTCCAAAATAAATAGAATTAGAAGTTTTTAAGACTCAATCGTTTCTTGAATTAAAGTTAAATAAATCAATCTAGACAACTTTTAGAATAGATTTGTGGTTACGAGACAGGCGCCTAACTACGACCCGTCGAATAACTATCGGAAGACATCGAATAGGCGGCGACGTTAGCTATAAAACGAACAGTACAATATTGTACTTTAAACCAAATCAATAAGGTTGCATTTCGATTGATTGTTTTACATGTTAGCACAGTGTTTTCAGTCAATGAATACTGAACGTAAAAACGTATTGAAATGGACGACATATTATTATTTAAGTCTGTAACTTGAACATTTTTAATAAAAATATTAGCAGATTTTTGTTAATCTATACTAATATTATAAAGAGGAAAGATTTGTATTTTTGGATGTTTAGATTTTTGTATGTATTGAAATAACTCAAAAACTACTGGAGCGATTTCAAAAATTCTTGCACCATTAAAAAGCTATGTTATCACTGAGTAACATAGGCTATGTTTTTACTATTTTTTATTTCACACGGGCGAATTCGTGAGCATCAGCTAGTTTACTAATATTTCCTTTAACCATTCCATCTATGCTCTATGCTTGTGCAAGTATATGGATTACAATAGTCGAATGCCGAAATTCGAACCAACCGCAAGATCGGTAGTCCGTACCCCAAACCATTAGGCTATTGGTGCTTGAATTTTAACTTGAGGATATATCAATAAACAGCGTTAGTGAGATTAGGTAAAAAATGTTCCAAGTTAACAACGCCTCCTCTATATATTTTTTGAATCTCTTTGGATTTTAACAATCATCATACTAATCATCATATAAATATTATAAATGCGAAAGTTACGATGGATGGATGGATGTTTGTTAGAGTTTGTAGCCTAAACGGCTGAACGGATTTCGATGAAATTCGGTATAGATGTAGAGGATAGTGTGGAAGAAAACATAGGCTACTCACTTTTGTTATTTTTTATTCCACGCGGACAGAGTCGCGGGCGAAAGCTAGTTTTATTTATAAACTGCTAACACAAAAATGTACAAAAGTTGCGAAGGTAACTAAAGTTGTGCAATCTCAAGCTCGCGCCTCGCTACAATCTGGCAAGTTTCTTGCTTATTACTATAAAGAACAAACTGTTTACCAAGAGCTTTAAGTAAGAAATTATAAACCAAATATTAAAATGTAAACTTTATTTAGTAATCAATTTTAATTTAAAATTCACAAAGTAATTTTAACAAACTTATATCAAACTTTGCAAGATTTCCTATAATTATGGAACTTTGTTATTTCCCATGTGTTTGTGACCCAGTTTTATCTAATTTGTTAAAAAACTTCCTCGCACGTAAAATACTCGCTTTGACGTGGAGTTGCAAAAATTAGACCGCGAACAATTTCTCATTAAAAAACTTTTGGTATGAAAAAGTTTGTGAAAATTTATAGTTAAGCGAATTTAATTTTGACAGCTATACTGTGGCACACTGAATTGTTCAAACCTTAGGGTCGGTCAACACAGACCGGAGCGTTCAGAGCAGATTTTTATCGCAGACAAAATTGAGCTTTAGTCAATTGAGTTAAGGTTTAGTTTTACTTTACATTTTAAAATAAAAGACGAGCAAAGTAAAATTAAACCTTATTTCAACAGATCACAGTTCAATTTGGCATAACTACTAGTACGGAGTATACTCCGGCTTGTCTGAACAAATCCTGACAATTTTGTAAGAGACATCTAAATTAATAATCCCATAGCAATAATTTAGCAAACATTTTCAAAGATTATATTTAAATTTCATTTAACATTTCGATACTATCCGCGCAGTAAACAAGGAACGAATAAGTTTCCGTACGAAAAAGATTTTTGAATAAAACATGACCTTTACTTGAACGACGCCTTCTAAATATCGGATGCCTGTTTACCATTTGGTTTTCCTGAATTGTAACAAGCGCTCTGCCCCAGCTTCATCTGGGCAAAGAATATACGTCTAGCCTAATATCTTATATGTCATTACCCTTCCCGTTAATGGAATTTAGCCAATGATTAATCCAAAAGAAAGCTTCAACCAGCGAAAGATTTGTTGATAGCGATTCAGTTTTAATCAAATCTTTTTCATATAATAGTAATAGTATAGATTACCGTCTTTAACAGTAAAAACGTACAGAACTCTATTTTTGCATTAAGTAGCTATTGACATTGTAGTATAAAAATATTTTGTCTGTCCCAAAGCTTATCATGTAAGCGTTTACTATGTACGCTTTGGTTCATACTGCTTGGTAAATCCTTTGGCAATTATTTAAACTAGTAACTTTGCTATATTAAAACTGCAGACCAAATCATTGCCAAAATTATACCAGACTAGCTTCCGCCCGCGGATCCATACGCGTGGAATGAAACAAAACAAAAGTAAGTAGCCTATGTGTTCTTCCAGACTATGCTCTTCATCTATGCTAAATTTCATCAAGATCCGTTCAGCAACTTAGGCTAGAAACTCTAATAAACATCCATACGTCCATCTAAACTTTCGCATTTACGAGTATATTAGTAAGCCATGACATGACAAAGTTTTATAATTCCCGTTCGAAGTCGATCTTCATTATATCATCCTCCAGTTTAATGGTAAGCGAGTTGAATAAGCAATCTCTAACAGTTCGGAGCTGGTAACTCGACTAATTTCGTTACCAATAGAAAGGGTTTGCAGCTCCGAGCAGATCCAATTTAAAGTTCACTAACGTTGGCACATTGTCTACGCGAATGTCATACCGAAATATTTTTAAAGTCGTCTGACTTCGTCTGGAAATAAAAACATGAAGCCTATGCACCATTAATGACTAAACTCTATCTCTTTTCTAAATTTCATTCTGATCTGTTCAACCATTTTGGAATTATGCAGTAACAAACATAAAGTAATACTTTTAATATATTGTAAGTAGTCATTCAAAGTCTACTAAACGATAAATCATGCATACATTGCCAATCTTTAAATCGATTAAATCGGAAACGGAAAATATTCACCTGCAAAAATGGTTTCGGATTGAATACTCTGATTTTGCCCATCCATGTATTTTAAATATTAAATGAGGACGTCTATAGATTATGGTTTTCAATACTTTTACGTAAATAGAAATCAAGTTTGTTCAGCTTTCCTGACCGCTAGACAAGTGCAGCACATCTTTAATATGAATCCAATTATATTTTCCCTTTTGTACTAGTCAAAGAGAAATAGAGCTAATGTCGGAAGCACCCTCGCTATGACTAGAGTTGGGGCCAGTCGCCTCGTTACATATTTCATAAGCGATTTTGTACCATATATCTTCATTACGAGGGGCCATTTTGGTATAACTGTCAATTTTGGAAGAGGGTGGTTGCCCCTGTGTGTTCAAGTAAAGACGCCGTCATTAACTAGTTTATTGGACGCTGGCATGAAGTCTGGGGCGATTGCTCCGTAGTTCAGAATTACATAATGAAAATAATAACATAGAGTAAGGTGTAACCGTTTTGGGATAGTCAGAGTTACATTTAACATTCTTTTACGTATATTAGTAAGAAATTAAAGAGAATATCTATACTAATATTATAAAGAGGAAATATTTGTGTTTTTGTATGTATTAAAATAACTCAAAAACTACTACACCGATTTAAAAAATTCTTGCACCATTAAAAACGTATGTTATCACTGAGTAACATAGGGTGTTTTTACTATTTTTTTAATTTCACGCCGGCGACGTCGCGAGCAACATCTAGTATTTATTAGCATGGTTAATGTTGTCGTATGAACTAAAATTTAAAAGATAAAGAAGGTGTAATTCGATAGTCTGTGATCTTTCCCAGTATCCCAAACGTATTCTATTTATTAGATTTATCGTGCCTAGTCTCAAAGGTGTCACAAGAATCGATGAAAGGTAAAATTGTGTAAGGTTACAAAAATATAAGACCCTTCTGTGGATTTTTTTATAACCTTTTTTATAGGCTACTTGAAAATAGAATGGAATAAGAAACAATAACAATATATTATTTAGATGGTATTCTATCTGTACTGATATCGATTCTGATGAATATTTTACAACGCAATTACTCAGTTCATCAAATTGAATGGTTTATACAATCAGGGAAATTGGCGGTGTTCCACTTTAAACTACAGTCATTTGAAAGTTTCGTACGCATTAAGACAACAAGGAATAATAACCAATGGGACGCAGCTTATAGTGTCTACGAAATGTCAGTCAATGGTACACCGGTAATTATTTTTTATTATTTATCTTGTTTCTAGTCGGCGGTTCAGTGGTTTAAGCACTTGACTTGTAATCTACAGGTCTTGGGTTCGAATCCCGCCATGTACCAATGTGATTTTCGATTTTTCATATGTACATAATTTACCCGACTCTCTGACGGTGAAGGAAAACACCGTGATGAAACCTGCACATATCGGCGAAGAAATTAAAAGATATGTATGAAGTCAACCAACCCGCATTTGGCCAGCGTGGTTGACTATGGCCTAGTCACTTACTTAGGGTAGGCTCCGAGCCCCTCGCTGGGGAAGTATAGTGAGCTGGTGATGATTATCTTGTTTACGCGACTCACTACTACCGAATTGGTTGTAAGAACCGGAGTTTGTCTTGTTGCAAAGTATAAGGCAATTCTGAAAGTGGTTCACCGCGGATTTCCGTGACTGTACACCTTGTACAAGTAATAATCCATTAACCGATAACAATCCAATATAACGTTTATCGTTGAATATTTTATTACTAATTAATCTTAAGACTTCATCTAGCAATCAATTTGTTAGATAAGAAAATTGTTATAGATACCATTTAATTAATATTTGATTGAAGCTATAGAATTTTCCTAACACAAATACTGAAGTACATTTTACATGTACTAACTCTTCCATATGTCGTTTAAAAACACTATGGAATACTTATTGATTTTATTTAAATTCTAGTCTATTTTTGTCAATGCACTATTCTGTCGTTAACAGTCAGAAATAAATTGAATTATTAGATACGCACTTGACTCGAAATTGCCTTTAGCCAATAGCATCCTATGGCAATTTCATACGAGGGTATCAGAGAGAGAGTAGTAAAATATTCTATACTGTTACTCTACGCGCACGCCGACACAGAATCAGTAAGAGTGTGTTCGATTAATAGTAGTACTGTAACATCTACTTACTCTGCGTCACTTTTCTACCCTAGTGAGAAACGAACCTAACACTAGACCCTATTCAAATAAGCCATCCGAGATATTGCCGACACACTGACCCCATTGTCAGAACCCCCGCGTAATGTAATAAACTATTACAATTACTAGGGTTTTCGATTACTGCGCCATCTGCACGCAACGCATCGACTTTTGGACCCCTACTTATCTAAGTTATCGATCAAGATATGCCATCATGGTATTTTCCAGCAAACCTATAATATTTACAATAATGTTTTACTTAGAATTCAAAATAAATATTTATGAATTTCCATATATTGTCAGCGATTGAAAGTGTTTTAGTTATGGAACTTACCATGGGCGTCGTCAGAAGAGAGGGGGGTGTTAGGAGAGGGCAAATGACCCCCTACGTTCTTTAAAAAAACATAGACAAGTAAAGTAGTAAAACACAGTTAATTAACATGAAAATTCAATATTTTCAAATCGAAACAAAAACAGCAATCAAACAGATTTCATCGTATATTCGGAAATATTTAAAATTACATTTGCATACGTGAACAATCGTTTGCAAAGGGCTTACGTCCCCCGCGGCCGGTGGCGCGGCGTCCGTTTCGGAATTTGTTTCGGGAATGGCGATTATTCCGCCGTCATACGCTCCGCCACCGAACCTGTATTCAATAACGATACCCCGCAAAATGCAATCCGTTTTTAGATATGCAGTTTAATTGGGTTTCAGATGAAATTGTTTCGTCGGAATGGCTTTTATTTACAACCGGAGTCTGAATTGAAATAAAATAGAACTTTGATACTCGTACAGATGAAAATGTGAATATCAACTAACATTCCAGATTTCTATTTACGTTTTTTATTAAATTCATTTCAAACAATGTATTCGAATTAACGCCTGTCGCATTATATTAGCAACAATACAATTCAACATATTTGCTATTTACATTGCATTTAGTTGATAGTCTGGTATTACACATACCGACGGACGCAGCTCAGGATCCCCTATATTGAACATTCCCCGCCATGTTGTGCGGTCAATAACAGCCGGAGTTTCAATATAAGTACAATTACGCCGCTTTAGTTGAGGCTTATAGCCCTGACCTTTACTGAGAATGACTGCGGAATTTATTAAGAAAAATGTTTTAATGAGTGTAGTGGTTGCAATTGTACATGCCTATTTTAATTGTAAAATTACAGTACACACTACGGTTGTCTGTAAAACTATGATTGACATCTGTACAGAAGTTAGGGGAAGCGACGTTCACAAAGCATAGTTCGTGCATACGTAACAAATCAAAACACATTGATCAAGCAATGCCGGCGCGTCATACATATTCAGCGTTTGCCGCAATCAATCAAAGCGCGGTTTCGATGCTTCCTCATGCGTTGTGAAAAGCGACGCCTACGTAATAATAATAACAATACTGTTGTTTTGACAAATTGCAAATATTTTTTAAAGGCGCATTTTTTAAGAATGAAGTTTAAGACGATATAGTATAGTCCTCACCGTATTAAGTATACATGTTCGGTAAATCTGTAAAACTCGACTTTTAACTTTGTTACCAATCAAATCCATACTCCTAAAATTAAAGTGTTACTTTCACACTCGTTGTTGTAAGAGATCCTCTTAGTGTAGATTCAGTATGAGAAATCAGCACTAAGCGTCTGTTAAAGTAACCATTGAACTCCGAGTGCGGAAGGTAGTAAGGATGAAATTTTAAATAAGTTATATTTAAGTAAAAGCAACCCTTTGAACTGGGTCAGCGGTAGCGCGACTTCGCCAGGCAATATCCGGTGCGTGACAGCCTCACTTCCGCTCAACTCCTCGACAGCCTGAATAATGTAATGCGTAACCATTTCCTATACAATTATCGATACAAAGAGCTACACTCCCGGTTACTTTTACATTAATAAAGGTGTTAAACTGTTACATTACTTATTTATGGTTTACGTTAAATATAGTCTCGCAAACTTATCTGGCTAGGTAAGAAAGACATTGTTATAATCATACTAATATTATAAATGCGAAAGTTTAGATAGATGGATGTTTGTTAAGAGTTTATAGCCTAAACGGCTGAACGGATTTCGATGAAATTTGGTATAGTTGTAGAGGATGGAAGAACACAGAGGCTACTCACTTTTGTTTTTTTTAATTGTACGCGAACGGAGTCGAGAGCGCAAGCTAGTATAAAATATATTTAAGCAGAGAAAATTACACCCAAGACAAAAAGCGACAAGACAGCTAGAGTCAGAGCTTTGGGCGATTTATTAACATGACAAGTACCTTTGAGCTCCGTATTTCCACAGACAGGGTCAGTTAGGTTTCTCGCATTGTAGTACCTTCTTTCTTCTATTGTCATTCTTCTATCAGGAGTATTCGACAGCCTTGTAGGCATCGCGATAAATTTATAATGATATATAAATATGAATTAATCGCGATGCCAGCGAGGACATCGAAATTTCTTGATGTGTCTTCTTGAGTTATTTTGCAATCTCAGTCTTCCGCTGTAACCGTTGACCTTGATACCTCCATCATCTTGAAGCTCTAAACTAATCAAATTTACAGTCAAAGAATTAAACTCGCTTACCCTGACATCTGTCACCATAAGAGCTATAATGCAGCAAGTACAGTCTAATAATTGCCTTGTTCATTGCAACGAGACAAACTCCCCCTCTTTTTACAAATAACCAATTAGATAGCAGTAAATGGCGCAAACGAAGGGATAATAAATAAAAGTAATTAACTGCGTTTTTTTATATAATAAAAGTGGGCACACGAGCGACGAGAACACCGAGGCGTTCAACGACGCCTATGGACATTCGCAACACCGGAGAAACTACAGATGCGTTTCCGGCCTTTGAAGAAGTGATAGAGTCGCTTCTTGAAGTACCTTAAGTCGTATTTGGCCGCGTATCACTAACCGACATTTTTCGTACAGAGACATTTAAAAGCTGCGTCCGTTGTTCCGCGGCATCGTTTCAAACGATTGGTTGTTTTTGACATAGAACACCGCTAGTTTCCCCGAATGTACGTTGCTAAGACAAGTTTTCGACCTTATTGCATTGTAAGCTACGAATGATTTTTCATTGAAGTCGGTTGGGAATAGATTTCCTCGACTGCGCAAGTTAAAATCAGATTTCCTCCCCCATCCTAACCTCAATATCAGCAAAACGTAAACTCGTGTTAAAATTAACGTTTTCCCTTATTGCAATTTTAGAAAATTACGTGTCTCGAATCTGTATTACTGAAGTTGGTGTGAATTAAAATTAACAGAGATTATTAATCTTATCACGTAAATACAATAAATTGAAACTTTATCTAACTTTGTTATAAACGTGATTTCTGTTTCATTTTGTTTGAAACTTATTTGCATAGCTTTTGTAGAATAACTTAAAAATCAGCTATTGTAATACATAGGTTTCGAAACTTAATCTTCATTTGTAATATAGTAACACTTTTATTATGCTGGGTTTCTGAAGTTTCCATTTATTTTATCATTACCTAGTGATTCGTTAGTGTTAGATTGGCCTATGTTCCAACGGAGTAAAACTCAAGTCATGTAGATCATAAACGCATTTCATGTAGTTATTGTACCAAAAACACTAACGAATGGTAAATATATCTGAGAAACCGGCCATTAGGCCTTGTGTAGACGAATTCAAAGGAAATGAGAACTCAAATTTAGGTACACATATCACGATTTATTTGGAAACGTTCAACTGTTTAAATTGATAACAGCATTGCAAAGTTCAATTTCTTATTTCCATTGAATTCGACTATACGACTAAATCTTAATACAACACTAAAGTATTCCCTTAGTGCCAAGTATATAATAAAACATTGAGTGGTAGTTTGCGTGCATTTAGTAGTACAAATAAAAGTACGTGACAATAAAGATGTGTCAAGTACAAGTAGTACAGCTTGTACTGAAAGGTACACTTCCCACACTTTATACCACACTTTACGATTGACAACAGTTACGTTGGACGTTTTATGATTTTCATTTAATTTATTTATGAAAGGTATCCTCTACTTTCTCTACAATTGTTAAGCCAATGTTACAATCTAATCTGTTTGGTCTTTGTCTTCGGTATTTTTTATAACACTAGATGATGCTCGCGATTTCGCTCGCTTGAAATTAAAAAAATATAGCCAATGTTACTCACCGATAACGTAGCTTTTTAATGGTGAAAGATTTTTTTTAAATCGGCCAAGTAGTTTTTAAGTTATTTCCATACATACAAAAATTCGTTGTACTGCAAAGGATTGGAATAAGTTGCCAGTGTCGGTTTTTCCTATAGTATAATGGTATAATCCAAATATAACGTAGGGGCCTTCAAGAAAAGAGTGAATGGGTATTAGGGTAGCGCATACCATCTTTCGACCACATCTTCACTCTCAGTAGTTGAGATCGTGGTCAAGCGCTAGCTTAAAAAAATAAAAAAAAATCAAATCTTTCCTCTTTATAATACTAGTATAGAAAGGGGTCAAATAAACGACGGAAGCATCAAGATGATCGACAACCATGGATAACCGCAATACTAGAGAAACTGCATGCGTTGCCGGGTCTTTGAGAAAGATATGCTCGCGCCTTAAAAGACCCTACATAATTCTATTTTACTTAAATTGTAAAAGAAAATAATTATGCCTGTCTAGTGCCCTTTACATTACCTTGGCCTTCACTGCTCTTAATTCGTTTAATAACTTGAATTAATATCAATATACCAGTGAAATTAAATCGTGGGAGGTCCAAAGCCGTTGTGCGTCTAATCCCGAGGGATAGAGATTTTAAAGTCGGGACACGCGCGCGACAAATGGCCTGCCTAATGAGCACGCTTGATAAATGACTACACTTTCTCATTGTTTCTTTTAACACTTTTACGGCGGACAATTGAAACGATATTTAAATATGTAACTGATGAAATAAAACTTTTGACATTTGACTGATTATAGGCAGCACATAAAGCGAATTCGTTTCACTATACGGCCGTTAGTCTGTACTAATATTATAAAGAAAGAAAGATTTGTACTTTTGTATGTATTGAAATAACTCAAAAACTACTAGGCCCATTTTAAAAATTCTTACACCGTCAGAAAGGTAATTTATCTGTGAGTAACTTAGGCTGTATTTTTTAATTTCACGCGGGCGATGTCGCGAGCAACAGCTCGTTATACATACTTTTAATTAACACAGTCAGTACAACAAAGCATCTGACTTCATGAATTGATCGGTTAGGATAAGTGCCCAGAAACAAATTTTACAGTTTAACATTAATTTTAATGAAACATTAAATTGTAAGTCGTGAATTTGATATTAATGTCACAAACAGAAGGTTCGTGAGTCGCATGAAGAGGGGTTCAGGGTACTGGTGGAGGGGGAAGGGCGTCAGGTTCGAGATGGGTCGTCGGCCGTCGCATCGCCGCTGTCAATGCCACTTCAAACCGTCGGCTTTAAACGACACGAGATGTGATTAACTGAACTTTGACTCTTGAAATGGATAAAGGTTAAATATTTGTGTAACTTATAGAGTTATTTGGTGGACGAAAACCCGGTGCGCCGACCCTACGGGAGTAAGATAAGGCAAGGAAGATGATGATTTGTGTAATTATTTGTGGCAAAGGAAATTATTACCATGGTGTATAGAAGAAAATAGCAGTAGAGTTTTTAAATTAAATTTTAATATTTGAACATTGAATAATCTTACTAATAATATAAAAGCGAAAGTGTAGATGGGTGTTTGTTAGAGTTTGTAGCCTAAACTGCTGAACGGATCTTTATAGAATTTGGACTAAATGTAGAGGATAGTCTGGAAGAACATATAGGCTATTCATTTTTGTTATTTTTTATACCACGCGGACGGAGTCGCGGGCGATAGTCTCTAATAAATTAGTTTGACTTATCGATTAAAAACCTTCTACAAATACTATTAAAAAGATTATTTAGAAAATGTTCTATTAAAATCAGATTTGCATCAGGTTTATAAACACAGTGTAAATGTTTCTGACATCCTTTAAATAACTTTATGAAAAACATTTCTCTTCAACAAAGCAGCAACGCCTTAGGCGATGTAGTTTTTTTAAATAACCAGCTAATGAGTTCAACATTTGCTGTAAAACAAGGAAGTAAGGGGTGCTACCCTCCGACGTATAATTTTAATATGCAGTCCATTTTGAACTTCAACCTCCTTAGGTTACAGTACAAATTTGCTTGAGCATTTATTTGCCCTGTAGACTTGTCTACAGTTTAAGTCAAGAGGAAAAATCTTTTAAGATAGACCGTTGACATCGTCAGAATTGTGGAGAAAGATAGAGAAGCTTTTTTGTATGTATTAGCATATTTATAAAAATTTCAGATAAATGTCCATGTAAAGTGAAAATTATAAGATCATATTTCCATAAGGTTGTAAATATATTAATGTTATTATACTTTAATTTGACTTGCCATACGATCAAATAGTTCAGTTTAGATGTTGAATAATCTGTGACGATAACAGTAGACTTAGCAAAGCTTTTCTACATTTCGTTTCTAAAGATTGTTATTAATGTGGAGTGCACATTATAGAAAATGGAATATATTCCGTTGTCTATGACTCCCATCCTCCCACTACCCCTGTCCCGCATTCATAGGCTCAGTACCGTCAGTAAAAACGTGACGTCATTGACGTTAAAGCTATGCACGAGTATAATTTCCGTTTACTATAAGCGTTAGAAAAACCTTTAACCAAGTCACAACATATTCTCATCCTGCTCAATGTCTTTGAATAAAACAGAGATACCTTTCTTACAGATGTTTCGACAGAGGAAATGTTTCATAAAAATTTCGACCGTTATTCGATAAAGCGTACACAAATCGTTCTATTTTTCAATTCCATCAACAATACATCCGTCCGTTTTACGTTTTATTTGTACTCGTTGTTCCCTTTGTTCACTTTCATACGTTTTTATTTCACACTCGTTTTCTAAACGACGATTATTTTGAATCGATTCACATGTTTTTTATCAAGAATGTAGGCCATCGTTTAATTTCACGGTGATTTTATCAAACACCCTATATTTGATATGAAAATCAGAATTTGAAAAAACTCTTTGTTGAGTGTTTTTAATTTTTAAAACTTTTAAAATATTCAGCACTAATAAACAATGCTTGGTTATTTTAATTTTTTTTCAAGTTCTTCTAGAGTTTTTACACACAATTGATGAACTAATGTATATCATTAGGGTAAACACATTAAATATTATAATAACTATAATCCTCAGTAGAAAAATAAATAATCCACAGCGATTACGTTATTTTTTATTTCTCTTACGACTCCCGAGAGAGCGCCTAATGACTTTAATTCACCGGAATTCCCCGTTTCGTTAAAACGCTTGGAAAAATGTAAATACGCAACATACCCTTAAAGCTACAAAAATACAATAATTTATAAAGTTTGGGCTATAACATCAAAACTACAAAGTTTAATTAGAATAAGGGCCTGTCCCACCACTGGCTGAAAGAGACTCAGATAGCTTAATTGACGTCACTGTCAGATAAGGTAACAAAATCCGATATTTCCATCACATATTTACACGTTGGATTGTTATCAGACAATTTACAATTTGGTGAGACAGGCCCTAAATCTATCTGAAATTCTATTGCCATTTTTACTTACTTTCGTTTAACGGATCTATTACAACCACCCAAAAACATTTGTACTATCCATGTATAGTTTAGTTAAAACAGTAAAGTCAGTATTATGCAGCTTGTGCGTCTGGCCTGGTTTGCTTGGCGTCGGATCTTGGCTAAGACGATATGTTCTGCCAAATGGTTGTTGTCAAAGACATTTTTTATATTACTTGGTTTTATCCGCGACTTCACCCGCGGAATTAATTCTACTAATAGTATAAATGCGAAATTTCAGAGGAATGAATGATTATTAGAGTTTCTAGCCTAAACGGCTGAACTGATCTCGACAAAATTTAGTCTAGATGTAGAGGATAGTTCGGAAGAACACATAGGCTTTTCTTTTCACTTTTGTTCTTTTTAATTCCACGCAGACGGAGTCGGAAAACTAACATATATATATTTTTATTAAGGCTTACTGTCGTACGAATGACACTGAAATCAATTTTAAATTTGTATGTTGTTTAATTTTTATGTCGAAGTAACTACAATAAATTGCAACAACGATTGGAACGCGGGGTCAAATGATATGAAATATGTTTATCTTACTAATCTTACTAATATTATAACTGTGAAAGTTTGGATGGATGGATGGATGTTTGTTAGAGTTTGTAGCCTAAAAGGCTGAACAGATCTGGATGAAATTTGCCATAGATGTAGAGCATAGTCTCGAAGAACACATAGGCTACTTTCTTTTGTTTTTATTAATACCACGCGGACGGAGTCGCGGGCGGAAGCTAGTTATTAATATTTGGTTAATCATTTCCTTATTGTCGAAATTCACTTAATGAGAAGTAGTTATTTAGAGAGGTCCATTATACCGGCACTTTAGTGTAATGCAGCTCTTTTACAAACGCGCCGACCGCTTTGAAGGCTGGTACTCACAGTTAATGATTATTGCACGGATAAATTAATGTTTAACTTAGGTACTTATTACTTCCTATGTTTTTGTCTACATTCCAATAATCCAACTTAAAGTTACGCTGCACACCTTAAATTTAATTGCACTTAAAGGTCAAGCATCTGTATTTTAAATTTTCAAAGATATCTATACTAATATTATAAAGAGGAAAGATTTGTATTTTTGTATGTATTGAAATAACTCAAAAACTACTGGGCCGATTTTAAAAATTCTTTCACCGTTAGAAAGGTAATTTATCTGTGAGAAACATAAGCTATATTAATTTCAAGCGGGCGAAGTCGCGAGTAACAGCTAGTTTATTATATGTTACGTATTACAAGAAATATTGCTTACAGGTTAAGCTAAAGTTACAACTATAAACTAATTTAAGATATTAAAAAAACTTAAGCACTGCGAGGAAACTATGAAAAGAACGACGGTTATAAGAACTTCTACAGCAAATGAAGCTACAGGTCAAAATGGATTTAATATAAATACCAACTGATCTATAACTAGCTGTTGCAGGCGACTTCGTCCGCGTGAAATTTAAAAATAATAACAAACGTAGCTTACGTTATCAGTGAGTAATTATTAGTTAATGGTGTAAGATTTATTTAAGTCGGCTCAGTAGTTTTTGAGTTATTTCAATATATACAAAAAATCTTTCCTCTATAATATTAGTATAGATTACGAAGGTCCATAACGACGCTACAGACTAGCTACACTTAGAACCATCACCATGTTGAATTGTTGCATGTATCAAAACATTAAAGCATACTTAAATCCTAAGTGCTGTTACAACGCGCTAGTTTACGCTCTCAAAAGCTACGAAAAAAACCCCGCGAGCTTGTTTTGTCACATAAAATAGGGGAGAAGACTGGGGGAGACGAGTGGAAAAATGGAATACAGCGGTACCAAGATAGTTTATATTAAAAATATTATTAAGACTAACTGGTATACTTAGAAACTTTAAACAAATACTTAAACATTGGTTTAGTACATAATTTTGCCCTAAGGGGATTTGTCATTAGTAAAGTCAATGTTAAATATTAAAAAAAACTTTAAGTATACCGCTAACTTTATCATTAAACTCAAGCAAAGTTAATTTATAAGAATCACGCTATAAATAATCTTTTATTGCAGAACAACAAATCAAAACATTCAAACAAACCGCATAGTTTAACAAAACTAGAAGTAACCTATTACTTTAAAAGTTAACGTCAAGTTACGAGGAAGTAGGGCACGGCGCGAGTCCACAGGGTAATATCCGGTTCGTGACATCGCCACTTCCGGGCCGCGAGAGCCTGGGAGCGCAGGTTAGCGCCACTTCCGGTCGCAACGATACACCAGCTCATTTATCACAATTACATTACAATGAATTATAAGTATATTTTGTATAGCGTCAATTGCTTAGTAAATTTTGTTAATAACATCACTATTTTTTTCTTCAACAAAAATACGTTCACATAAAAAATTTATGTAACTCGTAAAAACACAATTCTCACTCTCAAAGTTGTAAACAAGCACACCATAATACTCAAAATTAAATTAAAATTCAATGATCGGATTAAAAAATACTTGTAAGTTTCCTTGAATACTGTTTTGCATTAAAACGTTTAATGTAAGACGAAAGCAACCGTTACTGACCGTCTTTACGAGAGGATCAAGTAATAAGGGATAATTAGCAGGCAATGGAATTCAAACGACTTAATTTGAGCGAACGAGCAACAAGTCTAAGTGGTAACAATCTTGTCGCTTCGCTGCGTCTTGAGGTAAAAAAAGAATATCTTTTTCTACTTTAGGATAATGGCGTTTTACAATACATGTAAAATGAACAAAGATTTAATAGTTAGAAACTATAGTTATTACACTAATCTGTTTATTATTTTCCGTAGCATGTGATTTTTTGACAAAGGTTGAATATTGAAATATAGATAAAAAGTTTCGAAAAATAAATTGTCTTGGCATAACAATTACAACTTACAATTTATTTATTTTTTAGGCAACTTCACAGTGAATTCTTCAATACAGTAAAGAACAATTTTATTACAAATCAACATTTGTAAACACGAACCTACAGTACTCGTACCTAATCTTATATTAATCTAACACCTTTTATAGTAAACTCAACCTTACGTTAATGTGCAAAGTACTACTTTCCTTTAAAAGCTTAAACAAAATTGATCTGATAACATTTGATTTGCATCAAAATATCCTGAAGCTCCTGAAAGCTTTCTTTACATGGAATAATTTAATACTTCATCAGTTCTAAAGATATTCGTTAAGATAAATTGAGTAAGGATTCTCTGAACATTTTTGATGAATTTCTAAACGTTTACATAAAAAAGGAGGAAAAAACCGCCTTGATTCTACAGATGGGGAGAAAAGCTTCGTTATATGTAATTTAATTTAAGAAACATATTTTCAACATAAATCTTTCCTTATAGAAATAACACGTCCACAAGGCATTAATTTAAAAATGATTTCACCATTTCTTGAGTTGCAGTTAAATTAGGAAGACTGTCTAACAAGCAAATTGGATCAAATTTTCACTAAACTCAAATTTACAAGTAACAATAGAGTTAATTTAAAAATTAGTTGAAGTTAAAAACTGCTATATCAATCCAACAGTACTGAAATTGCTGGTATTTTAATTATTACGAATTTTCAATAATAAACCAACGAGTTCCAGAACTCCAATGCTTTGGACATATTTTTTATAATCATCTACTCCAATTAAAATCAAAAAGCAATTCGTTGAAAATACATCCTGGCAGGAAAATTTAGATTCAAGCAAATTTTAACCAGACTTAAAATCACATTCCAAACGCGACAGTGGAACTCTAGCTGTAAAAACATTTATTCCACACAAAACATTGCTAATATTATTTCAGGACCTACACTATCTGCCCACTGCGGTAAAGCAATGTGGCCGGGCTACGCGTCACTAAGCACTTTGATAGCTTACACCAAGCGCGCGAACATCCGGTAACTAATACTCAACCCTCGCCCAGGTTCGCCTCGCTTTGTACTGGACAGATAGTCGCTAAGCAAGATTTATACGTACTTTCAGCTTCGACGCGTAAGGTATTGAAAAAGTTATTGGAATGTTTTCTATTATATCGCTGTACAAAATTTATTAACCATTGTAATTCAGGTAAAAATTTAAAATAGTAGAGAAATAACGTGATCATAGACTAATTAACGTTAATTAATTGGTACAACATGTAACAAGAGAGACGTTACCTATGAGTGTGGTACACCGGTAGAGGTAGACCTAGAAAGAGATGTAAGGATTGCGTAAAAGGTGACATGATCAAGAAGTGATGACTGAGATGACGGATGATAGTTATTTGGAGGACGAAAAGCCGGTGCGCCGACACTGGGGCAGTAGGATAAGGTAGTGTAGATGACGATGATGAGTTAATTACTACAATACTGTACAACGTTAATCTGTGCCATATTCACAACAGACACAAGTAACAAAAGTCTTACTGTCTTTGAACGTTAAATTATACACATACAAGTTAAAATACGGTTTATTTTAACACATAAACACCTTTAGCTATTTTACAAGCAATTCCGCAGCTGTGAGTTTCTCACGACGCCGACAGGCGCTACCATGGTCGTTCGAAGTCCGTCGTCCCTCGGGAACAGCTTACACGGAAGCCCGTTAAGTTAGCAACTTTTATTATAATCAGAACAGTCAATATAAAAAACAAACTTGTGAAATCTCGATAGTTTTGGGCCTTTAAAAATTGAGAGATTAAGAAAAATATTCTCAACAGACTCTGACCTACTTCCTAACATGCGGTGCACAACTTTACGACACCAAATAAAATATTTCACGGTATAAAATATTTAAAGAGCACTTCGAAAAGCTTCGGTTCTGACCTAAGATGTACTTGAGGGAGTTTCCTTTTAAAATATAAATTGAAGACTGCAATTGTACGAAGATTTTGAGGGATTGCTCTTTAATCAAATTGCACTAAAATGAATATCCAATTTTAGTCCGTGAAAAAACAATGCTTTAGAAATCATGTTGTTTAGTATATTGAGAAAAGCTGTCTTTAAAAGATTAGAAAAACCCTTAGATCATTGCTTTTGTTGTTGTTGAATAATGATCGGAGTAATTTATATTATATTACAATATTAAATCAAATAATTGTATTCAAACAATACAAAAGCCGCATTACTTTTAGTCTACTTGTACTATATTTTCAAATCCTCTACACAAATTCGGAATAAAACAGAATAGAGAAGTATTTTTAAAAGGAAACAGGAAAAAGGCTAAAGCTTCGAGCACGAGAATCGGAAACATCGCTCCGTGTTACTTCCGGTACAAAACGCGGCCATCGTTAAAACAAACTGCAGATATTCTGCAATAGATTCAAACACAAAAGAAATACAAACTATTGAAAACATCGATTTTAAACAATTGAACGACGTAAACTTTATACATTCAATACTACTAGGATTTTTACGTAAAGAACTCATAGCATGTCGATGGCAGTGAACGTGTTAACTTGATCTAAATTGTACTGAAAAATAAAGAGTAATGTACAGACAGAATTTGAAACCAGGACCCCTGATCCATGACCCAGTATATAAAATATTAAAAGAACAACATTAATTACAGAAAGTCGGTCAAGAAAATCATACTAATATTATAAATGCGAAAGTTTAGATGGATGCATGTTTGTTAGAGTTTGTAGCCTAAACGGCTGAACGGATTTCGATGAAATTTGGCATAAACGTAGAGGATAGTCTGGAAAAATACATAGGCTACACACTTTTGCTTTTTTTAATTACACGCGGACGGTGTCGCGGGCAAAAGCTAGTCTAAAATAAAAAGTCTACTGACAAATAACAACATACTAAATTAGTCAACTGCAGACTGCAGTATATCAGTAAATGAGAATTGTAAACTAATTTGTTAAAACTAATGAATATGTATATGACTAACTTTCTGCCTCATAACTCAGCTAAACTGACTTCAGATTTATAGTTTGAGTCAATTTATAAAGACAGACATATTTCATAGCGTAGACAGAGCGGTTATAAATCTACATCTGTCAGTTCTATCTAGTTTACGAAAACCCATATTTAAATAAACATTTCTTTCATTCTCTTGTCATAGACCCGGATCCTGTGGTCGGAAGACTTACGTCATTTCAATAAAACTTATCTTATCAACAGAAAATCCTAACAAAGTTAGTAACGTTCACTTTTAATACATTTTTTCCTGACATTCAACGTTTTCAATACGTAGACATGAAAAAAACTAAAATAAACATACGAAAAATGTATGAAAATACTTCGAAGTATCGAGTAAACAGCAATTTAATAACAAACGTGACAATAACGCCGACATTGGGATACAAAACCTGTCGGAAAAACGAACATTTAATAATTGAAAAGTAACAAAATAAAAGTAACACGACCAAATTTTAAGTAAAAAGTAATATCTACTGAAATAATTCCGTCGATTAACATCTTATTTGTTTTTGATGCATTTACAAATATCAAATATGGCGAATAATCAAGTAAACGTCTTAATTAAAAAGAAACATGGAAAGCAGGGCAAGTAATTAGCGATGGCGAGTGATATGAAAAGGAATGGCAAACGATGAGCCGCTTTAATGCTGCAAAAAGTGTCGCCTCGCAATTAAGATATCAAATAACCGGTTGCGACCGGTATAATCCGGTCAGATCTATCAAAAACCGGATCAATATCAGTAAGGAGATGCACATTTAATACACAGGTTAAGCTAAAGTAATTCAAGACGAAGTTATAAAGTAATGTGTCAGCTTATTTACGTCTCCAATGAGCCCCTGGCCTGAATAAATAGCAATTTGTTGAAATTAAAAACATTTTTTCAGTAGTATCAATAATTTACTATATTAAACGTGATATAAAGTAGGTGTTGACAAAATAAACTTTCAAACAAGTTAATTCCGTGTAAATATTTTCTATAGAAACTTATACGACAGTAAAATGGTCCTTCGAGTCAACTTTACTGCCCACTCTAGACAAAACAATCTCGGAAATGTTTGTTAGCTCAAGTTTTAACAACGTTATTGAACTTTTGCTATATCGTTGTAGATAATGCGATCTTTTTCTCCACATTTCGTTTCATAGTGTTACAGATAATAAAATTTAAAAGTAATGGAAGTTTACTTATACAATTTTATAAGTTATATTTAATCTTTAATTGAGCACTTAGGGAGTCCATACGTGTCGTTTTCTTATACTGAATCGACACTAAGGGTAACTAACTCCGAAATAGCATTAAAATGTTTTATACCGTCAAACCACTCAAAGAAATTCATCCAACCGACCATATCGTGTAATATCAGATGACATATATAAATAAAGATAAATTTGTTAGTTAATTCGTGCAGAGATAGTGGCTCCCGGGCCCCACACTGGGACACATCATGACACGCTGAGTGATCCGAAATCTGATATCTACATAAAAAAGTATACCTGAGCAGCTGCCGGCCTCATGTTTGCTCGCACGTCCGTCCGTCTATTTGTATTGATATCATAATAATATAATGATTTATTGCTCGACACAATTTTAGGTTTTTATGTTTGTTCAAGGCAAGTTTATTGTCACTGTTTGTTGACACATAGAGCAACGCTTCTTAAACATTTTAGGGCAACGGAATACTCAACAATTTTGTATATTGTAAAGGTTAAGCTTTAACCGTTGATTTCTGATGTCTAAATTCCTTAAAAAATCACAATGCAATCACAAATAATATAGATTTGTTTAATTACTTTACTTTTGGTAGGAAATAACTTTGACTACATACATAAGTACGAATTTTAGAGCGCGCACACAACTTTGTCTCGCTTTGATTCGTATGAGCTTATATGGTGCGCACTACTCGATCTTTAGTTGTGCAACGAAACAATTAAAATGGTTGCGAAGCAATCGACAATCTACAACAGTTGTGCGATAGTTTAGTCAAAGATGTGCTCGCTGTTGTACCATGTAATGTCAAAGCCAGATCTCTTATAGCGTGTGAACCGACATCCCATGTTTACATCTAGCAGATGTTGAGTACAACTGGGTCAATGTGTTGGGCCAGTCTGTAATGCCACTCGACCCGACAGATCACCACTACTGTAAATTGATTGATGCTGTTGCTGCAGCGGTTAGTTGACTATTGACTTAGGATTCCTAACTTATATTTTTTGATCAATAAATTCACATTTTTAACTTTAGTGTATGTGTTTAAATTACTTTATCTGTACTAATATCATGAGGAAAGATTTGTACTTTTGTATGTATTGAAATAACTCAAAAACTACTTGACCGATTTCAAAAATTCTTTTATCATGAAAAAGCTACGTTAACAGTGAGTAATATAGCCATTTTTTTTATTATCACGCAGACAAAGTCGCGAGCAACAACTAGTTCGTGATAAGATGATGAGTGCAAAACTTACAGGACTTTAAAACTAACCAAACCTCCTCGGAAAGGATATGAATCATTATTTATCACATATATTACAAAAAACAATATATAACAATTAAAATTATACATCCCTAGTAACAAAACCCTCCAATTAATAGGGTAAACAAACGAAATAATTGTTAATCAACAAATACAGTAAGCCTAAGGTCATGTTACCGAAGTACTATACCGACCCATCCTATCCAGTTAATAAAACAAACAAAGCCGGGGGCGCGCACGTGTGCAGCGACGTACGTACTTTTATTGAATTGTAAAATAAGGGAGCTTCGTCTATGAGATGATATTTACATATAAAATATCTAGGGTTTGATTTAAATAGATTGAACTTGACGCAAAGATAAAAGTAGATATAAAAAATCCTATTCATAAGATAAGTAATTTCTGTGTATTAACTTGAAGCTAAGAATTCCCAGGAGTTAATAATAAATACCGTTATCAGATAACGGTGTCATTAATGTCACACCATGCAGTTAAAGTAGGACTTGCATTAACCTTCGCAGACGGACAGTCGCTTCAAGAAGAATTGTAATTGTTAGTATTTGAAGACAATTCAACAGTGTTCGAATACTGAAAATTGATGAAAACAGCTACAATTATTCTCAGAATTTATCGAATATTTTAATTAACAAAATATTTCATACAAAATGACATTTCAAAATTGCCAATAAAACAGTTAACCCGCGTACCGGGGCGTGACGTCACACGGCTGACCAGCTACTCCAATAACTGATAATTACTAGAACACGAATGACGAACGACGGAATATGACATTGTTAAAGCAAATTTAATTTAATTGGATTATTCGTTTTAAAGATATGCAATTTATCCATTACTAGCTTTCGCCCGCGACTCCGTCCGTGTCTAATTAAAAAACAAAACAATTGTGAGTAGCCTATGTGTTCTTCCAGACTATCCTTTACATCTATGACAAATTTCATCGAAATCCGTTCACCAGTTTAGGCTACAAACTCTAACAATATCCATCCATCTAAACTTTCGCATTTATAATATTAGTATGAAGTATGATTGAATAAGTAGAAGATATAATGTCAAGCCCTAGATAGTAATCTATATCTATACTAATATAATAAGGCGTAAACACACACTTCTTTGTCAGAAATTACAGCATATTTTTGAATATCTCTTTTTTTAATAAAAAGCCCTACACTTACGTCAGGCTTTAGGCTATATATATTCACGCCATTAAACTTAGGGGTAAATATTTTGCATAAAAACCCTAATGTGGGAAAGAGACCATAAGTTGCTGCCAACATCAAGGAAACAAGGTTGCTATGGTTTGACATAATGTCGTGTCGTTTTGACATTTGCAATTGATAATTTGACAAATGTAAACAATAAAATGAAATTTTTATAATTTCATGCGGATGAAGTCGCAAGGGAACAGCTAGTAGTTTATATCTTGGATTATTTTTCATGCTCACAGCGGCACTGGCGCGCCAAAGGACACAGTAATTGTACAGTCAGATGCATAAATATGCATTTACAAAACTTCAGAAACATACAGTCTTCGGTTTCAAAAATATGAATCAACGAATCCATCTGTATGCTATTAAAAGTTCATTAATATTTCAGAAACGAGCGTATACAATTTAGTTACACAAATGTATATTAAAGCAGCTGACTGTATTTTACGTTACCACTATTTCAATACTCTCACCGCATTTCTACTTCCAAGATCACACAGACCCTTTCAGTGACGATCTTTTAAAAATATTACCGCGTCATCGGGGGTATATTTTTCGATCCGGGGTTCAATTTTATGTAAGTGCTTGCGTACATAGGCCGCTCACCTGAGCCGTAACTGAGGGGGGCTTTTAAAGTAATTGTCTAACACAATGTTTTAGTTCACCTCCATACTTTTTACTATAGGATGGACATTGTCAGATTTCAATTGATACATCAGTCATGGGTCATTCGTTTATGAACAATACATATTAACAGTTGATTTTATATGTATAGAATTGTGATGTTGAATGAAATATAGACGATTCAAGATACAGAAAAAAAAATTTTTTTTTAAGTAAATCAAATTTAAGTATTATATTATGTGATACAATCACAAACTTTAATAAGAACATTTTCAAGATAATTTCAGTATTAAAACTTTCACAGTATCTCCTTACAGCTCTTCAAAATGTACAATATAACGTTCATATTGTCAACTTCCTTAAAACTGCTATTTTACCTGAAACAAAATAAATACGCATTAGTCACTATTACAAATTAAATCGCCGTATAAAATTGAATCATTCTAGTTAACAACAAAGAGTATAAACATAAATCTTCCCAAAGATGGATTCTAAAAATAAAACACCCTCCCAATAGTTCTGTTTTCGTAGGAATATTCAAAGGATTCCATAAGCATATACAGTCGAGGACTTTTTTTTCCTACCCATTTCGATGAAAAATTACAAGTGACGCACACAATGCAATTAGGCCCAAAACCATACCAACATACTCGTAAGTAGGAGCTAAATCATAGCTGTTATGGCGTCAGTTTGCTGTACGATGTTTTCCAAGTGGGTATTGAATTTAATTCTCTGACTACAAAGCTATCGGCTAGCGGGACGATAAATAACGGTACGTATGCGCACAGCTTGCTGCCACTGCCCCAACTGGGCCATCCATCACCTGAGGCACGCGGCACAACACCCCCGAACCATACATCACTACCTAAAGTCCACACTAACGGTTATAACATTATTACATTAAAATATCCTAGCAATTGTAAACATATGAAAGAAAAGACTCATTCTTTCAAGATAATTGAAAGCCTGTAAATCGTTTTACATCCTTATCATCTAAGTTTTTCGTTCACCAGACCGATCATTCATTCGTTTCATTCAATCCCTTACCTATCACACGATCCATTCACATCTTATTTAACTCTCTCTAACTCCTCTCTCTATCACTAATTGCTATCCTCTGTTTATCGATGTGTAAGTTTTCTCTATATTGTTTTACCTTACAATAGGTTAAATACAAAATTATTTTATAATCCTGGATCAAGTTGAGAGAAGCCTTCAACTAAGTTTGTTCCTTTACATAAACGGTAAGCCGAGTTTACTAACAGTTACAATGAGATTAACTAAAGCGTGGATACCGATTTTACATAATTCTGCAGAATTTAATTTGAATTTAGATACTCATTTTACATTTGACTATCATATAACAGGTTCAACAGTTAACAAAAACAAAGGGTTTCTAGTACAAGACCTAATATCTAACTGAATTATAATATTTGTCCAAATAATATAAAACCAAGAGGAACTAAAGAATAAATATAAAGCGCTAGACAAATTACACTATTCAAAACATACGTTAACATTAAGTAAGCGCTAATTTAATTGCTTAGGGTGCAATTAAGTAAAATTAGTGCCTAATACTGAGTCGGAATTAAACAACTAGTAAATATATATAGATATAAAGCTATTGGCATCACAACTTAAATTTATAGACGGAAAAGAGATAAAAAACTAAATGTGGAAGTAGACAAAATATTCATTCTCATGTTCAATAATTGTTAACTATTAAACTCTGATACAAATTAGATCGCAAAAAGCTTCTATAACTTTTAAACATCATACAATCAGAGCTTTTGTGTGCAGTTTAGTCAGCGCGTAAAGTTCCATGCAAATGAACTCCCGCCGACTAAACTCGACCTGCTTTCTCCTGACGACACGTCACGTCATCCTAACCTGTCACGTCAAACTTTATAACCTGTCATAACGCACCCGCCCTTTGCTTGTGAACAAAACTTGTCAGATTGAATAGGTACTAAAATTTTACTAACTGCCGCTTTCAACGTCGTTAAAGCTACTAAACCACCACTAAATATATTAATCTTACTACTATTATAAATGTAAAAGATTAGATGGATGGATGTTTGTTAGAGTTTGTAGCCTCGATGAATGGAAATGAACGGATCTCGATGAAATTTGACATAGATAGAGGCAGCCTGGAAAAAACATAGGCTACTTACTTTTTTTTTTAATACCACGCAAGGAGTCGTGGGTAAAAGCTATTGGTTAATAAAGGAGTCCCTTAGGTTTGATTTAGTATGAAATTTATGTTATGAGATTGCGTTAGTGACCGATAGCTATGACAGTAAGTCATAAGTATCAACTAGAAGGCAGGGGCATTGCGTCTTATGGCAAGAGAGCTTTGTCACTTTTTCATTCAAATTATACAAAAAAGTTAATAAACAATATGGAAATATATCTCCATGAAACCCCAAAAGTGCCTTATAAGAAAAAACACATTCTCAACTTCATAAAGAAAATAAAACGACAGGATTTTGGTGAACATTGAAGATACGCAGAAAATCTCTGTTTATCATAAAATATTCAACCTCAGGATATATGAGAAAATACAGAAATGAAAAATGTAATAAAGATGTTATAAATGTGTCTATCATTTTGTTGCAGCGACATTTTTATACAGCAGTAAGGATGTGGATAAAAGTTAATTTAAACATAGGCAAGATATAACTAAACTGAAAAAATCTAACTTCCTCTTAAAGTCACTAGTTCAAGTTTGTTTCCTACTGAAATACTGACTTCAATAACATACTGAAATTTATTAAGGTGCTTTGAAAATACAATCAAAACAATTATTCGTAAAAGAGGTTTAGCTCAAGTCCGGTGAATCTGTAAATGCCTCTTCAAGGCAAACAGTGGCCATTCAGTCACAAAACAAAAGAAAAAATCAGCGGCATGACATTTGTGAGATGGCTTCCAAAATATCAAGTTTGTAGTCTAAAGAAAGGTGTATGAAAAGGGTTTACCCTTACAAAGAACTATCTAACATACCTTTTTAAATAATTTAAACAAAGCAAACAGTGCCATTCAGTCACAAAACAAAAGAAAAAAAAAAACACCTAAAAAATCAGCGGCATGACATTTGTGAGACGGCTTCCAAAATATCAAGTTTAAAGTCTAAAGAAAGGTCTAAGAAAAGGGTTTACCCTTACAAAAAACCGTATATCTAATATCTCTTTTTAAATAATTTAAACAAAGCAAACACGTGCTTTATCAGCGACTACATCTGCATTTAAATCCTTACCTATTTAGAGAAACACGAGTGTAGTGTAATCAGGCAGATGGCGCTCGCGTCGCATTTCAGTGCACAAGCTAATGTTTCCACTGGCGATTCATCCGTACACAAACATTGCTATCTCAGTCTGTTCCAACAAAAAGAATGAAACAGCTATATATGTTTGTACTGTACGTCAGTGGAAGACAACGGTTAGTCATGAGCTTATTTAAATAACTTAGATAAGAAAGGCGTCAGCTTTACACTAAACAGTGTATTTCTTCCCGCATTTGAATTTTTACCGAAAGGTTATATTGATTAAAGATATCAATTATGAACAAATTGGGTACATTTAATATTAATGAAAGGAAAACAAGAATACAGCTACCTAAATTCGCCATAATAGCGAAGCGATCACTGCCCATAGACTTAACATAGATAATTGAGTATTGCAGAAGCGTTGCCTACTGATGAGAAGGGAAAAGAGATCAAAGGCCTTCGGCAAACAAAACACATCAGAAATTTTAATGCGTCATAATTACTCCAGAATGTAAACATAGGTAAATAAATTCTGATCGATTGAATTAAACTCAATTAATTCTATAAAAAGCGTGCTGTTGGACAGCGTGACACGACGGGACACGGCGTGACACGGCGGGACACGCGTGACTGCAATATGACGGGACGAATCACGTTGAATAATTAATTTATAACAATTTCCCATCACACACGATAATTATCGTGACTCTTATAATATTCTGTCACACTTGTAGAGCGGGCACAAACCCTTGTCAAAACTATCACACAACTGTTGTGCGATTGTCGATTGTTTCGCAGCCAATTCAACTGTTTGGTTGCACAGCTAAAAAACTTATAGTGAGCGCACCTCTATATACGCTCATAGGAACCAAAGCGCGACTAAATAATTGTGCGACAGTTTAGTCAAACGTGTGCGCGCGATCTTAGCAGTAACAAACTACCCTTTTTGAATTTGCCAGCGCCATCTTATAAAACTTAAAAACTAGTTGTTAACCACTAGCTTTAACATTTATCTTAATAACTTTATTACAATACTTATACATCCAGCATAGAAACTTCAAGAAACAAACTTACACAGCGCTTTTAAACTATTGTGATAAACAGCGATTTTAACGGGCAATCTTCATTAAACTTTTGGTTTACTTTTAATAAACTAGTTATCATCTAATTAAAAACTAAACATAAGGTTATGAAATTAATGTCACCTTACATATTTCTACATACATCTTGAAAAACGGAAACTATTCTTTTAATTTCTTTCCACAATTGTTGACGCAACCCATACGGTAGTTACTAAAGGTTACCAAGAAAATCGGTACGTGACAAGGGAAGGCGACTTAACGCCTCATGTGTACCAGTCAACTCATCGATCACTGACTGCTTGACAACTCACAGCTGTTGAATATTATCTGTAGAGAGAATACGTAAAATATTATAAATACCCTAATCTTACACTCATCTCTTGGGTAAAATGGCCGTTAAGGCAATCTCTAAGTGTAGATTTAATGAGAAAGGCAAACTTACAATTATAATTTAATTCTGGCAACATTATTAACAATAGTGAAGTATTACTACACTATTTTTAGTCTAATAATGTTTAGAAATGGAACCTTCTTCTAAAAACAACTTCGCAAACTATTTTACTTCCTGTATCAAGTTAAAGGGAATTTCATCTTTGCAATTACAACTTAAGTTACAAAGAGAATAGGTTTTCAACAAAAGGTAGTATAAACAAAAGACTATAAACACGTGTTGACCAGCTGGCCAGGTGTTACATGAATGTACGCATCTGCCAACCCATTGTGTCTCACACATTGTTATGAGAAACTGCAGCATTTAGTACAACAATCCGACCATCATACGTTTAAATATAAATACGTTACAACTTTTATTGGTTCAGTAAGTAATGG
Source organism: Papilio protenor (assembly GCA_029286645.1). NCBI lineage: Eukaryota > Metazoa > Arthropoda > Insecta > Lepidoptera > Papilionidae > Papilio > Papilio protenor. The sequence continues at coordinate 551,848 of JAGSMZ010000014.1, read as the reverse complement.
CTGATTAATTACATGATATAAAAGGACACATGAATTGATAGAATTTTTGATCAATTACCTATCATTAGGCGATCTTAAGACTAGATTAAATACTGAACTGATTGTTTCCTGGGATAATATCCGCGTGGAATATTGGATTCTTCCATTAAAGAAATCTGTTTTGCAAGCACAGCCTAACAAAACCATCTAAAAGTGCATACTGATCAAAGTTAAGCGGTGTTGTTACGAGGTGTAACATTTGCAATAAGCGGCTCTGATTGAATGCTTAATGCTCGCCGTGTAACATGTTACATTACACTGCGTTGGTCAGTACCAATAGATGGTTTGAAAAACCTTTTCTTTGTTATATTTTCACTATCCTTTTGAAATTAGAATCTTCTTTCAATGCCTTAAGCCTTAACTCAGCCAGTCTCGAGCGCGAATCTCATTTGCATAAGGAAATTGACGTCATCACCGCCGAGGCACGTTTACTTTGCAAATACATTTTGTTGACACGATGAAAGGTAATTGCCAAACATTTCGTTCTCAAGTTTAATCAATTTAAACTGAAATATAGTTGTCTCTTTCTCTCAAAGAGGGATGACAATTAGAATAAATGTTACGGCAGTGGAAACAGTTACATTGGCACATGGATTTTAGTTACAAATCGTATTAAAGCGGCAATGAATTGACACGGACGGCTTGTCAACCCGACTCACGTAGACTCGATAGGTCCTGTCCTAATGCAATATCACGCTATCGAACATGGGCTCCAGTCAACGATATTTCATTAAAGTAAAAATAAATAAATATATTGTATTTCATTTCATCAGTTGCAAGCTTTTGCCAGCGACTTTGTTTGCGCGGATATAAAAAACTTAGTAAGTAGCCTATATCATCTTATAGACTATAGCTGTTCGCGTGCGGATTCATCCGCGTGGAATTATAAAAACCTATTTTATTTTATTGTTTACGTTTGTCAAATTCTCACTTCACTTCACTTTTGTGTTAATGGCGTTTCCATAGAGATTTCGCCAATGTCAAGTACATATAATACTCTAACACAACTAAGACTACCGCGGTGCATATACAGGAGTTTGGTGGAAAAACGACAGACAATCTACAGCTTAATATTGTTGTGATTGGTGAATGAACTAACAATATAAACGAAAGGAGAGTTCACAAGGGAAAGAAGCGATTTGAGATCAATGGTGCGAGGAATATCAGGAGGAATGAGATCATACAGGGAGGAAGATAGACGGGGGCAACTGAAAAAGATGTGATTTGGAGAGCCTTCGTCAAGACCACATTCGCAAATGGAACTGTCCCTGATATGAAGTTTAGCCAAATGGACGGGGGTACACGTATGTCCTAGCCTTAATCTACAGATTGTACTTGTCGCGCGTTTGTGAATATCTTTGAAGTTGAAGAACCAAGGTTGGGGAGGAATAAAGCCTTGAATATCAGCATAGTGTTTACCTTTAGAAGAGCTAGTCTTTTGCCAACAAGAATTCCAAGAAGAGAGCAATCGTTGCTTAGCTAATGGGAAGTAAATCATTAGAATAAACTCTGTAATGACCCATAGCACCAGTAGTTGTGGCGTCTTTGGCACAAAGATCCACAGATTCATTACCTAAGATGCCACTGTGGCTAGGCAACCAGGCGAGGACAACTTCAATGTTTTTGAGAATGGCAGATGTGAAGTAGATTTTTGATCTTTAGTATGTGAGGGAATTTTGATTTTGCCTTAAATTGGTTAGCACCGATAGCCTGTAAACAACTTTTAGAATCAGTAAGGATAACAGATTTGTTTAGTTTATGAGACTCTATAAATGATAATGCTTCCAGGATAGCAATGGATTCACCAGAGAAGACTGAAGATTGAGGGGGGCATTTAAAGTTGAGAATCACATTGAATTTGGGAATCCAAACAGCGGAGCCAACAGTCAAATTATCAATAGAAAATGTCAAAATGACATGATATGACAAACCTTAGCAATCTTTCTTTCTTGATATTGGCAGCAACTTATGGTCTCTTTCCCACATTAGGGTTTTTATCCAAAATATCTACCCCCTAAATTTAATGGCGTGAAAATATATAGCCTAAAGCAGGACGTAAGTGTAGGGCTTTTTATTAAAAAAAGAGGTATTCACAAATATGCTGTAATTGCTGACATCTTAGGCAACAAAGAAGTGTGTGTTTACGCTTTATTATATTAAGTATAGATATTCTACATCTGTGCCAAATTGATTCAAGATCCAAGTTCTTTTTGAGATAAGCAGTAACAAACACATCTATTTTTAGAGTTTTAACAGGAAATATGCAGTTGAAACTCATTATAACATTATCTCAACCTTTATTAATTAAAACAAAAATACGAAAATATTTATGTCACCATATTAAAGAAAGTAAAATAATTAAAAGCGAAACAGTGTCAATTGGTATTCATCGGGTAGACTTCATTAGTGAGTCCATTACTCTCTTCTCAAGATAGATGGCGCTTTTGTTTCGAATCCAGCTAAATGCATCATTATAGCTCTAGAAATATTTCATATACAAAACATTCAATAGTATAGATTTTAGATTGAAAACTGGGACACGGGAACATACCACTTACAGACAACAATGCAAAGTTTTTGGGCAAAGCTGATATTTTATATCTAAAGAACCCCTTAGTGTACAATTAGTATGAGTTTAAAAGACGGCTAGATATCACTTCTTATTAATGGACGGTTTCCTAGCTACATTTAACCAATCGTTAGTGTTTTTGGTTCGATAAATTCATGAAATGCGTTTCCGAACTACGTAACTTGGATTTTACACCGTTAAAAAATAGATCAATCAGGTAATGATAAAATAATGAAAACCTCAACAACCCAGCATAAATAAACAAATCGCAATCCGTTCTAAACCACTCAACCTTTAAACGTGAGAGTTATCCCAAAAAAGCATATTCCAAAGATAAAAGGTCGAACCACTAACGAATACTAAAAAAGTGGCTATAACTTTGTAACACGAGTCCGTAGTAAAAAAAAACAACGGAACAATAGGCTTCACCCTCGACGCATACGAGAGCAAGTTGCAGCCACATTCAATAGATAAGGATCTAAACGAACTAAATCGGGCATCCGCCGGCCCGCATGCGGCCGATAAATCAGGTCAAATGATCCGACAAGACACGCTAATAACTTAAAAGTTAAACATGACATGACTTTTCCCACAAGTTATCTATATCTATACATATAGTAAAATTGTAATGTCTGTCTGTAATATCAAAAGAAAAATTCCAGATTTCGGGAAGATGATGTATTTGCGTTGCTGATAACGAAAATCACATTTTTTTTGTCTGTCTGCAGTCGGAAACCTCTACACCGATTTCGACCTGACTTTCATAGAAGGGTATCTGACATAGAGGGGCATATTATAGGCTACTTTTTTATCTTAATATTGCGTGGACAATGTCGCCGGCAACGGCTAGTTGAAAGCAAAAATCGGTCACATTTTGATATTAAGTGTACTTAGGCTTTGCTTACTAACTCACTTGATTTACTTGCTTACATAGTCGATATAGGTTGAGAATTTACTTGCACCTCCATGCCGAGGTCGATTAGGCAGTTTTTTCTATTGGCGCAATTCCATTAACTCGAAAATCTAAGTTAAGTGTAAGTACGCTCTGTAAATTTCAACCTTAAATAATTAAATTCGCATCTTAAATTGGACTGATTGCCATTCACTTAACTGTCACTAAAAGCTAATTATAACTTAAAATTGTATTTTTTTAACAACTTTATCCACGATAGTAATGATGATTCCTCTATCTTTAAATTAAATCAATTCTTCACTCGGAAATGATAAAAAAAAATATACGTCCATCCAATTCTATTGTCTTCACTTATCAGGACAAGATCCGATATTTAACTAAGAAATATTATTTCCAAGTATTATACAAAGTCAAAAACGTATTTACAAGGATTGTATTACTATTGATTAGAAGTTACTATCAGTTTTACTTCTACTATACAATTACTGTTAGAATATAAAGCCCGCTACATACGATCAGTTTTACCAGTAGAAACGTATGTATCGGGCTTAATTTATAGTCACATCCTAGGAAAACAGCACACGCAGTATAAAGGCATGGACTATGCATACAATACTTAAGCACTTCCTTAGCTATTCCTTTCAATATTATATTTATAATTGAACTAGTTTTGATATCCTTTTAAATAATCCATTGTCAATTCTGGACAGATATGTGCACATCCTGTTGGCAAAAGACCAAATTTCTGTACTTTGTCTGTACAATATTTTATTCAATTAATTATTATCATGGTGTGTGTTTACGTCGTTAAAATGCATATCATCCAAAAAATCAACATTTATTTTTAATAACATAAGGCAATAAGTAACATTCGTTTAAAATACACAAAACTGTGAACACAACATAAATTGAATTAAGACATTGCATTTATGCCGCATACAATGCAATTTGAAATTTAACACTAACCAATTAGAGTTCATAATTAAATATCTCGTATAAGCTTCCCGAAAACGTCCAACTCTTCGTAATTAGCCGGGACAGGGACATTGTGGTCTTAACTCTGATTCATTGGCCGACGCAGTCGCTTTGTCTTTGTTTCTGCGAATGCTCCATTCTACAAACATCGTATATTTTCATTACACTAAGAAAAAGCCATTTTAATTCTATAATTAAACTCATTTAAATTTGGTTCCCTTGTCTTTACTACATGACAATGGTTTCTGGAAACTTATAAACATTTATAAAAATTTACGCCCGCATATTTAATAACACAATTACTCAAATGAAATTTAATCCTTAACTCTCACACTCAGAGTAAATAAAGCTACTAAGCGACACTTTTGATGTACATTTAATTACAAAAGCACACTACATATCTATATTTTTTAATCTAATTAGGAGGTCAGTAAATTGCTCTATTTCAAATCAAACTCTACCAAATTAAAACTAGATATCTATTTTATTAACCTTTCGGGTATAATCCACTTACATTGATATAAATCCTTGAAACAGCCCGCGGGGATTACAACTTAAGCAGAGGGTCTATTCTCAAGACGTTATTGTAAAGACGCAGGTGCGGGTAGGCAGACAAATAAAGGAAGCGGTAATTGCAACGTTGCATAAATATTATTTACGACTAAGCCTAGTTCGCAATAGGCTAGTGATTTAGTCGAGCAATAATTTAGTAGCTAAAATGCTCGTCTATATGAATTGCTACTACTCGACTTATGTTGCTTAGAAACTTTTAGTGACTAAATTACTTGCTACTCGATTAAATTACTTTGTGTAAACTAGACAAAACAAGCTACGCATAGTTAAGTCCTTCAGTTTATAAATGACTGTATAGCCTACATAAGTTTTGATGTCAAAAAAGTGTAGAAAGTCAGATTAAATAAAAAATCATGGTAAGTTAAAGCTACAATATAGTGCATTTTAAAATATTTATAAAGAAAATACTTTAAGAATACTTCTGTTTAAGAAAAATCTTGTTTTAAAGTCAAACGAGAGTACGCACACAAGCATAGCCAGGCACAAAGAAGTACAATAAGCGAGGCCGGACATTTTGCATCTCCAGACTGGAATGTATATTTTATACTTGTTAGCCGCATTGTCGGTAACAAGCCATTCACGAGCATATCGAGTATTCGAGAAGTTTTTAAGAAATATGAAAGAAAATGCTTGCATATAACCAGACAACGCATTTTACTTTAACTGCTCAAGAAATCAAGAAAACTAAAGCATTTAATTATACACATACATTAGCAAGTATTAAAGTTAAAAGTGGTATTACGTTAAGATCAATGCAACAATAAAATTGTAGAACTTACATGTGGAGATAAATTATTTTTAAATCTCTATCAATTTTACTATCTCTATTAATATTATTGTCTCTACAAACTCTAGTTTATTTAGATAAAAATATCATGTTGTCTAAAATTAGATACTAATGTACAGACGGACGTCCACATAATCAGTTAGTAGTAATAGTTAGATGTGTATTTTTGAGTACTAATCGTTAACCCTTTGGGGGAATGCTCGTATGTTCCGTGCATCGCGTGTCGCGACCTGTCGCCGGGTTTTTACGTGCTAACGCTTTATCGCATGTAATTAACACATTCCACGTCCCATTAATATTTCCAGTGTACAATAAATCAAATTGTTCGACATTTCGAAACAAAAAAACTAGAGAGCGTAATAGAGGAATAGAGATTACGTGTGGACATTAGAAAGAGCGTTTGTTAGGCCAAATGGCAATTTGGTGAACCAAGGAAATTATTGTAAAAAGTTGAAATCAAGAAAAAAGTATATAACATTAAACGAAATCTCCAGTTTATCCATAACATAAAATAAACAACCAACTAAAAAAGGTTTCATTGAAACTTCTTAAGCAAAATTGAAACAAGTGACACTTTCTATTGAAATTTAATTTTACAAATGTGTCAAGTGTAAATGTAGGCTGTGGACCCGAGTTGATACTCGAAAGCATTGAAAGCGAGTTAGTTCCCAGCTTTCAATGGAATCTGTTACAGCGCACCCAATTTACTAAAGTGCTGAGACTTTTTAAGCATCCGCCATCACACTTACGTCGAATATAAAAGGATTATTTTTTCCAGACTGATTATTTTAAGGAGATTCAATTACTTAGTGTTTTAGTGTGTCCTAGGGTTTATTTTAATCTAGCATTTTTATGTAGCGTGGCGACCGCTGCCTCGTTATCCTTTCCTAGATTACGGCAAAATCTCTCCGAGCAATTTCCAAAAAATCAAATGTAACAATATTCCAACCAAGAGGTCATCAATATTTACTCTGCACAGTAAGCCTACCTCACTAACCAACAGTGCAAACTGTATTCGTAAATCAAACGAGAAGCCAACATAAAACCAACATCCGGTCGCCAGACAGACACCGCGACACATAAATCAGGATAAATATGAATGTAGAGATGTGACGGCGAGCAATAGTAAATATGTCTACATTCCTTACCATACCCCTTGAATACTTCACTACTGTGGTAACTTGGCTTAATTACTCTGATATAATTTTAGAACTGGTTTTAAAACAGAAAAAAAAAGAATATGAATTATCCAATTGAAAGGGGACTAGAGTTTGTGTAAAGTAAAATGAATTAAACGATGACAATTCAAGCAAAAATGACGATACTTTTTTTTCTGATATTAAGTTGTATAAGCAACCATAATAAACTTTTAAAATCTTTAGCTTTTCATTTTAGCTTAATTAAACTAAAGTAACGTTTAGAAGTCAACAATAGAGGATCCGGCAGCGCTGAATCACGCTGGTAATGCATCTAATGGCGGGAATCCATTAACTACCTTTTCATACATTTACATAAACAAGGTAATGTAAAATATTAATTAAATTCGTTTTTATAATGGAAGAATAAAGAGAACAAATACATCTTAAGTGACCTATACAAAAATCGTAACAAAAGAATAGATCAAAGAAAAAGTTTATCTATTAGAAATAGATTATGAAATACTAGCTGTTGCTCGCAACTTCACCCGCGTGAAATTATAAAATAAATAAATTCTTTAGCCTGTTACTCACAGATAAATTACCTTTCTAATGGTGAAAGAATTTTTAAATCGGCCCAGTAGTTTTTGAGTTATTCCAATACATACAAAAATACAAATCTTTTCTCTTTATAATAGTACTAGCTTTCGCCCGCGACTACGTCCGCGTGGAACTAAAAAAAACAAAAGTGAGTAGCCTATGTGTTCTTACACATTATCTCTCTCTACATCTATACCAAATTTCATCGAAATCCGTTCAGCCGTTTAGGCTGCAAAGTCTAACAAACATCCATCCATCTAAACTTTCGCATTTATAATATTAGTATGATAGATAACAAGGATGAACAGGAATACTTTATTAATACTTGATTAATTGCGTAGGTAGAGGCTTTTTATTTTCGATTTGGCGAAATCTTTTAAATCTATTTTAAAACGACCAGACTCCAGTTAGAGCTGTCGATATCGAGAGTACGTTTCTTATCGGATGTCCATTACTCACTTTGATTGCATAATAAATGTCACCAACTTGCACTTCCACTGTATTTATTGAATCCGATCGAATTCTACTAAGTTTATTTAAAACCTTTCCACAAGCAGCGTCTTTATAATCTTGAATATAGAGTAATAACTATAAAAGATGTAGATATTTCTGGAGTTTTCATCTATACTAATATTATAAACAGTAGATTTGTATTTTTAGATTTTTGTATGTATTCGATTCACGTAAAAACTACTGGGCCGATTTCAAAAACTCTTTCACAATTAGAAAGGTATTTTTTCTGTGAGTAACATAGGCTATGTTTTTTTATTATATTTTAATTTCAAGCGGGCGAAGTCGCTAGTATAACGTAAGACGCGTAGCGACAAATACACTTCAATCATACACGATTCTTCCTGTGGCAGATGAGATGGCAATATCTAATTTCAATACGTTCGAAAAGGAACCAAGACGTCACAATTGCAACCTAACTGATACCCTGCAACGACGGAAGACACGATTCACGGGTTTTACATCCCGTTTTTTTCTATAAATTCTCATTGACAACGGCGGATGTTTAAGATCAGATAACTTAGTCAAATTACACAGATGTTATACGAGATACATTTTTTTTCTTTATGACTTTTAACGTTACACGTTAAAATAATATTCTTATTTTAGTTTCCCAATGCATATTACAGTTGCTCACCAAATTATAGCTTCAAAAAGTATTTAAATACTAAAACTGGTAGCATTTTATTCTGGTCAGTGGATAACATAAAAAGTTAAGTAAAACTTAACACTACCTTGAACTCGCTTAGCATTGTACGAACAAAAGGGTCGCAAGTTAAATAAGAAATCTAGAAATATAAAGCTTGCGCGTGAAAAGGCCTTGCATCTTAAGATGGGGCCAGTCTTTGTGCTACACTGGACACAATACATTGTATTCTCAATGATGTTTACTTTACGAGTATATATCTTATATTATTATATCGATTTAGCATTTCTCTAACAAAGCTTATGTTAAATACGTAGCGTAGTTGTTGGACAAATATAGATCTTAAGCTGCATATTTTTCAATAATTATTGCAATTTAAAATCTTATATTTGAGACACTTGTAAACGTAAATTACTTTAATTAGCGAGGTATTTCAAATATTATAAAGGTATAATTAACATTTGTATCAACAAAAGTAAATTCTAGGAAGACTTTAATGGAAAAAAAGGATGTCATGTCTCGAGGGCACCTGAGCAGAAATCCAGTCAGCACTTCATTTAGCGTAAAAACATGCCGATGCTTGTAATTACCGAGAGCGCTCAGTAGTTGCAATAATAATCCCGCCAATCTCGCAGGCCGCGCCCGACTGGCCCACATCGACGCCGACGCCATCTTTCAATCATGGCGGCGAAGTTTGCGCGGGAACTTTCTGTCGGCTGTTGTTTTTCCATCTTTAGAAAGCATTGTAGTGGCCAGTAAGGGAGAATTTTAATAGCTAAGCATAATGGGCTCCTCTGCTTTGTTTTAACCAGAAAAAGGTACGCTCCCATTCCTAACATTCATACCTTTTTTTTCAACAAATAGACTATTTGTTTGAAGGAAATAATCTAACTGTCGAATAGTGCATAAGTTGCGCAAATGAAATAAAGTTAGCTTGATTATCTCCCTTTGATAAGCTAAAGAGGTTTACTTATCAAGACATCCTGACGCCGCAGATTCCGATGCCTCTGTTGATCGTAACACGGCAACTCAATCATAAACTTTTTCGTTTATTATTTGGTTACTTAAATAAAGTATTAAATATTTTTTAGTCCATTAGTTTAAAATTCTTTCTGGCTGTGCTTCCGGAAGTAAGAGGGCAGTAATCATTTATATCCTACATAATGTAACGTTATTAAAAAACACATTACCAACAATGGCGATACAGACAAAGCTTGTTTCGCAGCTAATTACCCTAATGGAGAGTAATCCGTCGGACAGTGTCCAGTTACTGTGCCGTACATAATACCAATGTATGCATAATACCTTGTATACATCTATACTAATATAAGGCGTAAACACACACTTCTTTATTATATAGGATGTCAGCAATCACAGCATATATTTGAATATTATTTTTATATAAAACCTTACACAAACAACACTTTTCAGGCTACACATTTTCACGCTATTACGATTAGTGAAACTATAAAAAAATGCTTTACGAGAAAGGGACTAATAGTACAAGCCAATAGCAAAAGAAGCAAGGTTTCTAGGCCAAATTCTCAACCAATGGCAAGGACTTTTGTTGTCATTTGATTTTAAAGTTTTACAGAATGTATGATAAATAAGATAAAAAAAAGCTTTTAAAATGTCTGCGAATGATCTACGCTCTATGAGGGCTACTTATCATCATCTCCCCTGCCTTATCCTACTCCCGTAGGGTCGGCGCACCGGATTTTCGTCCTCCAAATGACTCTATGAGGACTACTTATGAGAGACTAAAATTTTAGTGTAAGTTTAGGAATCTCGAAAGAAACGTTATCTGGATTCTTCGTAATGTACTTCTAATTATAACTGACATCATGAATACTACGTAAGAATTACAGTAGTCACTAAAAAAATTCAAATAAATTATGATGGTCTTAAATCGGTCAATACATACGTGTAATATGTTAGGTATTGAGGGTAGAATTGAATGCGTGGCTAAGTCCGGTCACGTCGTGTGTACGTGCGACGAGGATTAGCGGATACGTGTTAGAGGCAAGTGAAAATGTTCAGCGACACCTTTTATATGGGCATTAACATTACAAAAAAATCATTGCTATATCAAAAGGAAGTAGGAAATCACGTCTTTTTTTGCACAAGTCATATCGACCTTTTTTTGACAAATTTCTAATACACATCATATCATACTAATATTATAAATGTGAAAGTTTGGATGGATGGATAGATGTTTGTTAGAGTTTTTGCCTAAATGGTTGAACGGATCTGGATGAAATTTGACATAGATGTAGAGGATAGTCTGGAAGAACACATAGGCTACTTTCTTTTGTTTTTATTAATACCACGCGGACGGAGTCGCGGGCGGAAGCTAGTTAGAAATAATTACAAACAGTTTGAATAGGTCAAAAGAACTGAGAACCCCAAAGCAATTAGAAGACATACTTTTCCCAGAAATGTATTAGCTACTCGAAAATAGTGGACACTTTATAACAAACATTTTACTTTGACGAAAGATCAGACGATATTAAAACATCTCGACAAATAAAAGGGGTCATAGAACAAATAAAATACAAAGGCTTATAAAAACACGTCAAAGTATAATTAGGGACTATATTACATGTAACTCAATACGCATGTACTATTCCAAAGCAAGTCGCCTCAGGCTGAGTTGAGGGCGCAACTCCTTTGAAGCTACTCAATTAAATTGGTAGCTAGGAACGCCGGGATCAATAGCTAGTTTGGATTTAGGGAGAAGAACCTACTGTGTAGTATAAAAATTCTAGATTTTACAGAAAAAAATAAATTATTTAACACTCACGGACAAATTTTTAATTAAATTGAGGTACCATTAAAATATGCCATAATCCATCTATACTAATACTAATCATAATAATACGAGTATTATAAATGCGAAAGTTTAGATGGATGGATGGATGTTTGTTAGAGTTTTTGCCTAAATGGTTGAACGGATCTGGATGAAATTTGACATAGATGTAGAGGATAGTCTGAAAGAACACATAGGCTACTTTCTTTTGTTTTTATTAATACCACGCGGACGGAGTCGCGGGCGAAAGCTAGTAATATTATAAAGAGGAAAGATATGTATTTTTGTATGTATTGAAATAACTCAAAAACTACTAAGCCGATTTTAAAAATTCTTTCACCGTTAGAAAGGTGATTAATCTGTGAGCAACATAGGCTACATTTTTTCAATATTTTTAAGTTCACGCGGGCAAAGTCGTATCTTATAATTCACAATGATATTTTTACGTAGATGACATAGATTATGAAATCTCGCAGAGTAAACCAAAAAGTAAACACTGCAATCTAGCTTCTAACATTTTACTTTCCTAATCTTCTATCGCAAAATAAACAATATAAATATGTATGAACCTTATTATACCAAAAATAGGAAAACAAGGGTCGAAAAACGCTTTCCCTAAAAGCATATCTAAAATATAACCAACACAAGCGATAACGTAAAGGAACAAATTTATTCAGAATGTCCAATGAACTAGTAAACAGATTTGAAGAAAGGTCAAATATTTTTGCTTTCCACACGCAATGTAGATCAGTTTCGTAAATATTTACTCTATCTTACTAATATTATAAATGCGAAAGTTTAGATGGATGGATGGATGTTTGTTATAGTTTGTAGCCTAAACGGCGGAACGGATTTTAATGAAATTTGGTATAGATGTAGAGGATAGTCTGGAAGAACACATACTGTACTTACTTTTGTATTTTTTTATAATTCACGCGGACGGAGTCGCGGGCGAAACCTAGTATTTACATATTTTACGAATATTTAAGATCTTTGTTTTAGCAAACTTCTTGATAAATCAAATTGCCATCTTCTCTCGTGGCTTAAAAAATACATTTCCAAATATTAGCACTATAAAGTAAAGTATAATTATTACCAATCTGTTCAAGTCGTTTAAGTTGTCCCTTAGCGTAGATTTCTCGTACTTAATCTGAGGGGCGACCCTTTGGGACCAATTAACCACTCTATGTGTTAATTACATTTCTAATTGAATATCATCAAACACAATTCTTTAATTTTTGCCAAAGAATTTGTAGTAAAAAATACATTCGTAATAACTTTACGTTTATCAGAATATAATAACATCATGAAATCACAAATCGAAAGGAATCCAGTATCGGTAAATAAAACCATAGCTGAACAATATAAAAACTACCCACATACTAATGAGGGTAGTTGCGAGTGCAGCTTTTAATTATTTACTACTCTCTTGTACTCGCTGCGGACTGAGCGGCTGTTTTCATATTATTTTACATCGCAACCGATATTAAATTCTACCACCGGTACTTTGTGCGGTGCAAATAATTAAAGAAAAATAGAATTTCATAAATATATTCTCACTAATCGACACATTATGGTCGTAGTTGATTCAACCAAACTCCATCGTGAATAACTCCATCGTACCTGCAACAAAGGAAATCATATTTAGTACAAAAAGGTTTTTGTTATTATAAATTATACAATGTAAAATATAATTATGCCAGTCTCTCCCAAACAAGAATATAATCATAGACACTCGATACAGGCCCACAAGAAACAGAACTGAACTGAAATAATATAATTATGTCAAAAGAACATGAACTTTTCTCTTTCATCGTAGCTTTAAAAAGATTAATTTCCATACAACAAAAGTCGTACATAACTCTATGTATCCAAAAGCGATTTCCAATTTCATTAATCTGTACGTTATGATCGGATCGCACGCGACACGTCGCTCATGATTTATGACGTCATTGTGAACTCGAGCACAGATAATATACGATTTACGATGCCTTTTTGCAATCGCTTATGAGTTAGGAAGGTGTAGAAGGATCTCATCACAAATAACGTTAATCCATTTCCATGTGACAGAACTGTAATATTAAACTTAACCTGACGAACGACATCATCATCATCATCTGAGGCACTACAGCCGCGGGTGGGCCTGGGCCTGGTCCAGTAAACTTCTCCAATTTTGTCTGTTTTGTGCCTTTTGCTTCCAGCCCTTGACGCCGATGTTTTTAAGATTGCGTTCGACGTCATCTAGCTATCTAAATTTCGGCCTACCACTACGTCCATCCGGCTTACTTTCTAACAGGCGTTTAGGAACTCTGCAATCATCCATGCGGGCAATATGTCCTGCCCAGTGCAGTCGGCCAATTTTGATGACCTTGGTGATGTTTGGCGCTTTATACATTTGGTACAGCTCGTGGTTGTATCGTGATCGCCATTGATCATCAATGACCTGAAGAACGACGGGTCTAAAACTAGTGTGCTAACAACGGACTGCCTCTATGTAAACTTAGCTATTTTATTATCAGCATGTTTGTGTCTGACTGAAATAATTAAAATAAAAGATTCACAATTAACGAGAAGAAATTTAAATTATCCAATAAAATGTAAAAACTTCAATAAACTTAAATCATATTTACAACCAGTATGAGCTCATCGTCGGCGGAACAAACATACATATTTGCGATAAAGTGTCCCAATAAATGTGGGCGTACTGCGTTGGAAAGTACCATCCTTATTTGATTTTTCAATTTGGTCAAAAACGTATAGAAATTAATTTATGACAAAATTTCTTTCTACTTTATTTAACCATATTTAAAATTGTACTTATTTATACGTTAATTATATAGATATCTATATTTAAAAGAACCCTGGAATTTTAATTATCAAAACGCTTTCAAATGTTCGTTAAATATTAAAAATATGTGTATTTAATATGATTATTAATTCTCTTTACAGATAATTTGCATTTCCTTTAGCACATAACATATTTACTTTATTACCGGTCTCTTTAAACATTCGCCATATTTTAACATTATTGTTGCATATAATATTTGATATTTGACATTAACATGTGAGACAGGGCCCCTAAAGTGGATCCAAACGTAAAAGGACACAATAAAGTTTCAAAACGGTACTTTAACGTCAATATTTGAACAATTTTGCGGTTTCCATTTGGTGTTATCCAATCCGTTGTTTCTTTACTAAATACATTAGCTGTGTGTTGTCAATTACTATATTTTATACATTTTATTTCACATAAATATTCATGATTTTAAAGACAAATGTAGTAAACAGATATGGATATCAGTAATCTTACTAATATTATACTCGTAAATGCAAAAGTTTAGATGGATGTTATGAGTTTGTAGCCTAAACGGCTGAACGGATCTCTATAAAATTTGGAATAGATGTAGAGGATAGTCTGGTAGAACATATTTTTTTATTCCACGTGAACGGAGTCGCGGGTGAAAGCAAGTCAGATAAAGGTGCCCTTTTTAATACTGTGGTATTAATTGTTTTGATAATACTAACTACTCTTTCTACTGGTCTATCTTAATCTGTCTTATATCTATTACTAGCTTTCGCCCGCGACTCCGTCCGCGTGGAATTAAGAAAAAACAAAGTTGAGTAGCCTATATGTTCTTCCAGGCTATCCTCTACGTCTATGCCAAATTTCATGGAAATCCGTTCAGCCGTTTAGGCTACAAACTCTAACAAACATCCATCCATCCATCCATCTAAACTTTCGCATTTATAATATTATTATAGTATGAAGTATGATTGTGTTATAAAAAACTAAAGAAGATAGGCTAACAAAACATAATTTTAATCTAAACCTAATTTTGATAATTAATTGAGAGTATTCTCTACCTACATGTGAGCATTATAATTTATTTTTCTATCTCGGTGACACCCTCGCCGGGTGTCAAATATCCCAAAGTTGCCGCACGGCGTTTCCACTTCTAAGCACAAATTTACCTTAAAACGGTTATAAATCAAAGATCAAAGTTATTTCGCATCACTTCAGATTAGGCAGTCGTTTATAGAACAGTGAATATAGAACCTACGTATATATTTGCACTTCCACTTTGTAGTCTCTTGGTCTAGAAATGATTTATCATACTAATCATACTAATATTATAAATGCGAAAGTTTAGATGGATAGATGGATGTTTGTTAGAGTTTGTAGCCTAAACTACTAAACGGATCTTGATGAAATTTGGCATAGATGTAGAGGATAGACTGGAAGAACACATATACCACTCACTTTTTCACACTAATTCCACGCGGACGGTGTCGCGGGCGGAAGCTAGTAAATAATACATAGCACAAATATTATTTCAAATTTAAAAAAAAACATGGACCATTGCAAAGTTATTATCATTTACCCTTTACAAAACTGCAAATTCAAGTGTTGATTGAATATCACAGGGTATTTATTTTGTTTCAAAAATTGCAATGAATAGTTCTTTGTCTGAAAAATACAATAAAAACTTGAAAATCGCATTGTAAAATCATACATCGAAACAAAGTATTGTGGCGACACGTACCGTCTATTATATCTACGATTCTCGTAGCACACCGCGTAGCTCTCGTAGCACTTTACGTGACTATCACGTAAAGCTAACGTCACATCGTAGATATAACTGTCTACGTCTCGTCACTCTGAAGCTTTTTGGATCTATTTTATTTACTTTTACGTGTTATACGGAGATGTTTAATTTCTTTATAACTTCTTTTTAAAGGTAAAACTTTAAATAACGGTACTGGTAGCAAACGTCATCGAAACCAATTAACATTACTTATAACATATTTTCTAATCTTGTAGTTATTTTAGAAATCCATCACCTACATCTACATCTTACTTATATAATAAATTCAAAAGTCAGGATTATTAGATGTATGGATGGATGTTTGTTACCTAAACAGCTAAACGGATCTCGATAAAATTTGGCATAAAGCTAAAAGATAGTCTGGAAAACACATAGCATACTTTTTAATTCAATGCGGAGGAAGTCGCAGACTAAATCTAGTACATACATAAAACATTCATACATATAACGCAATCTTAATATTCCAAAGGTAACGACGTGGCGTGCGCGGCGAGCTTTCAGTCGGTTTGCTTTATGGCGACATATCCAGGACAATAACTTCATCGAGACACCGCATTTCATACGAGGATATAAAAATTGTAATAAAGGGTTCTCCGCGGTTTTTTATTCCGGTTTGTCTGGTCTGATTTTATTCTATTTCTAGTATATGTAAGCTACATACAGTTTTCGCTTCGTTGTACATTTTGGTCACACCCGTGACTGAGATATAGTCTTTAAAATCTATTATTTATTCCATACTTGCTTTCGCCCGCGACTCCGTCCGCGTGGAATTAAAAAAATCAAAAGTAAGTAGCCTATGTGTTCTTCCAGACTATCCTCTACAACTACGGCAAGTTTCATCGAGATCCGTTCAGCTGTTTAGGCTACAAACTCTAACAAACATCCATCCATCCATATAAACTTTCGCTTTTATAATATTAGTATACGCAGTATGACTATAAGCTCATAGTTTGTGGTAGTACTGAATAATAATTTTATTACTAAATGCACAGCAAAATACTGCAATTATTATTGTTAACTAAATATATTCCACAGAGAACCCTAAGTTAACATTGCTACCTAGTAAGTTAAAGTTATAGTCGAACAGCGAGCACGCGACTGTCACAAGATTGCTTCCAAACAATACTTATGTTTTACTTTGAAATTACTTTTATCATGCTTATTATTACACAATTAAAACACTAATGGAAGAATACTGAAACTACATTTAACTAACTATCCATTAAAATTTTACGTCTTACGAAGCAGTGTTTAAAATTCGTTTCAATAATCAACCATAATACAAACGGAATATATTTAATGACCATATTAGTCATGCTAAATTTCCCACAGAACCCAGTTTAGAAGATTTCTCCGTCGGCCTTAAAGTAGCTGTAACAAGTTCTAAATTATTCGATCCACGCAAAAATTGGCCGATTTAATTTTTTTTTTCACCATTAGAAAGGTATTTTATCTGTGAGTAACATAGGCTATATTTTGTAATATTTTTCAATTACATGCGGCCGAAGTCGCGAGCAACAGGTAGTCATAAATAATGGTGTACCAGTAGAAAATAAGTATCACAATTTATTACAAAGTACAAGTAGACCAACATACGTAAAACATACGATAAAAATGAAAAGAACAAATTAAACGCTGCCCTATCTAACTAGAAATCAATTATAACGGGTACTATAACTCTAATCTCACGTCACATCTATATAATTACACGGTAAAACCATATCGTTGGTAACTAGGGCTGTCAACATTCAATAAACGTGACAGTAATCAAACTTCTCGAAACGATATCTACCCTACACTAGCTGAAATAATTCGGATCAAACTTATAGAATTTTGATGAATATAAAAAAGGTAGCAGCCCTACACTAGTGACGAATTCCATGTCAAAAAGAAAACGAACATCCATTGATCCTAAACGATCCAGAGTTAAACGAATAAAAATTCAAGTCGAGGTGTCAACCCTAGTAATGTCCGGCTTTCTTTCTGTAGATCACATCTGCCATTAACAAGCTAATGTAAACTGTAACCAATTAACATAAAACTTAAAATAGAGCGGACGTGAAACAAGACATCCGAAACCCGAGATAGGGCTGCCTTTATGACGTTTGAGTAACATTTCACATGGATATTACATGCTTAATTAAAGTTAATGATAAATAAAATTGAACATCAACGATAAAGTTCTCAGAAGATGTACCAACGGTCTTGTAAACTATCGTATAAAATTACCTGAAAATGTAATAAAAAATGGTATGAGAAAAAACAACGAGCCACCTAACCGCCACGATAAGAAATAGAACAGATAAGTTCACCGTGAAATGCTGAAACGCTTTTACACACGACTACGTATGCACGGAATTAAAAAAAAACTTAATTTCTAGCCTATGTATTCATCCAAACTATATTCTATATCTAAGACAAATTTCAGCGAGATCCGTTAAACTTAAAAAAAAAAGAGTTAAACCGTTCAGGAGATATCTTCTAACAAACATCCACCATCCAACTAAACTTTAACATTTATGATAGAAGAATGTTGTCTCTACTTTTTTAAAGAAGAATCAGAGGATAAACAATACACTTTTACTCTAATATTTCGACATTGGAAACCCATAATCCTCTGAATATTAAAGCTTGCTTTTTCGGAATGCTATAATAAGTTTGTTTTAAATCTTTTTACGGCCTAATTTTACTAGCACAACCAACCTTTAGAAAGGCTATTTCAGTAGTCAAATATAAAGCTTCGATCGTAAACAATTACGTGGAACCACTAATTGAAGAGACGGTTTTAGATCGCGTCACACTATCCGTTAATTGCTCGACTTCCATTTAACTAAAAATAAATTACAGCCCGAATAGCTTCATCAGTGAACCAACAAACGACATGTTTGTATAGATAAAACTTAATTTAATTAACTCATTTATTTGAAGTATGGATGGATTGTGTGAAAGAGGATATGCTTAAGAAAGGAGTGGATTCAGATATGACGGCTGATAGAGATGTATGGAAGAGCAGCACATAGTGTGCCGACCCTCCATAAGGGATAAGAGCATGTTGATGATGATGATTTATTTGAAGGGGTTTATTTTAAATTCAGGATTCCAAAACTTTAAATAAAACAGCAATCACTTTACCCAGAGTACAAAACTTTAGTTTTTCTTCTTAAAATATTTACTTACTAAACTAGACGTAACGTTAGAAGCAAAAGGTCAAAGTTTTTAATAACATTAAAATTTAATTGGTATTTGTAAACATACCTTTTTGTCCTATACATTGCAACCCTACCTTACGTCGTGCATTCCCCTAAATCGTCTACAGTACTTACACCCCCAAAATTCCATAGTTCACAAAGGTTTTCTCCAACGAATACCTCGTTTTCCCTCTCTAATTAGAAGGAAGTGAACAATTTAAAATATGTGTATAGAATTAGGTACTCTAAATGGTTGACGACTATAATTTTACTAATATTATGAGAAAGTTTACATAGATGGATATGGGCTCTCATTTGGAACATAGTTTGGAAGAGCACATATACCTTACTCACTAAGTTTTTTTTTTAATTCAGCGCGTACTTGTGCAAAAGCTAATTGAATATACTTTAGAACGTACTCGTGTGCATGAAATAAATAGACTTTTATTGATATGTTTCTAATATATGAGGATTGATAACAAAATAATGATATTTAACACCAAATCACTATAACTCTGCATCTAAGGTTTTCTAATATTAAACCTAACAAAAAAACATTAATAACGTGGAAGGGCGAATAGTAACCACTTGGTGTTCAATTTTTCCCTTTCCACCCCACTTTCTTGAGAGGAAAGGATGGGAAGTAAAAGTGGATTTGACGGTGGAGGAGACTTATAGGAAGAGGAAATATCCTCTTTGTGTGCGTCTACTCCTCTGTCGATTAAAGGTAGGCAATGCATCTGCAATTGAGGATGTCTATGGGTAGCAGTCACTACGCTATTTCTGCGGATTCAGGTGGCCGCTTGCTTGTTTACCACCTTATCAGATAAAAAGAAATAGCGATGTGACATAGAAGGGATGCCAGAGTGGAGACTCCCTAACAGGGTGGAGTACGTCACAAAGCTAAGGCCGTTACAAATTCATGAGCAATTAGCGTGGATGTTGCGTCGGCGGGCGCGCCTGAAATACGAGAGAAATATTGTTAGCATACCTGAAACAGATTTAATTTGAACCTAGATAGAAACATTAGTAAAATAGTAAACGAGATGGTTGATTTGTAGCATAAATATGGAAATACTCTTCTGCGCGACATACCAACATATAGAGGGGAAACTAATAACTATACCATTTTATGGCCTTTTTCAAATTAATAGATTATCTCTTCTTTTCTTTCAGTTTAAAGATATTATACATTTTATTTATTTATAATTAAATTCATGCCTCGTAAACTACCCAACAGACCAGGTTTACACGATAATTACAACTTTAATACAAACATTTCATTTAAAAAGGTTTCAAAAAGCGGTGCATTCAGTTTTATAGCGATATAAGCGCAGCCCATAAAGATCTTTCTCGAACACCGAACTCTTCAAATGTCACATAAATAAACTACTGCACATAAGTAAGATCACTCGCGACCGTTTACTCCATTAGCAAGCGTGACCGGCCCAATCCGACTCAATCCGGTTCAATCCGGATAACGTCAACATTTATGATGCTAATTAAAAACCAGTATTAGTGCAGTGAGAAGGGATATATCGGGTTGGGTATCCGTTTTGAATAAATTTAATTATTATAGTGACATACCGGTAGATAGTATTTATTAGAAGGGAAAAAAGCAACTGGCATGTCTGATGTTAATTAGCCTGTGGTAAACTGAAGATATGTTTTACTAACAAGATTAGATTCTTAATAGGCAATATTTCAGACATTTTACTAATCTTATCAATATTATAAATGCGAAAGTTTAGATGGATGGATGTTTGTTAGAGCTTGTATCCTCAACAGCTGAACGGATCTCGATAAAATTTGGCATAGATGTAGAGAATAGTCTGGAAGAACACATAAACTACTTACTTTTGTTTTCTTTTAAATTCCACACGGACGGAGTCGCGGGCGAAAGCTAGTATGATACAAAGAGTTAGAAAACATTAACTTACTGCTATTTTCTTGTTAAATTTCATACAATAAAATTTTAGACATGCTTGAACAAAATTTCATATTTCAAGTTTCGCAACGAAATGAAATACCCTAGCCTAGGGGACCGTGGTGAAATAATAAAAACAAAAAAGCTGCATCTTTGTCGTATGTAGCGAGTGGTATGCGTCCACATTGAGTTGTATTGTTATTAGAAATGCCATAACATTTCATACTTCCCGCAGTACGTGTGCAGAAAGACAAGAGGCCCGGAGGGACTGAATAACGTTATTTTATCGAGCCATATCTTTCTACCGACAACTTGCTTTTAACTGCGACTTCTTCCGTTCAGAATTAAAAAAAATATTAGTATGTGTTCTCTCAGACCATGCTCTACATCAATGCCAAATATCATCGAGATCCGTTCATCAGTTTAGGCTACAAATCTAACATCCATCCATCTATCTACACTTTTGCATTTATAATATTAGTAAGATTTCAAGCGGTATTATTATAAGATGGTTTTGTTCGTTTTGAAGGGTTGAAAAAAAACTCAGATAACTGACATCATCCTTCTTATCCTACTCCCGTAGGGTCCGCACAACAGGTTTTTGCCCTCCAAAAAATTATATCATACGTCATCTCAGTCATCACTCTCTTTTTGTCTTTTTACTTAAAGCTAACAGTTTTAAGTAATAAGACGAACTGTACAGTTAAAACTATCAAAATTAGCGTTATTGTCTTTCGAATACTGCATTATCTCTGAGTAAATATACTACATTTTATAATGTTCTAAAACGTTTTAAAAATACTTCACAAGCCCGTAGAACGACAGACAGTGATAAAAGGTATTAAACTTATCGGTAACATAAAAGTTGAAC
Organism: Papilio protenor; assembly: GCA_029286645.1. Lineage (NCBI taxonomy): Eukaryota > Metazoa > Arthropoda > Insecta > Lepidoptera > Papilionidae > Papilio > Papilio protenor. The sequence continues at coordinate 529,698 of JAGSMZ010000014.1, read as the reverse complement.
AAAACACTAATGCCATAGGCAGAAGAATATCTCAACTAATGAGCATTACGAATCTGGAAGACCAAACTTAGTTACAAATCTCGTAACCACATTGAATAATAACATCCCTACAAGATATAAAAACAAGCTGGAACGAGCAAAAAAAGGCATCCACACGCCTAGGAACTTGTATCCAACGCTTATTGTGATAGCCGTGAGAGCCTGCCTCGTTATCTCGTGCCTTTAAAAGAATTTCATTACCATTAAATGAGCTAATTAACTTAAGCCTTTGCTATTTTTTTCTATCTACCCTTATAGCTTTGGGTATGTTTTTCAAAACAGTCGCTTCACGTAAAAGGATACGAAACAGTCGAGGATCGAATGCAAAACGTATAGAATGTTTTACTAAACATGCTACGCGATTGTTTAATTAATATATCTTACCTTTTAAAGCGATTATAACAAGAGAACTTTATATAGCAGTGTCTGTGGTAAGTCTATTTTGATGAACAGATGGCGCTAAGGATTAGGGGCACCATTTGTATTATAATTGTTAACACTGGCCACCGATAAAGACAAATTAAAAATGTAATAAAAAAGAAAAGTTCATACTTTCATTTTGCACTCTTTTGTTTTACGCTTAAAATCATTTTAAGGCGTAAAACAAAAGAGTGCAAGATGTGACATGAAGAAAGTATAATAACAACGTAAAAAATGTGAGCTCTGTAATAAATTGTATATTTTGTGTTAAAGCATTAATAAATAAGTCATAAAAACAAGATGGTACTAGTTTACATGTATTCAGTCTGTGTGTGTTTTGATTAATGGCATCTCTCTTATTCCGCTCATCAAAATAAGATAATATATGATTTATATAGATATTTCGTTTTACAAAACTCCATTATCTTCCCAACCAGTCTGGTAAATTACTAACAAAGAGGACTGTTATTGACATCAAATTCTTATCATAAGATAAACACTGCTGTGATAATATATTAATTAGGTCAATAAACGTCCCTAGTATCAAAAACAGATGACAATATCAGAGCAGTCAATATATTTTGGTTTTTATAAATGAAAAGGTCATTGCTTAGAAACGGTATCGAACCCCGTGTGTATTAGTTAATTCGGAGGCCGTCTACTCGTTTGCCACTCTGATATGAAAAATACGATAGATTGATCTAGAAGACGAAAACTAGGTTTTGTTAAGAAGAAAATTAGTACCGCGCTATAGAATTGGCGCAACACTAGATTATTGGCATAAACGTCACATCTCTAACTGACAGCTGTCAATGTCATTTAGAAGGATTGATATTCGCGCGCATTCCTAGCGGGACCGCTAGTTCAGTCTTTAAATTAATTCGCTAGTTACAATTATATCAATTGTTTAAAAGTTTAAAGACCAAAGAGTGGGATCTTACCTTACTTCAGCATTGACATATGCATTGAATCTAAAACAAAATCTAACTATGTATTCTTATCTAGTAAATATTCTAGTTAGTAGGCAAACAACTCTGTCGATGAGGGGCCGTGGCGTGGGGGAACAATAACGGACTCAAGCACTAACAGCCATTGCCGACACTTGCATCTATAATTTTGCATCATAAACTCCAAAGTGGGGAGGCATTAAAAATAATAAACTTGTAAAGTTAACTGTAACCGTCATATATTTCTACACCAAAATGCACAGAGCCCAAAATGAAATAAGAGAGGGGGGGGTAACCAAGCCCCATTGGATTGTAAGAACTAAAAAAAACAATTTTATTACTTCTAAGTATATCTACGTTAAAGCCAACCATAATTTATATAGATTAATCTACACTATTTAAGCTGGGTTGCTGAAGTTTCCATTGATTTAATTATAATGACTCGTTATTGTTAAGTTCTCATTTCAACAGGGTAAAACTCAAGTTACGTACTTCGTAAACGCATTTCATGATTTTATCGAAAGCACAATCAAAAAGTTAAAAGTAGCTGGGAAACCAGCCATAAGGAGTTAACACGTTAAATGCCACGGAATTCACATTCTTAAAAATCTTAACATTGAACATGATAATGTCTCTACAAACTCGAGCTAGCCTCAGCAACGCACCTTGTCGAAAGCATTGGAATGAAGTCCTGGTATTAGAGAACATTTGACGCCCACAGCCGACCGTGTGGGAGATCTCTTTAACTTTAAAACCTGCGATTATCTGCAATCTGGTTTCACGATTTATGCGAATAAAGTTATTATTACCGACATTTATACCTTTTTTTGCTACAAATCGTTATGAGAGACGATACTACGAGACGACAGACAACTAAAAAATATTCATAGTTAGAGAAAACTTAAATATAATTAGTGCTAAAATGTAACATATTTTCAGCGAAAGACATCATTTTATTCCCAGTTGTTTTTATCAAAACGGATAGTAATTGCTGTACAATATTCAATAAGATTTACTGACCGAATTCTGAAACGAATCATAAAATCCGACAGACATCAAAAATTTAATGGAATTCCGAATTGAAACGTAGGCCTTATCATTTAAGACAACATATTTAAATTTCATTTTAGTATTTGACAGTTTGAGCCTGTCCCACCACTAGTTGATAAAGACTCAGATAGCTTAATGACGTCACTGTCAAATATAGTACCAAAATACGATATTTCCATCAAATATTTTAAACGTTGGATTGTTATCTTAAAATTTACAAGAATTGTGAGACAGACCCTTAATCTTCCAAACGTGCAAGAGGATCAACAAGTATTGGACCAAACAAATCCATTATAAACATGTACAGCACATAGCTAGTAATTAAACCTGACAGATCTTAATCTGGAAACTAATTCACCATGCCAGTAACAAATAATAAACGCCATAACAAATTCAGCATAAAATCCACAACATTGTAACAAAGCACGAAGCCACAAACTTGTTTGCATGTATATTTCTATGTTTGTATGGTCTCAGGTTTCGCAACAGCGCAGCTGCAATACGCTAATGTGATGAAATGAACAACTTACTGCGGAATAAATGTTAAATGCTACGATACCAATATTTCAATGAAAACCTAACTTATTATATAAATATTTCAGCGCACATGACTACGTTTATACGTAAAAATATAAACAGATAAAACTAATTCAAAACATCCAAACAAAGCTCGAGGAAACAGATAAAAGCCGCGGAATAACATTAAAAAATAAACTACATTTAAAAATAATCGATTTCGTCAGTCGATACAATGGGCGCACCTAATTTATTTGTTTACTGCGCGCGCGCATCACTAATGCACTCTATGTCCTCTCTCTGTTCTTCCTACCTTCACCGTCTTCTGTCTCCCTCGCACTTGAACGCCGACGCATCGAATATATACGTGATTCATCGATAATTGCGAACGGAAAAATATAAACAACTAAAATCAAATACTGTTTCAACAAAAAGCGAGAAAAGATGCCACGAAGATGAAAAGATTACGAGAATGTGTGTTCAAAAGAAAACAGAAAAATGCAGTACTATTCAAATCTTTTTTAGGAGAACTTGAATTATGAAAATGTAAACTGAAAAGAAATTGATTAAAACATTTGGTAACCACGTTCCACATTCTATATAACAATTTTTTTTTGTGTAAATAGCTAAAAAAGTTGTGGAATAATAGACAAGATAAAGGAAAATTAAATATGAACAACAAAATATAAATAAATTAAAAACCTGAGTCTGCATTTTATTGTCTATAGGTTATAAGTTTTACATTAAAAAAAAAGGAACGTAACACGAGAAACAGGTTAACAGGACCGTTGAAATTTTATTATGAAACGGTGCCAAAACTCCCAACTTGCCACAAAGGAAAAATTTTAATGAATTTCTCACACAAGTGTTGCATGATTAAAACGTACATACTAAACTAATTAGCAAACGTAAGCTTTCACACGGAAGTAACTCCAAACTGACACAATTACAAAATTTAACAAAACCTTACACACATGTACTTATTTATTTAAATTTAAGTATCACACTCAGAGTCATTATGTAGTCACTGAGAACGTCTTTCAATCTGCGTTAAGCGATTATTAGTAACCATTAAGTCTTTGAGTGGGGTAGTAAATTTCTTTGAACCTTCAAAATCATTTAAGAAGGATCTCCTGCCATATTTTATAATAAAGTTGAAAAAAATCAAAGATTCATGTATTAATTGTTAAAAGCGGGGGTTGTACAACAATGCGCTCCCACTAACACCCCCGCGGAGGGAGGTGTACGCTGCGGTATATTCAGTTAATTAACGAGCCTCTTTCGATTAATTAATGGCGCTAATTACTAGGACTTCAGGACGCCGCTTGTTACTAGGCCTAACATAAATCTTTTCATATATAAATTTTATATCAAAGCCTATAAAACCTTCATCGCGCAATTTTGTTTGACGTCTATTTTAAAAAAAAACAGTTTCACAAACGACCTCATACTAAATAACGTATCATCAACAAACTATATCTCCCCACTGAGTGGCTCGAAGCCCACACTAAGGGGTGACTAGGCCATAATCAACCAATTGCCCACTGTGAGTTAACTTCACACATTTTGAATTTCTTCCCAGATATGTGATGGTTGCATCACGATGTCTTCCTTCACCGTAATAACAGCGAGTACATAAAAAATCGAAATTCAAAAAACAAATACAGGAAACCATACAATCAAGGAATTGCAGATTAAAGTAACACCTGAATCACTGACTCTTGTCAACAAACGTCATATACATTTAATCTTTGTTTAAATACATACGAATACATCTTTAGTAACTGCATACGTGTAGAAAAGTAACAAAAAAAAACGCACCGCAGTAATCAGCGCTACATTAAGGTGAATAAAAATGCAAATCAACGCTCCACGGAATCGAACCCGGGACTGATTTACGACGGGTACGTGACCCGGTGAATGCACCGCCCAGCCTATAGGCCTACGGGTAATGGTGGATCGGGAATAAATACGAATAGGGGGAGGGGGTGTCGTAAAAAGCCCGTCGACAGAAATGGCGGAAAGACGGCAGTAAAGTATTTTTAAGAGCATTATAAAATGGCAAATCGATGTTCGAGAAATACCATTACTGATGAAGGCATACGAAGTGTCGATTTAGATTCGATTTGGTTAAAAAAAATTTCAGCTTACATTCCATACTTTTCTGTTCTGTTCTGTTCTGTACTGTACGTATATCAACGTTATAAGATCTGACATACAGCATTATTATAAAAACAAAATCATTACTATTTACTGCTAAATATAAAAAAACTCATAACTTCCTCTTGAACCTTGAACGATTGTAAAAGTAAAATATATTTAAAACATCGTTCAGTATAATTAAAACATTTCTTTAAAAAACAAATGAAAACAAAATTAATCCTTGTTCCATTGTTTAAAGTGATTACACAGAAACACACACATCGAATCACCGCGCATGTGTTGCCGACACACCAACACGCAGCTTAATCCGACAAGCTTTCTAAAGCCATGGATTCTTTAAGCTCGCAGTACAAAGCTGTGCAGCGTGCTTTGGCTTCACCGGCACACTAATGTTGGGTTATTTCCAGCTTAGCATTACGAAAGCTTTTAATTCGAAGCTAAGATGCTGTGCTTGTGTTTGCGGTGTTGTATTGCATATGTATTCATACATCTATATCTACTGTTAAGAACAAAATTAGTACCGTGCTATAGAAATGGCACAACTCTAGATTATCGGCATAAACGTCACGTCCCTAGCGGACAGCTGTCAATGTCACTAGAAGGATGGATATTGGCGCGCATAAGGAGTCACGACGAGAAGTGTGCTCTGAGTTTAAAAGCTACAGTATCAATTAAATAAGTTGCCTAATAGTTTCAGAAGTGGTATAAGACCCATTTCACAAAGTGGTATTTATATGAGAATAGTTTTTATTACAGTTTCAATACTTTTATAGAATGTTGAGAACTTCAGATTTTTGATAAACTGGAAACTGAGCAGTTTGCTTAAGTTGTTAATGGAAATCTACATATTTGGTGAGTTGTTCCATGTTTTTGATTATCCATATATAATTTGAGTGATTTCAAGAGTTTTCGAACATTCAAATTTACGTGAAGTAAGTGGATAATCTTGGAAACGTTAAGTTATGGTTACAAAAGTATTATTGTTAGCAAGCCAAAAGAATTATAAATTGAACTTCATCATTTTACAATTGAAACATTATAGCATTTATTTGATTGCTATTCTGTTTGACCTTGGGCAGCGACCCTAAGGGAGTGGTATAAGGGTGAGAGATGATGATTTAATTGCTATTCTGAGGTTGATTTTATAACTTAAATTGATGAAGGAAAAAAATGGTTTGTGTAGAATTGATTTTAAACCAAGCTATAGTTTATGTTAAGACACAAAACTATTGTGGAAATATTGAAGCACACATTTTGATTTTATGTTGTGTGTGGAATGCTAAAATAAATTTTTGGTTTTAAGATAAAATTAAGAGGCTGTAATGTAGGTTACAGTTACATGCTATATTGTGCTATGTTTTGAGAGAAATGTTTTAAATTAACAGTATTATTAAATGTACAGAATGGTCAATTATGGTGGAAAATCCATACAGTCAAAGGATGTGTGAGGTTGGTTGGAGCGGCTTTGTCATGGTGTTCAGCCCACAGACAGCAGTGGTGTTGAGGGATCGCTGGCTGAAAGATCTGGAAGCTGATGCATGTAAGGCTAGTGGTATACAAATGCACAGCGAAGCTAAATGGCTACATCCAAAGGATGGTATGGATACAGGTATTATAGTTGATTGTTATTACTTTGATTTACACAAAAGCAGCTGGTTAGCTGAGGTATGTGTTAAATTGCTTGGAGACATTGATTTGTTTGGTTGGTTTATCAGCTGAAATAAATGTTGAAATAAAAAATACATATTTCGGTTAAGCAGTGGATGACCTAGGGCTGGCTGATGTTGATGATGTAAACAAGCAATTTAAATTGAATGGGTAAATAACCCAGTTTTTAATGAATGACATAAACTTTAATACTGTTTGGAAGTGTATAACATAGTATAATTAACCAAACAGAATTAGATGTCTGTGATTGTACTCAGATTTAATACATCAACAGGTTATGATTAAAACAGTAGTCATGTATTATGTAATATGTTAATGCAGGTATTATTAATTATAAAATGCTGCAGTAGTCTGCACAACCTTGGAATTAAGGAATGGTGGTTTAAACTTTATTTATGTTCTGTGAGTTAGAATAGACTTAGGACTAACACTAGGCATCAAATTTAGTTTTTATTGCCAATGAATGTGTTGATTGGCTTGGAGACAAATAAATGGAAGTTGGAGTATTAGCTGCCGGTTGTCATTATATTAATTCATTATTAAAATATGTGACATTTATGAAACATCATTTGAGAGAATTGGAGGTACACACTCCCTAACATGTTTGATTGATATAAATGTGATGATCAGAATAACCGAAGCAAGATACTTAAGTATTTTATCTATGGCGAAGTTGGCCACAAGGTTGTGAAGTGACAGACAAGCAGTTAGTACATCCACAAGGGGCAAGTGAGCATATTATGGTGTGGTAGCAAGAGACAAGATTACAATTTGTAGTGCTGGACAGGAAAGTATGTGCAGAGAGTTATTTAGAATTGGGTGTTACCACCATCAAGAATGTTAATTTTATTTAATGCCTTAGGGGCTTGAGACATAAATGTTTTGCCAGAGTGTTAATTTGAATTGGGTGTTATCACCATCAAGAATGTTAATTTTATTTAATGCCTTAGGGGCTTGAGACATAAATGTTTTGTCAGAGAGTTATTTAGAATTGGGTGTTATCACCATCAGAATGTTAATTTTATGTAATGCCTTAGGGGCTTGCGACATAAATGTTTTGCCAGAGTGTTAATTTGAATTGGGTGTTATCACCATCAAGAATGTTAATTTTATGTAATGCCTTAGGGGCTAGTGCCATAAATGTTTTCTTAGAGAATGGTTTACAATTGGCTGTTACCACCACTAAGAAAGATTAACCTAATCTTTTGCCTACGGGGCCTATAAAAGCCTCCGGGCTTATGTTATGCCTTTTGGGCCTATCCACAGCCTTCGGGCTTATGTTTTGCCTATGAGGCGTATCATTAGCCTTCAAGCGTATGTTTTGTTTATAGACCATATGAACAGCCTCTGGCAGCATGAATTGCCTCCGGGGCATGTGATCAGCCTCTGGGAGCATGAATTTCCTTCGGGGCATATGAGCAGCTGCTGGGCGCATGAATTGCCTTCGGGGCATATGAGCAGCCGCCGTGCGCAAGATGTGCCTTCGGGCTTGTGAAAAGCCTACGGGGCCTATAAAAGCCTACGGGGCGGGTGAAAAAAAAATATATTAATAAAGCCTAAGGGCTTATGGTGTGCCTTCGGGCTTGTGAAAAGTCTGGAAGAATGGCTTACGGCCTGTGGGGCCAGAAAAAAAAAAACAATAATAATCATAAAATATAAAAAAAAAAGTATAAATTGATAAAAGCCTACGGGCTTATGTTATGCCTTCGGGCCTATTCACAGCCTTCGGGCCTATGTTATGCCTTTTGGGCCTATCTACAGCCTTCGGGCTTATGTTTTGCCTGTGGGGCCTATAAAAGCCTACGGCTTATGTTTTGCCTGTGGGGCCTATAAAAGCCTACGGCTTATGTTTTGCCTGTGGGGCCTATAAAAGCCTACGGGCTTATGTTTTGCCTGCGGGGCCTATAAAAGCCTACGGGCTTATGTTTTGCCTACGGGGCCTATAAAAGCCTACGGCTTATGTTTTGCCTGTGGGGCCTATAAAAACCTACGGTCTTATGTTTTGCCTGCGGGGCCTATAAAAAGCCTCCGGGCTTATGTTATGCCTTTTGGGCCTATCTACAGCCTTCGGGCTTATGTTATGCCTTTTGGGCCTATCCACAGCATCCGGGCTAATGTCATTCCTTTTGGGCCTATCCACAGCCTTCGGGCTTATATTATGCCTTCAGGGACTATCCACAGCCTTCGGGCTTATATTATGCCTTCAGGGCCTATCCACAGCCTTCGGGCTTGTGTTATGCCTTCGGGGCCTATCCACAGCCTTCGGCTTATGTTATGCCTTCGGGCCTATCCACAGCCTTCGGCTTATGTTATGCCTTCAGGGCCTATCCACAGCCTTCGGGCTTATGTTATGCCTTCAGGGCCTATCTACAGCCTTCGGGCTTACTTTATGCCTTCGGGGCCTATCCACAGCCTTCGGGCCTATGTTATGCCTTCGAGGCCTATCCACAGCCTTCGGGCTTATGTTATGCCTTCGGGGCCGATCCACAGCCTTCGGGCCTATGTTATGCCTTCAGGGCCTATCCACAGCCTTCGGGCTTATGTTATGCCTTCAGGGCCTATCTACAGCCTTCGGGCCTATGTTGTGCCTTCGGGACCTATTCACAGCCTCCGGGCTTATGTTGAGCCTTCGAGCCTACAAACAGCCTCCGAGCTTATTTTGTGCCTTCGGAGCCTGTGAACAGCCTTCGGGCTCATGATTACTTTCGGGGTTATAATCTGCTTACAGGACTATACATTGTTTACGAGGCTTGCAATTGGTCGAGGTGCATCAGCCCCTCGTTGCCGATGGAACGACGTATCGTGCGGCGATGTTGAGTACTCCTTCGAGGACGAAGGAAATGCAGGATGGCCGAACTGTTAAGAACAAAATTAGTACCGTGCTATAGAAATGGCACAACTCTAGATTATCGGCATAAACGTCACGTCCCTAGCGGACAGCTGTCAATGTCACTAGAAGGATGGATATTGGCGCGCATAAGGAGTCACGACGAGAAGTGTTGCTCTGAGTTTAAAAGCTACAGTATCAATTAAATAAGTTGCCTAATACTACGCATATAACAAAATTGGAGTGTCTGTTTGTAATATCAGAAGAAAAATTCCAGATTTCGGAAAGATGATGTATTTGCGTTACTGATAACGAAAATCGCATTTAAAAATCTTTTGTCTGTCTGTCCGCAAGCCGCGTTCGTTCCGGGTAATCTCCGAAACGGCTGGGCCGCTTTCGACCGGACTTTCAATGAAGGGTAGCTGACAAAGACGGGCATATTATAGGCTACTTTTATCTTAATATTGTGTGGTCGAAGTCGCGGGCAAGAGAGAGTATTAACCCGCCTACACGTAGAAAATTCTCCACATAACTTTATGCACTAAATGTGCAAATATTACGAAATTCCACTACCCTATACTTATCTCGCTTTCAAATATATTCAGCAGTTATAAATCGCTTACTTTACTATCTACTAAGTCCTATTTATTTACACATTTCAACTATTCTTTACATTAGCGACGCATTTAAACACGTTGAGTCAGTTTTTGAGTCCAATTATGAAGCTAAGAGAAGTCCTTTGCTACTTTCGTTAGGCCTCAAGTTTAATCAACTGGAACTTTAGATAGAAACACTATAAAACTTAGAATAAATACTCTCGAAACAATAACATACGTACATTTTAACTTAGTTTCATTGTATACTTGATAAGCATGTAATAAGCTTAGGTTAAGTTGTATTAGATTAGTTAGGATCGTAGCGTGCGAATAGACAACTAAAGCCTGTATAAAACATGATTATTTACAGATTTTGCACTTCAGTAATTAATGAATTAAATTATTATTTTACCTATTTTTCTACCAACAAAATTATTAGACATTGTCAACAATTTCCTTAGTCGTATTTGTCTTTTAAACAATAAATCTCCGTATAATGTTATAATTTAAAGTCATAGCCATGTTTTCGATTAACTTAAAGGTGACAAACTTGTAAAACAATTAGTTGACAACCCTGACATTGCCTATCGTCTTGTTAAAGCAGTGATATTAAAAAAAAATTGATATGACTTATTAATCCCGTGTAAAACTGCTCGTTTATCAGCTACCTCACACTCCACGGCTATAAACAGTTACAAAGTTACGACGTTAAACATTTATTTATAAACCCACCGAAGAAATAAAACTTTTAATCACTCCCAAAGCGCTCAATAACCATGAATTAAACTCAGCGTCATTACAGCGTCTTACTGCCGGCCGCGGAGCCGTCGGCGGAGCCCTAAAGCACAATAAATACGCACCCAGGCCGTGCCCGTCCATCATTTGGACATTAACACCCGCTCGTAATCAACTACACCTATAAACCATTACTCTAACGTAAATAAACTACTGGTGCAACCGCGACAAATAACAAAAACGTATTTTAACTCTCTCTGCATTTAATTATAATTAAAGCTTTTAAAAATCCTAATTGTAGAATTTTTTTTTTATTAAATAGAAAGGTTTAACACGCGAACACGATTGCCGATCGATAATAAACGGCAATATTTAGAAGAAAGGGACTTACCTTTGGCACATGTAAACAAATGGATGCAGGCCAACAAGAAAATCCAGTTACCGACTCCAAAGCGATACATCCCTGTCCGACACATGATTCAATACACTACAACAACACTACACTATAATTTTTAATTCATAGTTATCACATTTTCACTTAAAATTCCACTAATATTGTATAATTCGATGCTCGAAACAACGCAGATTTCAAACCGAATAATCCGCCATGTTCAGGCAGGCACTGCTCACTGCTGCGTTCGAAAACCCGGCTCAAACTCAATATCGAAAGGTCAACGTTCGTGAGGGATTGAAGTGAAGTTGTCCCTTCTGCAACGCAAGTTAGGGATGCTGAGGACAAAAAAAAACACTTATCTATGGTTGTAACCAAATGTAGACCTTAAAAAACTGTGTTACTGATTTTGACGAAATATCGCTAATGCGTTTTGTTGTTTTTGATCGTATTCATACATTTTGAACTTACAATTAAGATTTTAGTTAAATCTGCCCTAATAAATGTTTTGTTATCACTAATATATAAGATTAAATAATAAAAACTTTTCATTGTTAACTAAAAAATTTCTTAACAATTAAAATCCAAATTAAACATTTTCGCTTGTTTTTGTTTTCTCAAGGAAATTAAGAATTCATTCTTGTTTTCTTGACAATGACAGTGACCTGACATGACACTGACATTTATGTGACACTAATGTCAAGCTTGTAACCACACCTAGTGTTGCCAATCCTATGGGAATTGCCGTGTTTTACGGCTTTCGGGCCATCAAAGTACAACATCTACGGAGTAAGGCCGCAGTCCTAGGACCTTGGCTGATTCTACGGCTTTTCGAAATTCTATAATAATTCATTATGTTTCTTCAATAAAATCTTTTAAATTACTTTTAAATGAAAAATAAACAAGAATAGTTCATTAGCAATGATTTGTACCAGGAATAATGAAATTCAAATAAGTTGTTTTCGATTCTATAAAACAAACAAGGGACAATTTAAACACCGTTCATTGATAGTAACAACTTTAAACTAGGTAGCTAATGCTGAATAGTTTCCTTTTTTACTGGTGTACAAATGCGACTTTTTTACAAGATGTACACGGCCGGGTAAAAATTTTCATTGGCAACACTTTTCACAACAAATGTTTATGAAATCATTAAATATTGAATTAAACTAAGTTCGCGTTTCATTGTTATTTAAAATGGAACTCATATATTCGATGAGTCGGCCGCCTTTAAAACACGAACCGCCACATTACGAGAAGTATGTTAGAATACAAAACAAGTAATGTGTTATAGGCAGTGAATTCAAGTGTAATGTTTTCCAGTCATACAGATCCAGACACAGTGAGGCCGATTTGCACGATATCATCGTGTAATATTATTGCATTTTCATCAGCGACTCAGCTATTAGACGTGTGGGGTAACACTTGGAGTGGTTACGTCCATGTTTGTGACATCGACACACCATGGGAAAGTCATCAAGTGGCCAGCACTATTCATCTTGTAAGTATTTTAAACATACTTGTGTGTGATCATCCAACTGATAAAAATTATGTTATAAAGTCAATAAACATATAAATAATGCTTGAGTGTGAGACTATTATTTTATTATGGATTTCCAGGTGACTGCTCTGGAATGGGACGCAGAAGGGAAGCAGTTGCTTATAGCGACAGCAGCTGGTGATGTGTCTGTGTATGCTCAGTATGACTATTTACTTAATCATTGGACTCTTCTCTATTCTGCCAGCTTTCCAGGTGTTTATTCTTAAGCTTTTGCTTGCGACTTTGCCAGTGCAAATTAAAAAAAAAATGGTTATAGGCTATGTTACTGTGTTGATGTAGCTTTCAAATGCTGAAAGAATTGTTATTGTCCCATAGTTTTTGAGTTTATCCATTACTAGTTTTCGCCATGACTCTGTCCGTGTGAAATTAAAAAAGTATAAAATTTAGCCTATGTTACTCACTGACAACTGCTTTTTAATGGTGAAAGAATTTTTGAAATCGGCCAAGTAGTTTATGAGTTATTACATTACAATCAAACAAACAAAGTTTTCCATATTATAATATTAGTATGACATATAAAAATACGATTTCCTCTTTATTATATCAGAATCCATAACTTACATAATTTGCTGCATTTCTAACTAAATTAAATTCTGTATTTGAATCCAGAACCTGCAGTTTATAAGTCATGTGCTTAACCACTGACCCAAGTGTAATATTAAACTAGAAAGAGGCTTTCATTCTGTTATTGAATTCACAGGTGAAAACATTATAAAAGGCATATTTTTCCACAATGGTAGAAAAGTTGTTGCACTTGAGAAGAAACCAGATACACCAATCAGTGATAGAATACAAATGATACGATCTGTACCAACTCTGAAAGGATTAGGGTGAGTCGAAATCGCTAGAATTTTACTTCAATACTTCATGCACAGAAACACATAATGGCTAAGTCAATAACACTGTTTCAATATACATAGCAATGCAACTTAACAATGATACCAACATTATGATAATATATTTTCAATTTACTACAGTTACTTGCTAAATTAAATGTCTCCACATTAAAAACATAGAGCCTAAGCAAAAAGTAGGGACTTCAAACATCTTCTCCATTACTAATCTACAATAAGTTCCATTTATCTGCAGTATGGATAATTATATTTGCATACCAAAGGCCTAATTTTAGTCTTCACCCTTGTCTACCCTTTTTGTACAGGTTTGAAAATAGGATGTAAATTTGCCAAAGGGTAGGATGCATAAATATATTCTTTGATAATTCAATCTCTTCTATTAATTAAAGATATGTGTGAAGTCAACCAACCAGCACTGGGTCAGCATGGTTGACTATGGCCTAGTCAGCCCTTATTAGGGTAGGCTCCGAGTCCCTCAGTGGGATATAGTGAGCTGGTGATGTTGCATCTGTAAATACAGATATCTATATGCAGTGGTATCTTCCATGGCCTATTCCGATGACCATTTGTTTGTAACCTATAAAAAAGAAAATTATTTACACCAGTGGCATAGCATGCGAAGGAGCTTGTATAATAACGGCTACGGGGTTAGTGGGTGCGTTGACCCCCGCCCCGGATTCCAACAGCGCCCTCGTCGCTTCAGACTGCCTCCGCTCACCCAGGGATCACATTGGTACTGCCTCATTTGCACATAAGAGTAAGTGTTAACAAACATATGCTATACTAGCTATCGCCCGTGACTGTCCGCAATATTATAATAAACTTTATATCTGACTTCTGTACTAAATTTCATCGATATCCATTGAGACATTCTGGAGTAGTAATATACATACATCTGTCTAAACTTCCCCATTTATGATGTTAGTAAGATTATATACACCAGGGGTGGCGAACCACAGGCACGCGTGTCATAAATGACAGATAGAGGATCAGATAGCTTAAAAATGATGTCACTGTTAGATAAGGTAACAAAATCCGATATTTCCATGACATATTTTACATGTTGGATTGTTGTCAGACAATTTACAATTTAGTGGGACAGGCCCTTAGGCTTATAAAAGTTAGGGCCTGTCCCACAATTCTTGTAAATTGTCAGATAATCCAACGTATAAAATATGTGATGAAAATATCGGATTTTGGTACTTTATCTGACAGTGACGTCATTTTAAACTATCTGAGTCCTATGTCAGTGGTGGGACAGGCCCTTAGAGCCTATATGACTTTGTGTTAGACGGCAGTATCCTGATAGCGGCGGCGTGGCGCGGCAACGGGCGGCGCGGGGTGCGGTGCGCGGCGTGCGCCGTGTTCCGCCCCCCCGGCGCACGCGCACTGCCCGTACAACTCACCTTACAACCCCTACCTACGGTATATCTACTCGACAGTGATCCTGGTTTGTATATATTTTGATAGTGTTAACTAAATGTGCTTGTTAATTGTTTGTTATTGTACTGTGCTATTTACTGCTATTTGGGGGTGGGGGGGGATTGACGGCGATAGCTGTCCTCCCTAAGCTTAGAACATTGATTGGCGATGCTAGTATCAACCTCTTCATTCTACAATACAGAAAAAGCTACAAATTAAAAATATTATATTAACAAAAGTGTTTAAAAATTGATTAATTAAAAAATTGGTTTCAAAGTTTGAATAGAGAGCCGATGGTTTGTGGTACGGACTACCGATCTTGCGGTTGAGGGTTCGAATCCTGGCATTCGACTACTATAAACCATATTCTAGCACAAGCTTACAGTTTAGTTGGTATGGTTAAAGGAAAAAAATACTACTGATATTAAATAAAAAAGTTTTAATTATTTTATTAAATTGGTTTATTTGAGTGTTTTACAATGTTGGTATCATAATTGCAGTGTCCATTACATGGTGTCTCCGGGAGGACACAGATTCCTTATTGATCGCTGGCTCAACTCTCACCTTGTGGAAGTTGACAGAACGCTCATATCCTGTACATAAACTGCTCTGCAAAGGTAACTAGCTTTTACCCGCGACTCCGTCCGGGAAAACAAAAGTGTAGCACATTTGTTTTTCCAGACTATCCTCTACATGTATGCCAAATTTCATTTCCGTTTACCCGTTAAGCTACAAACTAGTAACAAACATCCATCCATCTGAACTTTCGCATTTATAATATTAGTAAGATAAGGTAAAATCTGATCAGGAATATTGAAACCTGTCACAGATGTAATACATCTTCATACGTCAATTAAAACTAAATCTAGGATTTTAGATTGTATGATAAATGCTTAATTTTTCTATTTTAGGTCCTGTTCAAGGTAACACTACACCCGGCGGAGGTCCTAAAGCACCAACAGACTGTTTTAATACTGTGGTAAGAATTATTCTTATTTTTCAGACAAAAAAAAACTAATTTAAAAAAATATATGTTTGAACCATTACTCCAATTTTGACCACACTTACGGGAAATAGCTAACATCCAGGTATATTATAGGCGACTATTTAAAAAAAGTCGCGAGTGCCCACTAATCTATATCTATACTAATATTATAAAGAGGAAAGATTTGTATTTTTGTATGTGTTGAAATAACTCAAAAACTACTGGGCCGATTTTAAAAATTCTTTCACCATTAGAAAGGTAATTTATCTGTAACATAGGCTATATTTTTTATTATTTTCAAATTTCACGCAGGTGAAGTCGCGAGCAACAGCTAGTCTTAACTAAATACATTATTTATTTAACCCTTAAATGCACGATTTTGTCGTTTTAAATACCATAAATTGAAACTGGTAGTAAATTGAACATAGATTAAAAAATACAGAAAAAAAAAATGATTTTTCAAAATAGTCTATTGCGTAAGGGAGACAAGACTGATTTATAAATGCATCATCATGACTTTAAGGGTTAATTATTTACTAGGTAAATTTCTACTTTAATGTCTACTAAAACTACTGGGAAGAAGTGAATTTGCAGGAAGGGGAAATATCCTTGTTCTGGGCGTACACTCCGTCTATTAAAAAAGAATAATCTGCTTTTCTGTCAGCGGTTGCTTCTCTATTTTCGTGTATTGATGTTGTTTTGCCACTTTACATGAAAAATAATGACTGGTGGTGCAGGTGTGGCAGCAGACGGCGGTGTGGCAGGTGGAGGGCGGCGCGACGCACGTGGGCAGCGTGCGGCTGCCGCTGGCCACGCCCCACGTGCTGCTGGCCACGCCCACCGCGCTGCACCTCCTCAACAGGGACAACCAACACTACGTCAGTCACGTAACAATATACTAGCTGTTTGTAACCTAATAGGTCTAATTTTAGTCCCTTTCTACCCTTTTCTTAAGAGGATAGGATGGGAAGGAAAAGTGGATATGACGGTGGAGACGCATAGGTAGGGGAAATGTCCTCTTTATGTGCGTGTCCTCCGTCAATGAAGGGTAGGCAACGCTTCTGCAATTGCGGATGTTTATGGCCAGCGGTCGCTTTTCATTTCGGTGGATTCAGGTGGCGGCTTGCTCGTTTGCCACCTCATATTACAAAAAAAACTATATTTTACTAACGAGCTGTTCCCGTGCGGCAAATCATAAAAACTTTATTTTGTTTAAATTTGTCAAATTCTCTCCTTAATGTTGGCAGCTTTTAGTGGTCCCTTTCCCACATGAAGGTTTCTTTTCAATTTATTTACCCCCTAAGTTTAATAGTGTGTATATATAATATATAGCCTAAAGCGTGTCCTAAGTGTAGGGCTTTTTATAAAAAAAAAATATGTTGTAATTGTTGACATCCTGCATAACAAAGTGTGTTTAATGAGAATAAGTTTAATAAAAAAAAAATCATTTAATAAAAAAACATCTATATCTATGTTAACTATAATGTTTTTTATTATAGGTGTGTACTCGTGTTGTCGACACCGGTCTTGACTCGGACGCCTCAACACCGCCTAAGAAAACTAAATACGGTGAATTTATGGTAAGTTTAAAACTATTCTGGTCCTTTTCAAGCCGGATAATAAAAGCAGATAATGCGTAGCTGATGTGTACTAGGATTTTTTATTTTCCTCTTTTTTATGTATCATTAGGTAGCCACCTGAATCCGCCAAAATGGCGAAGGACTACTGTTTAACGCCTGTCTTCTGTGTGGTCCTGGTATTGGGGGCAAGCCCTACAGTACGAATATGTTAAAGCGGGCTCCACCACTGTTAAACTGACTTTATCAGAACCTATTTCAACTATTCCCACCGAGGGGCTCGGAGCCTACCCCAGGTTAGGGGTGACTAGGCTATAGTCAACCACGCTTTTTTATAATGCAAGGTGGGAAACAAGCAAGCGGCCACCTGAATCCACCGAAATGGAAAACGAACGCTGCCCATAAACATCCGCAATTGCAGATGCGTTGCCCTTAATTGACGGAGGAGGAGACGCACATAAAGAGGACATTTCCCCTTCCTATGCGTCTCCTCCACCGTCAAATCCACTTTTCCTTCCCATCCTCTCCTCTTAAGAAAAGGGTGGAAAGGGAAAGGGATTAAAATTAGGCTTCCGGCACCACACTCATCAGACGAAACGCGGAATTGCTTCCACTTCACGGCTGTCTTCTGTGTGGTCGTGGTATTACACCGGGCGAGTTTCCCATTCGTGCGAAGATGTTAAAGCGGGCTCTACCACTGTTAGCTTCCTTCCTGTACGAGGTGTTTGAAATGATTTGTGCAGTCGTGGGTGGGCACGGTGCGCGCGACCCTGTCCTGCGTGGACGTGTCGCAGCTGGGCGCGGTGTGCGCGGCCATCGACACGCACTCGCAGCTCTACCTCTTCAAACTGTCGCCCGCCACTGATATACGTATGGACGAACTATTTTATATTTATACTAGCTGTTGCTCGCGACTTCGCCCGCGTGAAATTAAAATTAGCCTACGTTACTCACAGATAAATTACCTTTCTAACGGTGAAAGAATTTTCAAAATCGGCCCAGTAGTTTTTGAGTTTCAATACATACAAAAATACAAATCTTTCCTCTTTATAATATAAGTATAGACTAGCTATTCCGTACGACTACATCCGCATGAAAAATCCGCGTGTTCTTGTCTACATTTGTGAAATTTTCAATTGCAGTAAATGCACAAATGACAAGGCTGTTTAAATGTCTCAGCATTAAAATAAAAACAGTAATGATTACATGCTCTTTGGTTGTACAGTAATGTGTTTGTCATTATTTTATACTCTTTGCCAGCTGTCAGATTTTTTTTTGTAAAATCACGTGTTTTAATTTTTTTTTAAATTAAATCTATTGCTTCTTTAACATATATTGTCTTTTGTGTTAATGATATCTTCTAAACAAAGGCCTTTGATATCCTTTGATGCTATTAACTTGAAGTTTTTGTCCTTTTCCCGTATGACCTTTTTTCCAAATTATTTACTCCCTAAGCTTAGAAGAAGAATAAAGTAGTGTGTGTTTACGCTTTATTATATTAGTAAGCTAAAAGCTATTCTACCGACAGCCACTACCCTGTCGGTGCAGCACACTACCCTGCTGCTGGAGTACGCGATGGTGTCAGGGTACGATTGTAGCGACGTGCTGATGACGCTGAAACCTAACATCGTGGAAGCTGTATATGACAGGTCAATTATAAAATTGCTACATATTAAAATGTCTAAATTTTAAGCTACACTGAGATTAACGAGAGATTACAATGAGAATGACGAAATATGTACAAATATAAATCAAAACAAACCTTAGTATGACTATAAGAATCTAAACTAACATGGAACAAGTAATATTGTTATATAAGTAATGTAAATATGTTTGTGTTACAGACTGACGGAGAACTTCCAGCGCCAGCCGCAGACATTCCAGCAGTATTACTACCACAGCTGGCTCAAGCTGAGGATAGCGCTCTGCGGGTCGGTGTCCTCACCATATGTTGCCACCACCACCACAAATATAAAGTGTTCACCACGATACAGTTATAAAGAGGTCACCACAACATAAATATAAAGTGTTCACCACGATACAGTTATAAAGAGGTCACCACAATACAGTTATAAAGCTGTCACCACAATACAGTTATAAAGCAGTCACCACAACATTATAAAGTGTTCACCATAACACAGTTATAAAGTGTTCACCACAACACAGTTATAAAGTAATCAACACAATACAGTTATAAAGCAGTTACCACAACAGTTATAAAGTGTTCACCACAACACAGTTATAAAGTATTCATCACAACATAAATATAAAGTGGTCACCACAACATAAATATAAAGTGGTCACCACAATACAGTTATAATGTGTTCACCACAATGCAGATATAAATTGGTCATCACAACAGTTTTACTTTGTACGCTTTTGTTGTACTCAAGTGGTGGTATAATGTGAATGTGTGATGGTAGTCTGGTGAGCGGGCTGAGCGGCAGCGGCGCGGCGCTGTGCTCGCAGCAGCTGGCGCTGGCGGGCTGGGCGGCGGTGTGCGCGGCGCTGCGCCCCGACGACAAGACGGAGCCCGCGCTGGCCTCGCTCGCCGTGCACACCGCGCTCGCCTACATGCCTGACGAACATGATGAAAAGGTACATAAATATATACAAATAATCACTTTTATGTGGACACTCCGATTGTTTGGATAATAGGCAATATGCATATAACGCCAAATTGGACCAAACTTTTTTTAAGCAATTCCGCGTTTCGTCTGATGAGTGTGGAGCCGGAAGCTTTAATCTCTTTTCCTTCCCACCCTTTTTCTTAAAAGAATAGGATGGAAAGAGAACGTGGATTTGACGCTGGAGGGGACGCATAGGAAAAGGAAATATCCTCTTTATGTGCGTCTCCTCCGTCTATTAAGGGTAGGCAACGCATCTGCAATTGCGGATGTCTATGGGCAGCGGTCGCTTCGCCATTTTGGCGGATTCAGATGGCCGCTTGCTCGTTTGCCACCTTATAATATAAAAATACCTTATCATTTACTGAAAAAAAAAATATCTACGAGAGGTTATCGCTTAAATTTAATTTAAATTTTACGTTTTGGTTCAATAAAAATAGATAAAAAACATGTTCTGTCTACTGTTGTTATTGTTGTTGTTATTTTTCTATGTATGTCGTGTAAACCTTTAATTAGGACAAATTATCTGCATGTTACCTATTGTATTGTGTAAAAATGTGTATGTGTGTACAATTTTGTCCTGTTGGTTTATCTCAATAAATAAATACTGATGATTTCAGAATCTGGTAGCATTAGAGGCGAAGGCGGAGTCGCTGTGGGAGGGCGTGGCGGGCGCGGCGGGGCCCAACAGCACGTGGGGCATGCTGTGCGCCGTGCAGCCGCTGGGCCGCGTCATGCAGCGCGCGCAGGACGCCGCGCTCACCGCGCTGGCCGCGCTGCCCGCGCACCCGCACCACCTGCACCACACCTACAGGTAAACTATACACGAGCAGTCGCCCGGAAACTTTGTTTTTTTTTATAATATAAGATGGCAAACGAGCAATCGATCACCTGAAACCGCCCAAAATGGCAAAGCGACCGCTGCCCATAGACATCCGCAATTGCAGATGCGTTGCCTACCCTAAATCGACGGAGGAGGAGACGCACATATAAAGGATATTTCCCCTTCCTATGCGTCACCTCCGCCGTCAAATTCACTTTCCCTTCCCATCCTCTCCTCTTTAGAAAAGGGTGGAAAGGAAAAGGGACCAAAGTTGGACCTCCGGCACCACACTCATCAGACGAAACGCGGAATTTCTTCCACTTCACGCCTGTTTTCTGTGTGGTCGTGGTATTACACCGGGCGAGCCGGCCCATTCGTGCAAAGATATTAAAGCGGGCTCTACCACTGTTAGCGCGGATTTAAAAAAAAGTAGCCTAAATGCCCGTCTATGTCAGCTATCCTTCTGTGAAAGTCCGGTCGAAATCGTCCCAGTGGTTTCGGAGATCACCCGGAACAAACTCGTCTTGCAGACAGACAGACAACAATTTTTTAAATGCTATTTTCGTTATCAGCAACACAAATACATTATCTTCCCGAAATCTGGAATTTTTCTTTTGATATTACAAATAGACACTTCAATTTTATTATATGTATAGATTACTTAATTTTTTTATCACAAACTGGTAAACGAGCAAGTCACCTAAATTCGTCGAATGACCATTAACACATCCATTTACTTTAAGTCAACTGAATCACAAAAAATATAATATTTCCCCATACATCCCCATCCCCATTAAATCCACTACCCTTTCTCCATTTCTACTAAAATGAGTTATGTATTGAGTATGTTAATATATTTAGTTCCGATGTATGGTGTGAGGCGGCGGGCGTGGCCGCGCTGCGCAAGTTGCTAGTGATATCGCGCGCGTGCGGCCGCGGCGGGGACGCCGCCAGCCGCCAGCTGGCGCGCCTCGCCGCGCTCGGGGGAGCCGCCCCGAAGCCCGACTTCATCGGTGAGAAACACTACCAGGGTTCACATGGACTTAGAACACCTTCCTTGTCATTAAATTTGCAAAACAACCATCTATATAACTAATCAATGTTAGTAAATGAAAGTTTTCACTGCAACACTAATTGTTGTGGAGTGAT
Organism: Papilio protenor; assembly: GCA_029286645.1. Taxonomy (NCBI): domain Eukaryota; kingdom Metazoa; phylum Arthropoda; class Insecta; order Lepidoptera; family Papilionidae; genus Papilio; species Papilio protenor. The sequence continues at coordinate 507,348 of JAGSMZ010000014.1, read as the reverse complement.
AAGGAGATTTGATCTATAATTAATACATACTAGCTGTGATATATAAGTGTAATTTACAAGTATGCCAAATGTAAAAAGGCAACTGACATTTCAGAAAAAGGCGTGTCTAAAAGAACTTGAGTAAATATAAAAGACGATGAAAACATATAAAAATAATGTCTTTTAATGTTTACAACACTATAATAGTTACATTTACATATATTTATATCTACTTTTAAAATTTAGTAATATTAACAATTACTCGAGCGGCGGTGGCTCAGGTTTAAACAGTTGACTTGTAATCGACAGGTCCTGGATTCGAATCCCAATACCAATGTGATTTTCGATTTTTCGAGTTTATGTACATAATTTATCCGACGTTCTTACGGTGAAGGAAAACATCGTAATGTCTGCACATATCGGAGAAATTGAAAAATATGTGTGAAGTCAACCCGCAGAGGACCAGCGTGGTTGAAGGCTCCGAGCTTCTCAGTGGAGATGTATAGTGAGCTGGTGATGAACAATTACTATGGAAGCTCACTTCTAACATGTAACTGACAATCGTACTGTTTAGTTAACCCTTAAAAGCCAGATTTTTTAAATCAAATTACAAACTGTATAAGAGTACCTTTTACTGTGTTTTTTACTGAAGGGAAAAATAGTCAAAAAATCAAAAAGATGTTTATATATTTTCGTGATATGCCCCTTTTTGTTTTCTAACATAAAGCAGGCAACAATAACATATAAACAGCCTTATATTAAAATAAAATCGATAGTAGGTGCCCAATGCGATTTGTTACCCTGGTATCAAATTTGAAACTAGCTATTTAAGGGTTAAAACTGTCAAAACAAAAAGGGACCTATAGCATCATATTTTGTTGCCAAATGCTAAATATTGTGGTCGAATGTATATTGTATAGAGGAGTGCGCGACGCTGGCGGCGCTGCAGCCGGCGCGCGTGTGGGACGCTCTGCCGCGCTGCTCCGTCAGCGCACCACACGGACAAACCTGGCCGCTTCTAGTTAGTATAACTTCATATCAAAACTAGCTGTTACTCGCGACTTATTCCACATGAAATTTAAAAATATAACCTATGTTACTCAGTGATAACAACGCTTTTTAATGGTGGAAGAATTTTTGAAATCGACCCAGTAGTTTTTAGGTTATCTCAATACATACAAAAATGCAAAATACAAATATTTCCTCTTTATAATATTAGTATAGAGAATGTTAATGATTAAAATTTCCCTAAGAATGTACACCCGAAACTAAACTATTGCCCAACTGTTTAGTCTCGCTGTGATTCCTATGAGCTTATATGTAGTTGCACACACTACTCGATTTTTACATGTGCAACTAAACAGTTGAACTGGCTGCAAAACTGTTGTTTTGCAGCCAGTTCAGGCTGGCAACAGTTGTGTGATAGTTTAGTCAAAGGTGTATTCACACTCTTAGAAATCAATCAATACTCAATACTAATATAATAAAGCATAAACACTGTATGTTTGTTTGTTCCTTTGTTATGTAGGATGTCAGCAATCACAGCATATTACTGAATTATACTTTTTCAACAAACATTCCTACACTTATGACATGCTTTAAGATAATATTTTCGCGCTTTTTAATTTAAATTATAAAAAATATTTGAAATTGTTTTGCGAGAGAGAAACAAAATTTTAGCATCATAGAAACAAGATTGCCATTAACAGTATTGTTAGCCATATGAATTTTGCTAAACAATAAAATAAAAAAAATGTAAAGTATGTACATACGGAAGAAGTCGCACGAAAACATCTAGTCGTCTTGTTATCTTTAAGCTTAAATTGATGTACAGGGTCCAGATAATATGTTTGTGTTAGTTGGAGTACAGCACAGTGCCGGAGACGCTGCGCTACGTGCCTGAGCCGCCGGCGTATGCGCAGTGCGACGGCACGCCTTCGCTCGCTATGGACTCTATACGGTGAAAACACTTACCAGTTGTCTATTTATCTAAAATAACTCCCATCTTCCTAAGGTTACACACTGCGTACATCTCTTCCAATGTATTTACGCACCGTCACTTAAAATTGAATTCTGCGCAACGACTTCTCCGATTTTCCAAACCGCTGACATTTTTGAATAACGTGTAATATTTGTTTTTATTTCTTTTTGTTATAAATAAAACGTTTTTCCGTTGAAATTAAACTCATTTTGATTTTTGACAATTGTTAAAGTTAAATGTCAAACAAGTAATTAGGGATGCGAGTAATTGAATCGGAAATAAATCATCCGGATAAAATCGATTTAAATATTTTGCAACGATATTAGCGATTCAATATAATAAAGATGATACGTAATATTTTAAAGTAAAGCTTCTTTGTTCTTGCTAGTAATAAGATGTAAATTAAGGACAGTAATGTGGTATTTGAAGGTGTGATGTTTGGCAGGTATATGTACCTGGGCGGGGGGCGGCAAACGGCGCACTGGCGGCACTGCGGGCGCTGCGGCGCGCGATCTCTGCCCGGTACGCCGCCCGCGCCGCTGCCCGCAAGGAATTCCCAGCAACGTGCCTACGACGGACGATATCTTGCCGCTTGCCGGTCAGAAAAAAAAACAATATTTGTAATTGTAAAACTTCAGAACACTAAACAATGAAACAGTTTTCTATAGACTCCGCTACTATCCAAACATTCGATATCGTTTAAATACTTTGAATTTTCGTTGTGTGAAAATTTGCCTGAAATATAAATGTTTTTTTTTTTCAGATGCGGTGGGAAGTGGACGCTGTACACGAATATGTGACGGTTCTTTTTTTTCGTTAATACAACGATATCCCTACCATAATAAAGCGTAAATGCACCCTACTTAGTTATGTAGGATGTCAGCAATAATAAATAAATAAAAACCTCTTTATTGCCATACACACAGAGTTGTACAAAATAAAATAAAAAACATACATGAAAAAATTGTAACAGATGGCAAAAGGGGGAGGCTCAGCTTAACCGATCGATTTCGAGCTGGTTTTCAGCCACTCCCCCTCCCAAGATGTGAAAGGGAGCGTAGATAGTCGTAGGTCGCTGTACACTAGCAATCACATGTTTTTGAATAATTATCTTTTAAATAAAAAGCACTACACTTATGACTCGCTTTACGCTATATCTTTTCACGCTATTAAACTGAGGATTAAATAAATTGGAAAAAACTTCATGCTGGAAAGGGACAAAAACTACAAGCGAATAGCAGCAAAGAAGAAAGGTTGCCATGGTTACTCATGAACGATTCTTAATCAATGTCAAGGACCTTCGCTGTCATTAAAGCATTTGAATTTATACATTTGCAAATGAAAGTTTTACGAAATGTAAATATTAAAATACAATTTTTATAACGTCATGCGGATGAAACCGCACAGGAACAACCAGTTTTGTATATATTTAAATATGTTAGTTATAAGTATGTGAATAATTACTTAGCCTTTATTCAGTGTTGCCAAATAAATCGATTCAGTGAATGTATTTGCTAGGAAAATGAATGTGGAGCCTTTTTATTAAATGTTTTAAATTTAATTTTGTGTTTTCATTAAAAAGAATAATTTATTATATTTATTTATTAAAAAAAGAGGTTGATGATCTAATTTTAAAAAATGCTATCATTAATACGAAACAACACAATACCATGAGTTGCAGCCACTAAGCATACAACTAAATAAGTGATAGAATCATGAAGACTAGAATATAATTTGCATACTTACAAAACAAATATTCTATACAAGAGCGGTTTTTAATTGACCCTTATCTGATATTTGAGCTTTACGATGCAATCAACTGAAATTATTCAATCTTATTTAATTTCTCGCGTGGTATTTTAAACAGTTTTGTCGTTTCATTTTTTCGACGTTCCATAAATGCATTTTATAACATCTGTGCATCGGTTCCACAGGTATCGATTATATCAACTTTTGCCCTGCGCAGCGCAACCGTTTTCTCAACTCGACGTTGCATCACTAGTGTCGTTGCGAGAACATCGAAGAAGCGTTTGGTTGCGACTGCGTTGTTATATTTTATTGAATTTTTAAATATTTTCTCGCAACGATCCTTTAATTGTGTTATACAATCTAGTAAATACTTTATTGTTATAAAAATGGCAGACAAGAAAGGTATTTATGAATTTTGATTACATTTTCTCTTTGTTCTTGCTATTACTTCGAAGGTTGACATATGTAACGTCATGGGGCCTTGAAATGCTAGTTTTTTACAACAATAAGTTGTTTTGTTGCCCGTGAAATATCAACATTATGTATAAAACCGGGGAATTGATTGTAGGATTGTTGCACATTTTATTTCAAGTTCATTTTGCTTCAGTGATGAGATCAATAGTTGTAAATCCAAGATGGATGACATTCTTTGGTCTTACAAGGGGGTTTAGAGGAATGTTCTATATTTAGGGTCTTTTTTCATCTCAAAGATGATTAAGACATTATATATAATACTTTCACAATATTAATAATCAATTGAGGGTTATTTAAACTCAGTTAACCTCCAATGATACAATTTATCTTAAAATTGTAATTTTTGAACACAGATGGTCATCATTGAAAATATTCACAAAGAAACTCGAGTAAATTAACTAATAACTATTGTCCATTTTTATTTTATATGCAGTAAACTATTTTGCAAAAGTATTATTCATATTTGACTAATAAATAATACTACATTAAGCCCCAAAAACTAAAAAGTACATTCTTAATCATTAATTGTCTTAGTAATGTGTAAAAATCCATTATATTTATTGTTAAAGCTGTAATATGTAATCAATAAGTATCAATAAAGAATTATATCATTGTTAAATGTAGGTATTTCAACAATTTCTAAGTTGTTAAACTGAAATCCAGGAACTGCGAAAAATCTAGGCCTTTTTCATTGTATCACTTTAAGATGATAAAGCAATTTGTGCTTGTGGCAGCCAAATTTGATTAGGATTTGCAATACATTGTCTGTATTCCACATTGATAGATTAAAAACTTGACTTTCTCATTATGAATCTGTTGTAGTCCCTACAGAGTTATCAAGTATTTAATATTCTATACATATCTAATCATATCTGATTTTTTTTTATGTTGTTTAAATCAGTGCTTGACCATGATCCCACCTGTAGTTATGTGGTGATGTGGTTGAAGGATGATATGTGGTAATTTAATAACTACCATTCACCCTTCTCGTGAAGGCGCCCACATTATAATTGGATGGAAACACTGATGCTGGCAGTTCAAAATTCACTCCCTTAATTATATCCTCTTAAAACAAACTCTCATCTAGATTAATATTAAAATATATATAGATAATAAATAAAACAATGTGGCCTTTATAATGTTACATGTGTCAAATTCTTTTAAATTTATCATAAGCTTGTTAGTTAATGAGAAACAGCCTTGTCTTGCTTGGAGACAAATCCACCCATAGACATCGGCCAAAATGGTAATAGAGGACAGTATATTTTTTTTACAAGGGATACTAAGGACATGCTGTCCAGGAATATTATTTAGACATAATGATAATATGATTCCTGCTCCCCTCCACCCTTGGCCCCTGCCCTTCCCCACCAGAGCCCCTTCAACAGGAGGCGCTAGAGGTGCGCCGGCGACGACGCGCGGCCGTCGACTAATCGCTACCATGTAATGACACCATATAGACTTTTTCTTTCTTTTTTCTTTTTTTTTGGAAATAGTTAAAGAGAGACCAATATATGATATGTGCGTATCGGCGTGTGGACGATCGTATGATTAAATTTAATGTAACCCCAATGATTGCTTGATTGTTTCATTCCTTACATTTAATTTAAACAAAAAATAATGTGAAAAGTTAAATTACAGGTTTTGTATATCTTTTTTAAAGTATAAAGTAACAATCAAGTTGTCATTATTGAAAAATTGACAATTGAACATGTTTGAAACAAAAAAAAAATCAGTTTTTTTGTGTTTTTTAAGTAATATTGTATGTCACTGTTCTGGTAGGACTTGGTGTATTTGACTTGAAGCTAAATGGTTGGCTGTATAGTAGATGTTTTTTGGCTTGAAATTTTTTGTATAGTATGAAAGTCCTTCCGGATAAGTGTTCAAGTTTTATCAAACATGTCCTTTTGTCCGTTTTATTAGTTAAAACTAACCGTAAAGGAATAAGTTGTGTAAGTTATAATGTGAATTGTAGTTTTTCTATGTATTGTAAAAAATATTTTTTATTTTTTTAGAGTTCAGTTCAGACTTTCGTGTAGCAAAGTAATTATAGAAATGCAAATTTAGAGAAAAAGCTACAAGTCACATATTTAAGTGATTTTTAAATTATTTTATGTGTTTTGCTCTTTATGTTTATTTTTTTCTATAAATATTTAGTTCACAGCTTATTTTTTTACAATTTCTTTTACACTAATTTTTATTAGTAATATTGACCTTCAAAGACATTTTTGTTTAAATTATGGTCGGTCAATATTATATTTAAGCTTTTTTGTGCACCAACATTGCAGTAAATATTTTTTTAATCATATTAAACTTACTGCAATGTTTTCAAGGATACCTATTTCTTTTTTGTTGTAATAGGATCTTTGTTTTTGTTTTGTTCCAGTTATTTAAGATATAATTAAGTGATAAGTGAAATGATGTGGACAAACACTTAATTTAGTAATTTAAAAAAAAAGTTACATTTTTTCCTTAGATATAGAAGTAGAGTTGTCCACAACATATTTTACCAAAAAATCTAACAATCACGTTGTTGATTCCGTAAATTAGCATAAAATAAATAAATATATGCTGTTATAGTCATATTGTTTATCTATTTTTTACTATGGAATTGATCAGAATTTACAATATTAATATTAAGACAGAGTGTTCTACTAACTAAGAGAATAAATCAAATGTAGAAAAAACTACACCTGGTTTGTTCTGGAAAACCACAACAATCTTTAATAAAAAAAAAATAAAAACAAAGAAACTAGGTCCAATTTTTTTTATTAATTCAAATTGCTTTTGTTTCAAGTATAAGATTTTTGTGGTGCATTTTGTATAATTTAATTTGAGGTGATGGTCCAACGGGTATAGTTTTTATTTGCAAAAATATTGCAAATGAAAACTTTATCGTTTAGTTGTATGTTTAACACAAGTAAGTTACAATTAACATGACAGATTACACAACAACGTTTGTTTTGTGGTCTGATGCTGACCATTTTACCCTTTCTCTTCATTATTGGATCATTAACTAGCTTTTACTCGCGACTTTCGCGCGGAATTAACCATAAAAATATTTTAATCTTATCCTTAATTACCTCGAGGATAGTGTAGCTTCACAATATTGGATTTTTCAGATAATTTCAGTAGTTTTATAGCAATGGGAATAAACAAATCTTTCCTCTTTATAATACTAGTACACTTTACAAGGGTCCATTGGTCATTATTGAGTGTTGCGGGAATGTCATATTTGTTAGAGTGATAGCATAAGTAAGCAATGGTTATTACTTGCATATACTGACAAGTAATGTCCACTGTTATTATCTATTGCTATTGAGAGGCAAGAGATAATTGCATGCATAAGCTTTTATCAAGGACAGGGAAGTACGCAAGTTTATGAGTGACATCAACACAAATAATTCCATCAAACACTTAGTCTTAGGATCACTGAGTTAAAAAAAACATGTTTTTTTATAATAATGCTCGATCAAAAGATTTCTTTTACAGGGATCCTGATTAATTCTAACTTTGTTTAGTTAATATAAAAGTTTGATGTTGTATTGAATTAAAGAAAATATGACAACAAACTGGCCGGTTGCAATATGATAGTTTTCTCCATGTGTTTGAATAGAAAAGCATTCCATATTTAAATGGGATTCTTTTTTTAAAAAGATTAGTTTTTAATGTTTAATGGTGACGGAAGCTACCAGGATTTTTGTGTTCTGTTTGCAACTTCTGAAATGCTGTAATCCATTGTAAGCTATTTTAATTTTGCTGTTAGTGTTTTATGTTTTGTCTTTGTCTCTCATACTTGTTTTTAGAGTAATATTGGTTTATGACTAAGGTATGCGAACTGCTGTAGAATATGTTTTATTTTGTTTGTTTGCATGTTACTGCGTCCTTCACGCACCCATCATAGATTTTTTTCTTTAACTCGCTTTTTGCATAAATGCTTTTCACCTTTTTACTGCAAACTGTGGATACATCAGGCATATGTGAATATTGTTTTTACGAAAAATAAAAACCATAAAATCTTGGTACGAAGTTATTCTTGCTAGCTATTTTAATATAGATACAAATAATGTTTATTTTATTTTTCGATCGATGTTATCAACGTGTACGACACGATAAGCGACCATTTTTGTGACGGGTCTGATGAAACTAGCCGGGGCAACGAAAAAAAAACAAAAAAAAATATTTTGTAAAATTTTTTTAGAAAAAAAAATTGTTGCACCCGTCTAGTGACTCATATGCAGGTTCTATGTGAGATTTATGTATATTATTGCATGACGTTCCGCTTATGGTTTTCATGCCAAAACAGTAGATTATAATTTATTTAAATGTAACAGTGAACCTGCTTGTGAGACTGAGCTCGAGTTCCATTTATAGTGAGGGGCCTGTCGCCGTTTAATTAATCCGTTCCTCTCTTGACGCGACACGCCCTAACTACGACTGGAACACGATCGCTGACTATAATAGTCTAGATATAACTAATGTCTTTTTTTAAGGTTCCTTTTCGTGTGATGATTGTTTTGTTACCTATGATGTTCAATGAGAAATGATCACACACGACCCGCACCGCACATCGCTTCACTAATTCCTCGTCTTGTTTTCTCTGTTAGAGAGGCGCGGCCGGGCTGTGTGGTCATTAGTGTAAGGAATGCATTGTAAATAACATTTGGTAGGCGATCAGCACTCGCACACCGTGTTGACTCCGAACCTAACCTACCAAATTACCGTTGCAAGCTGTCGGACCAGTTTAGCACTTTTTAAATCTGTGCCGATGGTAGTGGTCACTGCAGAGGGTTTTTTCAATGTTTTCGGTATATTTAAAGATTTTTTTGGAAAAACTCGAGCGGTTCTGTAACGCGTTGTATGGGCATCGCTTGTCGTTAACACCGGCGTCGGCGAAATGTGTAGGACGCGAATTGTCTATGATATTTAACATCAAACGCCTACACTGTGGTAGCGATTTAAAAATGGCGGATATTTTAAAATTGTTTACAGCTGTCAATGTGTAGTCTATGGTTCCGCCATTTTTGTTGTCTCTGCCACACCGCTGCGTCTAGCGTGAATGCTCGGGCTTGGGTTGAGGCGCGCCGCGGCGCTCGCATCGTCAGACAATCCAGCGCAACCATATCTCGTTATTTTTTAAATAAAGAAATAATTTGTACTGTCTGATACTCGATATATGTCTTTTACGAGGGCAACTAATTACTAAGTAATAAATATTACTGTATAAATATCAAAATCGTTAAATAAATCTGCCTGAATAATCAAATAATTTGAATGTAATGAGATATTGATAATTATTACTTAGATGATATCTAGCACTGTTAGGAAAACACAGCGGCCCCATTTTACAAACTGCCACTTAGATTCTATTCACTAAACTGTACAATGGCGTAATTGTCGTGTAGTGTTTGCTGTGATTGTCGCTACGAAGCCGGTGCAAGGATTTAAGAAATGAGCTTGCACATGTTTCGTGGTGATAGATGTTGCCCTCGTAAGAGTGAGATGTGGTTGCGGGGCGTGTCAGGCGGGGTTGGGGGTTGTTCCGGCGTGACTCGGCAAATTGTTGCAGTGACCCCGCCTCTGGGAGCCTACCCGCAGCCTCAGCCCCCGCAGGGACCGTTCCTGCCGGCGCCCCCGCATCAGGCCGCACCGCAGTATGGTGGTAAGATAACATTTTAAGACCACTACAGACTGCGATTTCTGTTATGTAATTTTTATCGTGTAACTATAGCCTGTAAAATTACTTAATCATTACGAAACTATTGTCTCAATCAGGAAGTAGGATAAAATTATTAATTCTGTCTACTCTAAACTAGATTAGCTTTGAATATCTAGTACAGTTATAATAAAAATGCACTCGCTGTCTTAGAAACCCGATGTAACAGTTTTTTTATAATCTCATTTGTAAGAAAACCTTAAGACTGGCTATTCTTGAAGCATAAATCACATTATGCTGTGTCACGGAGTTTCAAGCCGCTCTCAATTGTGATAACCTTATTCATGTCTTTGTTCTTATAAACTCAATACTTTAATACTATTATGTAATTTAAAAATGTTTCCGACATATTTGTACTAAAGTCTAGGCTAGGAAATCCAGTTGGTGTAAAAATATAAAAAAAAATATTTTCTTACATTCATCCCGAACAAAAGATAAGCGATTGACAATGTTTTACTCTAATACGGAAATCATAAGTAAAGTATTGCTAAAATTGGATATAGATATTAGAGAAGGTTAGAAAAAACCATAGGCAATTTCCTCCTAGTTATATTTTCATTTAGTACCGACTTCGAAATATACGTCAAAAGGACGTTTGTAGACTAACCTGGTTTACAGTAATCGATTGCTGTGACCTGTCCCGTTTGACCTACTTTACTAACATGTAGGTGCGCAAGCAACTTTGACCTCTATTTAACATCCAGTCTCGTACCGGTTTGCGTATATTGTTTCCTGGAAGCAGTTTGTCTAGGTTTTTTCGTCTTTAAATGTTTATTCTAATCCAAGCCGTGTAGACACGTGTGTTGATATGAGGAACATTTTTAATAATTGCATCTCTTTTGATTCAGTTGTCCTTCTCTGATGTTCGTCTTTTGTTTAATTCAACAGGGCGTTAATTCTACTGTTTGAATGTAATCTTCTCATACTTCATACTAATATTATAAAAGCGAAAGTTTAGATGGATGGATGTTTGTTAGAGTTTGTAGCCTAAACGGCTGATCGGATTTTGATGAAATTTAAGATAGATGTAGATGATAGTCTGGAAGAACACATAGGCTAATCAGTTTTGTTTTTTTTTAATTCCACACGGATGGAGTCGCGGGCGAAAGCTAATCCATCTATAATATTAGTATGATTAGGCTCAGAGAATTGTGCTTTCTGCATTTTTATTTGACACATCACGCACAAGAATACTCTTCTGCCCGACGTGCTAACAAGGCAACACCAGTTCTAGAACCGTCTTGAGGTTTCTACTTCCCCTTTTTACCTGCTTTTTATTGGATGGCTAGCACGCTTATCTTAGACTGTTCTTTCTGTCTAGCGCTCTTGGCGGTTGCCTAACGGCATACGGGGTAACATGTTCGTTAATTGGTTTCCAGTGGCAGGTGGGTCTCCGTATAGCGTAGCGTTCGGTGGTGCGGGCGCAGGCGCAGGGGGCGTGTACGCGCCGCCCCCGTATGATCAGCTCCAGCATCATCAGGCGATACCTGCACTGAGCCAGCAGCTACCCGTGAGTATTGATTTGAATATGACAGATGGGTCACTTCTTTTGTCACCTTTGTCTTACACTGAACTCATTCGATCTGAGGATCGCTGTCCCTTAAATAGATATGGTATTTAGATTGTTTAAATTTAATAATTTGTATAATAGACCATATGACTTTAATCACAGCTCAATTCGTATCGTATTTTCTCTGGAGTTAGGGTTATCTGTATTCAAAAGAGGAAAGTGTAGTTTTGTATCGAAATAACTCAAAAACTACTGGACCGATTACAAAAAATCTTTCACCATTAAAAAGTTACGTTATCAGTGAGTAACATAGACTATATTTTTTTTTAATTTCACGTGGGCGAAGTTGCGAGCAATAAATATTATATTGTTAATTTATTAACTACTAGCTGTTGCTCGCGATTTCGTCTGCGTGAAATAAAAAAAATAAAAACATAGCCTATGTTACTCTCTGATAACGTAGCGTTTTAATGGTGAAAGAATTTTTTAAATCGGTCCAGTAGTTTTTGAGTTATTTCAATACATACAAAAATACAAATCTTTCCTCTTTATAATATGAGTATAGATAACATCAACTGAAACAATAAGATGCGTTACAAATGCAATGTATTCCATGTTATAACATTATTTGCAAAACAATAAGATGCGTTACAAATGCAATGTATTCCATGTTATAACATTATTTGCAAAACAATAAGATGCGTTACAAATGCAATGTATTCCATGTTATAACATTATTTGCAAAACAATAAGATGCGTTACAAATGCAATGTATTCCATGTTATAACATTATTTGCAAAACAATAAGATGCGTTACAAATGCAATGTATTCCATGTTATAACATTATTTGCAAAACAATAAGATTTATACTTGCATTGTTATGTTAATTATAAGTTATTTTACATGACGTCAAAGTGACTATATAACCTTCAATCTTGTTTAAGTAAATACGTGTGTTCCAATAATTAAGACGATAATAATGTAAAATGCAATTATTTCCATCGATGTATTCTTAAATAGTATGTTGTTGACAAAATAATTGGAAATACACTTCTTAAAGCAATATTGTCTGAGAAATGTACAATTTTATTTGAAATATTTTTCCTGATTAAAGTCAAAGCATAAAGGCCAGGGATCAAAACCGTTGAAGGTTAAGATTCAATTTGTATTTAAATAAATACAAAATTACTTGACCGATTAAAAAAAATCTTTCACCATTAAAAAGTTACGTTATCAGTGAGTAACATAGACTGTATTTTTTTTTAATTTCACGTGGGCGAAGTTGCGAGCAATAAATATTATATTGTTAATTTATTAACTACTAGCTGTTGCTCGCGATTTCGTCTGCGTGAAATAAAAAAAATAAAAACATAGCCTATGTTACTCACAGATAAATTACCTTTCTGATGGTGAAAGAATTTTTAAAATCGGCGCAGTAGTTTTTGAGTTATTTCAATACATACAAAAATACAAAAATACAAATCTTTCCTCTTTATAATATTAGTATATAGTATAAATAACATCAACTGAGACAATGAGATGCGTTACAAATGCAATGTATTCCATGTTATAACATTATTTGCAAAACAATAAGATTTATACTTGCATTGTTATGTTAATTATAAGTTATTTGACGTGACGTCAAAGTGACTATATAACCTTCAATCTTGTTTAAGTAAATACGTGTGTTCCAATAATTAAGACGATAATAATGTAAACTGCAATTATTTCCATCGATGTATTCTTAAATAGTATGTTGTTGACAAAATAATTGGAAATACACTTCTTAAAGCAATATTGTCTGAGAAATGTACAATTTTATTTGAAATATTTTTTCCTGATTAAAGTCAAAGCATAAAGGCCAAGGATCAAAACCGTTGAAGGTTAAGATTAAATTTGCATTTCAATAAATACAAAATTACTTGACTAAAATTTTGGTTATAATTTGTATGACAAATGCTCATAATGTAACATACAAAGAAATGTAAGAAATAATCGATTAAAAATCGTGATTGTTTTTTATCTACATATTAAGATCAAAGTGTTTTTAGTATTGTAAAATAGATTTAATGTTTCTCTTAGATGTACAGTCCGGCAGCGGCGATGTACGCAGCGGCGGCCGGCTACCCGGGATACATCGGCTACCCCGTGCAGTACTACCCTTACTACCCCGCTGCCATGCAGCCCTCCATACAACCCCTCAGGCCCACCATCATGATACCGGTTAGTCAATATATCTTTAATAGTAAAAAACTATAGGATATAGACGAGCTATACTCTGTAAATGCTATAAACAATAGCGATATTTGACATCAAGCTGAAAACATGAAAATTACTACTTATTTCTGTGTTTCCCAATCTTTTGTATTAATATTGTGGATTAGGATTGTCTCCGAAGACAAAAATGGTCACCAACTATCTTACTAATATTATAAATGCAAAAGTTTAGATGGATGGATGGATGGATAGATGTTTGTAATTAGGTATCTACTGAACAGATTTCACGAAGTTTGATAGAAGTGTAGGTAATAGTCTGGAAGAACATATAGGCTACTTCTTTTAAAAATAAAAGTGCGTAGTTTGAAAGTTATATGTGAGTTGTGGTCAGCAGAACGGGTTCGAGGCGAGCGGCAGGTTCGAGGGTCTGGCGCAGACGCTGCTGCCGCCCGCGCCGCCCGGCGTGCCGCCCTCGCCCGCGCACCTCGCCGCCCTGCAGCCGCACCAAGTGCTGTCAGTACACGCCTTTATAACCCCCCCACACTTACATACACCGACATACTATTACAAAGCCCCACATCCTCTTATTATACATAGACTCACATACTCTCACATAGCCGCAGCATTGGTGACGCCAAGTGCTTTACTTTACAGGCTCCAACCACTTGAGGCCCCGCAGCCGCATCAAGTGCTGTCAGTACACGCCTTTATAACCCCCCCACACTTACATACACCGACATACTATTACAAAGCCCCACATCCTCTTATTATACATAGACTCACATACTCTCACATAGCCGCAGCATTGGTGACGCCAAGTGCTTTACTTTACAGGCTCCAACCACTTGAGGCCCCGCAGCCGCATCAAGTGCTGTCAGTACACGCCTTTATACAGCCCCACACCCTCACATACTCTTACATAGCCGCAGCATTGGTGACGCCAAGTGCTTTACTTTACAGGCTCCAACCACTTGAGGCCCCGCAGCCGCATCAAGTGCTGTCAGTACACGCCCCCAACTGCATTGCCCACGCCCCTTTATTAGGCTCCGCCTATTTTATAAAACTAGGTGCCAAGTAACCGCAATTCATAGCATACATAATGTGTCAAAAGTTGTAGATGCGTTACCTACATTTAATTGACAGGGAAGGTCTACAGAGAGCAGACATTTTCCCTTTTCCCCCATCCTTTTTTTAGATAAAATAGTGGGAAGGGTAAGCCCGCCCCTAAAAACACCAGTAAAACTTGCCATTTGTGAAGTTAGCTGTGTTTGCTATTATTTTATTAATATTAATATATCATGTTTTTTTTTGTAGGTGGCGTTAAAGTAGTCCCGCAACGAGCAGCGCCGACGGCAGCAGACAAGCGAACAAGCAAACAGCCAGACAACTTGGCTCTAAAGTTATTTATTCTATCAAAATGTTTACGGTATGCTTTAAAATTGTATTTAATGATCTAAAAAAACTCTTCGATATTTTGATGAATTGAGTCACAAATTAAGTATTCACAAATTAAATGTATTTCTTAGTGAATAAGTTTTCCAATGCTTCTCTTTAACAGAAAAGCTATTTGTTTTGGATAAAACCTTTAAAAGTATTGTAATTGTATAATGGAAAGGGTTACATCGTAGATGTCACAGATGTAACTGTTTTCGTAGTTATTTTGATGTCTGTTTGTACGTCGGCGTTAGCCTGATAAATATAACTGTGATGTCTTGTGAGGGTCCGTTTTCACAGGCTGGAGAGAGCAGTTTATTAGCTAATTATAACCTTATATTATTGGAAGGTTTAATTTTACTACACAATTATAAGCTTGCTTTTAATGTGCAAAGTAAAAATAAACCTTATTTCAATGGAATAGAGTTAATTTTGTTAAAACTGCACTTTGTCTGTGAGAATTAACTCTTACTGGTTTTTGTGTTTGCCACTTTGACTGTTCCATTTAATCTATCGCTCTCTATTTTAGTTATCAAAATTATATGTGCCTTTATATATCTAATTTGAAATTTAGCATTTTGTTAGCTGATTTTTTCTTTATTGTTAGTTGTTGTGTGAATTAAAAGTAGTAACCGCATTATTTTTATAACTTCCACACTAAAGCATTCGCTTAGTGTAGAAAACCAATCAGCACTAAGGGACTATAGCAGTCCATGCATGTTATCGCAAGAACAAATCGCGTAGTGGAAATCTAGCCTAATACACGGTTATCAGACAAACATATAGCTTTGTTGATATTTATATAAATACTTTGCATATCAATAATGAAAAATTATAAAAGAAACTAAATATTCGTCGTTTGCACATTTTTTTTATTAATAAACTCAGTAAAATACCCTGCTTAATACGAATTCCCAAATAATATGTCTTTTTTTTCATAGTATTTTTTTAATTTTTTTTTTGTGTTGAATGTTTTTATAGAATTTTTTCAAGTTTCAATTTAAATTTGTTAATAATTTTGTCATTGAGTAATTAAAAGTAAAATCCATTTTTTTCTTTTTTAACTAAGCTATAATACATTTAAGATCATATAAGTATTATTGCCTTTTTCTGATATTAACCGTATATCGTAATGTAGCTAATTATATGTTATCAGGTGGGCAGAGGTCACAAAAATGTGGCAAACATGAAAACTTTAAAGGTATATCGCCAGAATGGTCGATAACTATAGTATTATGCGGCGCGTCCGCTCTACGTTTAGACTACGTTACTCTGTGCTGTCCGGACTGTCTATATTATATCTCTGGTCCATAGAACAAGGTCCATATCTTTTTATTACAATTTTAGTAGCGTTGAAACAAACATCTTTTAAACATTTCAAAGAGTAGTTTTTAATATTGATATTGTCTATAAAAAATATTGCAATTCAAAGTTTTAGATTTGAATTATTTTTACAAATCTTTTTAATAATAAATCATAGTTAGTCAGGTCAGTACAGAATAACAAATTTAGTTATATAATTGAAAATTTAAACAATGTGGTTGTGCGTGACACGTGCGAGTGAGAATGTCCGTGCGAGCGAGAGAGAATGTTTGTTGGTATTAGATTTTTTTTCCAATGATTAGACACGAAAATAGATTACGTCTTTATTTTAAAATCTTGAAATCATAAAGGGAATAGTGAAATGAACTATATAAATATGTTTTTATCATATAGTATTAAAATAAGATGTAATTTTTTTCGTGTTTTCGAACAAAGATATATTTTGTTTCGGAGCTTGGTTGTTTATTAGATCTGATAATCTAGACAGATGGGTATCAAAGAATCTCAATTGTGCTTTATGTATTTAATTAATTGCCTAATATCATGTTATATACTCTGTAGACAATCACTTTATGTCAAAAATGTGTTGATATTAAAAACAAAACTCGTAGCATTTTGTGATATATTTTTATAGAGGAATAAAAGCATAATCATAATCAATTTTATGGACTGATTTATTATACATATTTATAAAATCTATTTTTTTTATTAAAAAAAATGTCTTGTGGAAACAAATTATAAACAAGGGAAGAAAAATTTAAAAAATTTAAGATTATTTTGCAAAAAAACTTAAGTCAAAGAAATCTGGTAGTTATTGGTATTTTTCTCTAAAGAACATTGATGAGCATTTTAATGGTTATTGTTTATTTGTTTGTATTGTTATTGATATATTTGTTTGTGATATGTATATCAGAATATATGACATGTGGTTAGGCCGGATATAAGTTTGTGTATGACTGATCTATGTACATCATTGTTTTAACTTATTACAATAGTCAAAATAACCATTTACCATTCAATATCAAATAATTTCATACATTAAAATTTCAATATGGCAGCTGGTTTGCAATTATGATCGTAAACAATCAATTTGAGGTTACGTGTGTCAAAAATCCCGCCATTTTACTGACAGATAACTGCATTTTCGAATCTCAGTTCTTGTTTGTGTTTTAAACTAGCATGTTTTATAAAGATTTCTAACTGGTGCAAACCTAGTCACAGTAGATTAGGTCAAACGCGTTGTTGTCGCCTGACGCCTGTTGACGTACACGGCCAGTGTTGCCATGTACACTATACTAGATTATATATACGATTTTTTTTATTTATCGCATTTTTGTTTGTTTAATTCAATCATGTTAAGACTGGAAATGAGAGCTCTGTGGATTATTCTTTGTAACACTCTGTGGTCTTGCGGTAAGCTGACATTGTTGGTGAAAAATTAAAAAATATATCACTAACAGATTTAGATTTTTTTGTATGGTAAAAAGCAACTTGTAAGGAGATTTACGCACAATAATGAAGTAATGAATGTTCCAGGAAGATAGCAAGTTGCATTTTATTGTTCAACTACCAAAGGCCGGTGTTGCCATGATTAAATAATTTTATGTTAAAAAATTAAACCAATCTGTCAGTTTACCCACACACGAGTTAGGGACTATAGTGTAAGTGAATTTCCGTTGTGTTCAAAACCCCAGCCGCTGCAATGTCGCCTTATTTTTTTTAAATCAAAAAAATCAATATTATTGTATGCATTTTTTATCTGTAGAAGTGTTTTGACAGAAGTTTGACATTTGGAAACTTATAGAATCTCATCATCTTTTAAACAGCGAACTTCTGTTTTGACTCTACTACGTAAAAACCATTTATAACTCAAGTATAATGAGATTGTTTATTTTAATCCGAAATCTAGTTTGTATAATTGTGCAAGATTTCTTAGTCAACAGTATACATTTCTTGCTTTTATATCCAATTTATCACTCGGATGTTGTGACATTTCGATGCACAAGTCTTGTTACGAGGCGTATAGCAGTACGATAGTTTCACACGAAGGTAGCATGACGCAGAGCAGCAGATATTGCAGTATTGCTATCACAATCAAAACAGTACTGTTCAGATAGTAGTGCTGTACTCTCAACTGCTCTGTCTCTGCTGTATCTTCACGGCAGCGCCGTGTGAGGTGGTCAGGCGTCGTGCTGCTTTCAGTTACAGCATATTGTAAGTGTAAGTGGGTTTTGCTCAAACGCGTGTGAATCTGGCGACTTCGAGTCACGTGCAATATATAGCATAATTATTATTTTGTTTCCAATAAAATCATATAAAATTCCATTGTTGTCTTTTTATTTCCCTTGATAATAGTCTTAAAGTCCGATTTAACCCTTAAATGCATGATGCAATTACAGTCTTTTCTTCCTTACACAATATACTATTTTGAAAAAACATTTATTTTTATTTATTTTTCTTGAACTATGTTCAATTTACTTTCCGATCAATTTATGGCATTTAAAATGAAAAATGGAGGTAAAGGTTAACTGGGAAAAGAATTATCACGAACACTGGTTTGGGTTCGATCTCGGGCAAAAATAATCAAGTATTAAATGTTTTGAAGTATACTTGATAGAAAGTGACTAAATCTGCTGAAAAAATGTTCGAACAACTCAGTTTGGCATAGACTAGAGCGAAAATTTACGAATAAAAAAAACACGAATTGAGTACCTCCCTTTTTGGAAGTCGGTCAAAAAGTATTCGTATCGACTCATTTTTGATGTCGCCGTACTTTCCGGGGCACTGCACAATTCTTGAAACTCTATACCAGTACCTCTGTACTTGTCTAGAATATTTCGAAAAATGTAACTTGCAATATCTACGTAATGAGATACATTTTATGGCGCCCTCTTTCCAAATAAATTGACAACCTCGTAAGGATTGCAGAACGTCTGAATTTATTGATAGTAGGAACGTTCCTGCACTGATTATTGATTTATGAGCTGGGGTTTTTATAATAAAACGTACACGAAGCTAACAACAATACCATTTATTTGGTTATACAGGTTTTTACATGTAGCAACAATTACGATTATAGGATTATATTGGCTAAATTCACATATGTAAGTGATCGAAAATGTTTCACGTTAATACATCTAACACTAAAATTTCTCGAACGCTCTAATATTCAATAAATTTTAATAACATTCAGTGAACACAACAAATTTAACTACAATACGAGTTATACATGGAAGACATTGAAAGACGTTTTACATCAATAATATGCATTTTAAAACGACATTGATAATGCAAGTGTATTTTCTAATTCTCACTATAAGTTTAATTTAATAAAATGCATAAATTAAAGCACAATAGTGATTAAAATCTAGCAACACTTAATTCGTTGTGCACAGCGCCATCTATTATTGCAACTATGACAACAATAAAAGACAACGTTGACGCATTTTTACAAGCTTTTTAAAGCTTTAATTGTATACTCAAATATTTAAAATCACGATAAAAATCTGCGCAAACTATAAAACTAAATAATATCTAAACTAAATAAACTACATATTTACATTTTAACGTTTATAATTTGACAGATAGTTTCATTCGAATTTTGAAAATATTATAGTTAGGCTACTTCGATATTCAATAGTTACTTAAATATACCAAATTCTACTAAATTAGTTATAGTTAGTAAATTATAAATTAATAACAATATGCAACTTATTGCCAACAATATTTCCTCAAGCTGTAAACACATGCACATTCTTAAATCTACATTTTCTATTGTCATTGTCACATTTTGTATTAAATATACAGAAACCTTAAGAAATACCTTAATTTACATTTAAATAATCAAAAATTAAATCGCCTAAAAATACTATGAACAATAATAATAGATACTAACATTATGTGAAGTTAACACCAAAGCCCAAGGTTGCGAAAAAACAATTTTAGCGTTATATACCGTTATAGTTGGAAATTTTAACATCTGATAAATATTTTTATATTACGAGACTGTAATACTTTTTTTACTGTCTAATTCAACATTTATATAAATTTTCACTGTTTATGCAAAACGATTATTAACAAATAGATTCTACATTAAATTAATTCCGTTCATCCATTCATACGTCAAAAATGCCTCCTAAAAACAGATGAAAACAGATTAAAACTCTATTCGTACGTAATTTTTTAAATTAGATAATTTCAAATACTCCAATCTATTAAGATACAGAACTTTATTTATTTGTGTATTTTATTTCATAATAATCATCATCGAACGTCTTTCCTTAAAATTATTCACGATACTAATTATCATTTAATAAACACGATTAGAACATTCATATTGTACATTAAACAAAGTTCAATTATTGATATATATTATTATATATTCAATAATATTTATTGCAATTATGCTGTGAACTTTGAAAAATGTACATCGAAAATACACTTTCAGAATCAATGTAGACTACGGGATAATAAATATAACGATATCAACTTGATAAAAGACGGCTGCTCTCTTACGGACAACTGACTACGTCAATATTAGACATCTAGAAATAAATTATAATCAAATGTAACAAAAACAATGCAATAGTCAACATAAACATATCTTTAAGGAAGTAATAGGCACAGTGATCGTAAATTATATTTAATATTCTGGTAGTTAGAATCTAATTATATGAATGAATAAATGTGATACGAAGTTGTTAAAAATCTACATAAAGCCTAGTATGAAAATACCGCGTTGAGTTTCGAAAATATTGCTTTATATGATCTCGCTAAACAGTGTAAATTTTCTAATTAATTATGTTCTAAAGTTATTATAAAATGGGTAAATAATATCGACTATTCGTACAAGGAGAAATACGTATGAGCATCTCTAACGATTTAACAGTTTTTGAATTTAAAAAAAAATCATTGTCATAAACTATAGTCGTTTATTTTACAGACACGACTTTCATTAGAGAGTTAATCCAAGAAATAATAAAAGGATGCATAGACTAGATTTATCTTTTACCGCCTCTTTCGTTTAAAAATAATGAAGGGATCACGATACATAGACAAAAGTCACAGATTAAAAACAAAGAATAAACATAGAATAAAGAACCGATTACAATACAGATAATTGATATAGTGTTGTGTCTAATCCACAACGATGTCCTGTCCGAGGCGATCCATCTCAGAGAGCAGGAAGTCGACATCGCGCTCAGTGACGGCGGCGGAGGAGATGATGTTACGGAAGAAGTTGGGACGTCTATCGTCAGGTTGGTAACCCACCATCAGCGTGCCGGACTGCATCATGCGGCCCTTCAGCTTTGCGCACACCTGGATGAAAGACATTATTGCTTGAAATATTTACTAACTAGAGATTAAAATATAGACTATAATTAGAATATCCCACCACAGAATTCGAAAATAATGTAATTCTGTCAGTCAGGCAACATTTTATTTAACAATTAAATCATACTAATATTATAATTGCGAAAGTTTAGATGGATGGATGTTTGTTAGAGTTTGTAGCCTAAACGGTTTGACAGATTTCGATGAAATTTGGTATAGATATAGAGGATAGTCTGGAAAAACACATAGACTACTCAATTTTGTTTTTTTTTAATTCCACGCAAACGGAGTCGCGAGCGAAAGCTAGTATAAAATATTCAAAGCGAAAACTGCAGTCATCAGATTCCGTTAAAGCATAGTTCTTTGTATCTCACCTTGCCCAGTTTGATCTCCTTGTCACGGTTGTGGGGCAGCCCGCGGACCTGCTTTGGCAGGTACCAGAAGGAGACGTTCACCATCTCCGGCTCCAGGATGAGGTGGAACTTGTCCGGCTGCTCGCGGATGCGACGCACCATGTACTCCGACAGTTCCATGAGACGGTCCATCAGGCGCTCGAAGCCGGACGTACCCTGGACATAAACCACGCTCTTTTAAATTGTTCCTTTTTTATTAATTACTACGGCTCCCTTTTAACGAATTTCTATTCGATACAACATTATGGCGCGACATTTATCTAGCAAGGAACAAGTGAAATTATTCGTAAAGGTCGCCCTTTTTTTATCTTGTCTATGACATATTTTCCGATAGAACTGTAAATGTGATAGTACATCACTTCTATTTCTATCTATACCTTGCCCCTCCACTGCAGCCAAAGCTTGAAGATGTCATTATGCCTGCCGCACTGGATGACCTTGTCCCCGGTGTCATAACGAGGGTCGTAGATCTTGTCCGTCATGAACAGGTACTCCGCCGCCATCTCGTTGCAGCTTAGCAAAATGCCCTACGAACATAGAGTTAAGAAGATATTAGACATAACAGACAAAAATACTTGTCTTGTCTTCTTAATTTCTTTCAAATGAAACCATTTCGATATCTACATATATCTATACTAATATTTTAAAGAGGAAAGATTTGTGTTTTTGTATTTTATATGTATTGAAATAACTCCCAAATTTCTGGTAATATGGCTATTTTGTTAATTTCGCGTGAACGAAGTCGCATAGCTAGTGAATTATAAAGCTTAAAATCAATGTAGTTAACTAAATATTTTGGTTGGAGAGTAAACATCTGCCGGCGACGATAGCGACACCCTTTACTAAAAATATGAATTGCAAATTGAATGTTTGTTTGGAAAGATTTATGATAAAGTGATATTAAATAAATATGACCATAGACGAAATTATTGAAGTTAGATATAATTCTATTACTTTTGTAAACTATTGTCTATCATTAATAATTATAAATGTTTTGTCAAATATTTCTGTTTCCTTTAACGGTTATATTTTTATTAATTTTGTTTGCAAGTGAGGCACCTTTTAGACTATAACTGTATTGTTTTAAATTTTTATTGTTCGTTTTAAATCAATCAAAAACTCATAGTTTGTCTGTTGCATACTTGAACGTAAATTATAAGCCACTGTTAAGTCAAAATTGCGTTACACAGAAGTGGCTTATTCTAACAGCTAAACAATTTTAGAATCTACCCTGCTTGTAATAAGGTAAATATTTACTCGGTTTCGTGTAAGTTATTCTGACAACATTATGCCTTGTAAACGTCAGTTCAATGTGCGGAGCCATAAATTTTCAGACTCCGCCTTCTCGGTTGAATTTGGCCGTAGTGTTGTACTTTGAATTATCGATAACTATAAAAAATTATTGTAAACAGAGTTTGTTCATCTAAAACACTTGTATAAAGAAATATGAAATAACTCTCACGATGGGGTTTACGTATTATTTTTTAATCTAGGATATCAAATTGTAGCTAATATGCTTTAGTACATTTTTTTAAGCTAAACCAAAATCTTTCTTTTTTTATTAAATTAAACAAGAAAGATTATTGTTTAGCTTAAAAAAAAGCACTGTAGCTTATTTGTTTTTATAGGAGTTTTTAACTGATACATTATAACTATATTTCCATTGTTTTTTTTTTAAGTCTAAGCAATAATTACTTATGTAAGAGAATATGAGTAAATAAGACGGAAGTGTTACTTACTGTTAGAATAAATAATTGAATTTTAACACTTAAGTGTAAATTTGAACATTTTTCGTAAATATCGATACGTTATGTGACATCACTAAAGCCAACTGACATCGGCACGCGGCACTTTTAATTAAATTCCTCCCGACACTTACAAACATATGTTGCCAATTTCAGCCCCAACCTTCCTCTAGTAAAGAATACAAAACCATCTCTATCCCCAGTCAATAAGGTTTAAAATACCTTTTGCTGATACATGCTACTGTAAAGAATATTTCGTATCGTTAAACGCAGGGTTTGCTTTTGTCGCTTGCGGGAGCTTTCGCTTCCAACAATTAGCTTTTAATAAAAAGCAATTCAAGACATTAAATACAGGATTCACAGCACTGCGCTAATGTGTTTTTTATTTTCGCCAAAATAACGAAGCGATCAGTTCCCCTTAGATCGCATTTTTGATATTGCCTACCTTTAATCAACAGATGATCCCATGCCAAATTCCCTTTCCTTTACGTACAAAAAGAGTGGAAAGGAATATGGCAATAAAATTAGGCCTCCGACACACTTATTAGACGAAACGCGAAATTACTTGCACTTCACACGAGTTTTCCGCCTTCTGTGTGGTGTATCAATAATCTAGTATACATAATAAACTCATTTTTTCACTTCTTTTAGGCATAAATGCTTGTCATGTTAATCGCTGATAGGTTTGAATCGACGATAAACATCATTCCATTGAACTTTTCACACTAGATGATAGTTATCTGGATGACGAAATAACACTGCCTACTAGGACAAGGACTAGGATAAGTTAGGGAAGAGATGAACTTGCACTAACCTCATGCCGGAAGTGCACGGTAGAGCACTGCAGCAGCGTGCCCATCAGCTTATGTGGGTTCCAAGTCACCGAGTTCGCTCTGCATAAGAAAATCTAATTAAGCAAATTAATTAAAGACTTACGACAGTCATAATATCATATCTAATCATAAGTCAGTGGTCTAGCATATATTTAATTTTATAATTATTAACGTATTCTCTTAATTTTAAAATTTAAATTAAGATAAATCGATAGTTTACTATACTTATGAACTCTTTTCTTATGTTACTAATAGTTATCGTATCTAAATAAACAATTAAACACGTGACTCTGAATACAGGAGAAAATAATTTGTAATTTTGTCACTCGGTTTCTAAATAAACCCCCATCATACTAAATGTCTACAAATTGTGAGGTGTGAGTAAATTTTAAAGTAAAACAGTGTTTTATCTTTTATTGACACAGTTGCTCCGTTCTGCATAGGTTTTAGGATAATCTCCACTTTTCAATGTTTAAGGGTCGGTGTGTGAATACCGTCTATCACACCGTAGTGTGTGTGTTCGTATTTAGCTACTTTTTTTGTAAATTCGGTAAATTAATAAGATTATCTAACACTTTGAAAAATATTTGTCTTATAAATAACTGTTTGTGCTAATTATCGTTTGGTTTAAATAATTAAAAAGTAATAGTCAACATTTTAAAATCTGTTATTTAGTTTCATGCATTAAGCGTCAAAATCGAACCTATTTGTTTTAATCTCAAGGGTTTTGTGTCTTAAAATATTTTATGAAACTACTCAAATAATATTAATAATTACATTACGGTGTGAGAGTCAGCCTGTTTTAAACATACCCGGATGATAAATGAGCGCAGCCGAGAGCGCAGCTATGTCGGTCTTTTTTTGTTTTTTGCTAAGAGGGTGCGAGTTTTAATTGATTGTTGGAGTTTATGGCTGATAAGGGTGGCTTAGATTGACGGATATACTGTGTGGGGCTCGCATCTGAGGATATAGTAAGAAATCATTCTTTTATTTTTAATTAAAAAGTTAAAAATATCAAAATTCACTTTCATCTTTGTTTACTAATGATAAATATTTAACGGTTTTATGCATCTTTAGTCTTATTGTTAATAAAAACATTTTAACATCAAATGAATCAATAGATTTACAAATATAACAATAGAAAAGGATAAAATAAAATATTTGTTAATACGAGGAAAATGAAGCTACGAGAGTGCTACATTCGTAGCGCCGTCTACGTGTTGTAGCCGTGACGTGGAGTGACATGCGAACTTTCAGGCTGCGCAGCGCTGCGCCAGATGAGAGCTTTTTAATCCCTTGTATAGGGCTGCCACAAAATTACATGTTTTTATTTCCGTTCTCAGAAGATCTTGCTTCAAAAACTTTCGCATTTTATGTTAGTTACTACGAATTTTGTTGATTCTTTTCGAGTTATATAGATATAATAAGTTTTAGTTACTTTATTAATAGCTTAACATTCGTAGAACATTTCCTAAAAATAAATCATTTTACATAAATACTATCATTGCCACTTAAGAAGCAGAGAAGCAGTAGTGCAGAGAATTTATTAAAGATGCAAATTAGATGTACTAGTATAAGGTAGATTAATTATTCAGCAATCACATAGTAAAGATTTTTTTCTATTATTTGTAATAAAAGTTGCCAGCCCTATCGTGAATGTCATACGGTCGGCGCGCAAGGCTGTGCGAACGGATTTCCCTCCTCCCTCCCCCCGCCACGCGCAGAGCATCGGCATTTAGCGCGGCCATGATTGATGGCGGCTAATGGCGGGAATGGAGGATTAATTTGCTGAGCGGATTTAGATGTACTTCAGTTTCTATAGCTTATGACTGAAATAAGGCAACTAATATTTCGTATATTCAAGTCTAAGAACGAGTGGAATGAAAAATGTTTCTGAATATATATACAAGTAACTACACTGAATACTTACCGTTCGATACCAGTAAGACGAGGGTGACGGTACTTCTTAGAGAACAGGAGACCTCCTCCCCAAGCGGCCTGTGAAGAAACTTCTTGTTATATACACGTGTATTAGACATAAATAATGACTCTACAACCATCGAGTGAACTTACATCAACATGCATCCACATGTCATATTTCTGGCAGATATCTGCGATCTCGACGAGGGGGTCGAAAGCGCCCAGCACGGTTGTACCCGAGGTCGCATTGACGAAGAATGGAACCTGCATAAGCAACACCATTAGTCATCTCAAAGAGTTTTTAACTTCCGAATATCCGACTCGAAGGACCATGATGATTGGAAAAAGGACGACGATATTATACTTACCGTACCGCTGTTTTCATTGACTAGCGCTGTATCATTAAGAGCGGGCGCACAACTTTGACAGAACTATCGCACAACCGTTGTTCGATTGTCGATTGTTTCGCAGCTAATCAACTGTTTAGTTGCACAAGTAACAATTGAGTAATGTGCGCACCTCCATATAAGCTAATAGGAAACGCGACTAAACAGTTGTGCGATAGTTTAGTCAAAGGTGTGCGAGCGCTCTTACAGAGACTACGTTTAATAATACCACACGAATATTGACATCATCAGTCGTGATAATCAATCATTTTGACACTAAATACTTACGTTGCCACGATCCTTGTGGTAGCGCACGAGGCGCTCCAGTTCCGTCGGCAGCATGCGGCCGCGTTCATCCGAAGGCACACACACGCAGTAGTCGGTGCCCAGACCGCATACCGACGCGCACGACTTCACGGAGTAGTGGCACTGCATAAGAACATTTTCGTTACTAAAGCAAGAATTTGATCTTAGTAGGACTGTATCGGTTGTAATTTCACAGTGGAATTTGTGACCTGATCGGAGGTAAACATGACGAGGTGTCCAGGAATGCTGGAGAGACCCTTCTCCTTGTACTGCGGGAACTTGTGGTGCCGTGCCGCTAGGAACGCGTACAGGTTCGACACCGAACCCCCTACATCAGATAAAATTGCATTATTTTCTTTTCTCTCTCCATTTATACCTTCCACATATTAACCGAATTGACCTTATGATGGACATCACCAGAGAGGGCAGTTGCTCAACCCTCTAAAGAATTAAAAAATGTAAGATTGATATAGAAATACTTCAAATAAGCCCCAACTATTGGTCTGTCCCTCCACCTAGATCAAATCTACATCGGCTGGCAATACCCATAGACCCTCCTTTATAATGGAAAACTCCATATTTAATCTAGCAAGTCAATTCCAGTTTCTCACCCGGTGCCAGGATAGAGTCACCGCACTTCCAGCCGATCATGGAGCGCATCTTCTCGAGCACGACATTCTCCATTAGGATGAAGACGGGCGCGATCTCGTAGGTGAACATGTTGGTGTTAGCGGCAGCAGTCAGCCACTCGCCCGCCAAAGAGATGATGTCGAGCCCGCACGACAGCTGGTTGAAGAAGTGCGGGTGACCTGACACAAACGTCAACATTGCTTTCAAGATTTTTCGTACTAAATCGATACTAAGATACGCCCATAGTGTCCATTGCATAACAAGCAGGGCACATGCTTTTTTATTTGCAGCGCTGTCACCCGTTATTTGACTTTCCACCATACTTCATACTAATATTATAAATGAGAAAGTTTAGATGGATGGATATGTTTTAGAGTTTGTAGCCTAAACGGCTGAATGGATCTGGATAATTTGGCAAAGATGTAGAACATAGTCTGGAAGAATAGGCTATTTCTGTTTTTTTTTTTAATTATGCGGGCGGAGTCGCGGATAAAAGCTAGTCGTTTATAAAAAGTATAGACATTTATAATGTCCTCAATAAGGTGGGTTTATGTTCGACAACAGTTTCAGTGGTTAATACAATAAATAGAAAGATTTGATTTCTTCAAAAATCTCTCTTATAGTTGGATCTGGCTATAAACAGTTTGTTGTTTGTATTAAATTAAATGTCCACCGCGCCGTCACCGGAAGTAATAGCGCGCGTCGCTGCTCTGCACGATTGTGGAACATCCGGCGGGAAATGATTTCACCGCGACCATTACATATTAAAAGCTATACTTTTCACGTTCCCCTTGTTGTTACATGTATAAAGCTTTGAAGCAAAATGCTCTTAATATTTCTTTTATTTAATCGATATCAAATTCAATTTTCGTTATCATTTTATTATTACATGTTTAGTTATCCGCAAAAAGACCCTTCTCTTTTTAAATGTCCCCGGAGGACACGTCTCTATATTATTTATGTGTCAATCTTCCCGCCTTTTCCGGCACAGATAATATTTTGTAATATTTCTTTTTCAGATAACAGTCGCAAGGGCGCGGGCGTTGAGTTAGAAAATTGGGGCTTGTTTTTGTATCTTTTACTTATTGTGGTTTTTCATGTTTAGTTGCATATTTATTATTTTGAAAAGATTTTAAGATAATAATAATTATTTATCAAATCATTAAACCTAAAATTAAGTCAACTTTTGTTAATTAATTTTCTTAATAAAAAAAGACAGTGCACATTTGAATTGATATTTTCTACAACTAAAGATGACAAAGTTAATAAAAAACCGTATAAAGACGTGATATAATAAGTTACCTTTGACATATACAAAATAAAAACTACAAAATGTCTAAATGCAAAGGAATCGTTCGACAATGTGGTTAGTAATCCCTGCTTACCCCTCTAAACGACGGGACGATAGTGTTTGTTTTTTTATAATGAAATGATGAAGTGCTAACACAGAGGCGGTTGCGACGGTCCCTGGGGGCGGACTATCACGCCGCGCAGCCCGGGGTGGGTAAACAGAATTAAATCAAAACTGACGGGAATTTAAATAATCTGCATTGTCCTCTATCACTTTAGATTTTTTTAATATTCTACTGATAAAGTGTCAACAGTAGAATATTCAATAAATGAAATCAATTTGTAATAAAAGCTAATATTTATCAAAAGAAATGGTCAATGTCTCTTTGAACATTAATTGATAATAAAAATAGTACTGGAATAAAGACAATGAAAGCCCTAATGGAAATTTTCCGTTCTAACATTCTTAAATTACAAACTATTCGAGTAAACAAACATCCGAAACAAATTCTATAGACTACGGATGAAATACAAAGATTGAATTATAAACTCTATTGCAATAACCGTAAAGTTCAAATTCGTTTGATTCAGTTAGAGATGGGGCTGCCACAACAAAAATAATATTAATTCGTCAAGAGGAATTTAATATAATCCCCTCGGTGCGCGGCCAGATGGGGCCGCAATTAATTCGGGTTCGCCAAGTCAGGTGTTGCTATAATTCCCATTTAATCTGCATTTTAGAGGGCAGCACTGGTGTAGGGAGATTTTTTAGTGAAATGTTGTGTGTTTGTATTAAAATTGGTTGTTTAATATTTACATGTGATTTGTTATAGTTAAATTTAACTTAAAGTAATAAAAAATGTGTGACACTTAGTCATGATTTTGATAGAAAAATGGAGTTTTTTAATGTTTTGTCTTTGACTATTGATACCAAAGTTATAGTAAAGGATAGCGTCAAATCATCTTGTCAGCATGCTCTTTTACTTTTTACTAATCAATGTCAATGTTTGGATGGATGTATGTGTTACCATGTAACTCCGTAACAGCTGCATGGATTTAGAATCTAGATGAAAGGTATATACATATATAGAACATAGTTTGGAAGGCCTCATATAAGACACAGCGACGACGACGGGGACGACAGCTAGTCTATCTAAAATAATCTTTATTGAAAAAACATAGTCTTTACTATAAACCTTTTATGACATATCTTAACAGCACGTCATGAACAGAAAATATATCGGAACAGATAGCCCTTGACACAAGCACTCTTCGAGTCAATACAACAACTTTTCAAGCCCACTTATCTCGCACCGCAACCATCCCACGGGAACGTCCCCTCTATGCCAGATACATTTCCTTCCTATCCAGAGATAAACAAAAATAACGAATCATTTCAAACTCTATTCGAAACGCTATAAGAGTTAATAATGACAATAATGTTTAACACGTGGCGCGCTGTCAATCTGACAGCAATCAGTCGCCATTGTAGCTGCGTTCCGTTTATGCAGAATTTAAATTAAATTATAAAAAAAAACGCAAGAAAAAGTGAAGGCAAAAATTGCAATACCAGTTGCATACAAATTAGGCTAGTAATTAGTTAATTTGAAAATCGAATTCACTTGTTTAACTTAGTTCAATCAAGCAATACACCAATTATGGCTAAAAAAATCGTAAATTGACTTTTTTATAATTTACTTGTCAAATATTTTCTAACAACCCAAATCGTATATCGATTGCTATTTTAATATTTTAAATTCTAGACTTATAAGCTTATAATTTTGCTAGTACTGGTCACGTATATAAATATCAAACTATAGTTGAAAACCATCTCCTCCATTGTAAACTTCAGCCCACAAAGCCGAGGACTCCATAAAAATCAATCCATAACTCCAAATCCTAATCTATATTCAACAATGGACGGACGGACAAGGGGATGATCTATCAAACTATGTTAATACGGGTTTCAATAGGACGGGAGATTGGCTAGAAGGCGTGCGGGTAGGGTGACCATGTGAAAGAGAAAAAAATAATAAGAATCATCGTTTTAATTAAAAATCTCGCCCATATTTCATTACTGTATAATTGAACACGATATTCGCTTTTTAGCTTTTACCGGTAAATATTGATGAGAGCAGGCGTACACCTTTGACTAAACTATTGCACAACTGTTGTTCGATTGTCTATTGTTTCGCAGCCAATTCAACTGTTTAGTTGCACAACTAAAAATCGAGTAGTGTGCGCACCTCCCTATAAGCTCATAGGAATCAAAGCGAGAATAAACAGTTGTGCGATAGTTTAGTTTAAAATATGCGCACGCTCTAAAAGTCAATAAATTTTTGCAGTTATCTTAAAGAGCTAAAAACAGAAGTGTATCTACACATAGCAGTAAAATTTTGGTTTGATTTTTGTTAGGAAATGAACGTATCAACGATACTGCTACTGATACTGATATGATGTTACTACTAAAAATGTGGTCACCCTACAGCGGTGGCTTAATCCAATGATTTGCGTGGCATTAGGGCCACAGAGCCTCTTGTAAATCAAGGCGGGTGCTGTAGCGGCGCGTTATGGCGCACTTATTGTTTTTACTGCTTAGGGTCGCTGACTATAACTAGCTGGATAGATTTTATACACACGAACGTAATAAAAAAGTAAAGCTACGATGTTTTATGGATCTTCGTAGCAGCGCCTACGAAAAGCTCAATTCGTAGATGTTCTACGTAAATTGCTACGATGTTAACATTCTTATTTGTTTAAGCTTGAGCATTATTCTAGAACTTTCTAAGATCAAAATACACACACACACTTTCCAATTGTTTTTTCTTGTAACGATTTATGAAATCATAGTCAAAATGAGACACAAAGAAAAGTCTAGATACAAATATTAAAAAAGCATCGCGTTTTTTGCTTTCCTTTGTATTTCGAATCATCATTTCGCTCTCAGCATCCGGAGATTGTCTTGAAATGGGGAGATCGATGCCCCACCGGCGTCGCCCGCAGCCGGCAGCGATTACATACGCGCGGCCGAGCGTGTGATGCGACCCGCGCCCCGCGCCACTCTACACGCTCCCTAATCTCGCACATCACAGATCTTTGACGTACGGATTCGGAATGCTTTTGTTTTAATAGATGTTTGATATAATAGCTATGCGCTTTGTCGATGACTCTACCTCCCATTAGCACCGACCACTTCCCGCGCTTGTCTTCTCTACAGTTAACATGACGTCATAATGCCATCGGCAAAGTTTCTGTGCATTAGTATCAAAGATATTCGACTTTTAATTAAGATTTGAAGTATAGGTGTAACCGTACTGGATTCTATTTATAACCCAAAAAACGTTTTAATGTTTATTTATCTAATGATGTATTCACAAATGACTCTCCTCTCGTTGTTGGTAATTAGATCGATGGTTTTATAACTTAAGAAAACATAAAAGATCCGCTGGAAAACGGTAACAAGTTGGATCATTTTAACTGGCTAAATACCTTAAGGTATTATACTTACAAACATATAACAAAAATATAATTTGAACATTCATATAAATTGGATGTTATTCATGTTACTGAATGTAACAAAACATCAAATTAGCATCGTAAGTTAAGTTTCTGAGCACGTAGCCAACAATATTTGCAACTAGCGCTCGCAGGGGCCGAGGAATGCGGGGGTAGGGGAGGGCAATCAGGGTGTATTGTATCGCAGCCCCGGAGCCGGCATCAAACAATTCAATTATGTCCACAAATGGTCCGCGATGATCGCGCGCCGTTACTTACACTTGCCCGAGCGGAATACAACCTGTTTGAGGGTTAAATGCATCTACTACTGTTTTACTGCTGTACTTATGTTGCTATTTGAAATGATAGAATCTTTAATAGGCATAAACCCTTTACAGTTACCACTATTACGAAGTATTTTGTCTGCAACTCCTCAAGTCTACAATTACCTAACTAACTGGTAGGCTCGAGTCAGCTCTTCAGTGAGGAAATAAACCTGACATGAAAACTTCTGGTAAGGTAGAAATGCTAACGCCAACTTACCAGTCTTCACCTGGTTCTTGAGCGTGATCTTACAGTCCTCTAGCAGTTGCTTGAGCGGCAGCGGGTGCTCCGGTAGCTGCAGGTCCAGCATCTTCTCCATCTCCTCCGGCATCTTGAACTCCAAGATCTAACACAGCAAGAAGAATATTAATTACTTAAAGAGAAGAATAAAAGGTAAGTGTCTATACTTCACTGGTTACAAAGAAAATTGTTTTCTCCATACTAATATTGCTCTCCTTTCAGATAGTAATGAAATGTAAAAATTCCCACCTTCTCGTTCCTATCGTTGACCTGCTGCACGTAGTCAAGCAGGACATCGACGACGCGCGCCAGGAACTCCCGAGTTTGCGCGTTCGCGTCTTCACGGTACGGCAGGATGGCTACGAAAAGGTTTACTACAATAAGAAATTTGATCTTCAAAGAATGTGTCGAACTAGTTAGATTCAGACTTCGACAATTGGAAACTTTGTAGCCACACGTAAAACATAATGCTACGGAGAGCTATGCGCCTAAAAGAATAGTAAAATACTCATTTCAAGTTTGTTTTTCGGTATCTTGGTAGAACCTAAAATCAATGTTTTATTTTTCGTAATGTAAAGTTGTATAGATGTATAAATAAATGTTTAAATTCTCAAACAAAATGTCTTATTGTATAAAATCTTTGTAGAGATTCGTAGACATCGCTACGTGCTTTCAAAAGTTTGAATTCATTGTCGTAGCTCATCCAGGCTTGTTCCGTGTGCTTTGTCAGTGCTTATTCCTTTTGTTGGGGAAGCAAGGTCTAATGTCAGTGTTAACCCCTCGCCCGCTGCTCCGAAAGGCCTTGATTAAAAAGTCGCTGCTTTCAATAACAACCCCTACTATGTCCAAGAATTTGAAATGCTAGGGTGACTATGTATAATAATAAAAACGTAAGTATAAAAAAGATATCAATAAGTGTTTTAAATTACTTTGGAATTTCATTGTTTAAGGTAACTCGTAGCTTAGTATGAAGGCGTATATTGTTAGTAATTAAAATTGAATATGAAAAGAGAATGGTGTAAGCTTTACATGACTTGTTACAATACAATCTTTAGGATGATTTTTTTTTCATACCAAAATTGTGGCCACCGAAGTGTAGGCACAGTTTTCATCTACGTCATATTGTAATAACAGTCAGCCCACAGATGTCTTTGATTTGTTATTCGGACGCACGAAGGGGATATCGTAATCGATTCTAGATGTTTATTATATACATAGACATAGACAGATATAATCTAGATAAATCTATACTAATATTATAAAGAGGAAAGATTTGTATTTTTGGATTTTTGTATGTATTGAAATAACTCAAAAACTACTGGGCCGATTTTAAAAATTCTTTCACTGTTAGAAAGGTAATTTATCTGTGAGTAACATAGGCTATATTTTTTAATTTCACGCGGGCGAAGTCGCGAGCAACAGCTAGTATGATATAAAATTCTATAAAAATAGCTTTCATAAGTATTAAAGTACTAAGGATAAAACAAGTATTTTATTACAAAATCTATCTAAGAGAGAGCGCGCACACTTTTGACTAAATTATCACACAACTGTTTAATCGCGCTTAGATTCCTATGAGCTTATGGAGGTACACTACTCGATTTTTAGTTGCGCAACTAAACAGTTGAATTGCCTGTGAAACAATCGACGATCGCACAACAGTTGTTAATCAAAGGTGTGCGCCCGCTCTAAGACTTATTTTAGTATTGTAATTCGTACTTAATGTGGAAAGCAACAAAAATCACTTTACATAATCCGATTTACTAAGTGCTTTGCCCTTAATCTGTAACCCTTGCGCCGCCGACGTATGGCGTCATAAGCCCAACTAACACTATCTCCACTGTCAGATGCAATACGAACGAACCCCTCACGAATCTATATCTATACTAATATTATAAAAAGGAAAAATTTGTATTTTTGTATTTATGGATATAACACAAAAACGACTGGGCTGATTTTAAAAATTCCGTCACCGTTAGAAAGGTAATTAATCTGTGAGTAACATAGGCTATATTTTTATTATTATTTTTACTTCTATCAACTGTTATTACGATAATCAAGATTTCGAGTATGAATTTAATCTTTTAGTTTTTGCAAAAATATTAAAAAACATTTTAAGGCTTTTCAAAAAAATATTTCATAAGGATATTTGAAAAAAGGCGCAATTCTAACAGCTTTTCTCTGAACAAATATTGAGTGCCCCTTTCGAAGGGTATTTAATTGTGAAGCATTACATCACATTCCAGATGTTGCTCTCAACTCCCGACATTTCGAATATATACAAGCGAGATTGAATCTTATTAGAATTGCTTAAGTTTAATTTCTAATCGTTTTAGTGAAAACTAAAATGTAGGGAGAAAGATTTGTGTGAACTTGTGTTTCTGACATCGTAAGCCGATTGTCATCTCGATGTACTTTTTGGTAATATTCCCTAAAAGAAAAATATTCTTATAATATACCACGTTTCGGAACATAAACATCTCATAACGAGGTATGTTAGAATTTCTAGTTAACTTTATCTATAGCCAAATGTCCAAATAAACTGAATTTTTGTTAACATGTTACTAATAAGTGTTCCATAGTTAAAACTGCTAGTTCTTTTGGAATACAAAACATTATCTTTTCGGTAAATTTCACATTTTTTATCGTCATCGTCAACTTTTGAGATTATTTTTTTAATTAAAACACATATAATATCCTTGCAAAAAATAAATATACTTGTGTAAAATCCCTCTTTTAGCATTTAAACCATTCGTACATTCCTTTACAGGCATCGCTAAATTAGAGGTATGCGTGGAATTTCACTTAAAGCATCCCGGGGGTTGGGCCGCGCACTACAATGCACAAAGCAATAACACAGCTGCGCGAGGGTTGATGGTATTCTGTAACGATTGATTGAAAATTTGAGGAAGAATGTTTTAGTTATTTCAACGGAAAATTTCACCTTGATGTTAATTTTTCACATTTGAAAAAAATGTTATAAATTATCGTCTTACTTGGTGTATATAAAATTCAGAAACATACTTTCACTTTGGGGAAAAACGATTGATAGAACGGGTCTTGTGAGCGTAAACCGGGCGCATACCTTTGACTAAACTGTCGTACAACTGCTGTTGATTGTCGATTGTTTTGCCAATACAACTATTCAGTTGCACAAAATCTAGTAGTGTACGCACCTCCATATTAGCTAATA
Organism: Papilio protenor; assembly: GCA_029286645.1. Lineage (NCBI taxonomy): Eukaryota > Metazoa > Arthropoda > Insecta > Lepidoptera > Papilionidae > Papilio > Papilio protenor. The sequence goes on along the minus strand of JAGSMZ010000014.1, from coordinate 470,855 downwards.
GGAATCAAAGCGATAACAAACAGTTGTGCGATAGTATAGTCAAAGGTGTGCGCGCTGTAAATGTAACGAAACGACAGAAAACATATGTGTATTTAACCTTATAACTTACATTTAATTACTTGTCAATATTTAATAAAATGCATTAATTTATTTAGTAAGGGTAGTACCAAAACAGTGCTAACGTAATCCTTGTTATCTTCTAATAAAAATAAGATGTCTATACTCCACTGTACCATTGAGATCCTTTCAAATAAGGGATTTGAAGTAAAACCGGGCTCATTACCGCGGAAGAGGACGGATCAAGTTGTCCCGAGTGCGGGCTATTTATGACCCCAGCGGCGGTCGGAGGGTTGGCGCTAAACTCGACTAATTGTTTTATAGTAACTTTACTACGTATATATTTTGCGTTATATTTAAACAGTTTAATTACAAACAAAAGATAACGCTCAATAATATGAAATGACTAGCTTTCGCCCGCGACTCCGTCCGCGTGGAATTAAAAAAAAACAAAAGTGAGTAGCCTATGTGTTCTTCCAGACTATCCTCTACATCTTTGCCAAATTTCATCGAGATCCGTTCTGACGTTTGGGCTACAAATTCTAACATCCATCCATCCATCAATCTAAACTTTCGCATTTATAATATTAAGTATTTAACCTTGACTGTGATATTTAATCATTATGAGAGTAATTAACATTAAAAAATAGAAATGAATTCATTAGATGATGTTTATATTTTAATTCTTCCTTTAATACATGAAAATCGATTTAAATTTGGTTAAACTTATCAATTAACAAAAAACATGGAAGATCACTTCTCCGAAACTAATCCTCACACCCTTCTGTTGAGGGTGAGTTTTACCCCCGCATGTGGCGCAGTATACTAAGTTATATTCGAACTTTCAATGCGGGTATGTTTAAACAGGACATACAAAACATTTTTTTAGAACTTAGAATGTTATTTAAACACAGTTAAACATATTTTTTTTTTATAAAAGCTAGAAAATAACAATAAAATCCGATACGAATTACGATGTGAGTTTTGTTATTTTAAGAGTATCGCTTTGATTCCTATGAGCTTATATAGAGTTGCGGACACTACTCGATGTTTAGTTGTGCAACTAAACAGTTGAAGGCTGCGAAACAATCGACAATCGCACAACAGTTGTGCGATAGTTTAGTCAAAGTGTACGCACGCTCTTACAAATTATTCGCGCTGTATCATTCAAAGTAAATAATCATAAAACGTAAATCCACCCCTAAAGCCAGAGACAAATAACCGCAATCTCTTTAGTCTATAGTCGTAAATAAAAGAAAACAATCAGTGTCTATGGGCTATGAGGCGGGCGACTCGCAGTGGCAGCTGTAAGCCCCGGAAATAAATTATGCCGCGCGGTTCAAAGTTAAACAAGATAAACTGCAAATATTAGCACTTTTATATTATAGTTTATGTACTTAGTACTTTTCTTTTTATACTACAGATTAAATTTTAGGATATTAAAAATTGTCTATGACCAAAAAATGATGCCATCGAGAAGTTAAAAATAATGAGGTGATTATCTTTTAATCTAGCGTTCCTAGCTTCTATTCTAGGTTATAAACACAAACACAGTTTAGTTCATACTGCAAACAGTTACTAAATAACTGTTTTTTAATAAAAATCTTTCAATATTGAATCCGGTTCTTCTAAAATATTAAAATTTTAATGCATCGATCTCCCACAAAACATCACATTACGGGTCTAAAAAGTAAAGTGATTAATCATTGTTTATTCCGCTATAGCACTTAAAACTGTCACCAAGTCGCAATTAATTATTCTGATGAATTACAAGCGACAGAAATCAAACCGAATTTGCCACAATGTAACAATCATTTTGATTCAATTAATAATGTTGAAGGCAATTAATTTAGCTGAATAAAAAAACTCGCGGAACTTATTTTAAATTTACTTGTAATATACTAGGTTTGATAGGGCGAAGCTACAAGATTTCGAGAACATTTCCTTCCAAATTAATGTTTTATGGAAAACTAGCTTTCTTCGGCGTAGAATTAATAAATACGAAAGTGAGTAGCCTATGTATTATTCCACACTATCCTCTACGTCTATACCAAATTTCATCGAAATCAATTCATCCGTATAGGCTAAAAACTCTAACAAATATCCATCCATCTAAACTTTCGCATCTATCTTCTATCTATATATACAGAAGGATAAGGGTATGAGTGTCTGTTTGTAATATCAAAAGAAAAATTCCAGATTTCGGGAAGATGATGTATTTGCGTTGCTAATAACGAAAATCGCGTTTAAAAAATTTTTGTCCGTCTATCTGTCTGTCCGCAAGCCGCGTTTGTTCCGGGTAATCTCCGAAACGGCTGGGCCGATTTCGACCGGACTTTAACTGAAGGGTAGCTGACATAGACGGGTATATTATAGGCTACTTTTTATCTTAATATTGCGTGGGCGAAGCCGCGGGTAACAGCTAGATTACAATATTAGTAAGAAGCTTATTTATAAATACATTCGTGCAGTAAAGTGTCATGTTACAGAATAATCCTTATCTCTCTTCTTCTAGATGGCGTTACGTCCGCGTGAGGTCAGGAAATGACGCGCGCGAGCGTATAATGTCGAAATCATGGGGTGGATTGAAATCCGATACGCATAGATATTACTTAGATGTTATCGTTTTAATAGAAAAAAAAAACAAATGATTTATATTTAATATTTATTAAGGCAATATAATATTTAAAATATGTGTGAAAGGGATTTACTTATAATACATTTGTATTTAATGTCCTTATAAGTTGCTATAATTAATCATACTAATATTATAAATGCGAAAGTTTAGATGGATGTTTGTTAGAGTTTGTAGCCTAAACGGTTGAACGGATTTCGATGAAATTTGGTATAGATGTAGAGGATATTCTGGAAGAACACATAGGCTATCCAGTTTAGTTTTTTTAATTTCACGCGGACGGAGTCGCGGTAGAAAGCTAGTATATGTAATAAAATATCGACCGATGATACAATAAGATTTTTATTTTTAATTTTAAGTTTTCCTAAAAGTAATATTTGAGCTGGAAAGTAATATATTATTGTTATTTATACTTACAGTCGTAGTACAAGTTGCCGACGGCCGATGTCAGCTTGGGCGTGCTCTGACCGGAAAGGGACGCCATCCTCTCGCCCTGCATACAATAATGCATTACATCAGTTTTATCTATTAAGATATTAAAGTAGACCTCTTTACAATAATTTGAAAAGCGATCAGTGTTAGAGTGGGCGCATACCTTTGAGTAAACTATCGACCAATTTAACTGTTTAGTTGCACAACTAAATAACGAGTAGTGTGCGGACCTACATAATAAGCATAATAATCAAAGCGAGACTAAACAGTTCTGCGATTAGTCAAAGGTAAGAGCGCTTACTAGTTATATTGCATTAAAAATATTCGGCGTGTTAATGAATATTATAAAATATTATTTAATTCATTTAAAAGTAGTCGATGTTAGTTTATTAGTTTTATTTTTTAATAGATTATTTAAGTACAGATATTGCTTCTTGTTCTAAATGTAGAGTTCATTTCTATTTTTATGGTGATAATTTTCTGGATTAAAAAACCTAGTAAATTTAATAATAGTTAAAGCCATAATTTATTTCGCGTCACATTAAGTGCCATAATAGGTGTAGCCAAATTAAATACATAAGCAATGGTTAATAAATCAAATCTCTATCTTATAGCATTGATTAAGCAAATTAACCGATCGTGCAGAACAAAGAAGTATGAAGCGAAAAATCAAAATGGCTGCCAAGATGGCGACTGAAAATGGCGACTATAATGGATTTGTGAACGAACCAACTGGATATGTTCAGCTATTTGCTTGCAGTACGAAAAAAAGCCGTCCAAAGTTAGCTTTGACATTTCGCTAACTTCTAGTTTTGATATTTCTAGTCTGTAAACAGAAAAAAAAATATCGTTAATTCAAAATTTACTTTAATTCCGAACGGCTGCAATTGATTTTATATCTTCAATATATTTTAAAATATAAAAAATAATGACTTTCGTGCGCGGATGTACTGCGCATGTGCTAAAAAATCCATACTTTTACGTCAAACGTACAAATAGACATAAAATATATGCAATCTAAATACTTCAAAGTGTTGTAAAATGAATATAAACGTGAATAGCGTATTCTAAATCTAATCTACATATACAACAAAATACATAAAATACATATATACAAACCTTAGTGGAACTGTTGCTAAACGATGTACTAAAAATTTTAATATATATGGATATTACAAGTTTTTTTTAGTTATATAACCACTACTTGTAGGATATATTTTTAGTTGAGAAACAGATTACTATATGAGAGAAAGGATCGTTAAATAAACAACTTGAGAACAAACTGGGTTCGCGAGATATATATTTTTCGTATATGTTTAACATATATCTATAAGGATTTTTAAGGGATTTTATATGTTGAACAGCTGCTGCCTCTTCTGGGGCAGGTTTGGAGCTAGACTGAAAATCCAGCGAAGGCTTTCAGGGGCTGTGCTCGGCGCACGCGCGCTGAAAAGGTCGTAAGGTGAGCGGGGTTGTCGAGGCCGGTGGGGGGCTGGTCAATAACGGGAAACAGGTCACCCCCATCCCCAAACCCTGGGCTTAATGCATTTATGGTTCTGTACATAGATATCCATGTAACGCAAGTTCTATCTCATCGCAAATAATTAATTTAGTTTTGTAGCGCATAGAGTACATTTTAACAGAACGTCTCGTTGTTAATGCTATATTATTACAAAATACTTAATCTATTGTTTAGAGTATTTATTTAATTCTTTCATCTTAATAAATAGTTTAAAAGTACACATTTATATCTTAAATGGGAATAACCACAAGATAAACTAGACTTGTATGAATTACGAGCTGTTGCTCGCGACTTCGCCCGCGTGAAATTACAAATATAACCTACTAGCTTTCGCCTAGTATGAAGTATGATTACGTTCGCCCTTTTTTTCAACCTATTACCAAAAGTATTAACTTAGTAGTAATCTACGTAATAACAGAAATCCACCGATGCAAGATTAATAAATCTTCGTATGAAAAAAAATTATAACTACACTAACACATATCTTTGAATACTATTGAAAGCCATGAAGAGTCAATAAAATAATAAAATTTACAGACTATAACTATGCGGAATTCAATGCCTACGTCAGGAACAAAGGCAGTGGTGCTCGCCCACGCAACACCCGCCCGCCCACGCAGCCTTCGCCCACGTAAGCGAGGACTGGAAATAATACTACTAACTTAAATTACGGCATTAGTTTTGTATTAGTGAGAAATTGTAAAGATAAAGCTAGGAACACATGATATAAATGTAAACCATGAATACTTATTGTGAAAATTTTTCGAAGTGGAAGAAAAGTAGGAAATTTACTAACTTACCACAGCCACTTTATTGTGAATTGGACTATTTAGTTAAATTGTTACCTACACACCGTTTTAACTGGATAGTGTGGCCTTCAGTTAAATATGTCGGTTGGAACTGAAAGTATGTAGCTGGTTTTACGTGTTATAACTGACATTCGCAACAGTTTTAACTGACGTCAGACTGTAACCAGCTATGCTGCTACGAACTTTATCCTAAGTCTTCTTAAATTAATTATAATAAGATAAATGTGTTTAAATAGTTATTTTATATTATATTAAATATATTTATTTTAAATATATTCAATTTAATATATTTTATATTATATTAAAACCACTAACGGAAATTCCCACAATTCAACAAGCTGGATTCAATTATGATATGAGCAAATTGCAAAATTCTTAAGCTGCCACACTGCAAATAACTTAAAACTTATCATATTTCCAGAATATTATCAGCGGCAGCGGCATTTGCTTTCAACAATGTCACCCCTTACTCATACCCTGGGGGTTCCCCCCATTCCGCCCAACGTCGTCCATTTTGGTGGGGCGTATGACGTCCGTGGGCGTCGGCACGCCCCTGCCGATCGATACGGCCAGGCTTACGGTTGCTCGTAATTATATCTTTAATGTGTTATTACAAATTTACGAGTTTTATTTTATTTATTTATATTTGTTTTATTCTTAGTTTTTACGACACAGTTTCTTTAAATCCAGGGATTTTTCTATCCTTAAAATAAAAAATATAATGCTTATGTTATACGTATATTTTATAGTAACGTTTGTCTGTTATTAACATTGCCGTCGCGTAACAAAATGAAATAAAACAATTGTTATATTAGTGAGAAATTTTCTTCAAGGCTGACCGAGAAAGATTTTTAAATTGATAATACGACGCAAACCTTTAACTAAACTATCGGACAACGTTGTGCGATTGACGATTGTTTCGCAGTCAATTCAACTGTTTAGCACAACTAAAAATCGAGTAGTGTGCACCTCCATATAAGCTTATAGGAATCAAAGCGAGATTAAACAGTTGTGCGATAGTTTAGTCAAGTGTGCGCTAAGACAATATTAATTACTTGAGAATATAACCCTCTTGTTACTTACGTATTTATTGTTATCTCCTTTGTCATAATATTGAAAAAATTATCAACACCAAAGGTAATCTTCCGGTGGCTAAAAATCAGCACCAGGTGTCATTTGATAACCGCTATCAGGTAAAAGCTTGTGGAAAGCTCGCGCTGTACGTTATCTCGAGTGCACGATTTACTTGCACAGAGTAAGGAAAATATTAAATGAATTCTATTAATATTTTTTGAAGCTACTTTTAATGTGCGTTAGAACAGACGAAAGAGAATTCTAATCCAACAAAATTCTTGTACGCATTTGAGCTAAATTTCTATGATAAAATACAAGCATAAGGCTAGAAATATGCATGAAAGTTACTGGCAAATTTACATGCTAGCTACTGACATGTGTAAACACTAGCTAACATGATATAAAAACACAGCTAGCATGATATTTAATTTAGTGACAGCTACGTGCAAATAAGTTGAAGTGGGTTTCGACGTGGATACGAAGCAAGTAAGCAAGCAACACTGACACGTCTCGTCTCGTACAATCTGACTATTTTACTAGCATCTGTATTTCCGCTTTAATTCTAGTACTGTTATAATTTTAAGGAAGGGATGGGAAGGGGAAAAGAATTCTATAAAGATAGGCTTGGCTAGGAAAAGAAAATTCTGTTTTTTTTTGTTTTTCTGTCAGCTATTTATTACAATTGCATTATAAAGACGTAACTTGCATTACCAATTATGTTATTGCAAGTTTTACTTATCATAGTATATTTTAGTAACTTAATTCTATAAAAATAAACTCTCTGGCATATACTACTCTATATTTGATGGTGTTTTATCAATGTACAGTTTATTACCAGTGAGGTGAGTGCGCGGCCGGAGCCCGGTCTATAGACGTAAGTACTGGACTAAATAATCTTTTTACTAATATTATAAATGCGAAATTTGATGTATAGATGTTTGAAAGTTGCCCTAATGATCGACAAAGTTCGAAAGAAAATGACATTTTAAGATGAATGGATGTTTCTTACTAAATATCTCCAGAACAGCTCTACAGATCTCACTGAATTTGGCGTAGATTTAGAACAAAGTCCGGAAACAGTGGCTACTAATTAGTTTTTATTTTATTATAATTAAAAGAGAGAAATGGAGGAGCGCAATACGTTGATATATGACGACACTAGTTAAGACGCTCTGGTACTAAATTGCGAATCTTTGGAACCTTGGAACAGGACTTCTAAAAAGATTAGATTCCTGATATTTTAGTATGTGTAACTTCAGTCCTTTAACTAAAAGACTTTAAATAATACTACCTAGTTATAGAGAGAAAACGCCTTTACCATAATTTTTACTGACTTGTAAGGTGTAAAAAGAACATTTTAAATCAAAGTAGACTCTTTTAGTTTGACTTTAGAGTACATTTTAGTGTCACAAATAATAACATTTTAATTCCACTGAAAAAAATCTTATATTAAAACATAATTGTCCCTGTATTTCAAAGAGATTGTGAGTGAAATGACAGTATGTTTCGATACAAGTATTTCGACACTGAAAATATCTATTTCTATGTTATCTATCAAATGGTCATAGAAGTAAACAGCAAAGAAAAGAACCTAGCGTATCATCTCCAAGACCACCCATCTACGCATCTGCAGTTTCTATCGCAGGGGTGGCGAACAAAATGCCATTTTTTGAAGAAATATCTAATGTAGTCTCAGACGTGCCATCAAACAATTTTGACTGATTATTTCAATTCCATGGTGCATGACCGCGTTCACTTTTGTATAATACCCACTTCATACTTTTAATGTTTTTATGATCATCGACGTGCTCAAAATATTGTCGTGTGCCAAATAGACACGCGTGCCAGTGGTTCACCATCCCCGTCCTATGGTATTGCTGACGCCGATGATGACGTCAGAATTCCTGTAGCTCGTTACCCCTTCTCTAATATATTTATTTTACCAGAATCTTAGGTCCAATAGTGGATTACTAAACTGATATTTAAGCATGGAATTTAAAAAAACAAATGTAGTCTGTATCTGTGTTATGACTATCCTCTACATCTATGCCAAATTTTATCTAGATCCGTTCAGCAGTTTAGACTACAAGCTCTAACAAACATCCATCTAAACTTTCACATTTATAATATTACTATCTATCGCCCGCGACTCCGTCCGTTTGGAATTAAATAAAAGCAAAAGTAGCCTACGTGTTCTTCCAGACTATGCTCTACATCTATGCCAAATTTCATCAAGATCCTTAGGCTACAAACTCTTATAAACGTCCGTCTAAACTTTCGCATTTATATTAGTAAGATTACACTCTACATATTTCAAATCGAATCAGTACAAATTCAATCATCCCCAAATACATAACGCTCCCAGGATCTGTGGAGGCACATACAAGTTTGTACATAACAAGAGTATATAAACGCGACCGATCAATACTCGGGATGTCCCTTTCCTTTTCTTTCATATAGCGATGTCTCTTTCAAACCAATAGAGCCTTCTCTCAACTTGGAAGAGCTACAACAACTCCTTCATATCTGAAATTTGTTTCTGAGTACTATATTAATATAATGTAGTAATCAAATTGCTTATTTGTTACTTATGACTGACTGTTGATCCGGACTTCGTCCGCGTGAAATTAAAAAATATGTTACTCACTGATAACGTAGCTTTTTAATGGTGTAAGAATTTTTGAAATCGGCTCAGTAGTTTTTGAGTTATTTCAATACACACAAAAACAAAAAAATAAATCTGTCCTCTTTATAATATTAGTAGTATAGATTTATGATTATTCTTAAAATAAAATTTAATTTAAATGTTTTAATACTATGTAAGATCCCCGTTTTAGCCCTTTACAGTATAGTAACTATAACGAAAGTAAGGATACTAATTTAAAATACTTTAAAATTAATGTGTTTATTTTGGTAAAGCAGGAAACGGGCAGAGTAATATTATAAATGCCAAAATATGGATGGATGTACATATCTCCAAAACGTTACTTACTAAGTTTTGTTTTATTTCTGCGCGAAGTCGCCAGCAAAAGCTACTCATAGTACATATGTAAATTTTTTTTTTAAATAGTCACAGCTCAAAGAACTTCTATTTGTTTTCTCTTTCTAAATAAACTCAATGGAAATGTAAAATAAGACAATCTGACCAATCACGTGACATCAAATTAAGGTAAAAAGGTTTTGGTATCTGACCAGATTGGCGATTGGCGGTTACTATTTTTATAATTATTATATCATACTAGCTTTCGCCCGCGACTCCGTCCACGTGGAATTAAAAAAAAACGAAAGTGAGTAGCCTATGTGTTCTTCCACACTAGCCTCTACATCTATACCTTTCATCGAAATCCGTTCAGCCGTTCAGGCTACAAACAAACATCCATCCATCCATCTAAACTTTCACATTTATAATATTAGTTTGATTAAATACAAAATAGAAGGCAAACTTTGACGTAAGCGTAAAGTTCTGCTATCTAGGGCGAATCGTGACGCACGACGCCCAACTCGAGTACAATCAGTAACAGAAATCTTATAAACGTTATAATTTTTAATCTGTGTAAATGATTTTCTTGAATATAAATGATCGAAATATCTATCATTATTGAGGGATATTACAGTCGTGAATTATAAAAAAGACGCTTGTTTCAACTAAAAAAATATTGAAATATGCTGTTTCTATTATGTGTTTCGACTAGTATCATAAACTCTTCCATATTCAAATAATAAAAATATTAAAGCTTGTTGTTAGCGATTGTACGTACTCGTTTCCTTCCAAGCCCGGGGCTACAATAGCTCTGTTTGCTCCAGTTTGCACTTTGTCTTGGAAATGCGGAGTTTTACAAGAAACGGAAATAACTAAAACGAACTGGAAATATTCCAGTCGTCATTGCATTTCGTCATGTATAATAGAAATACATTATAAGAAAAAAACTATTATTTTTCTATATATACTGTGGTTAAATGAATAGTTATCAATATACGATGCCATTTAGTAAGGTTTTTAGGTTATACTTATTTCAAACTGAAAAAATCAATTAAAAAGTTGCTATAATACAGACTAAAATAATTGGTATGATATAGTTATTAATCATCATCATCATCATCCGGCTCGAAGGACCAAAATGTACGTACGAAATCAACCCCGAAGAGGTTGAGACCGAACATACAGTACTAGAAGCACGGGGGGTGCACCGGCAATAATCAACGGTACACCCCCAATGCGGGATACGGGGAAATAAAACCACGTAATGCTGGTTTATGAAAGACTCGTTTATTGGTGGAGATGTATCACTTTATATTTCGTCTTGACTGCTGACCAAACATGCTGCTTTACACGAGACGTTAGTGTGCGTAACTAGATGCTGGCGCGGCGACACGTGCGGCCCCAATCTCCTTTGGCTTTCTGGTAACATTGCTAATTTCTGCTAGGCAACAACTCTGCATAATCTTGCCCTCTTTTCCACTGATTACGTGATCTTCAACGACCACGTACCAGCTTCTTGTTGTCATGGTCGTTCACACGAACATTCTGGGGAGTCTCCGTTAATGTGAGGATATGGGTGGTGGCTAATTTCGGCTAGGCAACAACTCTGCGTAATCTTGCCCTCTTTTCCACTGATTACGTGATCTTCAACGATCACGTACTTGCTTCTTGTTATCATGGTCGTTCACACGAACAATCATCATCTCCTTATCCTACTCCCGTAGGGTCGGCGCAACAGGTTTTTGTCCTCCACATAAGTCTATCATACGTCATCTCAGATATAGTTATTAATAAAATATTAATATATTATCCTTTAACTTTAAAAAAGTTAATACTTAACTTGACTATGTTGTTATACGTATTTTTTAAGATAAGTATAACCAAATAAGAATTTACAAATTACACGAATAGTTCGATTTTTATCGTTTTGCATTTTTTGTATTCAGGAATCTATAATTACAGGAGATTTTCAGGCGGGAGTCAAACTTTTCATGACTGACTGACTTTTAGCATCAAATTACATATCTGATTTTATAATAGGAATAATCACGTATTTCTAGTTAATAAAGTAAATTAAAAAAAAGAAAAGCGAAACATCAAAAGCTTTCTGATTCCCGTTAACAAAGCTCAATCTTTCCTTTGTGCAACATAGAACGGAAAAACAATAAAATCTAACTAAACAAAGACTTTTATTTTTAATCTAAGCTTTTGTTTTATAGATGAAGGCAAAAACGATTCTCACCCTTGTGGGCGTGTGTTGTTTTACGTTCGCCCTCTGCAGCCCCGAGGGCGGGGTGTCCGATGGGGTGGCAGAGGAACCAATGGGGCTGGAGGCTGAAGGGGAGGGAAAGAGAGAGGTTCAGAGGCCGGAAGTGGTCCTTCAGCTGAAGTATGACGGAGGGGCGTTGAATAGAATATACCTCGCGCAGTTCAGACAGGGCCAGAGGGTGCCCTCAGTGCCGGCCCGGACCGATCTCTGTGCGGACCTTTGTCACGCAGGTTTTAGTTTTTTTTATTTTTTTTTGTTTTTCTTGTGTTGCGTGTTCAGCCAGCTCTTGTTCATTTGGCACTAACATCTGTGGATCGGTAAGTTATTTTTTAGTATTTATTTCGCGTATTTTATAAAAAAAATAAAAAAGGACATTTTATAGCTTTTTTCTAGTGTTTTTTGTAATTTTGCTTTGACATTTTTTATTTAGGGTTTAAAGCGTTATCCTAAATGGAGAACTTGCAATCTGGCAGAAAAAGATTTTTATTATTGATTTGTTAATTTAAAAGAAAAGAAAAATGAATAATTATCATTAAGCTATAACTTTTAGTTTTTAATTACATTTTTATTTCAAAGACATAATATTTCATTTATTTCTTCCAAGTAAGGTAAGATGCCGGCGGCGGGCCGTAAAAAACCCAGAAAGTAAAGTTTATAAAACGTGAGCGGGGAACAGGAATCTGTTTTAATATTAATAATTTTCTATTTCATTGCAAAGTAGTATTCTCTGCTTGACAGACTTTTTAAAAGACCATTCGATTAATATTTTTCCCCGGAACATCATAGAAGTATGTTACGTTTTATTTTATTTATTACGATCAGTTCGAAAACACTTGAACAATAAATCAAAAAATATCGGTCCACTAGCGGCGGAGTTATGCCGTAACACATATAAAAAAATTAAAAAATAAAAAAACATACAGACGAATTGAGTACCTCCTTCTTTTGGGAAGTCGGTCAAAAAGCAGAAAACTATCTTTTTTTATTAAAAAGGTTTTTAGCTTTTTTATAAGAGAAAGGACCAAGCGAGCGGTGGCAAAAGTGAACATTTTTTATATCTTGTAGCTGAACTTTTTATGCTTTGCCCAGGTCTGGGCGGCACCGCATGCGGCTCCAGCTGTCCCCAGCTGATGCCAGTGGGGCTACAGAACGCGCTGTCAGAAGGTAACAGCACCGATGTGGTATACGGCGAGCCCAGGGTCTACGTTTGTCCCACTCTTTGCGAGAACAATCTCGGTAAGCTACTTGTTAATTTATGGATATGACTCCCTAAATTGTTAGCACACCTAAATACATTTAGCCTAGTGCACAAAATATTAGATGAAATTACCGTTCTGCAGTACTGGTCACTTCAAAACAAAATAATTTTTGTTCGGCTAAGGGTTCTAATTTTAAATTTATTTTATTTTAAAAACAGAATTCTTTTACCAAAAGTAGTTAGTCATTTTTTTATTGATTAGTGTTAGCATTACAATCTTTCTCGTCTTATCTTGATTCAAAATATATGTACACGAAATATTTTGTTAAATCTAACGGTACCAATTTTATTGAATACAATTGTTAATTCCTAACTAAACGAAAATCGCATGGATTTACGTGATTGTTAATTCGCACCAACGTTTAAGCAAGGATATTGTAAATATAGTAGGGTGAATCGGCACTTATTGAGCTAGCGCGCTCTATCCTTCGGCAACGTCTTCACTTAACTTAGGTGGAGTCGAGGTCAAGCGCTGGTTTATTTACGTTAAAAAAATGCTTTTGGTATTAATTAAATTAGGTTTAATAAAATGAGTCGTATGTAGGCGAGCCGCTGTGCAGCTGCGGTAATAGAGGCGAGCGGGTAGCGCGGAGAGAGGTCGACTGGAACGGAATATGTGACACTTTCTGCATCACAGATAGATACGTACTGGCGGGTAAGGGTTCACTATTTCCTTACAAAATATCATCATACTATCAACATTCACTTTGCAGCCTGCTACAATACAGTTGGAGGTAAAACATGACCACAAATGGCAGCCTTTCATCATCGTCTCCCCTACCTTATTCTACTCCTGTAGAGTTTTCGTCCAGGTTTTCGTCCTCCAAATAACTCTATCATCCGTCATCTCAGTCATCACTCCCTTCTTGATCATACTTTAACGCAATCCATCCATCTCTTTCTAAGTCTACCTCTACCGGTATACACACATAACTAACATCCTTCTTGTTACATGCGATTCAACCCTCCTTATAACATGCCCAAACCATGCTAACCTTTTACTCGTTAATTTAATAAATCTGAAACGATAGGTCATTTTTGAATTGTATTTAGTGATGACAAACGAATCCTTATGCATATTATACTAGTGTTAGTTTCATCAGGTTGTCCAACATGTCGGGAGAACTATCAGTCGTCATTAACACCGGAACACGTCATGGCAAGTCGGCTGAACACCGCCGAGAGCTGGTCTTCCTGGTGCAACGTGCAATGCCGCCAGGGGCAGGGTGGAGCCGCGTGCAACTGCGACCGCGCCCCGTTCCAATAGGCCACATCACACCAAGAGGCCACATCACACCAAGCGGCCACATCACACCAAGAGGCCACATCACACCAAGAGGCCACATCACACCAAGCGGCCACATCACACCAATAGGCCATGGAACGGCAGACTAACAACGATCACATATTGTACACGGGTAAATGCATTATAGGTTTAAAATTATATTTTTTATATTTTTAAATAGCTTCTTAAACTGTTTTTTTCTTAATTTTTTAAAAATATATTCGACATATCAAAGTCTTAAATCATACTGTATATAATATTATATAACGAATGTTCTTTAATATAATGAAGCGGACAGCTTGCTTATTTAATAATTAGTAATACGAGTTGTTAATAATTACATTCCCTTTCAAGCTGTTTAAATAATATGTATCTTTTAAAATTGTATTTATAGAGATATGTGACAATACTTTTTGGTTATATTTCTTTTCTCTAGTCTTTTATTAAATATTATTTTAATTATTTTACTTTTTGTTTATTTTTTCCTTTCATACCTACCAGTCAATTATAATCATCGGCTGATTTATTGGGATTTTTTAAAGCAAGGAAACATTGCAGAAGGAAATCGCGATAATTAAAATTGGCCGTTGATATAAAATTTGTTTCGACTCCCTAAATTTTTCAATTCAAAAAATCGTATTACAGTAGTTAGTGTTGGTAGCCAGTATTATGGGAAGTTAATAAAAAATACGTTTTTATTTTTTTGTTCAATTGTAAATAAATTGTAAAATAGAGACCGCTCTTTGAGGTTGATCTAATTAGATAATAATCAATTAAGTCTTTATATTTAACTCTTAAATTTCATATATTTAAATAAAAGACAAAAGCTTTTGTTAATGTTGCAAAATATATTTTTTTTTTTTATTTTAGAAAAAGTAAAATTAAAAAGTTGCTTACCTATTTAGGACTATTTAGTCCATAAAATTAACAACACAAACTTTGGACTTGCATTTGTTAAAAACGAACCATAGACTTTCATACGGTTTCCCGCCTTAAAGGAGACTTAATTAATCACAACCTATGATATCACAAGTCCTTGATAAAGTAATTTTCGTGTTAATTGACTACACAGAGTTAATAAACTAAAGACATTCCATTTTTTTTTGTTTTGTTTTATTCTATACTACTTTAATAGTTTAATTTCCAATAATTTTAGGAAAAGAGGCAATTGCTGTTTATCATCATTACGTATAGTGTTAAAATTATGTAAAATAATTATATTTTTTCTCGTAGATTATTAATATTAGTAACTAAAGTGTATTTAAGATGTGTAATCGTTTATTAATGTAATGAAAGAGAGAGAATGAACTTTTTTTTTTATTCATGTTTGGATGTAAAAATGAAGTGTGTGAAAATGATAAAACAATTATGGATGAATAGAGAATGATATTATGAGAGTGTCAAAAAGATGAATAGTTGTTTGTGTGAATGTTTTGGTTTAAAATTATATATTCCTTATTTCGAAGCTGCCATCTCAATTATTTTTCACGTATTAGTTGTTCTTTGGGTGAATCAAACCTTATACTGATAATATAATAGTTTTATTGCTAACAAATAAAATGATTAAAAGAATGTCCCTTCTATGTATTTTATATGGTTAAACCTGATACAATCAAAGTCATGACCTTGACTTTAATAGTTTATGTCACAAATATTAATTCAGATTCAACGATTCTATTCTCAAATGTAATCCATTTTAATTATCTGTGTTCTTTTTTCAATTTTCTATTCGTTGTATTTTTTATTTGAATGTATGTGTGTGCGTGAATGAATAAGCAAAGGTTATTGCAACAAAATATGATAGTATATCATATTTAAACCGATGGGGATATTTATTACACTGATTTTCTAACTCACAGTCGTTTAACAATTACATTAGCAGTCCCTGAGTGTAGTATTTTTATACTTTTCGACTGTCGTGTAGCAACTCTACATTAAAAGCTACGATGCAATTTGTGTTCATTTTCTCGAGTATGTTGCAGGAAGTTTGAGTAAATTAAAAATAAAAATCTTGGCTATGTTTTTTTTTTTAATTTTGCGCAAAGTTTCGGGTGACAGCTGGTGAGAAACAAAAGCCAGTTACGATCATATTTTGTCACAATAACATTTTTAGTGTTAGGAATCAACCAAGAATTATCATAACAAACAATATCACGAAAGTCTTCCAATAAATATAAGTATAATATATGTACTAGTTTTAATATTATCTACACTATTTTATAAAGTATAATAATAATACAGATTAAGTATAAATTGACATAGATTAAAAATCAAACCATATTATAAATTGTTAAAAATATATTTCAAATGCTATTCTTAGATTTAATTAAATAACTACTATTTTAACGACTTTTCTAATGCTACTTAGACAAAAATTTAACCCAGTGTTTGCCTAAAATTATAGTAAAGTAATTTTCATATTGCGCGCTATGTATTTGAAATTTAAACGCACAAACATTTAGATTATAGTATGTTTTGTCTCCCTTTTTAAATATACATTTTTCATCGTATATAAGATATATAAGCATTTATTAAATTAACAAAGTATATTGATGCTTTCTTTTCTTTAATAGTCATTCTTATAACAAAAATAATAAAAAACATATTTGCACATCATATTGTAAGTGAAATAAAAAGAATATGAAATTAAATATTAATAATTTTTAACCGTATTTTAATGTTTCTTATGTAAAAAAAAAAAACAAATTTAAATATAGTAATTTTAAGTATTGTTTATGTATAATAGATAATATGTACGACATAGTTCATATTCTTATCATTAAATATTGAATAATTATTTTTAGGTAAGGAAAAATCTGTTGTGCAGACAATAATATTGATAGATTACTTATAGTAATAAATTAAAAATTATACGTATTTAAGGCTAATTTAAACTAAGTACAATAAACTACATCTATATAAGTAATTACTCTTGTATATTTAAGAGGAAAACAAATATTTCGAGAAAATAAAAAAAACCTTGTCTTGAAAGTGAAAATGTCGGAAATCATTTGCTTTTACTAAATGTTAACTAACCACAAAGGCAATCATAGAGTAGAGTTTTCTACGTTTTTCTTGATAATAGGGTAGATCAGATAGTTACGGTCCACTTTGCAGATTGAGTCACAAAATTCTTCGTAATTATCATTATTGAAGAGTAAAATAGATGAAAGCATGTTTTTATTAAACGAAAATATTTTGTTTACACGAACATAAACATTTTAGACTGAGTATTTTATCAAATATAAAAATATTAGTCAATTAAAAATTAAACCCCTAAAAGCACAGTTTCGGTCCACCCGAGACAGTTATGGACCACCTCTGGGGTACAGTTACGGTCCACCTTTATATGACTATAATAGTTATAAAATGATTATTATTTGTCATTTGTCTTGCCTTTTTCAACAGTAAAATTTATTTATATAAAATCAGAAACTAATCAAAATAATTTGAATTACCATTTTAATATAAAGAACACACAAAAAAGTCCTATTAGTATTATCAAGGATATTAATTTTACGGGTCTCTAGAATAGAATGCAAATCGAAATATTCGTGTAAATTGCTGAAATTTTATTGTTTCAATCATACACCTTTTTCAATAATAATTTGGATAGCTGTTTTACATATAGTTATTTCTTAGCTTTCAGGAAATAGCATTTTTTCTGCGTCCTTTTCTAATAATGTTCTTTGGAAAATTAATGTAGTATCAAAAAGTGAGATCACGTAGAAAAAGTTAACTTTCTGTTAGATGCTTTTATTTTTTTTATATTTTGATTATGTTCGTAGGATCACTAACTATAAGACTATCTTACTAAAAACGCGTTTTATTTTCCTTCCTTCTAGTCTCCATAAGACTTTTACAATTTTTAAGTAACAAAGCAATGAAAGTTCAATAAACAATCTATTTAAGATTTGTTTCGATATTTTTTTTCGGAAATTTCATAAAATAAATTACCCATCCCTTTAAGAAACAGGGAACAATATGAAGTTTGGGTGGACCGAAACTGTATCTCGGCCTAGGTCCATAACTGTAAAGTGCTATGGCCATAACTGTACTCCCATACAAGCTTTAAGACAGTAGTAGTCCACTATATTTTAAGCCTTACGAAAATAATAATCGTTGTAATATCCACATAAATAGATACTAGAACATCTCTTCTATTAGACAAAATGATAAGAAAGCACATTAAAATTGAATAAGTAAACAAACTTCAATATTTAAAAAAAGCTGTCCTTAACAAAAGTGATAAGAAATTAACAATTTTTATCAGCTTCGCGCCTGATATATTTAGATCACCCGTGGCTTTTCAAATTTATATTTTCTATTACTAATATAGATATCAAATTTGAGAATATTAGTTGTAGCATATGTTTCTTGTGGTTTACTTTCAATTAATTTCCATACGAGCTCCAAAACATACGTTTTTGTCTTAAGTGGACCGTAACTCCCCCCTGGTCGGAAACTGTCTGATCTACCCTATTTCCAAAGGTCCGTTTCTACTCCTTTTACCACCATTGATTTATATAAATGGATAGGTAATTGTTTAGAAATAACATCTTTTGTTTCGTTATGACGCGCCTTTTAATGTTAATGACGAATAGTGAATAACTATTAGTTCTAAATCTCTTCACCGCGACCAACAGCAACGATCAGCGCCAATATGGCGAAAATCAAATAGTCACAAAACACCACTGTTTATTGCCTATCCATGTATAGAATGTGTTTACCACCCTTTTCCAATAAGGAAATTCTATACCTATGTTCATCTGCTTTGTCTTCCAAAGTTCTTATTAGTATATTGGCGTTGTCTATGGATCCATACTAAAAGGCCGCTTCTATAATAAAAAAAATTCTTGATAAATTCGTAACCATGTTTAAAATGTTATTCGTAGTTATTAAAAAATATATATATTTTGTTTCATAACGTTACTGATACGGTTTTATCTTATTGTTAAAAATCGTAAATATGTTTACAAATTCTTTAACTATCGTAATATCGATCGATAGGTAAAAGTGTGGACGTTAAATCACTCACTAGCTGTTATTAAATACTTCTCTTATTAAACAAAAATAACTTTTAAAAGTTAAAACTTCACGTTGTGCGTAGTATAGGTCCATTAGTATAGGACTTCTTAGTTTTCTATGTAACTAAAAATTGTTCTACGTGTTTTAGCAATGTCTTTGTAAATATGTTGTAATTGTAAACTTCGTTGTAATTGTGTTTCAAAGTTATGTCCGCATTTATGTATAGCTTATCTTCAAAATGTTTATTAAATGTATTGTCTTTTAACGCCTGTGATAAACTCTTCAATGTAGCTTATTTCCAAGAGTGTATTGCATTGCTTCGATCATTCAAATTAATAAAATTCTTTTACTGTATATATTCGTTTTAAATGTTTATACGTACCTAGAAGAAAACTGCGACGTGGTTCCTTTGAATATCGCCAAAAAACAAATTTAGTTGCTACTTCTAGTTGACATTCAGGGGTAAGTAAGGGTAAGTACGATATAAGAGAATACTGTTAGAAGGAGTGTTTAGTAAATAGATTAAGGAGACAGTTGAACTAAGAATCTATAATTTATGTAAAAAAGCTTAACAATGAATTAAAAAGACTTTGATTTTAAAAAGTATGACAGAGACCATTTAGACCTGATATAATAGAAAAAAATATTTTATCGTTTAGGAATAAAATTACAATCAGGACAAGTACTACTTAAATGTAATATTTAATTACCATCTAAGTTGTACGTTATTATAAAATCTCATAAAGCCGAAGGAACACAATACAGTTTTAACCGCGGTCGCACGCGGCTTGGTGCTGTTGCTTCCGCTTTCGTAGAACAAAGGCAGATTAATACACGGTTCACACTTGGCCAGTACAGTTAGTCCGTAGCTCTGAGTAACTGGACTATCAATCAACTGGCACCAGTGGGTCCATACAATCTATGACCTGGCCGTCGCAACCGTCTAACTATACTGGCCAAGTGTGAACCGGGCATTATGTGTTATAAAATTTTAATAGATAGGTAATGGGTACAAACGCAAAATATCCCGAATTAAAAAAATCAGGCAGAAAAAATACAATATAATTTGCTGAGGTATCGTCAGGTAACCTTTTCATTTAAGCATTCCTGTTTCAGAGAATTTCACTGGGGTTGGCTTCTGTAAAATCACTGCGTATAATGGAATGGAACATAACTCTATAAAAAAGAAAAGGTTATGGTTTGTTGTGTTTGACAATTTGACAAGTTAATTAATCTTGAATTTACTAAAACTGTGGTATTTTATCAATAGTAAAACAAAATAATAATGTATTTATAAATTTATAATGGCAGATATAGATCAAACTCATTGTAGATTCTGTGCCGAAACAAAAGCATCCAACAAACTAATAAATCTCATTAAAGATGGAGAAAAGTACGAAGAAATATTGCATAAATTGACCGCCTTGAATGCAGTTTATGTCGATTTTTCCAATAACAACAACAACTTATTACCCAAGAGTATTTGCTTCGTGTGTTACGATTCATTAAATAAAGCAATCGATTTTCTGGAAAAGGTGAAACGATCGCAGGAAGTATTATTAAATTTATTCATAACCAATGAGTGTACAAAGACAGATTTGTCCGACGATGATAGAATGGGTTTCGAAGATTACGGCTTACCAGAATCAGTTGAGGAAAATTCACCATCAATTAAAGAGGAGGCCAGTTATCCAGAGAACGCCAAAGTAGTTTTAAATTTGGACAATGTTACTTATACTGTGGAAGTGAAAGAAGAATTGAAAGTGGAAGAATCAGATAAGGCTCCTGAGAGTAGTGTAAGTCCGTCCAATATAGAATTTGACAATACTCTGAATGTTCAAGATCTGCTCGGTGCGACTATATGCAATGTGCCATATGAATCTAATGTTACAATATATGCTAAAGAGGTGACAGATACAAGAAAGAGGATAGTACCTTTATGGAAAGATTATCCGTGGATATGTGCACACTGTAATATGGAGTTCCTTGATTTACCAACATTAAGATCCCACTCCAAATTAACTCATGGGAAATGTAATGCTTTTGTATGTTTTGATTGTAAAAGCTATGTTAAAAGTGATTTTGAATCATTTTTAAAGCATGTACGCAGGCATCGTAGAAGATTAAGGTAAAGTTTATTTACTATTTTTGTATATTTATAAATAATTAACGCCGGCGTCCAGAAACAAGCTGTTTATTAATAGTTCCTAAACTTTAGTAATAATAGGATATAGCCTATGTTACTCTCAGATAAATTACCTTTCTGATGGTGAAAGAATTTTTAAAATCGGCCTAGTAGTTTTTGAGTTATTTCAATACATACAAAAATACAAATCTTTCCTCTTTATATTAGTATAGAATTATAGATAAACATTGATTAAATTGGTTTATCTTGTAAGATGTAAATAAGAACATCAGATAGTGAACATCTTAATTCTTTATCAGATCAACATCAACCTGCACTTGTTCCTACGTAAGGTTCACAGAACATGTTCTTCCACACATCACCCAAATTATGATGTAAGCAATTATAACAAAGTAAAACACATGTTGTATTTCTTGAGATTTAATAACTCAAAGGTTCTTTGATTAAAGGTTAAATGACTTATGCAACATTATTCCAAAAGTACTAATTTATTGAACAACTAGATTTTGCTTGTAACTCCTTCTGTTCGGAATTTAAAAAAGATGTAGTAAGTAGCCTATGTGTTCTTCCAAACTATATTTCTTCTGTGATAAATTTCATTGAGATCTGTTGTGCTATTCTTGAGAAACCTTCTAACAAATAGCCATCCATCTAAACATTAATATAGATATTATAATATAATTAATATTGTGATTTGTTTCCATTCCAGAAAAAGATGCCACTATTGCGATGCATACATTTCTGAAGACTTACTAAGTACACATGTAGCGCAGCACCTTATTAAGTTACAGGTCCCCTGTGACCTGTGCGGAGAGATATTAAAAAACGAAGAGGCATTACAAAAGCATTTAGGTGATTACAATTCTATAAAACCGAAACGGAAACCTCGTAGGAAACGAGGTACACCAATCACAGTGGCCGAACTTACTTGCGAATTGTGTAAAAAAGTATACAAAACTCCCAACAGCCTACGGGACCATATGAAACTACATACGAACAATCGCACAAGGAATTATACTTGTGATAGATGTGGTAAAATGTTCTATAACAAAGGCACCCTCACATCCCATATTATGTCTCACGATCAAATTCGCCCCCACATCTGTAAAATCTGCAACAAATCGTTCTTATTTCCAAACATGTTGCGAAGACATGTTGACATGCATTCAGGAATAAAACCCTTCTCATGTGAAGAATGTGGTCGCGGGTTTAGACTTCTATATCAGCTGAATGCCCATAAAATTGTTCACACAGACGCAATGCCGTATGTTTGTGAATATTGTAATAAAGCTTTCCGTTTTAGACAGATACTTAAAAACCATGAGCGACAGCATACGGGAGCTAAACCGTATGCGTGTCAGATTTGCGGTATGGAGTTCACTAATTGGTCAAACTACAATAAACATATGAAACGACGACACAACACTGATACATCTAAGAAAAAAATCACACCTGAAGGTGTGTTCCCGATTAACCCCCAGACTGGGCAAATTGTACAATTCTCGGACCCTGATACTGAAGAATGGAAAAATAAAATAATGAAGCCAGGGAAGAGGGGGAAGAAAAAAATTATAAAGGAAGAGAGTGGAAGTTAATGAAGACATAGTGAAGAGGCTTATAGATTTAAATTTATAATTTACGATTTAGAGATGGCCCATTTTAAATTTAGTTTAGAATAAAACAAATTCTGATTGATGGCAAAACATCAAACAATCACCATTAAGAATGTGGTTCCATTTCCAAGTACAAATTCCAAATATGGTCAACTGGAAGAAATAAAATGGTTTATACAAATGATAGGAAAATGCTTTAAAATTATATATTGCTAGGTAATTTTATATACAGTGCTAGAAACAGACAATAATGCACTTAAACGAACAATTCTTGAATAAAAAAAGAACCAATATGTGCATGTATATGGTCAGCGGTCGCTAAGCTCTTTTGTCGATATCCAGTGGCTGCTTGCTCGATTATCGCCGTATACTAAAAAAAAATCAAGAATCTATGAATTTAATCTTCAATTATTATAAATATTGTTTGTTTTATATTTTTATTTAATCTTAGATTATTTGTTAAGATTCAATAAACTACCTTAATTTTTTGTAATGTTATTTGGGTACTTTGAGTATATACAGATCACTTTCTTCTCACCTGGCTTTTACAGTTGGTCAGTAGCGCAGGCCTGGCTGGGACTGTATTGGTGATGATGTTCACACTATGCCAGTCCACTGAAAGCTTTAGAGTCGCAGTGTTGCCTGTGCTTCGGCAATTGCTGCATTCTAAGCAAAGACATTTAAATAATATATAGATAACGCATCATCATCACCAGCTCACTATACGTCCCCACCGAGGGGCTCGGAGCCTACCCTAAAGTTAGGGTGACTAGGCCATAGTCAACCACGCTGGCCAAGTGCGGGTTGGTTGACTTCACACATATCTTTGAATTTCTGAATTTGAATGAACAAAAAATCTTCACCGGTACTTCTAAATACGCCACATCGTGTTCTTGTGATGACATGTAATAAAACATTTTACAAATTTATAATAAGCTTCGCCTTGTGTTAGAAAATAAACTAAACAGCGTAAAAAATTAAATATAGGGTAGATCAGACAGTTTCCGACCAGGGGGGAGTTACGGTCCACTTAAGACAAAAACGTATGTTTTGGAGCTCTTATGGAAATTAATTGAAAGTAAACCACAAGAAACATATGCTACAACTAATATGCTAAAATTTGACATCTAAATTACTAATAGAAAATATAAATTTGAAAAGCCACGGGTGACCTAAATATATCAGGCGCGAAGCTGATAAAAATTGTTAATTTCTTATCACTTTTGTTAAGGACAGCTTTTTTTAAATATTGAAGTTTGTTTACTTATTCAATATTAATGTGCTTTCTTATCATTTTGTCTAATAGAAGAGATGTTCTAGTATCTATTTATGTGGATATTACAACGATTATTATTTTCGTAAGGCTTAAAATATAGTGGACTACTACTGTCTTAAAGCTTGTATGGGAGTACAGTTATAGCCATAGCACTTTACAGTTATGGACCTAGGCCGAGATACAGTTTCGGTCCACCCAAACTTCATATTGTTCCCTGTTTCTTAAAGGGATGGGTAATTTATTTTATAAAATTTTCGAAAAAAATATCGAAACAAATCTTAAATAGATTGTTTATTGAACTTTCATTGCTTTGTTACTTAAAAATTGTAAAAGTCTTATGTAGACTAGAAGAAAGGAAAATAAAACGCGTTTTTAGTAAGATAGTCTTATAATTAGTGATCCTACGAACATAATCAAAATATTAAAAAAGTAAAAGCATCTAACAGAAAGTTTACTTTTTCTACGTGATCTCACTTTTTGATACTACATTAATTTTCCAAAGAACATTATTAGAAAAGGACGCAGAAGAAATGCTATTTCCTGAAAGTTAAGAAATAACTATATTTAAAACAGCTATCCAAATTATTATTGAAAAAAGGTGTATGATTGAAACAATAAAATTTCGATTTGCATTCTATTCTAGAGACCCGTAAAATTAATATCCTTGATAATACTAATAGGACTTTTTTGTGTGTTCTTTATATTAAAATGGTAATTCAAATTATTTTGATTAGTTTCTGATTTTATATAAATAAATTTTACTGTTCAAAAAGGCAAGACAAATGACAATAATAATCATTTTATAACTATTATAGTCATATAAAGGTGGACCGTAACTGTACCCCAGAGGTGGTCCATAACTGTCTCGAGTGGACCGAAACTGTGCTTTTAGGGGTTTAATTTTAATTGACTAATATTTTTATATTTGATAAAATACTCTGTCTAAAATGTTTATGTTCGTGTAAACAAAATATTTTAGTTTAATAAAAACATGCTTTCATCTATTTTACTCTTCAATAATGATAATTACGAAGAATTTTGTGACTCAATCTGCAAAGTGGACCGTAACTATCTGATTTACCCTAAACATTATTAAATTATGCCTATTGACAGTTATTCCTCTATATATTTGAATCTCTTTGGTTCTAGGGCTTTCAGGCCAAAAAATTACAAAATGTACTGCTTAAGGCCATAACTTTTTCGACAATCTAAAGTAATTCATCATAGGTAAGCTAATAAATTAATTGTGTTCGATTTTGTGTTTAAACCGAATATCGATAGTTTACACTTGATCGATAGGTGCTCATGTGCGTCACTATGATACCCGTCTATTAAGTACGGCATTTATTTATACAAAAATGCGATACTTCTTATGTGTCATTAATCAAACCAAGTGTCTTAAAAATAAATAGACAAATTGTGTTTTGTTGTCGAATAGTAAATGTGATCTATTCTATCTTTGTTGTATTATTTGGAGTTGTTGGATAGAGCTGAAGTTATCCTCGTAAGAAATAAATACCTAATAATTAATTTTCCAATTACACACTACAGTAAAGTTTTGAATGTGATGCGAATGTAATAATGAAAATGGACGAGAAAAGTGAAACTTACTACCATTGTATGTTATGCGCCCAGCTAGAATGTACCAGTAAATTAATCCCATTGCAAGCAGACGAAGAGGTGTTTCACAAAGCTATTGTAAAATTGTCACGTTTAAATATTTTGTACGATTACGACGAAACACTTCCGAAGAACGTTTGCGAATCATGTAACGATAATCTTGAGAAAGCCTTTGCATTCGTAGCAAAAGTTGAGAAAGCCCATAATATTCTATCTGATCTTTATAAAAACAAAAGTAACTACTTAAAAGAGCAAGAATCTGATATTTCGGATGATGAATGCGATTTTGTAAATAACAAAAATTACAGTATTTTTAAAAATCAACAGAGCTGTGTTTTGGAAAACATAAAGGTTGAATTTTCTGATGATCCCCAGAATCATGATTTGGAACAGAATGATAATATGCAACATAAACCGAATGACATTTCGGAACATCTGGATTCTTCAAGATATAAATCGGAATGCAATGCTGCCTTAGACTTCGAAATTTACTCACAATCTTCTAACAACTGCTCTGATATCTCAGAAGTAAACTCAAGTGACCATGTTCACAACAACGAAATTAAGAGTAGCGGGAGCACAGACTTGACATTAACTGGAACATTAACTTGGAATGATTACCTCTGGACTTGTTCCATCTGTGAAACTCAATTTTCTAACAATGAAGAACTAAAACTACATTCAATGCAATACCACCAAATATGCAATGCATTAAAATGTTATGAATGTAAAAAGAAGAAATTGCATTTAAATGCATTCATTGTACATGTTCAAAGGCATAACACTCATCTCAAATTTATGTGCTACAAATGTAATTGCAAATTTACATGTACCCGTGCACTAAATAGTCACACAAGATTAGCACACGGGCCTAAAACAAAATATGTATGTCCCGGATGCAATGTTGATTTTGAAAGTTCAGAAGAATTACAAACGCATAAGGATACATTCTATAGAGGAAAAAGGTCCATACATGTACCTGCTGAGTTGGTCTCTAATCAGAATAGCTTGTCATGTGAAATTTGTAAAAAGTCTTTTAAAAAAAAGCAATTACTTCACAATCATTTACTCATACATACTGATAGAAAGAAGGAGCATATCTGTGATAAATGTGGTAAAGGATTTGTTAATAATAATCAATTAAAATCGCATTTAATATCACATAAAGACAAACGATGCCATGAGTGCAAAATATGCAAGAGTAGTTTTAAATCATTGCGGCATTTAAAAAATCATATAGCCACTCACAGTGGTGAGAAGCCTCATAAATGTGATCTATGTGGAAAAGGGTTCCGTTTAAAGAAATATCTCAACTCCCATATAATTATACACACCAACTCTCTGCCATATGATTGTTCATATTGCGATAAAAAGTTTAGGTTTAAAACTATTCGGGACCAACATACTAGGCAGCACACTGGATTCAAACCATATTCATGTGAAATTTGTTCTAGAGATTTTACAAATTGGCCTAATTATAATAAACATATGAAAAGGCGCCATGATTTGAATATGGCAAAGAGAAAAACGACACCAGAAGGTGTGTATCCAATTAACCCATCTACTGGTAAAATAATAAAATATGATGCTAATGAGACTCTGGAATCAAAGAATCAGAATATTAATGGAAGAGTCAAGAGGATGTCATCAACCCATAAAAAACTACAAATTAATGATTTTGATGGTGCCCAAAATGAAAAATCTGAAACAAAATGATTTCTAATGAAAGCTAATGGTTATCTAACTAAAGTTTAGAGTTCCAATTAATTCAATTGAAATTCTATCTAAAGTGTAAATTATAAAATCTATACATTTTAAATGGTAATTTCAATATGTGCTGTAATTAGATATAAAAATTAAACAAATAAATCAAGAGTTTTATATGCTTGTTAAAGTGTTGGAAAGTCTCTGTGCTGTCAATATCATGTTTTTTCTTTGTTATAATTTTTTATTCCTGTTTATATTTTATTTTAGACTAGCTTTCGCCCGCGACTCCGTCCGCGTGGAATTAAAAAAAACAAAAGTGAGTACCCTATGTGTTCTTCCAGAGTATCCTTTACGTCTATGCCAAATTTCATCGAGATCCGTTCAGCCGTTTAGGCTACAAACTCTAACAAACATCCATCCATCCATCCTTCCATCTAAATTTTCGCATTTATAATATTAGTGAAGTGATAAGATTTGTGTTTAGAATTAACAATAACGACTAATCGTAAGTTAGCATCATCTTGCTCATGGCCCTAATATCAGCAATAAAAAACATGTTACATCAACAAGTGATATTTTTTCTGGAATTTCGAAATTCTAGGAATGGCGACATTCACCCGTGCAGTCAGTGCCGGATTAAGCCAGCGCGGGGCCTGTAGCAAATTCTGTCAAGGGGCCCTTGGATTGCTTTAGGTTCTCATGTTTAGCGTATTAAATAAAACAAAACTCCAAGCCCCTCGGCGTGAACGTATAGTGAGCTGGTGATATAAATACTATAAAGTTAATTTTGGCAACAAACGCATTTACTTGAATAAGGATTAATATTAAAACCAATAAAACAACGACAAAAATAGCATACGTTTTTTTTATTTATTTATATAATACTTTGAACAACTAATACAACAGAAAGCTTAAATTAATTAATTACTGCAAGGGCGGCCTTATCGCTTAGAGCGATCTCTTCCAGGCAACCCTGTGGGACAGGAGAAGCAAAAACAAACACACATGGGTATTGAATAGCTATATAACACAAACATAAAATATATATAATACATACATTAACGGCTTACATAATATTAAATAAACTTACATAGATACCAATAAACTTAAAAAAAAAAGAGCGAAACAGCTTAGCAGGTGACTTTCCTCAGGAGATAGCTGTGCAACAGATTTAAAGATTGCCAGAGACTGACTCGCGAATGTCACGAGGCAAATTGTTCCACAGTTGCGCAGCCTTCACGGTAAAAGAACTCACGAAATAACTTGATCTGGGAAAAGGCACATCAAGTATATTACCGAAACCAGAGCGCAGCACACGGCTTAGGTCGACACTCCGAAGTTGGAAAGACTCTTTAAGGTATGGGGGAGAGCGAGGATCAAATAGGACTTTATACAGGAGGATCAGAACTTGCTCATCCCGACGGATGGGTTTTTTATTTCATTTTGTAAACAAAAAAGTGGTTATTGAAGAAAACCATTAAAGATAGATATATGCTACCTCTAACATTTTAGGCAGCGTAAGCCTAGAAAGTTAAAATTTAGAGATATTTAACGCCGTGATCCGGTAGTACGGTTTTTATTAATGATTTCTAAATATTAGTAATAATCAAATATAGCCCATGTTACTCACAGATATATTACCTTTCTAATGGTGAACGAATTTTTAAAATCGGCCCAGTAGTTTTTACATGAATCGAATAAATAAAAAAATTCAAATCTTTCCTCTTTATAATATTAGTATAGATATAGATACGGGAACGCAGAATCTCCATCGCGCCATAAATTGTACATCTATCTCACTCATGAGTTTGCTCTATAATTTTCGTTCAATCATTTGGAAAAAGATATCGTATATTTAAATTAATTAATTTAATAATCAAAATTCATTCCAATGGAACAAGCTTGAAGAATTTAGTCTGCGCACTGCTGCTCTGTATAGATTTAGGAGAAAATTAAAAATCTTGAAATTAGATAATTTGAAAAAAATATATCAAAACCCATGTAACTTCGTTATAAATAAAGATAGAATTTTGAATATGCGATATCATACACCATGTTATAGAACCAATATATTTTATAATTATAGTCTGTAGTTTACGAAATATCGTTAATTGAATTCTTCACATTTTACATAACCGCACGTGTAATCATAATTATGAGTTACTTCTAGCAGTCCCACATAAAACATTGAACATTGAAATTTTTTACTTTTTAGAATAATATAGAAAATATTAACTATTAAACCTTGACCCCTAGAAAAAAAAATTAGTAGGATAACCTACAAAAAGAAGTGAGATTCCATGAAAAATAAAAATGCCGAGTTTCACTTCCCCTACAAAAATGTGTTATGTCATGTTAAACTTAGGTTTTTTAGTGTCTATTATGAAGCCTTGGGAATTAATCTTCAAATTAATATACTTCATTCTTAAGAGCTTTGCTTTGGTTAAGATAGAAATGAAATAAACAGCAAGCGGTATTTATTCAAAATAATGGCACCATGTAATTGCTAATGCTTCATAATACACTTACTAATATAACTAGGTTTTAAATGTACATCTAACGCATTTTTGTAGGGGAAGCAAGACTGAACAATTTTTTATATTTTTCATGGGATATAACTATATCAGTTTCAACAATACAATCATTTTACTAATATGAAACATATGTTCGCAAGAAGTGTTTTTTTACTAATTAGTTTTTGCCTTCTTTGTCATCCTCAAAAGTTTTTAAAAATGGTTCCTCTTTGTTATCAATTATTTTTATTGGTATTTTCTTCGCGGTACTATGTATTTTGTGCATTCTTTTCATATGAACATAATGATTAGGCCAATTTGTAAATTTCCGAACACATATATCACATGAGTATGGCTTTTCTCCAGTATGCTGTCGTAGATGATCTTTAAGTGTCCTTCTAAGTCGAAAACTTTTATCACAATATGTGCATTCATGTGGTCTGGAGTCACTGTGACTTTTACTGTGTGCAGTCAATTGATTCTTTAGACGAAATCTGTGTCCACATTCATTACATTTAAATGGTTTCTCTGCACTATGGATAGCTACATGCTGCTTCAAGATATATTTAGTTTTAAATTTCATCAGACATACTTTACATTGATGCCTGCGTTCTTCGTCATGCACTATAGTGTGCGCTACTAAATGCCGTTTCCTGAAGAAAGCAAAGCCACATTTCTCACAGACGTGCTCTCTTGTTCTTTCAATATGAGTTAATAAATGATTACGGAGTGATACCTTTGATGCAAACGATTTTTTACAAGTAATGCAAAATAAGTCATTTGTATTATTAGATTGTATGCCTAATGGTATATTGTATTTTCTTCGTTTATTTTTATAGAATGCCTGTCTATGATTACTTAGTTCTTCTTTACTTTTAAAGTCAACATCACATCCCAGACACACAAAGGGTGATTTTGGAGCATGTGCACTACTTATGTGTATATTTACATGATGTGCAAACAAAAATTTCTTATTACACTTATGACACATTTTTTTAAGATACTTCTTATGTCTTTTGACATGTATTATGAATTGTTTCAAATTCATCTTCCATATTTTACAATCATAGCATTTGTATGCATTACAACATTGGTGATATTGCATTGAATGTGTTTGAAGTTCTGCAAGGGCAGTAAACTGTGTTTCACAGTATGCACATGTCCATATGTAGTCATGCCAACTTAACTCTTTTGTAGATACATCTAAATTATTTTCCACTTCATCACTGTGAGATATTTCACCAGAAGAGTCGTGCTTCTTACCTGTAGAATTATAACTGGCTTCTGAGTCTGAAGATTCTGCATCTTCTCGCTTAATATGTACACTGTATTCGGATATACCATTTTGCTCATCACTTTCTTGATTTTCTGAGGAGCTACCTTCAGTCTTTAATTTCTTTCCATATAGCTCTTTCAACCTCTCCAATGCTTTGTCGACTTCATAAACGAATTCGCAAGCTTTGTCCAATTTTTCCATACAAGAAATGCAGATCATCCTCGGTAATTTATCAGCGTCAAGATCATCGTAAGAAATATGCAAACGGGACAATTTCATTGCAGTTCTATGTAAAATTCCCTTGGTATGCAAATTTATTAACTTGCTGAAACATTTTATTTCAGCGCATAAAAGACAATAAGTTATGCCCTCTTTTTCCATGATATAATAGAAATATTTTTTTCAAGTTTGTCTTCCTACAAAGAACATTTAATTTTATGAAAGTAAATAATAAAGTTATAAACCTCCGACAAGATGTTATTTTTCTTTTGCTTTTCTTCTTTTTCTTAGATTCTTCTTCTTCTTTTAATAAATATTGGGCCCCATCGTTATTTCGATGATTTCGCCAACGTCAAGGTTGAAGATAATTGAAAGTATAGAAAAAAAGATTAAAATTTTGAATAGCAGCTAACTAGATAGACGGAATCCAGTGTGATTGACAAATGACCGGTAGCTGATGATATCAATCGAGGCACTGAAATAGGACAACACAGATGTTACCATACTACACACTAACTAAAAAATATATATATTTTAATTACAGTTTAATTTTATTAGTAGTTAAAATTTTAAACAAAACCTTCACCAGGGGACTGTAAACAAAGGTTAGCAAGAATGGAATATTAATGGGGATTTGGGCAGGAAGTATATCATATAAGTGAACTTTAAGTTTCGGACAATTAAAAAATATGTGTTCTAAGGATCCCTCATCCAAACCGCACTCACACTAGGAATGGTCACAAACACGAATTTTGGCAAGAAATACTGGGGTGGCGACGAAGCCCTTTTCTTTGATTCCCTTCGAGTAAGCCAGAGAAAGTTTTAATTGGTTTTAATTTTGACGTTGTTGTTGCAGTGCTGCCAGATTATATCAGATTTCCGTGGGATAGTTTAACTTTAATAAATATATGGATAGAGCGTCTCTTGGATTTAAACTGTAACGCGCCTATATAAATTGAGCCTTGAGAAACTTCTTTTTATTTATAGTGGTACAAGCTTCTTTTGGCAACCGGCAATTTTATGAAACGAGCAGTGACATTTAATGTCAGGGTAATAGTGACATAGCTTGTCAGTTCACTTCGCGTCATTACTTTATGCATTTTGTATGGCTTTTTAATGTTATTCCATGAAATAAAGTGATGAAAGCGTTTAAAAGTAGTGCAAAAGAGTTTTTTTTAAGTGGGAGCTATTTTTGTCGCTGAGAAGAAGTAGGGGGGTCTAGAAATTACATTTGAAAATGTGAATCATCTTGTGTCTGTTGCAATCAGAATTTGTTACCATTAGTTAATCAAGAAATTCCCTAACTGTCAAGGCGACGCATATTTTTAGATTTGTAATTTAAAAAAAATGTTATGTACTAATTGACTTAAAAATATTTTGCTGAAAGTTGTTTTATTTCTTATTTCAAATAGCAGTGAACGACCGTTTATTGTAATGTTTGTACACCTGGAAGTATGACCTTCTTGACATTTCATATTTACTTACGTAATAAGGAAATTACTGTGTGTACTCAGTAATGTATCAAAAACAATTTATCTGATAATTTTAAAACGCACAGTTCAAACCTTACCACAAAGTTGTACTGTGCGTACATTATAAACAACAATCAATAAGATTTCTATTATTCCGTAGATAAGCGCTAAGTAAGACTATTTCTATTATGTTAAGACTATTCCTTCCCTAACTGTCTCAAGAGAGTGCATTGCTAAAAGTTTGCTACAAAGATTCTTTAACTATACAGACTTCTAACCGACAAACGAAGTCTGGGTCATTCCCTAGTTACATTGTAAGGTACAAGTACTTTACAATTTACGTTTTCGTTTTAAAAAGAAAAGAATTTCCCATTATAGTGTGTCTAAATAAGATAGATTAGTTTGATAAATGATGTATATGAAGTATCGATTCAATTTGTATGAAGGCAAATGTCTTACATAATAGACAGGTATCGTAGTGACGAAACAAACACGCATAGCGAACAATTATGAACTATCGATATTCGGTTTAAATAAAACTTATCGAACTTAAATAAAATTATTATTTTCTTATTAACTAATTTAGAGGACTATTCTTGTATTAATTATGGTGTAGAGAATTTAGCGATGACAATAATAATAGCGAAATCCAATTCGATTACATACGGCTGTAGTAGTAATAAATATTTATTCACTCTCATTATTTGTAATGGTTCTGCAGTTCATTATTAATTTGACTAAAGAGTGTTTTTTTTAATTCATAAGATAACTATGAATATATCGATTCCAACTTCTTCTACAGGAATAAAAATCGAAAATCGATAACATATATGACTGACTTTATACAACCCATCCCTACTAAATTTGAAATGAATTGTCAAACTAATCTAAATTATTTAGACACACTATTATGCGGTCATATTACCTTGCTGGTAACCCTAAATGCTCAGACGCGACCCTGTCAATGTCAAAAAGGTGCCACAAGAGCCTGTGCATGCGGCACAATCTCAGTACATTTAACTTGGAAACTCGAAGATAAAATATTGCAATATAACGGAGGACCTTAGATCTATTTTGATAAAAGGAAAGAGACTAATTTTGTTTTTAGTAGTATTATATTTGCTATATATGCCAACTACCAGTAACAGATGGCAGTTTTACGAATAAATTACTAGTTCAATTAATGTACGATAGATGCCGCTATTTAGTAGCTCTTTTTGTAGTCTTTTTTTAGTGTATTTGTTGAATCAAACCTTTTTAGTTTTATACACTATACTCAACTCTGATTTACTCCTTTTTAATTGTCACTTGTAATTCGATGTCAGTCTCTCAATAAATAAAATATCTATTACTGTCTATTACATTGAATTATCGTTAAAGTACGCTGTATTATCGTTTAATTTGAAAATCCTCAACAGTATTTAGGTAAATATGTCATCTGACAAGCATTGTTGCGTTCCTGGTTGTAAAGAAAGCGGAGGTATGTCTGATTCTATGTCTACTTACTTTAGACCATTACAGACTTTATAACACTGTCTCTATCCAGCAGTAAGACGTCGTATAATGAGAATTTATAGCCATAGTCCACTTCTTTGGCCTAGTGCCCCTGTACATTGCCGGACTACTTAAATATTTGTTTGTAGTGTTTTGTCTTTAACATGTATTTGGTTCTTTCACAACCATATTTATAGCAGTAAAGTAAAAGTAGTAAATTGTTGCACTAATCTCTCTGATACTTCTTTGTACATTAAAGCATGCCTTTAATGCGTAAAATAATATTATATAAGATGTGCTATTTAAGGTATGCATCAAGTACTACACGGGTTTCCAAATTGATGATGGAGACGATGTTTTGCAAAAAATCAAAAAATGCACTAAACGAAGATAAAATCATTTTGCCTTTTCTCAACTATTATTTGATTTTTTATGATATATGAAATATGAGATTGTATAAAATGTGATTGTTGATGCTTATAATATACTTGTTGACTATGTGAAGACAGTGTTTCAATAGCCCTACACCTCCAGAGCCCGGGACGGCAGAAAGTAACCGTCCAACAGTATCCTCTGTGGATGGATATATAAATCTTTTCATAATGATATATGGATATTTAGATATTTTTATATACCTACATTTAAAATTTCAAATACCGCTCGTTTGCCCCATTTCATTACCAAAAAAGAAAAAAAATACCAACTTGTAACAAAGTTTGCTTTCTTGGCTTACGTAGCCTAAACTATAAGACCTACATAAAAATGATGTATGAAAGAATTGTAGCCCTTTAAATTTGCTAAATAAAAGTCAGCGATAGCATATATCTATCTCTTAAGGTTGTCGCACAATACCGTTTGTTTCGAGAAAACCGTCAAATAAGTGCAATCGACTTTATTTAAAACGCTTTTATTCTTATTTGGTATGAATCCTTATCAAAATAAATGTGTCCATCATCAAGAGAATTTAATGTAGATTATAAATACCCTTGGAACTGTGTAATTCCGATAAATAGTTTAGGAGATATCATAAATAGCAAATTACGAGTCGCAGAAAAAAAATACCAACTTGTAACAAAGTTTGCTTTCTTGGCTTACGTAGCCTAAACTATAAGACCTACATAAAAATGATGTATGAAAGAATTGTAGCCCTTTAAATTTGCTAAATAAAAGTCAGCGATAGCATATATCTATCTCTTAAGGTTGTCGCACAATACCGTTTGTTTCGAGAAAACCGTCAAATAAGTGCAATCGACTTTATTTAAAACGCTTTTATTCTTATTTGGTATGAATCCTTATCAAAATAAATGTGTCCATCATCAAGAGAATTTAATGTAGATTATAAATACCCTTGGAACTGTGTAATTCCGATAAATAGTTTAGGAGATATCATAAATAGCAAATTACGAGTCGCAGAAAAAAAATACCAACTTGTAACAAAGTTTGCTTTCTTGGCTTACGTAGCCTAAACTATAAGACCTACATAAAAATGATGTATGAAAGAATTGTAGCCCTTTAAATTTGCTAAATAAAAGTCAGCGATAGCATATATCTATCTATTAAGGTTGTCGCACAATACCGTTTGTTTCGAGAAAACCGTCAAATAAGTGCAATCGACTTTATTTAAAACGCTTTTATTCTTATTTGGTATGAATCCTTATCAAAATAAATGTGTCCATCATCAAGAGAATTTAATGTAGATTATAAATACCCTTGGAACTGTGTAATTCCGATAAATAGTTTAGGAGATATCATAAATAGCAAATTACGAGTCGCAGAAAAAAAATACCAACTTGTAACAAAGTTTGCTTTCTTGGCTTACGTAGCCTAAACTATAAGACCTACATAAAAATGATGTATGAAAGAATTGTAGCCCTTTAAATTTGCTAAATAAAAGTCAGCGATAGCATATATCTATCTCTTAAGGTTGTCGCACAATACCGTTTGTTTCGAGAAAACCGTCAAATAAGTGCAATCGACTTTATTTAAAACGCTTTTATTCTTATTTGGTATGAATCCTTATCAAAATAAATGTGTCCATCATCAAGAGAATTTAATGTAGATTATAAATACCCTTGGAACTGTGTAATTCCGATAAATAGTTTAGGAGATATCATAAATAGCAAATTACGAGTCGCAGAAAAAAAATACCAACTTGTAACAAAGTTTGCTTTCTTGGCTTACGTAGCCTAAACTATAAGACCTACATAAAAATGATGTATGAAAGAATTGTAGGTCATTCAATTAGCTGAATTAAAGTCTGCGATAGCATATATCTATCTCTTAAGGTTGTCGCACAATACCGTTTGTTTCGAGAAAACCGTCAAATAAGTGCAATCGACTTTATTTAAAACGCTTTTATTCTTATTTGGTATGAATCCTTATCAAAATAAATGTGTCCATCATCAAGAGAATTTAATGTAGATTATAAATACCCTTGGAACTGTGTAATTCCGATAAATAGTTTAGGAGATATCATAAATAGCAAATTACGAGTCGCAGAAAAAAATACCAACTTGTAACAAAGTTTGCTTTCTTGGCTTACGTAGCCTAAACTATAAGACCTACATAAAAATGATGTATGAAAGAATTGTAGGTCATTCAATTAGCTGAATTAAAGTCTGCGATAGCATATATCTATCTCTTAAGGTTGTCGCACAATACCGTTTGTTTCGAGAAAACCGTCAAATAAGTGCAATCGACTTTATTTAAAACGCTTTTATTCTTATTTGGTATGAATCCTTATCCAAATAAATATGTTTTCACGATAGAGTATTATATGTAGATCGTAATTGCCTTTTACAGTATGTAATTCTGTGCAAGATTCTAGAAGTTATCAAAATATTAAAACTCACGGGCAACAATGGCGCGCGGCCGCACCGATTTATGAGTGAATGATCGCAACGATGTATTAGTTGTTTACTTAATTTCTTAGATAATCGATTTAGATAACTCATTATTTGTTTGAAAGCTAGTGATTATCATACTGCGATGTCTAGATTCACTAAAAATCGAGAAATAAATAAACTTTTTAATAAAAAACAAAACCGACTTCCAAACAAAATACACTAAAAACAAAATCTTCTCAAAAAAACAGTACACTAAAAAGTAACGAAATAATTTCTTGAAAATAGTAAACCTCCCTTATTGTAGCTGTTATGTCTATATTGTACAATTATTATTACTTTGAAGTCGGTGTCAGTCATTACTAAAAACGTTACTATACTTTCAATTGTCAATTGTTATGGTAAAAATGTAGAAAACCTTACGTAGAAATATCACTGCATATAACCTCGGCTGACACCGACATCAAAGTGATAATAATTGTACAATATAGACATAACAGCTACAATAAGGGAGGTTTACTATTTTCAAGAAATTATTTCGTTACTTTTTAGTGTACTGTTTTTTTGAGAAGATTTTGTTTTTAGTGTATTTTGTTTGGAAGTCGGTTTTGTTTTTTATTAAAAAGTTTATTTTTACATCGAAGTGACATCTGAGCGAATGTGATGAATGAAATAAATGAAATGCATTAAATATGACGATTGACGTCACGTGTATCATGCCAACTCTGGTCGAATTATAGTCGCACGAAAATGGTCATAATTTTTTTTATTATTTTTAGCTCAATGGTTGAATATCTTCGAGTCAATTTTTTTTTCTGGTTATTTTATAACAAGTAGAATGGTTTAAAAAACGAAAAAAAAAAAACACATGCATATTCCCTATTGTAGATGCGTTGCTTGCTTCAATTGACGGAGACGCATAGGAAGGGCAAATATCCTCTTTATATGCATTATCTTTATAAAGAGGTATTTCCCCTTCCTATCGCTTCTCCTCTAAGCCTATTTAATGGTGAATCAATATAGAGAGTTTTACCTTAAAGCTTAAAATAACTACTTAAACAATAATGTTACATGCAACTTATATAAAAAATTCATTGAAAATATTAAATAGATTTTATA
This sequence comes from Papilio protenor, assembly GCA_029286645.1. Taxonomy (NCBI): domain Eukaryota; kingdom Metazoa; phylum Arthropoda; class Insecta; order Lepidoptera; family Papilionidae; genus Papilio; species Papilio protenor. The sequence goes on along the minus strand of JAGSMZ010000014.1, from coordinate 432,208 downwards.
ATTTAAACTGTATAAGATAGAATTTGAATTGACTTAATTTGAATACTAATACTTTATTTAAATAACATTAAAATCCACTAGAAATCATTTTGTTTCAGATTTGTCACTTTGGGCACCATCCATATCATTGAATTGTGGATTTTTATGGAATGATGACATCCTCTTGACTATTACTTTGATATTCTCATTCTTTGATTCCAGAGTTTCATTAGCTTCATATTTTATTATTTTACCAGTAGATGGGTTAATTGGATACACACCTTCTGGTGTCGTTTTTCTCTTAGCCATATTCAAATCATGGCGCCTTTTCATATGTTTGTTATAATTAGACCAATTTGTAAAATCTCTAGAACAAATTTCACATGAATATGGTTTGAGTCCAGTGTGCTGCCTTATGTGTTGGTCCCGAATAGATTTAAATCTAAACTTTTTGTCACAATACATGCAGTCAAATGGCAGAGAGTTTGTGTGAATTATTAAATGTGATTTGAGATAACTTTTCAAACGAAACCCCTTTCCACATTGATCACATTTATGGGGCTTCTCATTACTATGAATGGCTTTATGCTTTTTCAAATGTGTCAATGTTTTGAAACTACTCTTACAAATATTGCACTCATGGGATCGGTTGTCTTTATGTGACATTGTGTGGCATTTCAATTGATTTTTACCAACAAAACCTTTGCCACATATATCACAAATATGCTCCCTTTTTCTATCAGTATGTATAAATAAATGACTGTAAAGCAATCGTTTGTTGTTAAATGACTTTTGACAAATATCACAGGTTAAGCTATTCTGATTAGAGACCAACTCAGCAGGTACATGTAGAAACCGTTTTCCTCTATAGAATGTATCCTTATGCGTTTGTAATTCTTCTGAACTTTCAAAATCAACATTGCATCCGGGACATACATATTTTGTTTTAGGCCCGTGTGCTGATCTTGTGTGACTATTTAGTGCACGGGTACATGTAAATTTGCAATTACATTTGTAGCACATAAATTTGAGATGAGTGTTATGCCTTTGAACATGTACAATGAATGCATTTAAATACAATTTCCTTATGTTACATTCATGACATTTTAATGGATTACATATTTGGTGGTATTGCATTGAATGTAGTTTAAGTTCTTCATTGTTAGAAAACTGAGTTTCACAGATGGAACAAGTCCAGAGGTAATCATTCCAAGTTAATGTTCCAGTTAATGTCAAGTCTGTGCTCCCGCTACTCTTTTTGATTTTATTATTGCGAACAAATTCAGAACTTGAGTTTCCCTCCGATATATCAGAACTATCATTGGAAGATTGAGAGTAAATTTCGAAGTCTAAGCCAGCATTGCAATCAGATTTATTTCCTGAAGAAACATCACTATGTTGGTATTCCACAATAACTTTCTGTTGTTCTTCCACAATAACATTTTGATGTTGTTCCACTATATTGTCCTGTTGTTGTTCCACAATATTGTTTTGTTGTTCCTCTAAAATATTGTTCAGTTGTCGTTCCACAATAACACCCTGATCCAAAACATGGTTCGGTTGATAATCAGAAAATTCTACTTTCACATTTTCCAAAACACAGCTCTGCTGATTTTTCAAATACTCACAATATTCACCTTTTAAACAATCATTATCTGAAATATCAGAGTCTTGTTCTTTTAAGTAGTTATTTTTGTTTTTATAAATATCAGATAGAATATTTTGGGCTTTTTCAACTTTTGATACGAATGCAAATGCTTTCTCAAGATTATCGTTACATGATTCGCAAACGTTCTTCGGAAGTGTTTCATCGTAATCGTAAAAAATATTCAAACGTGACAATTTTACAATAGTTTTGTGAAACACCTCTTCGTCTGCTTGCAATGGGATTAATTTACTGGTACATTCTAGCTGGGCGCATAATATACAGTGGTAGTAAGATTCACTTTTCTCGTCCATTTTAATTATTATATTCGAATCACATTCATAACTTTACGGTAGTGTGTCATTCCAAATGTAATGAATGTACGTACAAGATTCTTACAAGGATAGCTTCAATTTTCAAGTCTATCTGGTCTGTTTTGAAATTTTAGGACTATTCGACATGGTTCAAAAAGAATCTTGTAGTTGAAGTCGGAATATAAATATAGCCCGACATCGATTACAGATATGCAGAGCAATGTCATCTTGACAGCCGCTGCAGCAGAGAAGTCATATTTTGATCAATAACGACAAGCAAGGGCGAAGAAAGGAGATGGCGGTGCATGGAATAATGTATCCATTTTTAACATTTTTGAGTTTCTAGAAAAAATATCCTTTGTGAAAATCTATCTTTGTTGTTATCTTTAAATTAAAAACACTCAGTACTTGTGCGGAGTGGTTTTTTAAACAATTAAATTAATTGTCAAGATATCAAGTCTACCTCGTCTTTTATTATATAATTCTAAAGCTGTATCAATACAATGTAAATAGTTTAAATAGTAAGCAAATACTACTGGTACTCGGGTCATAAGTTATCAGTTGCTCAGTTTGTTTTTGTACTATAGTGTGTCTAAATAAGATAGATTAGTTTGATAAATGATGTATATGAAGTATCGAATTCAATTTGTATGAATGCAAATGCCGTACTTAATAGACAGGTATCGTAGTGACGAAACAAACACGTATAGCGAACAATTATGAACTATCGATATTCTGTTTAAATAAAATTTATCGAACTTAAATAAAAATATTATTTTCTTATTAACTAATTAAGAGGACTATTCTTGTATTAATTATGGTGTAGAGAATTTAGCGATGACAATAATAATAGCGAAATCCAATTCGATTACGTACGGCTGTAGTAGTAATAAACATTTATTTACTCTCATTATTTGTAATGGTTCTACAGGTCATTATTAATTTGAGAAAACAGTATTTTTTTAAATTCATAAGTTATAACTATGAATCTATCGATTCCAACTTCTATAAGAATAAAAATCGAAAATCGAAAAGATTCATGACTGATTTTACACAACCCATCCCTACTAAATTTGAAATGAATTGTCAAACTAATCTAAATCTAAATTATTTAGACACACTATAATCTTTGTCGGAGATTTTAAACTTTATCGTTTGCTTTAATAAAATTAAATGTACGTTATACAAACTCAAACGAACGTATGTGAAAAAAATATTTCTATTACATCATGGAAAAAGAGGGCATAACTTATTGTCTTTTATGCGCTCAGATAAAATGTTTCAGCGAATTAATAAATTTGCACACCAATGGAATGTTACACAAAACTGCAATTAAATTGTCTCGTCTGAATATTTCATACGATGATCTGGACGCTGAAAAATTACCTAGAATGGTATGCATTTCTTGTATGGAAAAATTATACAAAGCTTTCGAATTCGTTTCCGAAGTCGACAAAGCATTGGTGATGTTGAAAGAACTATACGAAAAGAAACTAAAAACTGAAGGTAGCTCCACAGAAAATCAAGAAAGTGATGTTCAAGATAGTATATCCGAATACAATCTACATATTAAGCGAGATGATGCAGAATCTTTAGACTCAGAAGTCAGTTATAATTCTATAGGTAAGAAGCGCGACTCTTCTGGTGAAAGATCTCATAGTGATGAAGTGGAAAATAATTTAGATGTATCTACAAAAGAGTTAAGTTGGCATGACTACATATGGACATGTGCATACTGTGAAACACAGTTTACTGCCCTTGCAGAACTTCAAACACATTCAATGCAATATCACCAATGTTGTAATGCATACAAATGCTATGATTGTAAAATATGGAAGATGAATTTGAAACAATTCATAATACATGTCAAAGGTCATAAGAAATGTCTGAAATTAGTGTGTCATAAGTGTAACAAGAAATTTATGTTTGCATGTAATGTACATATGCACATAAATAGTGTACATGCTCCAAAATCGCCCTTTGTTTGTCTGGGATGTGATGTTGACTTTAAAAGTCAAGAAGAATTGAGTAATCATAGATCATCATTCTATAAAAATAAACAAAGGAAACACAATATACCATTAGGCATAAGATCTAATACAAATGACTTAATTTGCATGACTTGTAAAAAATCTTATGCATCAAAGGTATCGCTTCGTAATCATTTATTAACTCACACTGAAAGAAAACGAGAGCACATCTGTGAGAAATGTGGCAAGTGTTTCTTAAGGAAACGGGATTTAGTAGAGCACACCATAGTGCATGACGAAGAACGCAGGCATCAATGTAAAGTATGTCTGATGAAATTTAAAAGTAAATATATTTTGAAGCAGCATGTAGCTATCCATAGTGCAGAGAAACCATTTAAATGTAATGAATGTGGACACAAATTTCGTCTAAAGAATCAATTGACTGCACACAGTAAAAGTCATAGTGACTCCAGACCACATGAATGCACATATTGTGGTAAAAGTTTTCGACTTAGCGGGACACTTTATATTCATCTGCGACAGCATACAGGAGAAAAGCCATACTCATGTGATATTTGTGTTCGGAAATTTACAAATTGGCCTAATTATAATGTTCATATGAAAAGAATGCACAAAATAAATATGGCAAAGAAGAAATTACCGATAGAAAGTACATCTAAGACATAAAGTGTGTAATAAACAAATAAAACAAAGAGGGACCGTTTTTTAAAAAGCTTTTGACAAAAGAGGCTAAAAAGCAAATAGTAACCAAACATTTCTTGCTGGCAATGTTTCTTATTAATACAGTAGAATCTCGATAAGTTAAAGTCCAAGGGAAACACAAAATATTTTAAGTTATCAAGGGTCTATGTTATGAATAGGTTAATATAGAGGTAGAGTAGTAGAGAGTAGGTACAGGTATGTACATTTGTATGTATGTACCCTTGTTCCTATTTTTACTCGAATGCATCAGAAAGATTGGTAAATACTGAAATTTGAATAAAAAAATATATATAAAGCGTTTATTGATTCCTTTGAACTTACAATTTTTTTTTACATTTCAATTTTAAGGTTTTAACACTTTTTTTTCTATTTACATTACTAATATATATTTATTTATTTACATCTTTGTTTTTGTTTTTTTTTAAATTCACTTTTCAGTTATAAGGACCGCCTAGTGCGGTAAAAGCCTCCTCCATTTCTTGCCATCCTTCTCTGTCTCTAGCTAATCTACCCGAAGTTTTTCCTACTAAGCTTGTTATATCGTCGTCCCATCTCTTACGCGGCCTACCTCTTCTCCGTTTCTTGTGTATTTGATATCAATTTGTCACCGTTTTTGTCCATATTTTGTCCTTCATTCTTTGTACATGGCCCGCCCATTTCCATTTCAGTTTTAATGCATGTCTTACTCCGTCTGTAGCTTTCGTTTCATTTCTTATTTGTTTATTACTTATTCTGTCATTTAGTTTATATCCTAAATAGCTTCATTCTATGGCGCGTTGGCACATGTTTATTTTGTTCATGGAGAATTTTGTTAGAGGCCAAGTTTGGCAGGCGTATGTCAGGCAACGGCGGATCCAGGGGGGGGGGGTCATGGGGGCCATGACCCCCCCTGAGCTGGTTGGTCAAGAGCTTGACAAAATATATTTACACATTTTGTCAAACTCATGACTTGACCACGACTATGTGACCCCCCCTGGCGCTAAAGCTGGATCGGCCCTTGATGTCAGGCATGGTAGCAAGCATACATCCATCACTTTTGTTTTAATTTTATTAGAAAGTTTACAAAGATTTATTTCATAGCCCATTACTGGCTCCACGTGTTTTTTATTCTGCGATCTCTCTTTGTTTGTACAATCTTTCATAGAGATTTGGTGGCCTTAATATACATATTCCTTCACCCATTCTAATGGTGATGAGTTTATTGTTATTTCACTTTCGGTAAAAGGTGATATTGTCTCTTTGTTAAGGATCTGTAGGGAGAGATTGTTTTGTAAATTATCTTTATCTAATTTTGCGTATAAGGTTTTGTAGAATTGTGTCGCTATATTTGTTAGTTCTAGTCTGTTTGTTACTTTTAGGTGGCCAGGATTCTGTAGTTGAGTCATTTGTTTTTTTGGTAACATTTCGTTTTTTATATGCATTTTTAATTGCTCCAGATTTTTGAACGTATTTTTCTAATGTTTCTAATCTATGGGTATACAAACTCTGTCTGATTTTATAATTAATATCTCTATATAATTTGCTTAGCTTCTTCTTTTCTTCCCTTGTTTTGTTTTCTTTGTTTTTAAGTTGATGTCTTCGTTTAATGAGTTCTTTAATTTCTTCTGTTATTATATTATTTCTCGTTTGTGTCTGATTTGAATTCTTTGAGCTTACTGTAGTTTTTAGGATAGCTGATTCTATCGTACAGGAATTGAATAGATTTTTCTTTGTTATCTGTTTGAGTTGAGAATTATTCTTTTAGAACTTCCTTATTCATATGGCTCCTAGGGTTTTTCTTATACAGTGCTCGACGTTAAGCGGTGGTCACTAGAATGTTGAAAGTTTTTAAGGATGTCTATATTTTTTATGTTTGTTAATATTAAGTTTCTGTTTTCTTTTCTTGAACAATCGTAAAGTGCTTTCAATTTGTGTATAATCTACATTCAGGCAATATTACAGGATCTCATGTTTGAGTTGAAAAACATTTATAGCTTTGTTTCTTTTAACACTAGCCGTTTCCATGTAATAGTAGTAGTAGTAGGGGTTACGATTTCCGCAACTACACGGCTAGCGCGTATTTTTAGTAGTAGCCGTTCCCATGCGGCTTCATCTGCTTGAAATTATAAACATTCTATTTTATTGATTACGTTTGTATAATTTACAAATATCAAAATCGGAAACACAGAGTACTTTGTAACATACTGAAATAGAGACCAATCTTCGGCCTAAAATTGGGTAACACGAAGAAAAGCGCCATCTCTATTTCATAGTTGACAACTTCTGTCTTTCGTCTTCTGTTTCTTTCTGTTTTTTTTTTGTTAATGAAATGGGGCAAACGAGCGGTATTTGAAATTTTAAATGTAGGTATATAAAAATATCTAAATATCCATATACCATTATGAAAAGATTTATATATCCATCCACAGAGGATACTGTTGGACGGTTACTTTCTGCCGTCCCGGGCTCTGGAGGTGTAGGGCTATTGAAACACTGGCTTCACATAGTTAACAAGTATATTATAAGCATCAACAATCACATTTTATACAATCTCATATTTCATATATCATAAAAAAATCAAATAATAGTTGAGAAAAGGCAAATGATTTTATCTCCGTTTAGTGCATTTTTTGATTTTTTGCAAAACATCGTCTCCATCATCAATTTGGAAACCCGTGTAGTACTTGATGCATACCTTAAATAGCACATCTTATATAATATTATTTTACGCATTAAAGGCATGCTTTAATGTACAAAGAAGTATCAGAGAGATTAGTGCAACAATTTACTACTTTTACTTTACTGCTATAAATATGGTTGTGAAAGAACCAAATACATGTTAAAGACAAACACTACAAACAAATATTTAAGTAGTCCGGCAATGTACAGGGGCACTAGGCCAAAGAAGTGGACTATGGCTATAAATTCTCATTATACGACGTCTTACTGCTGGATAGAGACAGTGTTATAAAGTCTGTAATGGTCTAAAGTAAGTAGACATATAATCAAACATACCTCCGCTTTCTTTACAACCAGGAACGCAACAATGCTTGTCAGATGACATATTTACCTAAATACTGTTGAGGATTTTCAAATTAAACGATAATACAGCGTACTTTAACGATAATTCAATGTAATAGACAGTAATAGATATTTTATTTATTGAGAGACTGACATCGAATTACAAGTGACAATTAAAAAGGAGTAAATCAGAGTTGAGTGTATTGTATAAAACTAAAAAGGTTTGATTCAACGAATACACTAAAAAAAAACACTACAAAAAGAGCTACTAAATAGCGGCATCTATCGTACATTAATTGAACTAGTAATTTTATTCGTAAAACTGCCATCTGTTACTGGTAGTTGGCATATATAGCAAATATAATACTACTAAAAACAAAATTAGTCTCTTTCCTTTTATCAAAATAGATCTAAGGTCCTCCGTTATATTGCAATATTTTATCTTCGGCTTTCCAAGTTAAATGTACTGAGATTGTGCCGCATGATCGGAAATGACAACGAAGGCTTTTGACATGGGCCAACAATTGCTGTTACCATGGCAATTGCGTCTTGATGTAACTGGTTTCTATAGTGCCGCAAGGATAGTGGCATAGTGTGAACACTATGGCATCAGTGAGTCTAAACATGACTGGCCATCGCAACTGACCAAATGTGACCAAGCATTAGGATTTTTTTGCGTTCTGGTAACAAAATCGTTCTACTAAAAGTCATCTCTCTGTCAATGTCAATGTCAAAAACTGTCATATGATATGATAAGATCTTGTCGGAGGTTTATAACTTTATTATTTACTTTCATAAAATTAAATGTTCTTTGTAGATACACAAGCTTGAAAAAAATATTTCTATTGTATCATGGAAAAAGAGGGCATAACTTATTGTCTTTTATGCGCCGAGATAAAATGTTTCAGTAAGTTAATAAATTTGCACACCAATGGAATGTTACACAAAACTGCAATTAAATTGTCTCGTTTGAATATTTCTTACGATGATCTCGACGCTGAAAAATTACCGAGAATGATATGTATTTCTTGTATGGAAAAATTAGATAAAGCATTCGAATTCGTTTCTGAAGTCGACAAAGCATTGGTGATGTTGAAAGAACTGTACGAAAAGAAATTAAAAACTGAAGGTAGCTCCACAGAAAATCAAGAAAGTGATGTGCAAGATAGTATATCCGAATACAGTGTACATATTAAACCAGATGTTGCGGAATCTTCAGACTCAGAAGCCAGTTATAATACTACAGGTAAAGAGCGCGACTCTTCTGGTGAAAGATCTCACAGTGATGAAGTGAAAAATAACTTAGATGTATCTACAAAAGAGTTAAATTGGCATGACTACATATGGACATGTGCATACTGTGAAACACAGTTTACTGCCCTTGCAGAACTTCAAACACATTCAATGCAATATCACCAATGTTGTAATGCATACAAATGCTATGATTGTAAAATATGGAAGATGAATTTGAAACAATTCATAATACATGTCAAAAGTCATAAGAAATATCTGAAATTAGTGTGTCATAAGTGTAACAAGAAATTTATGTTTGCATGTCATGTACATATGCACATGAAGACTGCACATGCTACAAAAACACCCTTTGTCTGTCTGGGATGTGATGTTGCTTTTCAAAATCAAGAAGAACTGAGTAAGCATAGCAAAGCATTCTATAAAAATAAGAGAAGGAAATATATCCCGTTACGAATAAAGTCTAATACAAATGATTTATTTTGTATTACATGCAAAAAATCTTATAAAACAAAAGGAACACTCCATGCTCATTTATTAACTCACACTGAAAGAAAAAGAGAGCACATTTGTGAGAAATGTGGCAAGGGTTTCTTGAGAAAACGGGATTTAGCAGAACATACTTCAATACATGATGAACGTATACATCAATGCAAAGTATGTCAGATGAAATTCAAAACGTTAAGGATTTTGAAACAACATGAAAGCATTCACAGTACTGAGAAGCCATTTAAATGTAACGAATGTGGAAGAGATTTCCGTCTGAAGAATCAACTGACTACACACAGCATCATTCACACTGACTCCCGACCGCATGAATGCACTTATTGTGACAAAAAATTTCGATTTAGAAGTGTACTTCATCTCCATTTACGACAGCATACTGGAGAAAAGCCATATTCATGTGATATATGTGTTCGGAAGTTTACAAATTGGCCTAATTATAATGTTCATATGAAAAGAATGCACAAAATAAATATGGCAAAGAAGAAATTACCTGCAAGTGATACATCAAATACAATAACAAATGATTTAGAAAGTAATGATACACTTGAATAAAAGAATCAGATTTATTTAGGAACAGAAAGTAACAGCCTAGCTAAACACTATTGTGTGAAAGTATAGTGTAATATAAAATTTTAAAACAATTTAATATCTAGATATTTTAGGCATTAACTATTAAGGACAGGATCCTAATAAAAAGGAATTAACCCAATCATATAGTAGTTGATCTACCCTATTAAAAAAAAGATTTAAATAATTGTTCCTTTTGGGTACAGCAAAGTATTGGACCATTTGGTCAATTTTGGCAGTATTTGTTTTATTCCGTCCAAGTATGGATTGTCTTTGTGAGGGGGCTAAGCCAGCATGTACCATATTAAGCAACATCATTTACCATCAGAAGTGGTTGTTATTAAGCACTGGTTTGTTCATTATGAAGAAAATATTGCCCAGTGATATAGGGTAAAGACAATGTTAACATACAAATGTAAATCTTTGTTCAAAGAAGAAATTCAATTAACCTGATTTATTTTTGTCCATTTTGAAATCCTAGATATGTATGAAAACATTTTTGTTTATTTGAGACAATGTTAATTGTGTAAAATGTTTTTTCACTGAGCTAATATAAGATAGTAGTCACTTTAAAATATAATACTTATCAGTGGAAGTATGAATAAAAGAGATTTTTTTTTAAATATACCTATTTATGGGCAAACAAAGCTAAACATCTAGGCGATATATTAGCATTAACAATCTTTCTACAAGTTGTATTTAATAAGCCATTCTCTCTTAAATAAACAATTCTGTCTAGTAAAATAAAGTTTTCAATAATAGGTTGTAATTGGTTTTGTAATAAAATAAATATGGCGGCTTTTTTAAATGTCACTCGTGATAAATCATGCCAAACTGTAATTGATTCCTCGACAGCATCTTTTGCATTAAACGATTTCTTATAAAAATTTGATGATTCATTAAAATTGTCTATTTCTAAATTTTCTTCTATAAATAAAAATCCGTCGGTACAGGCATCTTTTGCGTAACTTTCAAAATTGTTGTGAATCGTCTTGACTCTTACGGCTTTACGTTTTTTCCTTTTTATCTTGTAGTTATCTGAAAAAGAAAACATTTAAATATTTTTTTTATACTAAATAAATTTTCCTTTCAAAACAATGAAAAGCAAAATGACCTTTAAGCTACGAGTGGTCACTATGGATCGGATATAACATCTACTTTACGTTTACATTATACCAGTAAAATAGGCCAGTAGCATTCAAAGTTAGCGCTGGCATAATATAAACACAATGGCGCCAGTAAACCTATAAAGACCAAGCCCGCCTGGTTTCTAAATGTAAACAAGGCATTAACTATCTAAAATCTGGTTTACATTTTGCCGAAATAAGCCACGGGTGTCGTTGCATTTTTGTTAGTTTATCCCGCTACTAGGAAAAGCAACAAATTTGTGCCTAATTAATTTGTTAACTTACATTTGGACGCGTATACTTGTAAAACAGCTCTGGCGAGTAAGTTGAAAACTAAACTTGTTAAGTTTTGACCAATAAGCTGCGGCTGTGCAGCTAATCTTAAAAATGGTGTTTTCATGTATTCAAAACTACTTCTCTTAAAATAAATTTCTTTCAGACAATTACTAAGGGGAAAATTAGAGAATTTACTATCTGACAAATGTTCAATTCGCATTTTATGGTAGCAGCACGGCATTAAGATCATGCCTCTGGCGTTTTCCATTTTTAAAAATATATTCATCGCGTCAACTGTTAAATCTGCACATGCGTGGAGACCTGTTATACAAAAATTGTTGCAATTTTGAAATTTATCTTTTAGAAAATACTCCAGGTTTATATGAGATTGCTCGGTAATCCTATGTTTGATATACTTCACGCTGCTAGTAGAGTCAATGTGGTATTTATTTTGTCGTTGCTTTGCACCGACATAATGCCTTTCATTGCACTCCAAACCCAATACATTGTAATGAGTCATATCGAAAATTACTTGATCCAAATAACCCTGAAAAAAAAGAATATAAAAGTTAATGATCTACTTGTATTTTTCGAGTATTGTAATTAAATGCAAACTTGGTTTCAAGTTTATAAATTAAATGCTTTTCGAATGGTTTGGAAATTAATAATGTGTTAATCTATATCTATCTATACTAAAGAGGAAAGATTTGTATTTTTGGTTTTTTGGATTTTTGTATGTATTTGATTCACGCAAACACTATTGGGATGTTTTTAAAAACTATTAAAATGATTTTTAAACACAGTAATTTATCTGTGAGTGGCATAGGCTATATTTTGTATTAATTTTTAATCAAACGCAAGCGAAGTCGCGAGCAACAGCTAGTATATCAATAAGATTTAAAGGGGATTTATTACCAATCCTGATCCAAAATCAACGACAGTATCACATCCAATACTATCGCAAAGTCTCCTTATTTCCTTCGCTAAGCAAATAATTTCATGTCTTTTCTTCGGTCCCAGAGGTGCATTAATTTCATACTCCGTAATAGCTTCTACATTATTATAATTAGCTCGAAGCTTATCCAATTTATTAAACAAATCATTATATACTTCGATATCTTCAGTTTCGCTTCGAAGATCGAAATCAGGTTCAAAAACATCAATCTCTTCAAAATTATCGATGCATATTTCGTCTATGACGCCTTTAACAAGAACGTCAGTATTCGGAAAGTTATACAAGTTTTGATATTCTTCGAAGAATTGAGTGCACGCTTCGAAATAGTCTTCGTAACTCTCAAAGTGTACCGGCAGGGACATTTTTGGAGAAACTGTAATTAAAACATGTAAACATAATTATTGATAGAAAAACTTTACGGAACAAAATAGAAGCATCAATAGCCTGGTAATGGTTAGGGGTACGAATTTCCGATTACGTGTTCAAGGGTTCGAAACCCGGCATTCGACTATTGTAAATATAGCACAAGCCTAGAGCTTAGTTGGAATTGTAAAATATTATATAGTGAATTAACAAAAATCTACTTATATTTAAAAAAAAATATAAATTTGATTACCTTTGAAAGCGTTTTAACATTTCAAAAACGAAATTGAATTCTTCATACAACGAATGTCAGCTAATAAATTGCCCTAATGGCATTGACATTAATTACCTCGTGGGTTCGAGTCTCGCTTTGCACTATTGTCGAGTACCATATGCTGGCACTAGCTTTGTATCTTTGGTAAGAGAAGTCAGATTATTTCAATATTTTTAAATATACATTTAAATTTAAAACCTAGGCAGCTAGGTTTAAGTGTAGGGTATACACGTCGTACAGCGATAACATTTCGAATCGCATATTAAGAAGAGTGTGTTTGAGGATGGGAAAGATCTGTTTTGTAGAAAAAAAGGGTACAAATCAGTAAGTACTAGAGTAAAAAAGGATCGATATTAAAACAGACTGAACAAGAAAAGATGTTGGGGCATCTGATACGACATGACGACCTTTTGACCACACAAAAAAAATAGGTTAATTCCAAAAACAGCATAAATGCCACAGATAAAAAAGGTGGCATCATGTCGTATTAGGAGGTTGAAAGGATGCACAAGAGAATTGCTTTACCCATAGTATAACTTGGTGAAGCAATTTAAAAAATAATAACACAACTTATTATTACATTTAAGTTTATTTTTAAACAGTCTTAACATGTCTTTACTAAGCAAATAATAAAATAAATCATCAAAACATACACTATTTAATTTATATAATTCAACAAGCAAAGCAAGGACAGTAACCCTAAATTAAATGCCAAAACTAAAGCATATCCTGTTGAAATAATCTGGGATTTTCACAAATTTATATATGAAATATTACATCTATGCAATTCTAATTAGAATAAGACATTAACATTTTGTTCAACAATTTTAAAAATTGTATGTATTCATCAAATAATAAATATTTTAACAAAAATCCGATAAAACTAGCCTTTTCAATTGTTGACCCTCCTCAATTAATAACCATAGAATAAACAATATACATTTCTAAGTACACTTTTAAGTGCCATAAACTTGCTTTGAAAAAATTTACTGCTGGGGTCCACTTATCTTTTTCCAAAACTCACCATCCTTCTGTATTTCTTGTGATGCACCTTCACCAATAACACATTTTCCTGCCCATATTTCAGGAGCCAAATATTTATGGCACGCTTCTATCAGATCTTCCTTTGTGACCGCCAGCACTCTCTCACGTTGCGTTTGCCAAATGTCAAACGATAATCCATAGAGAAACAGATCAATACCCTTCATGTATTCCGCTACAGGTTGATCCATCTGCTGCAATATTGAAAGTTTAGCTTCAAAAAGATTTTGATCATCCAAAAGATTACTGTTATTTTCCATCCATGTTGTGGTATTATCAAATACATCCAATGTTTTTCGTGAATTCGGATCTCTGTATGAATAGAAGTTGAAAACACCATCCAAAGTTAACGCTGCACCTCCTCCATAAGCGCCATTCTGTTCCCTGACAATAGGGTGAAGGTATTTAGATGTCAAAAACCTGGACAACACACGGAGTTTCGGATAATCTGGGTCGGTATATGGCACTGCTTGAACAACTTTGGCACAGTAATTGATTGGTATGTTCATAGAAACATGAATACCTCGGTTCTGTTTAGGCATTTGTTTTGAATCAACCCAGTTAATGCGGTTGATATCTTTGTTCTCCTCATTGTGGCTCAGACTCTTACAGAACTCATCAAGGCATTCTAATATATCAACATTAGTATTTGAGAAATGGAAAGCTCCTCTTAGATTGTACCCATTCAAAGTTTGTATTGAAATAGAATCAACTATTGTTTGTATATCACTGATTGTGTATTGTTTTTGTATGCCCTGCATGTTTATCACATGTTGTATTCCTAACAAATTCTCTTTGCATTCATCAACAGATGATATTAAGGAGCGAGCTGATTGCATTGCGTATGTGTGACCATTGTCTATAATACCACTGGTTAAAGATGAGCAATAATTGTTCAAAAGCATTTTCATTCTCTCCTCATTCTCAAAATTAGGCTTACTGAACACTTCAGACCAAATATTAAGCATTTTGGGTATATTATCTTCGAGACAGTGGCTCCCAATCAGCAAACCTTGTTCGTACTGTCCATGCTGATCTATGTGTTCAGTCACATGAGTTAAGAAACTCAACGCAGATGTACTCATGCTAACATATTTGTCAAAGTCTCGAAAATTGTAAGATACTGTATCAAACTTGTCAATAACATAATTAAAGAATGGCAAAAATCGCTGTTGCTCTTCATTTAAATTTTCTGTTCCAAGAACTCCTTTAAAATATATTACCCCATTTGTATTGGCCTCACACAGCTGTAGAGGAATTGAGCCAGACACTGTATGCTTCAGGGGAGGGGCAGTTTTATTAAGAGTTATCTCCTCTAATTTTAAACACGGCAACACATCCAGGTTTTGTTGCTTCTTTTGTGCTTTGGAAAGTTCCAATCCATCGTAATAAACTTGTTTTTTGTCTTCATCACATAATTCTTCCACTTTTTTCTGTAATAATTCTTGTTCTGCTGTATTAAATATATCATCAAATTTGGGATCAGGTTGCATAGTCATTATTAATTTATGTGTGTTACATATGAAGTATTTTTCAATAACAGCTTTCACATAATGTTGGTCTTTAAGATTCACTTTAAGTTTATCGAGCAATCTATTTACTTTTAATGCATTCAAAAGTGGTCCATTATGGATCCACAACGGCATTATATTAAAGAGTAAATTGAGGCCAAATTTAGGTGATTGATGTTTAATAGCCAGTTCAAATCCATGTAAAACACTTTCAATGTGATCCTGGTCAAAACCTTTTGTGAATATCCTGTGTATAGTTTCATATGCTAACTTTTCAATTGTTGCAAAGTTTTTTTCTTCAACATCTCTAAGTCCTACAGCAAACACTGTATCTCTAATTTGATTGTCATAACCCGTTAAAGAATTATAGCCACCAGATATATTTTTCTCAATGAGACTCTTATAAAATGCTGAATTTGGACCAATTATCATGAGTTCAGAGAGAGCAGTCAGCATAAATGTCTCATAAATGTTGGTAATATCTGACATAACATAACCAATTGCTAACTGATTTTGTTTTTCTACAGGTCCACCATATTGATCCACTCTACAAGAAATTGACACCCTCTTTTCTTCTTTCCACCTTTCTTGTGGTGTCACAACAGTATTTTTAGGATCTAAGTACTCGTAATGACTTAAATATGATTCATTTACAAATTTAAGGTTAGCTTCTAATGGGAAGTTGCCATAAGAATAAATTCTCGCATTACTAGGGTGATAATGAGTGGCATGGAATCTTTTTAAATGACTGTGAGTTAACTCTGGAATACATAAGGGGTCACCTCCAGACACATAACCATAAGTGCCCTGTGGTAATATTTGGTTAATAAATTTCTGACCAAATAAAGAGCTTGTTTCCGAGAAGGCACCCTTCATTTCATTGTAAACTACACCCTTGAATACTAAATTGGATGTTTTGTTTTGTAAATCTGAGTGCTCTAATCTCCAGCCTTCTTGTAAAAAGTCAAGTCTAGCTAAATTAGGCTTGAAAACTGCATCAAGATATACTTTTTGGAGATTCCTGTAATCAATTTCATTTTGAGAGGAATATGGATAGAAAGTATAATCGGGGCCAGTCAGGGCATTCATAAATGTTGCTAGAGACCTATTAAGCATTTTAAAAAAGGGATCTCTTACTGGATATTTTTCTGAACCACAAAGAACAGTGTGCTCTAGTATGTGTGGGGTGCCCATAGAATCAAGTGGAGTGGTACGGAAGCCTACAGAGAATACATTGTTAGAATCATCTCTTTCCAAATGTAGGTATTCAGTTTTAGTTTTTTCATGTGTAAGAAAGTATGCAGTCATATTGTATTCCTTAATGTGTTCAACTTCAGAGCAAATGAAGCCATGACTAACTTTTCCAGGCTGCAAAGCTAGTGATTCTTTTTTCTTTAAGATACTGCCACTGTACTTTCTATTGGCTAGCAGTAACCGATTCTGCACTATTCCAAATTGGTTGAGTCTCGAATACATATTGCTTGATATATTTTTCCTGCAATGTAACACAGCACTCACTGTATAAGTAAATAACAGTATTTATGAGTTAAGCTAAGATTAATCACTTGGCATGTAAATTAGTACTGGCAAGACACTGGCTTTTTTATCTTTTTTTTTATCAGTCGTACTTTCAGACGCTCTCATAAAATAACGTTTTACACTAGACTGTTCTAAAGTTTATAATAATACAGGTTAATAGATTTGTGGACGAAAATGTAACGGAATTAACGTCTTTAAAACACGATAAATCAAGACAGCGAAATGATTTAGAATGCTGGGATAAATTCGCAATGACCGTATTTTTGGAATTAAAATAAAGCCGGAAAAGAAAAACAAAAGCGTAATGATGCAATATTACTACTTACAGAGGTCAAGTTTTATCCGGATAGAACAGGTGAATGTATTAATAATTCACTTTAAATAGTGCATAATGCAGATAACTCTTAAATCTCAGTGAAATAAACTCTTTTGCGACCAAGTGAATTAGATTACAAAAATGAAATAAGATTTGGGAAATGATATTTGACAAGTATTGACATGTGTGCAGTAAAATTACTAATTTTCAAAGAGTAAATAAGATCAAGTGTTAAAATTAAGGAATTTCAAAACAAAAACTTTATTTATCTTGCTTATTTTATTACGTTTATAGTTAGCGATAAAAATTTGAATTTAACAATCAACTAAGAAGCTCCTAATTTGCTTTTAGCTTTCATAGTGTTTTCAAATTATGTATTATTTGTTTTATTGCTCTTTGATTTGTTTTGTTTTGACATTGACGTTCATCTTACGTCCTTTTTAATTTGCAGATCTGCACGTGTTTACGTGTGGACTCTGCAAGTCTTTATTTTAAACAAAAATAGGATTAAAATAGATCAAAATGAGTTTATACAACTTTAAGAAGATTGCCGTAGTTCCTACAGCTAAGGTGAGTGTAAAAAAAACACGTACTAAAAAACTGAAAACTTTTGGAAGATAACCTTAAATATTTATTAATTTAATTTTCAGGACTTCATTGATATAATATTATCAAAAACACAACGTAAAACGCCAACAGTTGTGCACAAACATTATAAAATAACACGCATACGTGCATTTTATATAAGAAAAGTAAAATTCACACAACAAAACTTTCATGATCGACTGTCGAGGATTATTCAGGTAAATTTATTTTTGTTATAGCAATTAAATAACTTCTGCAATTGATTTCAATATAATCGATAATATATCTAAAAATTGACATTAAAATAAGTTTAAATCAAAACAAACAAGGAATCCCTCTCAAAATTTATGTTGAGTATTTCATTATCAAGCAAAAGTACCTGTTAAACGTTTGTTTTAAGGAAATAAATATAAAAAATAAATATTTCGGAAATCCGTATTCATACTTTTTATTGATTATCATAATTATTGCACAATCAAATGACATAGACATTGCATGTATTGAAATCCAAAAGTTGCGATAATAAACAGGATATTTGGCTGCATTTCAGGAATTTCCAAAACTCGACGATGTTCACCCATTTTATGCTGATCTGATGAATGTTCTCTATGACAAAGACCACTACAAACTTGGCTTAGGCCAGCTCAACACTGCAAGACATCTAATTGATAAGTAAGAACTTATACTAGCTTTTGCCAGTGACTGTCCATGTGGTATAAAATAAAACAAAAGAAAGTAGTCTTCGTGTTCTTCCAGGCTTTGTGTTATTGAGATCCGTTCAACCATTTAGGTTACAAGCTCAAAAACATCCATCCATCTAAACTATCATATTTATAATATTAGTAGAACAAAAACACCATAAACAATGAATTTATGAATGTCTATAAATATGTTGTAAAAAGGTAAAGGTTTTACATAAACTGTTTATTTTTTAACAAATTAATTTATTTACAGTGTTGCAAAAGATTATGTAAGGCTGCTTAAATATGGCGATTCCTTATACCGTTGTAAACAGCTGAAACGAGCCGCCTTGGGTCGGATGGCCACCATTATGAAGAGGCAGGGTGCTAATCTTACATACTTGGAACAGGTACAGGATATTATGAAGTTTTTTTTAATAAAATCAGTAATAGAAACAATGGACTTATTCTTCTAGAATTTTTTTACTTTAAAAACACATCAAATGTTTGTTTGAAATCCTAAAATTTACTCCAAAGCATTGTATTCTAATTCATTTGTATGTGTAGATTACTTTTTCTTATATTACGTTAATTATAAGTCTATAAAATGTATTTTTGTGTAGGTGCGGCAACACTTGGCGAGGTTACCCTCTATAGATCCGTACACACGGACAATCATCATTTGTGGCTTCCCTAACGTTGGAAAATCCAGCTTTATCAACAAGGTATCATTTTTATCTAATCACTTCATAAACTTAAATTTCCCTCTGTCTAAATGTTACCCATGCAATAATGCTTTGCTTGTTATTATGGTTTCTAGTTTTGAATGGTTTTTGTTGAAAAAATTTCCCTTCTCAAGTTTTTCATAAGAGAAGAGAAGAAGTGGATTTGATGTAGGGACACAGGAAGGGGAAATATCTCCTTTCTATGTGATCCTCTATCAATTAAAAGTAGGCAACGCATCTTTGCATGCTTTGTGCAATGATCATTTCACTATTTTAGTGCATTCAGGCTTGTGTCTGCCACTTTAACTATAGAAATGTTTGAATAAAAAAAAATGTATTTTCAGATCACAAGAGCAGATGTCGAAGTACAACCATATGCATTTACCACAAAGAGCTTGTATGTAGGACACACCGACTACAAGTATCTTAGGTGGCAGGTATGTTATACTAATATTATAACCTAGCTTTAGCCCGCGACACATTTCGCGTGGAATTAAAAAAAAACAAATGTAAGTGGCCTAAGTGTTCTACTATCCTCGACATCTGTGCCAAATTTCATTAAGATCTAGCAGTTTAGGTTACAAACTCTAATAAACATCTATCCATCTAAACTTTCGCATTTGTGACATTAGTAAGATGTGAATTGTGAAATGTATGGCTGTTTGTTACTACATATCTTTAAAATGGTTTAATAGATCTTGATGTTTGTCACAGATGTAGGATAGTCTGGAACTTCTAGGCGACTAAGTTTTGTTTTTAATTCCTCGCGAAAGTCACTGGCAAAAGCTACTAAAATGTGGTGGATATAAAATAGATTATAAATATGTTTTTAAATCATAATTCAAAGATCTAATTCTGTATGGTTCTTATCTCTTTCTAGTTTATTAATTAGTCTAAACCAAAACATGGAGCGTCAGTTGTTTAGGGTTTAAGCATTTGAATTATAACTACAACTCCTAGCTTCAAATCCCATTATCTAGTAATGTAATTTTTGAATTTCATATGTACCTTTACCTGACACTTACAATGACGGAATCTTAATATGTGTATTAAATTAAAAGATATAAGTTAGTGTTCCGAGCTCATTGTGGTCTGAGCTGATGATGTGAGGATGTGTGACGCAGGTGATAGACACGCCCGGTATCCTGGACCACCCGCTGGAGGAGCGCAACGTGATAGAGATGCAGGCGGTGACCGCGCTGGCGCACTTGCGCGCAGCCGTGCTCTACTTCCTGGACCCCTCCGAGCAGTGCGGACACACTATTGAGGAACAGGTACTCATTATACTTTTTTTTTTTTATGAAAAATATTAGTAGATTTTTGTTAATTTTACTAATATTTCCTTTAACCATTCCAACTAAGCTCTATAGGCTTGTGCTAGGATATGGTTCACGACAATAGTCGAATGGCGGGATTCGAACCCTCGACCTCAAGATCGGTAGTCCGTACCCCAAACCAATAGGCTATTGGCGCTTGTCTATACTATGTCTATACTATTATTATAAATGAGAATGTTTAAATGGATGGATGTTTGTTAGATTTTGTAGACTAAACTGCTGAATGGATCTTGATGAAATTTGACATGCATGTAGAAGATAGTCAGGAAAAACACATAAATTACTTACATTTGTTTTTTTTTATTCCACTCCGAAGGAGTTGCGGGCGTAAGCTGATCTATACTTAATTTAATAAAGCGTAAACACACACTTCGTTGGTATGTAGGATGTCAGCAATCACAGTTTATTTTTTTATCATTCTCTTTTTATTAAAAACTCAACACTTGTTACGCTAGTCTATATATTTTCAAGCTATATAATTTAGGGGTGATTAAATTGGAAAAAACTGCGATGCGTGAAGAACAATTTTTTTTTTAATTTAAGCATTTTTATAATTTCATTTGAATAAAGGCGCACAGGAACAGCTAGTTACTAAAGCAATGTATTCTAGATATCACTGTTTGAGAGCATAAAGCCATTGTTCAGCAACAAGCCGCTGATAGTGGTGCTGAACAAGATGGATGTGGTGAAGCCGGAGGAGCTGGCGGAGGGCAAGAGGCAGCTCATCCAACAGCTAGAGGAGGTCTGCGCTAAGGGGAACCTCGTCAAGTGAGTCTAGCACTTTGAGATATATATTGTTATGAATCTATGTAATAGATATACAGTGGAATACTAAATCAAATCTTAAACTTTTCGCTTCGTAACTGCTGCTTACAATGTGACAGATGTCAAAATGTTATTGTAATTCAGAGTTTCAGTGCAATCTTATACTTTTTCGAGAGGAAAGATTTGTACGTATTGAAATAACTCAAAATCTACTGAGTCGATTTAAAAAAATCTTTCACCATTTAATTTCACGGGGACGAAGTCGCGAGCAACTGCGAGTAATTTCTAACGATGTTTTAATTACTACTTTTATTGCTTGACGGGAATATTTTATTTAACTTGTGATTTGGAATATTTTTATATGTGTTATGCAAAATTTAAGAGTATTGTGTTACATTGTCCGCGGCTTCGTCTAAATTAAAATAAAAGCTTAGTATATGTTCTTCCAGACTATGTTTTATTACAAATTGGAGTTACGGACTGACGCAGTAATAAACATCCATCCAAAAATGATATCAGTATGATTGTTTAAATTGCAGTGTGGATTCCACTTCCGAGCTGCGCACAGTACCTGTGATGCGCATGTCGACGCTGACGGAGGAGGGTGTGCAGGAAGTGAAGCTGGAGGCCTGCGAGCGGCTGCTCTCACACCGCGTCACCGAGAAGATGAGGACTAAGAAGGTCAGGGAAACTTGGAAACACGCCAGTCTTCATATATCAATTTAACGCTAATTCAGTTATTAAGCGCTACCATCTAACTGTACTAGCTAAATGTGAATCATCATCAAAACTAGCTTTCGCCACCTTCTCCGTCCGCGTGGAATTGAAAAAAATTAGCCTAGCCTATGTGTTATTCTAGACCATACTCTATGTCTATGCCAAATTTCATGGAGATCCGTTCAGCCGTTTGGGCTACAAACTCTAACATCCATCCATCTAAACTTTCGCATTTATAATATTAGTAAGATGTGGTAAACAGTGGTCAATCGAATTAGCCGGAAAACGACAGCAGACTTTAGCAATGTTAACCCTTAATCGATGGAGACACATACCCCTTTGTGTCTTTCACCATCAAATCTATTAATCCTCCCTTCCAATACCATAAGAAAAGAGTGGGAAGAAAAAGGGACTAAAATCAATTTAAACGTGGTATCGTTAAAGCATGCTTTACCACTGTTAAAATGTATTTTTATAGGTGGATGGTATCCTAAACCGGCTGCACGTGGCGGTGCCGGCAGCACGCGACGGCAAGCCGCGGCCGCCCGTCATCCCGCCCGCGGTCGCTGAGCGTCTGCAGCAGCGCGCCGCCAGGGAGACCAGGAAACGGAAACTGGAGAGAGACATCGAATTGGAGCAGGGAGATGACTATGTACTCGGTACGTACCCACACTGTTGTTACATAATAGCTGTTCCCGTGCGGCTTCATCCGCATCAAAAAAAACTTTATTTTATTGTTTACATTTGTCAAATTCTTAATTCCAAATGTCAAAATTGCCGTTACTATAATAACTTTGCTTTATTAATGTTGGTAGCGTGTAGTTTATAGTCCCTTTCTCACATGGTTTTTTTTTCAGTTTATTTACCCCCTAAGTTTAATAGCGTGAAAATATATAGCCTAAAGCGTGTCGTAAGTGTAGGGCTTTTTATTAAAGAAATGATTATTCAAAAATTATGCTGTGATGGCTGACATTCTATCTTATTTTTTATCCATCTTTTTCTTTATTAAAAGGTTAAAATTCTTACTGGCCAGTATGTCACCACTTTAGCAGAATATTTAATCTTTGTCTACCAAAGAGTATGGATATGTCATTTTTCACCCAATGCGTTCCCAGTTAATGAGCCGCCATCATAATAAAATACATTTTTACCCCTGAAAGTTTAAAAAACCTGGTACTTTGATTATGCGATATTGACGTTATTATTCACGTTTCAGATCTACAGAAGAACTACTCCGAGATCCCGGAGGAGGAGCGACACGACGCCATCCCAGAGTTCTGGGAGGGACACAATATCGCTGATTACATCGACCCTGAAATATTCGAAGTTAGTAACTATTTACTATCCTCTATACTTCTATATTACTATTCATGATTCTTAAGACTTGTTAATTTATATTAATCATAACACTAGTTAAGCAAAATAAATAAATGTTTTTTAACTCTAGTAACTTTGTAAAACTTTCTTATTGTTTGATTTATCTTGACTGAAAATCTAGAGACAATATTGAACATTTTTTGTCTCCGAAGTATTCAAATTGCTTGATAGATAATTTTCTTTGTTATGAATCAATGTCTACGTAAATTGGAGGAATAAAATCGATACTAACCGAATGTGTGTTACAGAAACTGTCCGAGCTGGAGAAGGAGGAGGAGGTGCGCGAGGCGGGCGGGCTGTACGCGGTGCCCAAGATAGAGCTGGACGAGACCATGCGCGAGATACGACAACTGGCGGTGCAGATACGGTATAGACTTATCTTGTTCGCTAAAGGTTTTAGATGTTTTCGAGTACCTTTGGTTTTTTGATTTTTTTTTTGCAAAATTACATTAGGTTATGTTTTGATTGAAAAGAAAATCATTTGGATATTATGAGTAAATGTTTAATTAGGAATATAGTGACAACTTGTGAGATTCTTTTTTTTTGTGATGGAGTGTTATTTAACATGTGTTCATATTTATAATAAAAAACAAGTAATTTGAATGATTTATGTGGATTTAAAGATTGTAGGCTAACGCCTTTCTACTATAATTATGTACTATATATGTTTGCCTTCATACTAATGTACTTCGGAGTAGTTTTACATTTTTATCGATTCTCTAGGAGGAAGCTATCATATTAAATTTGTTATATTGCAGCAACAAGAAGGCGATCCTGAAGGACGAGTCTCGTCTGACGAAGCAGTCGACGAAGCCGGTGATGCCGCGCACCAGCCGCGCGCGCGCCCGCGGCCGCAGCACCACCAGGCTCAGGGATGAGATGGAGAAACTCGGTCAGTACACACACAGCCGTCAACTGGGAGAAATTCCACGTACACTCTGATTAATATGATGCCAGAGGCCTAATTTTAATCCCTTTCCCTTCCCATCATTTTCTTATATGGAAAGGATGGAAAGGGGAAGTAGTTTTGACGGTGGAGACGCATAGAAAGGAGAAATATCATCTTTATGTGTGTTTCCTCAGTTGATTAAGGATAGGCGACGCATCTACAATTTTGTATGTATATGAGCACGATCGCTTCGTTTTTCGGCAAATTCAGGTTATCGCATGCTCGTTTGTCGTCTTACAAAATAAAAAAAAATCACCTCATCATTTCAAACATCATCATTAGATCTTTTTAAGGAATGTTTACAAAGGAAATCTCTACAATTTTTCTAAATATTTTCTACGTATCTATTATTGTCTGCATTATGTTCTCAAAGACGAATTTAAAGATGTTGATTCGAACAACAATATAAAAAAAAAAAAAAAAAAAAAAAAAAAAAAAAAAAATCACCTCATCATTTCAAACATCATCATTAGATCTTTTTAAGGAATGTTTACAAAGGAAATCTCTAAAATTTTTCTAAATATTTTCTACGTATCTATTATTGTCTGCATTATGTTCTCAAAGACGAATTTAAAGATGTTGATTCGAACAACAATATAACTCATGCCTGTAACGCGAGAGTAGACAGAGACACGCATTCTTCGCTTGTTAAAACTTCAAATATCTACATATATACACGACAGTTAATGTACTATATATGTTTGCCTTCATACTAATGTACTTCGGAGTAGTTTTACATTTTTATCGATTCTCTAGGAGGAAGCTATCATATTAAATTTGTTATATTGCAGCAACAAGAAGGCGATCCTGAAGGACGAGTCTCGTCTGACGAAGCAGTCGACGAAGCCGGTGATGCCGCGCACCAGCCGCGCGCGCGCCCGCGGCCGCAGCACCACCAGGCTCAGGGATGAGATGGAGAAACTCGGTCAGTGCACACACAGCCGTCAACTGGGAGAAATTCCACGTACACTCTGATGAATATGATGCCAGAGGCCTAATTTTAATCCCTTTCCCTTCCCATCATTTTCTTATACGAAAAGGATGGGAAGGGAACGTGGATTTGATGGTGCAGGAGACGCATAGGAAGGGGAAATATCCTCTTTATGTGCGTCTCCTCCTCCGTCGATCAAGGGTAGGCAACGCATCCGCTATTGCGAATGTCTATGGGCAGTGGTCGCTTCGCCATTTTGGCGGATTTGGGTGGCCGCTTGCTCGTTTGTCTTGGCTTCGAATTTCGCCATTTACAAGCGTGTTTTTAAATTTTCATATGTATTTTTGCATGATTTTCTTACTGTGAAAGAAAACAGCGTGATATCTGTACAAAGATATGTGTGAAATCAACCCGCAGTGTGCTAGCATTGATAATGGTTTAGTCACTAACTTAAAGCAGACTCTGAACCTCTCAGTTTTTTTTTTCAATTTATACGTAGATGCGACTTAATTAATTTATAAGATACATTTACATTTTTAAAAACAACGACAACATTTAATGACGTGATAATTTTATAACATGCATTTATTTTTCAAATATTTATTGTTTAGATGCAAAGGAGGGCAAAGAAGATGGCGCACGTCGCGATTGCGAAGAAAACGAAGCGAATGGGGCTGAAGGGAGAAGCGGATCGCTTCATCGGCACCAAGATGCCCAAACATCTGTTCGCGGGAAAACGCGGCGTCGGCAAGACGGACAGGCGGTAACACGCCTCGCTGCTGCCTGGTGCTGTATCGCGTTTTATATTTCAATAAAGTTAACACAAAAAGAATATCTGTTTCTTTTTATATTAGAGTATTTCAACGATCGTACAAACAGAATGTGTAAAAACTACTTCGCAAGGATAACAGTGTGTTATTATATTAAAATAAAGTTGTACAAAACTT
The DNA here is from genome assembly GCA_029286645.1 of Papilio protenor. Classification (NCBI taxonomy): domain Eukaryota; kingdom Metazoa; phylum Arthropoda; class Insecta; order Lepidoptera; family Papilionidae; genus Papilio; species Papilio protenor. The sequence continues at coordinate 405,837 of JAGSMZ010000014.1, read as the reverse complement.
TTTGTTTTCTTTACTTACAATACTTTTTTTTGACTCGAAATACTTAAAAACTTGTCTGGGAAAGACGATTACACTGGACTACCACATGCGGATGGGAGCAGAGATTGGCGGGCGCCTCGGCGAGCAAGCGGCTTGTTGAGGCTGTCCGCCCCGTCCTGCGCCAGCGGGTGGAGGCGAGGCACCGGGAGCCGACTTACTTCCTGACGCAGCTACTCACCGGGCACGGCTATTTCGGCCGTTACTTGTGCGTGGTTGTGGGAATTGAGTCGGATTCCGGGTGCCGCCATTGCGCGTCAGGCGACGTGGACATAGCCGAGCACACGCTCGCTGTGTGCACGTGCTGGGACGCTCAACGCGCCACGCTCACTGGCGCAATCGGACGGGATCTGTCGCTGCCGGCCGTCGTACGATCGATGGTCGGCAGCGAACAGAGCTGGGCCGCCGTCGACTCGTTTGCACGCGAGGTGATGGTGGCCAAAAGAGAGGCCCTGCGGGAACGCGAACGTGCCGGCGAAACGCTGCGCCCCGCAGGGCTCCGGCTAGGGGCTGCCGGCGTGCGAGATACGCCGCGGTCCTTCAGCTTAACTGAGAGGGCCACGCGCGACGGGTCGGGGGAACTGTCGCGCCGAATGTGCCCCCTCTTGTGTTCCGAGGGGGGCCATCATCATAGGGTGATGGGAGGTGTTTAACATCTGACCCCTCCTTACACGTGTTGAGCCCCTACCAAGGAGCTCCCCCTAGCCGGTTCGTGGGTAAACTAACGTAGATGCCACGGCCCGGTTGAGCGAAGGAGAACACCGCGGGGTTTAGTGGGTAGTCTGACCGAAATATAAGGCCGGGATTCCCACACGAAACTGTCCCTGCTGCCTCCGCAGTACGGACGGTGCAATGCGTAAATGGATTCCACGCGACAAAAAAAAAAGAAAAGAACTGGACTATTTAGATTTCGACAGATTTCTAGGTCCCAATTATGACGATTTGACCCAACTTACCTCTGTCCAAAGTTGCATCGTTTGGGCGCTAGAGGGCTTTAAAGTTTGCTTTTTTTATTTAAAAGTTTTTACTTTTATTCAAATATATCGAAAATGCTTTAACAGATTTTATTGATATTTAAACCATAGTTATCATTTGTTAAATTTCATCTTTTTATGACACATTCTTTGTCAACAAATCATCAGGTGGCTAGAAAACTCGAACATCAAAACAAATTATATTTTTGCAACCGCCAATACTGTTTTTTGCTTAGATAGATGTTAATTTAAAAGATTTTTGATGTCTATTGAAATTTAATTTGACGAACGGTTTTGGCACAAAACAGTATTTTCTTAGTATGTTAACTACGGGATTAATAATTTTTATAAATATTTTGTTGCGCTTAAGGTACCTAAGCATAAGATAAGGTTATGTTATGCACGATTGATTGTTTTAATTGCATTTGAACCCGGAGGAGGGTCGTGAAAATGGCATTTGCACCATTTTTCATGTAACACAATCAAATTTTGAAAAAAATAATTAATTATTGTATTGTAATACCTCAAAACTATTGGGCGGATTTCAAAACTTCTTTCTCATTATAAAGCTACGTTAACAGTAAGGTAGGCTATTTTTATTAACTATAATTTTTTTTAGTTCTGCTTGGACAAAGTCTTAAGCAACGGCTAGTAATGATTATAGTTAGTCATTTTTGAATCTTTATGTAATCTGTACGGGTTATGACGCTACTAGTACCAATTTTTAAGATAGTTATTTAAACAGGATACTGTGAATTATTCATAGAATGTGACAGCCCTTTTTAGTGCCCTGGGCGTCGTCCAACCCCGCCCTACTGTGATCCCTTCCCTGGTGATTTAAGATGTCGAAATAAAACACATAAGTAGCAAAATGAATGGCACATTTATATTTAATTAATATTATTCATTTTTATAATTAGAGCTTTCTTGTTTAATTACATCATTTTAAACTATGCGTTTGAACAGAGGGGGCGCTGCTGGCAGCGGACAAACAGAGAAAAATAAACAAAATTAACAAATAAGCCTCGTTTTGTACACAATCTCCAGGATCAATGCAACAGAACAGAAAAAAATACCTTCGGTTTCTTAAAAATCTGAGCTTCAATATTGCGAATAAATTACACGTTCATATGTACCGGTTAACTGTCGCATCGCGCGCAAACAAATTATTATCATTATTATAAAAAAAAAAACTTAAATTAAAATCTAGATGGAAGAGAAAGTCAACTAAGCTAAACTAAAGAGTCGCAAGTGATTAAGTGGCTTACGAACTACAATACGAAATACTAAAAAAATATTTTGAACTTTCAATAAGAAAATTTTAAAAATTTATAACGAATAGTACAAAAGGGGGAGTGCACCCGCTCCGGGGTTGTTGCCGGAGCACGTCGCAGTCAACTTACGCTATATAATACAGTTCTCCGAAACACGAAACAACTATCAATATTGTACTTTCCTCATAATCTTAGCGATTACTTATCTAGTACATATTGTAATTGTTTCTATAGACTTTGAAACAAATCTCGCGCCACAACAGTACTGTAAACACAAAAATATCATTAAATGTGCATTCCAACATTGAGCTTTAAGGAAATTAATACATAAGCTTGCGTGCGCTTCGTTCATAAAAATATAATCAAATTCAATAGCAATAAGAAAGCGCACATTTTGAAATCGAAAATCAAAACTGTCTTTTTTGATATTTTGACAAAAAAATAGAAATGACATCACCACATGCGTCATAAATTGTGAGATTAGGCCAAAAAGCACCCGATTATTTTTATAGACTCACATTTCAGGAAAGACATGTGGAAACATAATTTCAAATCAGCACATATGTAAATATATGTAAATAAGTAAATATTCAATTAGGCGATTGTCATGGAAATATCCAGTAATAAATATAAATTCATGATCGAATACATTACGAACATACAAATTATTTTGTCGACATAACTTTATTGCAACATTTACTACACAAAAAACAATACATTCAAAATCAATATTATCTAACGTATATAAAATCGTCTAATTTCCGTGTAGTAAATATTGTGGGCGTCAATCACAGTTACATAAGTACTTTATAAAACAAATAGCTACCGAATAAAAAATAAAAGTATATAAAAATAAAAAATAAAACTACGTCCGAGCGTAGATTAAACTAAGTCAAACCAATAAAGTTTCACTGGAGTTTTGGTACAAAGAGAACAAACAATCCCTTAAGTACATTCTTAAGTTAGCAGCCGTCGCTTGGTCGTTCTTTATAAATGCATGTAATAAATAATATGGCCGCTCGCGAGAACACGCATTTATATAACGACCGGACGCAAAGTACCACACGATTCCTCAATACTCCATCCATACATACATTGGTTTTATCCGTTTTATGACGTAATTTCTAAGTTGTTTTTCTTCGCAAATAGACGAATATTTTAAAATCGCAAATCGTGTGGAACTTCGCCGTGACAAACGCGTCCAATTATTTAAAATATCGTATAATAATTGAATAAAATGAAAGTACAGATGTCGCGGCGTCGCCGGATATAAGACTCACAACAGACTCACCTATGCATATGGCAGCGAAACGAAACATTTTTAAATCGTAATTAAAAATATCTTTTTTTCTTATATATTTATCAATTACACTATAATACCTATACATAAGTCCTAGGCTAGTAATTTACAATTCCGTTTCGATTCTCTCTTATCCCGGGCCGGGGCATACAAAACTATCTCTACCTCTAACAATATACACACTTATAGCTAAAGAGTCCGACACTGCTTAGCTGCGCACTGCTTATCTGCGCTCTGCTTAACTGCGCACTGTTTAACTGCGTAGTGCTTAGCTGCGCACTGCTTCACCACACTCTTTGGGACGATCGCCTCGCCGGGGCGTGGTCGGGGGCGTGGCCAAGCTGGGCAGGGGCGGGGCATCTTGCAGACGCCGCCCCCGCATATACCGGAACATTTCAACCACAACAAATTCCGCACTTATCTACCTCACACAATCACTGGGGTGTCAATATCGCTACATGACACAGGTGTCATATACGTTAGCTACAGTGTCGACGAGATAAATTTCACACAAACGATTAGATAGCTAACAAAGATAGTACGATATAAAAGATTTCGAATAGAAAAGTAGATTTGATAAATATTTACACCAAAGAACCGAAAAATTTGGAAACAAATCGTTCGTGAAAAATTTACCTCGAGATTAATGATTTTAATTTTACATATTCCAAACATACATGAGTACAATTTAGATCGTTTTAGACAAATAAATAGGCAATTTTGTTGACTGTAGCATTTTTAGAGAGGTAGCCGTTGTGAGCGTGGTGTGGGCGTGTGTGGGCGGAGCCCAGGGCGCGGTGGGCGATCACGTGTGTCAGTGCAGGGCGCAGGGGCGGGCGACGCGTCGCTATTGCGGGGGCGCGCCGCTGGGGGGCTGCCCGCCGAGTGGACCCATGCCCTGGTGACAACATACATAATCATTTCTTGTTCACTTGTAGCAAGTATCAAAGTGTTTGGTGGTGGTTGTGTACCGGCATGGGCTGGTAGTGGTGCAGGGGGGCGGGCAGCAGCTTGGGCGCCTCCTCCGCCTTCTCCTCCTCGCGCCGCTTCAGGCACGCCGCCTTCGGGTTCAGGTTGCGTTCTGCAATACAACTCAAACATCTCACATGTCATTTTTGAATTGACTAATCTGATATAATGCTTCTTTCAACTTTAAAAAACTGAGTAAAAAACACATTTAAGAGTTGAATCATATTTAAACTCTATTACAAAGTATAAAAGGTTTAGTGTTGCTTGTGACTGACCTCTAACTTGCTGCTCGAGTGTCATGATGACCTCAACTGCCATATTGAGTATGCCCAGCTTGGTCTGCGGCTTGTCACTCTTCAGGTGTGTCATGCACATGCGCCCCAGCTCCTTCAGCGCCTCGTTTATATCACGTATCCTTATCCTATATTTACACACATAGAATCATATTATGCAATTCCAAAATGGATAGGTTTTGAAAATATTGTAATTTTGGAGTTTCAAAAGAGTAAATTCTATATTATTCATCAAATTGAATCTCTAAAAATGAACAACAGAGTTTCTTGTTGGACGCACCATGCTGTATTGAAAAAGTAAAACATACAATAATTTAAACAATTTGAGCCAATCACCGCTTTTCAAACAATTAAAACACAACAATTTGAGTCATAGTATGTAGCTGTACGTGTGTGGGGCGGAGCCGCGTAATGAAAGGGGCGGGGGCACGTAACGAAAGGGGCGGTAGCGCATGTCAAAGGATCGGGGGCGAGTGTGTAAGGCGCGGGGGCGTGTACTGGGGCGGGGCTCACCTCTCCCGCGCGTTGTTAGCCTGCCGACGCTCCTTCTCGCGCAGCGCCTTGGCGTGCGGGTCCGCGTCCTCCTCGCCTTCGTCCGCTGACGAGCAACTATTGCATAACGCAATTGTTACAACTATCTTTATTTTTCAATATATTTAGTTAATTATTTTTATTGTTACGTTGATATTTGAAATCGGTATTGTGGCTACGCAGTGCTCTACCTTTTTAAATAACGCCATTTTCCTATCGAAAACTACATACGATTAAAGAACTTTCTTTTGGGAAGTCGATTTAGAAAAGCAACTTTTTAATAGCTTATATGGAATAATCAAATTTCTTATTTATTTGGCTACTATATTTTGATAATGGCGTATTCAGTGACGTATTGTTTCGTCATCAACGTGACGTCATAGGAGGCTTACCTGTGGGCGGCGCGCAAGAGAGAGACAGCCTACCTTCTGTTTCAACTAAACCCGATACCTTCAGTTAGTAAAAAGCGTGTGACCGATAAGTTAATACTAACGCGACCGAAATGAATGATGATACCGAACGAATGAATTGAACAACCACAACCACAACCACAACCACAACCACAACCACAACCACAACCACAACCACAACCACAACCACAACCACAACCACAACCACAACCACAACCACAACCACAACCACAACCACAACCACAACCACAACCACAACCACAACCACAACCACAACCACAACCACAACCACAACCACAACCACAACCACAACCACAACCACAACCACAACCACAACCACAACCACAACCACAACCACAACCACAACCACAACCACAACCACAACCACAACCACAACCACAACCACAACCACAACCACAACCACAACCACAACCACAACCACAACCACAACCACAACCACAACCACAACCACAACCACAACCACAACCACAACCACAACCACAACCACAACCACAACCACAACCACAACCACAACCACAACCACAACCACAACCACAACCACAACCACAACCACAACCACAACCACAACCACAACCACAACCACAACCACAACCACAACCACAACCACAACCACAACCACAACCACAACCACAACCACAACCACAACCACAACCACAACCACAACCACAACCACAACCACAACCACAACCACAACCACAACCACAACCACAACCACAACCACAACCACAACCACAACCACAACCACAACCACAACCACAACCACAACCACAACCACAACCACAACCACAACCACAACCACAACCACAACCACAACCACAACCACAACCACAACCACAACCACAACCACAACCACAACCACAACCACAACCACAACCACAACCACAACCACAACCACAACCACAACCACAACCACAACCACAACCACAACCACAACCACAACCACAACCACAACCACAACCACAACCACAACCACAACCACAACCACAACCACAACCACAACCACAACCACAACCACAACCACAACCACAACCACAACCACAACCACAACCACAACCACAACCACAACCACAACCACAACCACAACCACAACCACAACCACAACCACAACCACAACCACAACCACAACCACAACCACAACCACAACCACAACCACAACCACAACCACAACCACAACCACAACCACAACCACAACCACAACCACAACCACAACCACAACCACAACCACAACCACAACCACAACCACAACCACAACCACAACCACAACCACAACCACAACCACAACCACAACCACAACCACAACCACAACCACAACCACAACCACAACCACAACCACAACCACAACCACAACCACAACCACAACCACAACCACAACCACAACCACAACCACAACCACAACCACAACCACAACCACAACCACAACCACAACCACAACCACAACCACAACCACAACCACAACCACAACCACAACCACAACCACAACCACAACCACAACCACAACCACAACCACAACCACAACCACAACCACAACCACAACCACAACCACAACCACAACCACAACCACAACCACAACCACAACCACAACCACAACCACAACCACAACCACAACCACAACCACAACCACAACCACAACCACAACCACAACCACAACCACAACCACAACCACAACCACAACCACAACCACAACCACAACCACAACCACAACCACAACCACAACCACAACCACAACCACAACCACAACCACAACCACAACCACAACCACAACCACAACCACAACCACAACCACAACCACAACCACAACCACAACCACAACCACAACCACAACCACAACCACAACCACAACCACAACCACAACCACAACCACAACCACAACCACAACCACAACCACAACCACAACCACAACCACAACCACAACCACAACCACAACCACAACCACAACCACAACCACAACCACAACCACAACCACAACCACAACCACAACCACAACCACAACCACAACCACAACCACAACCACAACCACAACCACAACCACAACCACAACCACAACCACAACCACAACCACAACCACAACCACAACCACAACCACAACCACAACCACAACCACAACCACAACCACAACCACAACCACAACCACAACCACAACCACAACCACAACCACAACCACACCGCAACAACTGACACATTCCGAATCTCCTTACACACACTCAATTATGTACTTTGGAATACTATACAGTGACGTATTGTTTCGTCATCAACGTGACGTCATAGGAGGCTTACCTGTGGGCGGCGCGCGAGAGAGAGACAGCCTACCTTCTGTTTTAACTAAACCCGATACCTTCAGTTAGTAAAAAGCGTGTGACCGATAAGTTAATACGAACGAATGAATATACAAACGCGACCGAAATGAATGATGAAACCGAACGAATGAATTGAATGACACTAAACGATGAAACTGATGATAAAAATGTGGATTTAATTCTTAACTTAAAACGATTATGTTGTGGACATTTTTGTATTATTAATTGAAAAAAGAAATTTCTAGGCGATACGTATATTTTGTTTTTATATAACTTGAGTACTTACCTTGTACCTATAATACATAATATAATGAACACATACAGTACATACTATGGCCCAGTTAGCGGTCTAGCGGTGAAGGCAAGGCTGAAACTTTTCAATACACATGGTGGTTAGTGCGGCAAGTTATGTAACATTATTATAGTAAAAATGGTGTGTAGAAATACATTTGTAACGTAATTTGTTTTTTAATTTTACAGATTATTATTATAATAAATATCATTTTATCAAAAATGCTTTATAAATAAAATATATTACAATTGTAAATATGTAGATATAATGGAAAAAGTGAAAATAAACGGCTTTTTCATTAACCGTATATAAAAAACGTGACTCCATCTGTCAGATGTGTAAATTTTAGGTTATTTGATTTATTTTTTTAAATTTCAAGACGTTCGCCTCTTAGGAACATCAGTACTATTATTGAAATCTAGGAAATATAACAAACATCGAGATATGGTCAACAACAATTTTTTGTCCTAAAGTAATCACCTAGGTTATAGTTCATATTGTTGTGAAAAGTGTTTAAATCGTTTTAAAAATGATCTTATGATCGGATGTTTATTTTGAACGTGTTTTTGTCGTTATCATGTATGTTGTATGTATGTTGTATGTGTATGTATGTTGTGTGTGTCGCACCTCTCGCGCACGTTGTTGGCCTGCCTGCGCTCTCTCTCGCGCGCCGCCTTCGTGTCGGGGTCCACGTCCTCCTCGTCCGCGGAGGAGCAGCTGCGCGCCACCACGCCGCTGGCAACACTACACACGTCTTACACCACACAACAACAACAACACAACCACAACCACAACCACACCGCAACAACTGACACAGTCCGACTCTCTTACAACACAAACTCAATTATTAGTTTGGAATACTTTTTTGGATGTCATCTTTCATGTGGTTTAAATGGTGGGTTGAAGTGGTAAGCCAATTAGGATAGTTTTTACCACTTTCTAAGTTGTTTATTATTTTATTATATAAAATTAAGATAATATTATTTAGTAATATAAAAAGCTTAGAAAATGTAATTTAGAACCATTTCAAAAACATTGTAGTTAAAATAGAATTCATTTGTAAATTAACAAAATTAATAAAAATGTTCTTAATTATATGAGAAAAATACTGACTATAATTTTTATAGTTAATTGAGTGTAGTATCGTGGTGTTAAACTATATTGAATCCAGTTTTCACAAGAGATATTATAAAAGATATATTTTCCCATATAACTGTATGTATGGGTGTGTATGAGAGGTGTAAGTACTCACTATCTGCGTGAGCGCTTGTTGGGTGGCTTGGCGAGGTCTGCTGCTGCTGCTGAAGAGGAAGAGGGTTTGGCCTCCAGCACCGCGTCCGGCGGCTCCTTGCGCTTCTCTGAAATATCACATCACCTTTCTTAAAACATTTATACACATGCTTGTGGAAATAAGTAAGTTTTAGTGGAAAGAAAAATGACATTTCAACTGTGTGTATTTCAATGCTGATTTAAAAATGCCCGAAACAAACGCGGCTTGCAGTCAGACAGACATTTTAATATTTGTATTCTCGTTAGAATTGCAGGACGTACTTGTGTTGGGCAGCAGGTGTCGCTCCAGCTTGACGGGGGGCTCCGCCGCGTGCGCCACGCCCACGCCCACGCCCCCCACTCTACTCGCTGCAACACATATTGCAACATTTTACCTACATTTATCCTACACTAGCTGTTTCCGTGCGGTTTCATCCGCATGAAATTATAAAAATTCTATTGTTTACATTTGTCAAATTATTAATTGCAATTGCCAGAAATACCGTTACCATAACCTTGCTTTCTTAACGTTAGCAGCTTATAATTTATGGTCCCTTTCCCACATGAAGGTTTTTTTCCAATTTATTTACCCTCTAAGTTTAGTAGCTTGAAAATATATACCCTAAATCGTGTCGTAAGTGTAGGGCTTTTTATTAAAGAATTAATTATTCAAAAATTTGCTGTGATTGCTGACATCCTACGCCACGAAGTAATGTGTGTTTACGCTTTATTATATTAGTATAGATTATACTAAAGGAATTTACGATAACATCGCTGAATGTAGTGAGTGGTGTATGGTGAGTGGTGATGGTTGCAACGAGTTGTGGCCAGTTGGTTGTTACCTGTCGTTGTCTGGTGGTGTACGTCGTGCGGGTACATGTCCGGTGCCTCCGCGTGGTTGCGCAGCACGTTGATAGCATCATCTAGTCTCTCCTCCATCCTCGCACCCTGACACAACATGTTACTCTTTAAATATTTCTCATATACCGTTTAAGTACAGTTTCAGGTTTCTGAATTAACGTTTACTCAGTCAGGAATCGAACCCATGACTCTTTAAACTATAGCAAATGCAACACAGGATATTACACAAACTCCGTGCCACAACATCTACGAGCGACAGGACAGAAAACACATGCATTAATAATACATTTACACTATTATTTATTACTAATTCAAATGAAAAAATGGACATCGGATGTGTTGAAATTTATTGTTGTTGAAGAAACAAATTGATATACTGTTCGTATAATCAGAGTATATATTTTTGTTGGTTGTGATGATAAAGTGTTGTTGTGTACATACTAGCTGTTCCCGTGCGGATTCATCTGTATGAAATTAGAAAAACCCTATTTTATTGTTTACATTTGTTGAATATTTAATTATAATTGCCAGAAATACCGTTACCATAACCTTGCTTTCTTAACGTTAGCAGCTTATAATTTATGGTCGCTTTCCCACATGAAGGGTTTTTTCCAATTTATTTACCCCCTAAGTTTAATAGCGTGAAAATATATAATCTAAAGCGTGTTGTAAGTGTATGGCTTTTATTAAAGATAGAATTATACAAAGATGGTGTGATTGCTGACATCCTACGCTACGAAGTAGTGTTTACGCTTTATTAGTTTAGTATATATATAATATGTATGTTGTGCGTGGTCTGTGTACTCACTACGATGTCGGAGTGGTCGCGGAGGAACACCATCGCCTCGTCGAGCTGCCGCTGCTCCGCCGGCGCGGGCACGCCCTACCGCACGCACGCACGCTCAGCGACACGCGCACTACCCCGCACCCGCACCCCCACACACTCCCACACTCCCTCCCACTCACTCTCACACTCACTTCACTCAAATTCACACATAAAAACATTCAGTATCCACACTGATAAGTTTTGTTAAACGACTTCTAGAAATTTCCATAAAAGTTTTTCTACATGATATTTACTGAAATTTATTTACAAACATACTAAATATATACGGATATAATTCTATAGCACATAACTAAATCTAATATCTCTATCTACAAACCAAACTATGGAGTTACTAACATTAAAAAAAAAACTTGTAATATATGTTGAGCGTTAGGATGGGGGTTCTACGCAAGTCGCTGATATTAAAACAAAAACACAACAAACATAAAAAAACAACAGCAAACCACAAATAATATTAAAACACTAGAGAAATATGGTTTAATATTCCAAAGAGAGAGATAAATGTGTTTAGAATTATACGTAAAAAGTTATCACAAATATTCATACCATATTTTTCATAGTTAAGTCAAAATAAATTATTTAAAGCTGTAAGAAACAATACAGACACGACTCGAGTTCACAAAATATACAGGAGAAAGTACATTTTTGAATTAAATTATCTACAAAGTACACAAGTTATTATATATTTACAATTTAGTTGATCCACATTTCGATTTTTTTTTCAAAATGGAACTACTCTAGCAAAATATACTTTGCTTAGTTAGAGATCATGCTTTAAAATCATGCCAAATCACAAAATTATTTTTTTTTAAATAAATATTAGATCATCCTGTATATACTGAAATAGATGTATACCATAACATTGTGCGGGAACACGCCGACGTGGTGTGGGTGACCGTTGGGCAGCACGCTGGGCACGCTGCCCACGCCGCCCACCGCGCCCACCGCGCCCACCGCGCCCACGCCGCTCACGCTGCCCACGCCCGCGCCCGGCGGCGACGACACGCCCGCCCACCCCGCTGTCTGTTGCTGGAATACATTAACATTTACAATAAATTAGTATTTTAATATAATAATCTCAATTTTGCTTTTTTCCCCCCGATGTGTAGGAATGGTCCTTTAAAATTGGAACATACGTCATAAAGGTATTACAAAGCTTGTTGTTGCGTGAGTCGAGATGGTGGTGAGTGTTGCAATAGTGTACCTGTCCATTGTGATGGTGCATATGGTGTGGGTGGTGTGGCGGATGTGGCGAGTGCTTGAGGGGGTAGAGGCGCGCGTGCAGCGGCGGTGGCGAGTGCACCGGCGTGGAAGGTGACGAGCCGTATGAAGACAGGCTGCCCGCCTCCGCCCCGCCTCCCGCTCCGCCCCCTACGCTCGGCGCTGCACCCGCTACGCTTGTCGCCGCACCGCCGTACATCTAAAGTGCAAGTATGATTTTTAAAGGTTTGGGAGTGCGTTTTGTTCAATTAATTCTATTGATGAGGTCTTGTGCTTTAACTTATGTAGTGGTTGTACTAACGGGCTGTAGTGGCGGCTTTGTGAGTAGCATTGTGTCTGTGGGCGAGTGTACGGGCGCGGCGGCGCGGAACGAGGACATGGGCGGCAGCGGTAGCTCGGCACCGCCCGCCGCCCCCGCGCCCTCGGCCCCACCCCCGCCCGCACCGGACCCCGCCCCTGCCCCGCCACTACCCGCTATGCCTGAAAACACCAAAACTATCGGTCAATACACAACAGTAGAAACAATTGAAGCTCTCAAAGTCACAGAGACAGGTGTTGTGTGCAAGTCTGTAGTAGTGGTGGGCTTACCTGGCGATGTGGCATAGGGGTCGTGGTGGTAGGGCGGGGGCGGCTGGTAGTAGCCGGCGCCCCACTCCCCCGCCGCGTAGTACGGCTCCTGGTACGCGGCGCCAGCGCCTGCGCCCTTCGGCGACGCGTACCGGCTCGGAGAGTCGTGCCCGAACTCATCGCTGCCATACTGAAATAATAACAAAGCAATTATTAAATACATGCTCACCACTTGGTACTATAAGGTAGAAAAATAAAATAACAGTACTAAACTAGAACACTAGCTTTATAAATGAGGTGTGGCCAGGACCACGCCGAATGGAAATCCTCAATGCCTACCTCTGTGGGTTACTGACTTGAAGTTGTCTTGTTTATCTAAATGATAATCTCTATACAATGAATACATTAATTATACTGTATTGTATTACAAAATGTAAAATAAATCAAACCAGTAATTCTGCATTGTTTGAGTTGACGATTGAAATAATTGATCGTGTAGTGAAGATATCAGTGCACCGAACATTATTTGATATTTGATATCCTTCAATTCTCTATCTATTCGTATACAAATAGCTTTAATTAATTGATAGAAACTTCAAGCTCAGTTAAGATCAAGTAAATCATTTAACTAAGTTTCGCGGTTTAATTATTCTTTAAACAGATAGTTTACAGTTTGAGGTGAAGAAATATTTAAACTAATACAATGATTTTGAAACTTTTTTAAGGCCTACTTATATTAGCTGAAGTTCAATTTGAACGCGAATTCATACGTTAACCGCAGACGCCGAAACAAATGAACAATAACTCTAAATATAGATTCATTTCTGGAAAAGATTTTGTAATTGTCTAACAATTAGTCACTGATTTGAGTAATTCTATCCTTGTATTGTACTGGTACAGTCAGAGTCTTGGTAGGCAACACCAAATATAGCATGAACAAAACATATAAATAGTTTTTTCATTATAATTATAACATCGACTACCTACAGTACCAGTCACAGAATTAAATTAGCTTCCCACTTACGATTGAATCTTCTAGCGCAATCACTACGAGAGCTACATCTAGATATTTAACATGATTTAGATCTAATTACACTAAGCGTGATTTTCGTATTTCAAGGAAATGGGTAGGAAATTAAAAGTTCTCAACTATGTTGCAATGTGTTGTTTATAGCAGCATTTATCTTACAGCTTGCCCTTTAGCCAAAGTATGAGTCAATCCTCTTGAAAGGGAAGTTATTGTGGAGAATTTCACAACGCACCCCCCGCGCCCCTCACACCCGCTGCGAGTGCAGGTCGAGTGTAAGCCCGAGGTCCATACAGGTCCGCCGGATTGCGACACCGCGGCCGGGGAAAGCGAGCAATTAGGCTTATTGTCACCAGTACAATCGCGGACAACGCGTATTATCAATAGTGTTAAAAATATTGTAATTAAATTCACAATACACTTACAAAATACGACCGTTTAAACATATTAGTACTGTCAAAGATACTAAATTAAAATCAGTTTTTAAATTAATAAAACTACTGCAGTATTGCTTGAATATTATTCAACTTGAAGTGCTTATTACGAGTGAATTATTTAAATTTATAAACTAGAGATAAAGAATAACATAAAAGCATATAATTGCAAAATTAACCAATTATTTTGGGTTTCAATTTAATTAAACTGGCCTTTAAGGGCACGAACGCAACAAAATTAATAATTTCAAAGAAAATATCAACACTTTTCGTATCGATTGTACATTCGCATTAACATTACTTTGTCCGGTGGTCTATTGTGCGCTGTATTAGGTGACAGCTTAGCTCGCAATCAGCTTTGCCGAAATTAGCGCAACTCCATGCCTAATCTAGGAGTGAGGTACCAACGGGAAAAATACGTAATAATTGAGTACAGTACTGACACACCTAGAATAGAAGTAAAGAAAATCAAGGATAAATTAAACAATTATTTGTATAACAAAATTAGAATGTCTTTATGTAATATTGCAACAAAACAATCACACTCATGATATGTATTTGCGTTTCTGATAAGAAAAAGCAATTTTTTAATTTTTTCTTTTTTCTTTCTGTTTGTCTGAACTTGAAAGGGAAGATATCTGATGCACGAGGGAGTATTATAGCCTACTTTTTATTCAGTACTGACAAAGTCGCAGGCGACCGCTAGTCACATCTAAAAATGAAGATAATAAAACGAAAAATTGATGACATCATCTGGTCGTCATCAATGATAGCTCGGTTGACATCAACGCATCTTTACATAATTAATATCACAATAAAACTATATCCGTTTGCGTCCCGCGTTATCCCGGCTTGTATGCAGGAAGCGCGTCATAGCGTCGGAGCGTCCCTCCCGCCGGGATGACTCATAATGCTAGCGATCCCGGATCACTCGTAAGTATTACTGTGAAATTGTGTAACTGATCTTATAGCTGGCTATTGTTTTTTTTTTGTTAAATTAAATAAGAATCAGAATATAAACTATTTAGAAAATGTCCTTAAATATAGTACAGTCAGCTACGTAAATAAATTTAAAGCTATACAAACTTGCATACGTCGTCCGTTAAAAAATATGTATGGACTTATCTGCCTATATGCTTTTAACAGTGAATTATTTATACCAAAGTTGAAGTTAATAAAAAATGCAATTTATTATTAATACTGCACATTCTATACTTAATTTTAAAAGCCTATCATAGAAGAAACAGTCCTTTTGACTGTTTCTCCTTATACTTTTTCTAAATTCATCTCAAAGTTTGCAAATTATGTAAACATTTTCCACAACATTGTATCTCAGACGTTGGCTACTCTGACGTCACAATGATGTATATTAGATATTTTTATTACAAAATAACGAGGGAGATTTATAGTCGAGCTCACAATGAGCTGATTTGAATGTTAATACCGCAATCTTTATTTTGAGGGTCTTTACGAGCGGCGAGAGATGGTGAGCTCATCGCTTCATTAAACACGAATTAATTACACCGCACTATTTAATATTCCTATACTTAGTTAATACGTTATTATAGCAACTTAATACTTTTGTTAATAATCTTACTAATATTATAAATGCGAAAGTTTAGATGGATGGATGGATGTTTGTTAGAGTTTGTAGCCTAAACGGTTGAACGAATTTCGATGAAATTTGGTACAGATGTAGAGGGTAGTCTGGAAGAACACATAGGCTACTCACTTTTGTTTCTTATTAATTCCACGCGGACGGAGTCGTGGGCGAAAGCTAGTAATATTATAAATGCTAAAGTTTAGTTGGATGGATGGATGTTTGTTAGAGTTTGTAGCCTAAACGGTTGAACGAATTTCGATGAAATTTGGTACAGATGTAGAGGGTAGTCTGGAAGAACACATAGGCTACTCACTTTTGTTTCTTATTAATTCCACGCGGACGGAGTCGTGGGCGAAAGCTAGTAATATTATAAATGCTAAAGTTTAGTTGGATGGATGGATGGATGGATGGATGTTGTTAGAGTTTGTAGCCTAAACGGTTGAACGAATTTCGATGAAATTTGGTAGAGATGTAGAGGGTAGTCTGGAAGAACACATAGGCTACTCACTTTTGTTTCTTATTAATTCTACGCGGACGGAGTCGTGGGCGAAAGCTAGTAATATTATAAATGCTAAGTTTAGTTGGATGGATGGATGTTTGTTAGAGTTTGTAGCCTAAACGGTTGAACGAATTTCGATGACATTTGGTAGAGATGTAGAGGGTAGTCTGGAAGAACACATAGGCTACTCACTTTTGTTTCTTATTAATTCTACGCGGACGGAGTCGTGGGCGAAAGCTAGTAATATTATAAATGCTAAAGTTTAGTTGGATGGATGGATGGATGGATGTTTGTTAGAGTTGTAGCCTAAACGGTTGAACGAATTTCGATGAAATTTGGTAGAGATGTAGAGGGTAGTCTGGAAGAACACATAGGCTACTCACTTTTGTTTCTTATTAATTCTACGCGGACGGAGTCGTGGGCGAAAGCTAGTAATATTATAAATGCTAAAGTTTAGTTGGATGGATGGATGGATGGATGTTTGTTAGAGTTTGTAGCCTAAACGGTTGAACGAATTTCGATGAAATTTGGTAGAGATGTAGAGGGTAGTCTGGAAGAACACATAGGCTACTCACTTTTGTTTCTTATTAATTCCACGCGGACGGAGTCGTGGGCGAAGCTAGTAATATTATAAATGCTAAGTTTAGTTGGATGGATGGATGTTTGTTAGAGTTTGTAGCCTAAACGGTTGAACGAATTTCGATGAAATTTGGTAGAGATGTAGAGGGTAGTCTGGAAGAACACATAGGCTACTCACTTTTGTTTCTTATTAATTCTACGCGGACGGAGTCGTGGGCGAAAGCTAGTAATATTATAAATGCTAAAGTTTAGTTGGATGGATGGATGTTTGTTAGAGTTTGTAGCCTAAACGGTTGAACGAATTTCGATGAAATTTGGTAGAGATGTAGAGGGTAGTCTGGAAGAACACATAGGCTACTCACTTTTGTTTCTTATTAATTCCACGCGGACGGAGTCGTGGGCGAAAGCTAGTAATATTATAAATGCTAAAGTTTAGATGGGTGGATGGATGTTTGTTAGAGTTTGTAGCCTAAACGGTTGAACGAATTTCGATGAAATTTGGTACAGATGTAGAGGGTAGTCTGGAAGAACACATAGGCTACTCACTTTTGTTTATTATTAATTCCACGCGGACGGAGTCGTGGGCGAAAGCTAGTAATATTATAAATGCTAAAGTTTAGTTGGATGGATGGATGTTTGTTAGAGTTTGTAGCCAAAACGGCTGATCGAATTCCGATGAAATTTGGCATAGATGTAGAACATAGTCGGGAAGAACACATAGGCTACTTACTTTTGCTTTTTTTATTTCCACTTGGACGGAGTCGCGGGCGAAAGCTAGTTATATCATATTTTCATAACGGACATATTTGATCTTGATCGTAATCAAGTTTAACTAATTATTTTACGGCTCTTACTCACGTTTACTTTTTCTTCGGTGACGGCACCGGCACGGCACAAATGTCTCACGAAAGTTTAAATAATTTAAAAGCAATCAAGTTTGTTGTCAATTTGATAGACTAGCTTTTGCTCGCGACTTCACCAACGCGAATTGAATAAAATAGTCTATATTACTCAGTGATAGCGTTCGCTTGGTCATTGATATGGTTCTTAAATTAAAACATAATTTTCCCTTAATAACTTAGTATATATAGAAATGATGAAACTGGTCACAACTGAGTTCACTTTGCATCTCTTTCTAAAGTTTCTTTTCCTACATACGAAAGTTTCACCAGTTAAAACGAGCACAACCAGCAGCAATCGTCACAATAATGTTTATAAAACTAATTTGATAACCAAATGTACAAAATACATTAGAATCCTTGAAACTGTTTCACTATAAACAATATAATGCGACAAATGTTATCTATTACAACGTTTTATTATAATAATAGGAGGTATGTTTTATAAATGTGTAGGAAATATAATAACAAAGCGGCGCAGCTTATCGCACAGGTAGCGTTGACACGAGCTTTGAGCTGATTGAACACGTATCGTAGACCAAAAGGCAATACGTCAGCTGGGACTCTCGTTAATAAATTACTTTAACAATCTATATCTATACTAATATTATAAAGAGGAAAGATTTGTATTTTTGTATGTATTTATATAACTACAAAAACTACCGAGCCGATTTCGAAAACTCTTTCACCATTAAAAGCTACGTTGTCACTGAGTAATATAGACAATATTTTTATATTATTTTTTAATTTCACGCGGGCGAAGTCGCGAGCAACAGCTAGTCTATACTAAAAGGAAAGATTTGTATTTTTGTATGTATTTATATAACTACAAAAACTACCGAGCCGATTTCGTAAATTCTTTCACCATTAAAAGCTACGTTGTCACTGAGTAATATAGACAATATTTTTATATTATTTTTTAATTTCACGCGGACCAAGTAACGAACGACAGCTATAATCTATGTAGTATTAAGAAATATTAAAGAAAGGTACAATAAACACCCTACAACGCGAATCCTGTAACCCCATAATATGCGAATATTCCCAACCATTTTTTAAAAGAAAAACCCCCTATAACGCGATTTATGTCTGTGCCCTTTTGAAAAATGTGTTACACAGGGTGTTCTTACACCGCGTAACCATCAACCGCGTTATATGGAGGTTTATTCTACTTGAAATTATCACTTGCATATCGGAAGACTTAATTTTATAGACAGCAGAGACAAACGGTTTGAAATTCGAATCACTTGTATACAATCCTTATAATTTTCTTCAGAGAAAAGAGACAAAGATATGTTTCAATACAAAGATCACAACAATGGAAATTCACGGTTATCCCTAACATCATCATTATAGAAAGCTATTAGAACATACTGCACTACTAATGTTATCTTCTCCAGTCCCCTAGTTGTACCAGAAATCTTACACCAGTGTGTCAATAACAATCGAACCCGATGCCCTCAGGCGTCAATTACCACTGACTATCATGTTACAAATCCATTAGGCACCGTCGTTTCCGACCTGATTTTAAATCGACGAGTAGGCGACAGCTTCTCCAATATTTTTATAAATATTTGTCATATTGACGTAATGACATTCTTACCAGCATTAAAAAAGGTTATCAATTCTTTATACATCTACTTTTAATAACCGATTGAAATTACAAAACTCGATACGGATTTTCAGGATCCACGATTTATTGTCTGAAGTCAGCCCTAAACTAATCTGTAACTTCGCTAAGTAAAGGTTAAATCCTACGATTTAAGGTAACAAACTTACCTGTTACCCTACTAGATCATAGATCTGTGGGTCCATAGGATCGGTTTCCGGTGGGTTTTTGTCGCGTCACATCCGGCGGCGTGTGAAAGGCTCTCAGCGCCATCTCGCGCGGTAATAAGAAATTACATTCATTATATCTATTTTAAGAACACGCTTGAAGAGGGAGATTGTTAGAATACAAAACTTCGGAGAGTAGAGTCTTTTATAATTTCCATAGGATTTTATAGTTTCTTTTTAAATATCGTAGAGTAAAATACAACTTATGATTACACGCTTATTCCTGAAAAGCATCTTTGGAAAAATAACAATTTACTATTCAAACTACAATACCTACTTTCATAGTATTATATCGGAACAGATTGACATAGACATTCCCTAAATCATACTAATATTATAAATGCGAAAGTTTAGATGGATGGATGGATGTTTGTTAGAGTTTGTAGCCTAAACGGTTGAACGGATTTTGATGAAATTTGGCATAGATGTAGAGGATAGTCTGGAAAAACACATAGGCTACTTGCATTTGTTTTTTTTTAATTCTATACGTTTAAGCTATACGCTAATAAAGCTATACGTTTATAAAATCATTTTGCAATATAATTTGTATAGTTACATAACACGGAAGTGTTATTTATATCAGTGCTTACGTTAGTGCATTTGATACGGTATTAGCACAGATTGTCATCATTTGCCCTAAACAATGTCCAGGAACGTAACCGTTGCTATAAATACGTGTAGCCCTGCGCCCACCGCGGCTCGCCCACGCCCACGCCGGACAGAATTACTACTACTAATTGCACCCAGAGAGCACGAGAGAGCGGTGCTTTCACACGAGGGCGAACAGAGCTTCAGAGCATCTTTACAGTCAAAATAATACTGTCCTATCTTGGCTTGTGTATAAACAATATTAGTACTGCACAATCCACTGCTCTGGTTCGTTAGTCTTCGTGTGAAAGTAGCATAAATCAAATACGCGAGCGCATCGGCCGACCGCCATTCCCGACTGTCCCACGTGAATTACTGCCCGTAAACTTGTAGCGATCGTAAAACAATTAGCTCATAGGCGGGAAAGTGGGCGAAATGTACCGCATTTCCTCTTGTAATACCAACATAAAAACAATATACACCACAGATTATTAACATCTGTGTATTATCTCATTTTTTTCAAAGGAAATCATTAATTTTACTAGTTTTAAAAAATAGAAAAATAAGTGAAATCTATTGGCAAATGCCCGGATGAAATACATATCTTTATTCGATCGCCGGACAGATGGGCCTATTTGAAGTTGTCTCACAGATAGAGTACAGAAATAAAGCTTCGCTCATCTCAATGTTTTCATAGTTTTTTACTTGTTAGAGTGCAATAATTTATCGATGTAAACATTGCCCGTAGAGCACTGTATAGTTACGTGATGTATGTCTCGGCAACGGACGGACGGTTCTATTTATTTATGCACGTTTGCATCGCTTATACAAAACTCTAACACGACGATTTATATTCATTTTGCTGCTAACTTCGCGAAATAGATTTACAGATATGTCGACACTAGACAGTATAATATTAAAACGACATATATGTTCACAAGTTAATTGGAGGTCTGTTGTTGCTTTGTGGAACTCACCCCGCTCTCGTGGCTGGTGGCGGGCGGCGGCGCATGGCCCGCCTCCTCGTGGTACCGTCGGCGCGCTCGCTGGCGTAGCAGCGCGGACGCATCCGGCTGTCCGAACTGGAACATCTCCTTCGCACCACACAACTCCGCGAACTCATTCCGCGCCTGTTTCGCTCTATCATTTAGAAAGTCCGTGCTGATGAACTCGCCGTGTCCACCGTCGAGGATTTGCGTAGTGAGTCGTAATGAATCGGAGGTCTGGCGGAGGTTGGCCTCCGATTCGGGCCGGTATGTGTCGCATATCTGGCTGAAGGTATTGAAGTATTCTGTGGCGAGGTCTGAGCGCGGCTGGTAGCCGAGGTCGGCGAGTGGCGGCGGCGGCGGCGGCGGATCCGCCGGCAGGAAGCTTGGCTCCATCGCGTCATGTCGCATCGCCATGACGTTCGCATTTGAACTTGCACTTATATTTGCACATCACTATCACTGGCATCCATGACGCAGTCGCTACACTGGTGACTTGCTAACTGGGGGATATGCACTGTGTTTACGTTCCGCAACAGATGCGCCACCTAACCGCTAACATAAACAATTGGGATCAATCAAAGAGACCGGCAGCAAAAAATGGTGTCGGAGCGGGAACACCTTGCGTGCGGCGGCCGCGGGGCCTGGGATGCGACTGTACCGGCCTGGGAATCCAGCGCTGGCACAAAGAGAGCAGGTAAATTTTGTAAAACTCACATTAAATGGTAACGTGCATAATTTAAAAGTAACAGTTTTCTATAACTTATATTGACGTATCCTAGTTGTAAAATCAAGAAAGTTCCATAGTTTCGTCTATGTAGAAATGTCATAACAAATTTTTAGCACGATTTAATCAACATTCTTCCACTAGTCGACTATCAAGTTTCGTCAGTTTAGAGAAGACACTAGATTCTGAACGCGTTGCCGTTTTCTATACCTTTTCACGATTACCTATCTCTCAAAATATTTTAATTGAAATTAAAAAAAAACACACAATAGTGCGAAAATGTACAAACTGCGATAATCTGAAGAAAGAGACAAGGCGTAAATCATCTTTTTCTTTTGAACAATATAACGGACAGAGATGCATCTTGCAAACACCTTTAAAGTATCCATTGTGTACAAATAATACTCCAAATCGCGTACCCCGTGTACTGCGCAGGTAAGAAAGTTGCTATTAATAACATGAAATACGGAAAGTGTTCAAACATGGCAATACTCGGCTGATATAGTCCGATTGCAAGATACCGCCGTGTAGCCGTCAACAGTAAAATTATTACAAATTATTTCTCTACATAGATTAATAGTTGCATTAAGAGAATTAAACTGCATAACTGCTTGTTAACTCTAATAAGGGCCCAAATTAACTATTTCTCTTACAGCAGAATACTGAAACATAAATATATAACAACGTCTTAAATGATAAAGCTATAAACCCCAAATTCCATTGCTATTTTGACGCCTGTCAGATGGTTAACTGCGCTTACAAAGAGAAGTATTTAAGCTTCGTTTCAGTATTCAGCTGTTAAACCTCTATTACAATGCCAAAGTATAAAGATACATAAATAAAAAGTCCGTCCATAAAAATAATATTGAAAGTAAATTTGGAAATATCGCAATCAGAGTTTTAAGATATCTTTACCGCCTGATAACCGATAACGCCTACATTTATTTAAATAAATGTCAGTTAAAAGTCGACTTGGCTTCGAAAGATTTTACTACAAACATCCGCATAGCAACACTTATTAGCGTAGGGTTACATTGCCCACGTGCTCATAGTATTATTGTCACTAACAACTGAAATAAGCGACATGTATAACGTGATAAGATAACTAATAACAATTGTATATTACGTCAATGTACTAGAAACGAGAAACCTTCCAAATAACAGTTTATAGGACACGGGCGTGAACAGTGAAAATATAACTTAAGAAACGCGTTCTATATATTAATGGTAGACCATGACCTCGATTATTAACTACAAATTATTGTTAAGTTTAACTTGAAGCTGTCGCCACGCGCGCAGAGCACACCTACGACAGGTGACAGGTGGTCGACGTTCAAAACAAAATCAAACCCGGATCCACCTGCCTTTTTATATTTTACTAATATAATATTCCGCTATTGTCAAACAATATATTAGTACTTTGTTATTTAGCATACCGAGCTATTTTACTAGACAATATGTTGTAATGTCTGAGACGGTATATTACTATGTTTAGTCTCGCTTTGATTCCTATGAGCTTATGTGGAGTTGCGCACACTACTCGATTTTTAGTTGTGCAATTAAACAGTTGAATTCAGTGCAAAACCATGGACAATCGCATAACAGTTGTGCGATAGTTTAGTCAAAGGTGTGCGCTCCCGATCTAACTATTGCAAAAGATAAATCTTATTTAAAAGGGATGATTGAAAGT
Source organism: Papilio protenor (assembly GCA_029286645.1). Classification (NCBI taxonomy): domain Eukaryota; kingdom Metazoa; phylum Arthropoda; class Insecta; order Lepidoptera; family Papilionidae; genus Papilio; species Papilio protenor. The sequence continues at coordinate 381,810 of JAGSMZ010000014.1, read as the reverse complement.
AATAGAATATGCCATTTATAGACCTATGATGTGAATTAGAGTTAATGGCAGAAAACACACAACAATCAGAAGATAATAATTGTATAAAACATCTAAATAGCACAACCAAAACTAAAAATTAATAATCTAAAACAAAAAAAAAACACTACCACCTGTCGAATTCGCAAACAATAACAAAAAAATAAATTCCCATTGGGGCTTCCTTAAATTTTGCCCTGTATTCATTAGATAAAAGTTTTGGCTCGTATGGCCCTACAGAGCTTAGCTCGTATGGCCTCTCTCGGCCTAACGGAGTCAGTGTGCCGACAGGATTCAGTTACATCCCATACTTAGAGGTCATTAACCGGCTTCTTTTCACCTGCTCGTTTATTTGCATTAAACAAAAAAACGCCGTCAAGAATGCAGTTATTGCTCCTATAAAGTTCACTCTGATCAAGTATTATATTACTCGCGTGAATGTCAAAACAATACATTTTTTGTCATATAACATGGGTGGTCTGTGCCTTAAATTTGGTGATACTGATTCCTGACATTGTGTTGCAATTATTTATATTGAAACAATATATAATGAATATTATTTAATTCACACAATTCAGAAGGAATCTTGCTACTTTTGCACCCTATATTGTAGAACTAATCAACAATCGATGCATGCGAAGAGCAAGCGTTCCAGCATGATCGACAAGAAGAAAGAACGTTTCTCTACACGTAGCACAGCGTAGCACTTCTGTGGCCACAGCACAGCGCTTCCGTGCCCACAGTACAGCACTTCTGTGGCCGTAGTACAGCGCTTCTGTGCCCGCAGCACAGCGGTTGCGTGAGAATCAGCTGAGCGCGGTGTAGCGGTGTCGGGTGTCAGCGCCGGTGGTCCGCCGCGCACCGTGCGCAATCTCGCTCACCGACGCGCTCCAACATGTGGGCGCGTCGCATTGTTTAGCACGACATTGCCCTTTGCATCGCGTTGAGAGGGCATTGTAGTTTACTTGATCGTATTGTTTACTTACTAAACAATAATTTAAAAAAGAAAGAAAAGTAAGTTTAAAGTAATGTAAACGAATACGTATTGAACAATGTTTTAAGCTAATTCTGAATTCCTATACAAAAGTGCAAGTAGTAGGGTTGTTTGTTTACCGCGACGCGAGGCGTTGGAGTTACGACCAGGTGGCGGGGTTGGGGGCTGGGGTTCAAGGTTGCCGCACTATGCCGCACGCCACAAAATCCGCCACCCTACGCTACGCCTGTTGCAGTAATAGGATTTCCTTCACACTTCACTACACACGGAATGGATATAATCGTCCGTAGACATAACCGGATAAAAAATTTAGAATCGCAACGCAAATTTACAGCTTTTTAGCTTAGAGACAAAGTACCAACTATTTGTATCCTCTAAAATATGCCAAGACTGCAAAAGACGCCATCCACGATACAAATAACTTAATTACCGAGTAGTGTGTTGAGGTCCAAAAAATCGGGGTCAGACGAAGCCCGCGTCGCGCCGGGATAGGACCGGTCTGGCGCAGCTGTCGGCAGGTGGCGTTGGCGAGACCACGGCCGCTATCCGACATTCGGAGAAAGCCTTATCCCAAACACAAGCTTTAATAAACATTGTATATGTAACGTAAATAATCTTAAAGAACATGGCTAAAAATATTCAGCTAATTTGTCGTAACGACTGAAATATTTTTTTTTAATAATATGAATTGGCAAACGAGCAAGCTGCCACCTGAATCCACCGAAATGGAAAGCGACCGCTGTCATAAACATCCACAATTGCAGATGCGTTGCATACCCTTAATTGACGGAGGAGAAGATGCACGTAGAGGACATTTCCCCTTTCTATGCGCGTCTCTTCCACCGTCAAATCCACTTTTCCTTCCCATCCTTTCCTCTTAAGAAAAGGGTGGAAAATGAAAGGGTCTAAAATTAGGCCTCCGGCACCACACTCATCAGATGAAACGCGGAATTGCTTCCACTTCACGCCTGTTTTCTGTGTGGTCGTGGTATTACACCGGGCGAGCCGGCCCATCCGTGCGAAGATGTTAAAGCGTCCTCTACCACTGTTAAACTGTTGACTAGCTTTGTTTATCCTAAACTTGTACAGGATTGATTTAGAAAACAATAATCGTTGCGATATACGTTCGTTCTTTGATACTAAGTGTATGGAATGATTTGAATAGAATTACAAGATAATTAAAGCATGACGCATATCAACACAACTGTAATGTTCAAGTACAAGATAGTCACAGAGCATTCTCCGTCAACTGACACAAACAGTAGTTGTTTTACTGACAATGTCTTCATATATGGGTATTATTGATTAATCTAAAAGTAATTGCATCATTAAAATCAAGTTTTATTTTTAAAATAACCTTACTTAGTACTAACATTATAAAAGTTTCATGGATGGATGTTTGTTAGGAGGATATCTCCTAAACTGAACGGATCTCGACGGAATTTGGCATAGATGTAGAGCATACTCAAAAGAACACAGAAGCTGCTTAACTATTTTATTTATTCCGCGGGGATTCGTATGCGACAGCTAGTTTTCCTATAAATATTTAATAATCTTTCGTGTCAAAACACTAATTTTTATTGATATTTTAATACGCAATTTAACCTTATTTTTTTATAAGGTTTTAAAGTAATTGATGCCTCAATCGGTATGTGGGCGAGTTGATTCTACAAAGGATGTTATTTCCCTATTCTAGGTAGCTCTCTGCATTCCTCGGAGTTGCAGATTCCATATTACTGATGCAGGAATGCAGCCTGTGCACACTGACCATTTACATAAGACCTCTGACTGTAAGCGATAGATGAACGTGGATAATCTAAACAAATGAACAAATTAATTGCTTTTAAATCTTATTAACAGACGAGTGAACTTTTGTACTGCCAAAATAGTAGTCTATACTAATATTATAAAGAGGAAAGATTTGGATTGTTGTATATATTGAAATAACTCAAAAACTACTGGGCCGATTTCAATAGTTCTTGCACCATTAAAAGGCTACGTAACCTCTAACATAGGCTGTTTTTTTAATTTTTTTCACGAGCATCGCCTAGTTAGAAATATAGCTTCCTTTTTTTTGGAATAGATAAATATATATCTGCACAGGTACATCGTCTGATATCTACACACATCTTATTCTCACTAGTGGTACATAATTTAATCGATTTATCATAAGTATAATGTAATTAGAGGTCAATAGAGATGGCGATGGCTCGCAGGTCCGGCATGACGTCACGTCGGCGGCCCGCTGTCTCGTACGATTATACACAAGTATTCTAATTTCACACGAGGGCGGAATAGTGACGTAGAATTGTACAGTGCAGTGATATTATTTAACATAGACAGATCAGTACCGTTATAACGTTGCGTTTAATGATAGTACTGCAGTATCTATATGCATTCTCGTACAATTATACCTGAAGTATTCTAATTTCACACGAGGGCGGAATATTGAGGGGGGAAATTGTATAGTGCAGTCATTTTATTTAACATACAGATCAGTACCGTTTTAATAGTAGTAGTACTGCAGTGTCTATTTGCACTGCCTCTATTTTGTACCCGTATGTGAAACTAGCTTACAATACTAAACCTGACTTCATTTTAAACAATCGCAATATAAATGATATGTGTGGATATAAATCCAAGGATCCCATTTATTTATTCAGTCGTGATTAATTACAAAAGTCAAAAAACGCGAACTTTTTAAGAATAACCGACTTGTTCAATAAATCATGACTTCCTGCATCATTTAAATATACATAAAACAAACCGGAATTATTGTTTACAATATAAATAAATCAATTTGATTTAAAACAAATGAGACAGAGCGTATATAATTTAAGCATTAAAGATGACAAGAAGAGATGTAATATTTGTTTTTTTTTAACTTTTTTAAACCCGTAAAGAACACAACATACTTAGCATTGACCATAAGCTGACATTACTATCAATTTAATGTATTATTAATAAAAATATTAAAAGTCAACTTTTTTTTAATTAAAGTGCAATGACAAACAAAATTGTCTTAGTGTAATCGTGTCGCAAATTACTTATGCATTAAGCTACCAAGTTGAAAGGCCGGATGCTAAGTGAGCGGAAGTGTATCGAGGCTCGTGGGTCGGGTTACCGGTCGAACCCGACACCTCTGAGAGCTTTGCCCTACTAAAAGCATAAAGCAGTGCATCTTATTGTACATCCGATGGGAAACCGGAAGGTGTTAGGACGGGTTAATCGATCATGTGACATTCTGTATTCGAATGCAGTGATCAATTTGACGGCGGATTTAGATCAAACTAGGTGTTGCTCGCGACTTCGCCCGATTGGAATTAAAAAATAATAAAAAAAACAGCCTCTGTTAGTCAGTGATAACGTAGCTTTTAATGGTGTAAGATTTGAAATCGGTCCAGTAGTCTGAGTTATTTCAATACATACAAAAATACAAATCTTTCCTCTTTATAATATTAGTATAGATGGAGTGATAAACTTCCGATGGGTCAATAACACATCAAATTAAATCTCAATTTGAAATCAAAAAATTACTGGCATAAATTTAGATCTTATAGGTAAATTTACAAATTCTCAGATTATTATTATAACAGAGGACAGATGGCAGTTAAATGGCAGTAAAAAAACACAGCAAAACTTCAGCTATGATTGATAATGATCATAAAACTAGCTTTCGTTTGCGACTCCGTCCGCGTGGAATTCAAAAAAACAAAAATAATCAACCTGTGTGTTTTTCCAGACTATCCTCTACATCTATGCCAAATTTCATCAACATTCAGCAGTAGGCTGCAAACTCTAACAAACATATTTCCCCAAACTTTCGTATTTATAACATTAGTAAGATAATTATCCTAAAATATAAAACAAGCTGGTAACTCGTTCCAAGCCTTGAAAGAATCATTTAAACTCTGATTAAACAATCATACATTGAAGTTGGGTTTAAAGTATCCTATTTTGTTTGTCTATCGGCTGTAGACGCAGCGTCGTCGACGGGCACGAGAATTGAATATTTATTTACTGCTTAATGTCGTATAAGTTACAGCACAAAGAATAGCCAACTAGGTCAAAGGTTCAAATTTGGACGACAAATTAGTATCTATTATAAATAAAAAAAAATAGTTTCTATTCAACATTTCGGGACAAAATAAATGTCAAGTTATGACTTAGTGCAAGTCTACAATATCGGGATATAAAGTTGAGGATTCCCAAGATATGTTGCAAGAAATTCATAGAAACAGTTAAAATATCTGATTCAAACTTATTCATCTTCGAATACGAAAAAGGTTTTAATTAAGTCATCGCACTGTCGATTCGTGGCTTACAAAGCAGAGGAAGTACTGTCGTTACGAGTACTGTATTCAAGTCACGTTATCAAGAACAAAATGTCGCTTAATATTCAATTCAAGTTTGGTTATAATGTTTATAAGAACGTCTATTGCTTTTAAATTTCAATTCAAACATACATTTGATAGTTATTATACATATATAATTTAGACGTTAGTTTTATCAACAGTATTTTGTGAGACAGATAATATTTTAGAAAGGTAAATTTCATTTGCTGGTCAATTGAATACACCTGACTTTAAATGAAGACTTTCGTAGCAGTTCGTAGACCTAATCTACGGAATTCCTTTCTATCCCACTTCACCACAACTTTAACAAAATAAAATAAAATAATAAACAAGACATAAAAGAAGACACATGCAAATCGAAGGCTTGATTGCTTGCTACATGATTAATTGCTTAAGATCGATTTAATTCGCAACATATATAAAGTATTCAACAAAGAAACGGCTGAACTGACGTGGGCCATCGCTGGGCCACCGCTGGGCTGTAGGACGCGCCCACTCATTGATTACGTACGTGGACTTCTGCAATACGCGATACCTTACAACTGTTAGTGTTGCAAAATTCCCTTCTCTCATATAAGTTACGGTAATTGTCCTACCTACTTCATATAAATTAACTAGTAATGAGATCGATTGAACGCCACTTTGATATTCAAAAGTCCAAGCTAAGTTTTCACGAAATATAACAACCTTTTTATTTAATCTTAGACTTGTGTGAATCCGGATAATGTCCATAGTTATTTAGTAGTAGGGGCTACGTTTTCACAACCCTAGGACTAGCGCGTATTAAATGGAGTCATGGGTTACTCCAAGACCTTATTTGATAGGGTCATTTCTGTAAGTTTTTACGAGATTTAAGTTAGAATACAACTTGCAAACTAAAACATCTAAGGAGAACTAATATCAATTTGTACAAAGTTGTATACAGGTTTATCAAAATTAAATCAAAAAGAGTAAATTATAGATACTGCTTGATAACTGGTCATGCGTTACGCACGCTGGGTGATAGGAAAAACTGTGACGTCATTACCCATATGTGAAATCCATGTTTACTTGATTAAAGCAATGACTGCTAGAGACTAGTATATAAAGGATGTTTTTAATAGGCAAAAGAAAATTAGAACTGTATAATTAGAATAAATTTTATAGATAACGAACATACTGTAACTCAACTTCATCTTATCGCATAATGGCTGATTACTGAAACGACATTTAATATGTAACAGCGTCTTAAATGATATCAGCACGCTTAAACTCCAAATTTCACTAAAATTGTCTCTCATCGTGGCACTTACGACGCGAAGTGATTCGTCTCAGTATTCGTAAGTGTTAATTGTGAGAATAAAATAAAAGGGATCAAATGTAGGTAATAATTAAAGGATTAATCTTCCCCTTGCACAATCAAACATCTTAAACGAGCATCATTTGACTGCCAGCGACCGTAAGAAGGCAATTAAACCATCTCAAAGTGCGCAACTTTTCACGGACAAAGTTTGACGGGGGAGAGGCGGGGGCGTGGCATAGGGGGGGTTAATGTCACTTTGAGTACTTTAAGGAAAAATGCTCCTTTTCTAATTTGCTTTTATTTTTCGATCGATAGACGGAGCAGGAGAAAATTATTTCAACACTAGCTTTCGCCCGCGACTCCGTCCGCGTGGAATTAAAAATACAAAAGTGAGTAGTCTATGTGTTCTTCCAGTCTATCCTCTACATTTATACCAAATTTTATTGAAATCCGTTCAGCCGTTTAGGCTACAAACTCTAATAAACATTCTTCCATCCATCTAAACTTTCGCATTTATAATATTAGTATTATAAAAGAACAAAATCATGTATTATATTAAAAAACAAAAGAAAATATTAATTTCTTCTTGTCATATGAAAAAGAACATTGTTTAACAATTAAAATCCTACACATATGGTCGCTACAAGGCATGGTCGCATGTAAATTTTCCGCAACTGATTACAGTCAACTATGCCGGCTCACGGATTTGTTTACATTAATATAAACACGTATAAGATGTTTAAAAAAGACAGCCAAATACTGAAACGAATCAAACACTTCATACTAATATTATAAACTAGCTGTTCCCGTGCCGCTTCATCCGCATGAAATTATAAAAACTTTATTTTATAGTTTACAATTGTCAAATTCTCAATTGCAAATGTCAAAATACCATGGTAATCTTGCTTCCTTGATGTTGGAAGCTTGTACCTTATGGTCCCTTCCCCACATTACGGTTTTTTTCAATTTATTTACCCCTTAACTTTGATAGCGTTAAAATATATAGCCTAAAGCGCGACGTAAGTGTAGGGCTTTTTGTTTAAAGAAGAATTATTCAAAAATATGCTGTCATTGCTGACATCCTACGCCACAAAGTAGTGTGTGATGTTTGTTAGAGTTTGTAGCCTAAACGGCTGATCGGATTCCGATGAAATTTGTTATAGATGTAGAGTATAGCAAGGAAGAACACATAGGCTATTCACCTTCGTTTTTTTTAATTCCACGCGGACGTTGTCGCGGGCGAAAGCTAGTCGTATCAAAATTGCCGCTTACAATCTGGCATACGTCAGAATTATAAAGGAATTTGGAGTTTAAGAATAACATTATCATTTAAGACGCTGTTACATAATTAAATGTCGTTTCAACAGTCGGCCGTTAGTTGATGTCTTTATTACTGTCCAATTAACTAGACAAAGGCAATTTCTGTCAAACATTACATACGCAGTACACATACCTTTACACACATTTCAATATTTCTAGACTTTACACGGCTCAGTGGTTAGCGTCTATTCAAAAAATCCCGCGTTCAATTCTACGACTAGCTTTTGTTTGGGTGTAGGTTCTCTATCTTAATAAGCTCAATTAAGCAATTTTTCTCGCTAATTTATTCATTTAATTGTACTTACGTCTACTTTCATATAGCTGTTACAATAACAAGATGAATTTAAATTATTTTTTGTTAAAGTATAACGCTAAATGAAACAAGAAAAAACTTAACATCGCCAACAATGATACAAAGAAATTATTATCGCCCGGTTTCTTGGGAAACGGCAAGGAAAATTTTTATGAAACTTTCGTGAAAGTAAGTTACAGCTTACACTTCGGCTCTTGAAAAGTTTTCCAACTCAAAGTCAAAACTTGTTCAAGTTACTTTTAAATACAATAATAGGTATTAAATCTATTGTTAATTCTCCTTCCTATTCTAAATCACATTTAAATTAAGTATTTAATAGATTCTTGTATCGAAATCCATTCAAATAATGCTAATACTATGTTAACCCACTGTACTTACATCTAGCGATTCATAGAACCGCATAGGAAAACTTTTTGTTCAAAACAAAGATCGGTACTTCGTTGTGCCGATCTAAGCTAATCGCAACGTTCGCGGAACAATCGTTGAACGAAACGTAAACACAGCGAGACAATGCCTCAGTTGTATCAACACTATCCTGATACTAAACACTGCACTTCTCTTACATCAGACACTAAACTTCGCGCGATTTTCTCCCGCCTCCGATAGTACTGGGACGTACGCTCAACGGACGGCGAGCGACTGGCGCGCCGCGCCATGGCCGACCGCCGTTCACTCAACGCATGGGGTTACCATTCTCAATACCAACTCCCCATAACACTATTAATGTAATAGAATCTAGATGTATTTATAGAATTATACCAGTAAACAGAAACTGATAACAAATTTTATGAGCTTACTTTAATTATGAGTTAATAAACATAAAATTATTATTCTAGATTATAACAGTCAATTCCAAAAATAACAACAAATTTTCATTGTGATTAATAGACGTAAAAAAATGTTTTACATAACTTTTTAATTAATAGTAATTATATTTTTAATTTTGGTTACAACTAATTACCCTAAAACATTGCTTATGAAAGCTCTATAATGACTGGCAACATTAGCAACGTAAGCGACGTTGCCAATTCTCGTTGCGCGTCGAGCGTCGAGCGTTGCGCGTACACGAACGTTACAATAATGAGGTTAAAGTTTCTGTACACAACTTTTTTTCGTTTTAATTTTCAGCTGAACGAGCCCGAACGGTTAGGTGGTCTCATCCTAAACGCTAATTAATGGTCGGCATAAAGCTCTCCGTTATTAATGATCTCTACCCGGCGGAGTTTCCCTAAAGAAACATAAAATGAATTAGGTTAAAACTTTCTTGACGTATTTATATACTTGATGTGGTTGTGTTAAAAGAAAATCGTATTATGTAATAATAGATATAGGTGTATAAAATAATATACCTAATTTTATTGTAAAAAAAATCGTATTTTTGTCACAAACTTGGGCAACATTTGAATCACAACAAAACAAATAATCAATGACAAAACAATGCAGTGGGCGTTATAATGAAACTAGAATAAGGTTATAACTTTAGATAAATTAGTTGTGATAAACACTCATAATTTTCAAATGATTCAATTCATTTATTTGCACTAATGTGTTTTTCCTTATCATACTTAATATTATAAATGCGAAAGTTTAGATGGAAGGATGGATGGATGGATGTTTGTAGCCTAAACGTCTAAACGGATTTCGATGAAATGTGTTATGGATGTAGACGATAGTCTGAAAGAACACATAGGCTACTCACTTTTGTTTATTTTATTCCACGCGGACGGAGTCGCGTGCGAAAGCTTGTTTAATAAAAATGTCAGTCAAGAAAAAGTTTAGACAAAACTCGAATTATTATCGTGAAAATTCGTTCTGGATTTTATTGATTTTCAAGCAGAATGGTGATTTTGTTTCACTATGTTGTTGGTGGTATTTGCAACAATTTATCATTAGCGATAGAAATAATCATCTAATTAAGTTGACTTAACAACAGGAATCTTATCAAAGAGGTGGTGCGATACAATGTTGTAGATAGAGGCCAAGTGACAACGCAAAAGCCTGTCATCGTGTCTCAAAATACGTTATCGTTACATAAACTTTCCTATACTAATATATCTATATCAAATTAAAAATAGATAAAAATGTCAATTCGTATGGTCATAATTTAAAATGGTACGAGTTGCAATGGAGTAAACCAAATATTCAATATCCAACATCAATACTCGCCTGAAGTTAGTCTAGAAACTAGTCGGTGTCGTTATCAGAAGATAATACGTGAGTTGAGCCGTCTTTAATTCGCTTAATATCTAGAATGATTGACCAATATTACTAACGTTATAAACTTTCTTTCAATCTGTTACAATACGATTAGAAACTAAGATAAGAAAGGAAAATATTTAGCTTTAGAACAATAGGGAAATATTAAAACAACATCGGTGAGCTACACAATGCTACAAAGTACTAAGTATACCATTAGCAAGTTATTAAATACTTATATTGATTCTACTAAGCATAATTTAAAACCAATTATTGCCATATGAAATGCGAAATAGAATACATTGTCAGAAATCCTACAGTTAATTTCAAACGCAGAAACGATTAACTCAACGCAGAAATGTAACTTAGCAAACAAAAATCATCAAAACAAGAGATATATCAAAGAATATACAGTTATCGAAATAAGTCGAATGTAAAACTATTAGAGGTAAAAGACTTTAGGGAACTACCTTTGAATTTCGCTATTTTGTTTGTAGCTAAGAAACCTTAGATCTCTTTAATAAAGACATATTACTTGTTTATTAAAACAGATTAGCAACATTGTATATGAATTCCTTTGATATTTTTCAAATTATCTAACCTTGAATTGTAAGGTCGAACTGACTAACCAATAACAATATTCAGCGCGCGCAATTATTACCGATATCAAATTCGGGGTGACCACACGTGGTGAGAATTTGTAATTACAAGTAATAGACAGAGACAACTATGGCTACAAAGGTAGAGGAAGACCGAAGAAAGTATAGATTGTGTGTGGATATTCTCAAGAAGAGAGACAATTCAGATATTCGTCAACGATTTATGAAAGAGCTCATACTGTGACCCTCTCTGGGAAAGGGTAGGTTGCTGATGATATTAAGGGACAATTAGAGGTAATTAAAAAACTATGGTCACAAAGGAAGACCGAAGAAAGTATGGATTGTGTGTGGATATTCTCAAGAAAAGAGACAATTCAGATATTCGTCAACGATTTATGAAAGAGCACATACTGTGCTAACCCTCCGTAGGGACAAGGGCAAACTAATAGTCAGGGACAATTCGAGGTAATTAAAAATATAGTAGTACTACTTTAAGTTAACTTATTTTGTTATAACAGAAAAATTAACAAAAAAATAAACTACTACTGTAAAATTGACTTGTTGATTTTATAACCGTCTCTAACGACTTAAGTTTTAAGATATTCTATATTGATCGTCGGATATTTATTTACAATATACCCAGATAATCACAACAGTCTTAAAAATGTATTATATTTTAACATTGTGATATTTAACATATTTTAAAAAATCAATAAAAAAAAGTTCAAATTGTTTTAAATTTCAATGACTCACTAATAACAACACCTAATTTTATTATACGTCATATTGACACAATTGGAAATCTTCAGATAAACATCGATTTTTATACGATAATGCGACCGACTATACAAGTAAAAACATTTTGGATTCGTATTAAACTTAAAAAAAAATGCATTTTGTTATCAAGAATGTCAAGAAAAAATGACTCTTGCGCAATTAATTACGAAATTAAACATTATTGGGCGTTTCGACGTTCACAATTGTTAGAAACTACAGATTGGATATATCTCAAAATAGTCAATAGACATTTAAACAAACTACTAAATAGAGAATAAGGAACAAATAAAGGCAAAGTGGCGCGCATTTTGTAATCTCACAGAACACAAAACTTATCAGTGGTGCGCGCGACGTTGCCACACCTCTCCCCCACTATCGCGCGAGCGAGAAGGAAAGACAAGGGATCGAGTTCTGGACTTGAGATGTGAAAGAGAGACAAGTGGTAGGGAGCGATTGCGCTTTTCATCCGATATCCTGTAAATATGGCGCCGGAGCATAACGTTTTCATGGATCAAGAAATTTGTTGATTTTTATCTTCACCATTTATCAATGAGCAGACTCAATTGGATTTGTCTACATATTATACAAATTACGAATATTTTTTACACAATAAAAATGTTACATTAATAAATGCCTCTTGTATAACGATAACTTACAATTTTAACCGATTTAGATTTTAATAGAATTTTATTATGAGAAAAACCAAATTAGTTTTCAATTTAATTAATTAGCTACACAAGTGTAAGTAAAAAGACACAAAAAAACACGGAATTATGGTAAATACTCATAAATAATCGTTAAAAACCAATACATACTCAACGTAAAAAAAATGTTTAATATTTAGCTAACTTTGATCTATGTCAAAGTTATCAAAATCAAGTAGAATTGTAGGGCAGTAGGTTTGTTGTGTATTTCAGTGCAGGGATGACAGTGGATATAAAACTGCGATACGGCTACGAAATAGTGCTAAAATTGATTAAAACACTAAAATTTAAATTGACAAGCTGTACTAAACATTAGTGTCGTAGACAATTTTAATTACAAAACAAATTTATTTCAGAACAATTATACGGACAACTATTGTTTTGACATTTTCATAAACACTTAAGTTTATAAATACACTTTATTAAAATCTATTTGAGTAAGTTATAACAAACATATTGTGGACTTACAAATATCGCAGACCAGTTTACAAACAACGCAACATTGGACCTCATTTAAACGATCGCAGTGGACAATAGCGTGGACATGACAATCATCCCTTCACAAAGCGTTCCTCCGCTTCACTGTCAAGGTAAATAAGTCGCTCCCCTTCCCGCAGTCCGAGGCCCGATGGGGATAACTCACCCCCGTCCAAGACCCCATACACGTCGCGAACAGGGGTGCGCACTTTCGCGATTTATTGCCCTTCTTTATTACCGACTTATTGTATTAAAAACTACGCGAAGATAATAAAAAAATCACTTATATGCACCATCACGGTAGGGTGTGGGTGCATGTTCGAAAATTCAACATTAAAATTGTTAATACAGAGTCAATCAATATAAACTACTTTCTAATAGTGAGAATGCTACAAGTTGCTTTATAAAAGTTGGAAATACATACAAACTTTTACCTTAATCTTTTCGTAGAACAAACTTTTTGTATAATTAATTTTTCAACTTGAGAGGAACATTCACTAAAGCTGTACTTTATTAAAGTAAGTGCGATACTAAATATATTCAACCTAAGATAATTCAAAACGCGACTCCGTCAGCGTGGAATTAAAAAAAAAACTTATATGTTCTTCCAGACTATCCTCTACGTCTATGCCAAATTCCATTTTTTCTTTTCCATTCCTTTCGCATTTATAATATTAAATAAGCAAATAAATAAGAAGTAAGATAACTTACACTAAGCACTCTCGAGAAGTTGGATTCAGTCCTTAACAAAGACTTACGTTTTACTTTTATCGTTGTACGGTTTATGAAATATATCATTAAACATTGCCAACAAGGAATTTTAATTAATTGCCAATAATTAATATTGTTTGACAAGTACCACAGGTGGCAATTTGACAATCAAACACGTTTGGCATTGCTGCTGTACCGGTAAAGACAACGGCGTGATGTTAATTGGCAAGAGATATGAAGACTTTACCTGTCAACTAGTGCGTTAGACATGCGCTATGTTTAGACAAATGCTATATTATAATTAGTTTAAATTTTTCCTAGTAATAATTGTTACACAACAGCTGTTGTACAATTGTAGCATTTCAACTAAGATGTTAGAGCGGGCGCAAACCTTTGACTAAACTATCGCAAATCGCAAAACAGTTCTGCGATTGTCGATTGTTTTGCAGCCAATTCAACTGTTTAGTTGCACAGCTATTCGAGTAGTGTGCGCACCTCAATATAAGCTCATATGAATGAAAGCGAGATCAAATAGTTGTGCGATAGTTTCGTTATGCCTTTCCTATTGTTTAACAATTCACAAAATAATTACAAGCTGGTAGTTCCTAATCCGTACTAAGTAATTGATCGTCCATTACCGCGGCCTATAGCTACATTAAACTTGCACCAACTTATTTGGGCCAATGGATTTGTTTGTCTGATCTACTTCCTGAAACGATATGATTTTGCTATTTATATTCAATGAGAGATTGAATTAGATTTCTTATTAATTCAAGGGATAGGTACAAAATATGAATTTGCATACATTTATATAATACTATCTGTTGCTCGCGACTTCGCCCGCGTAAAATTGAAAAAGTAATAAAAATGTAGCCTATGTTATTCACAGATAAATCACCTTACTAACAGTGGATGATTTTTTAAAATCGGCCCAGTAGTTTTTGAGTTATTTCAATACATACAAAAATACAAATCTTTGCTCTTTATAATATTAGTATAGATTTCACTCTAGTAACAAGATTGCACATCTCAATTTAAATAGATTAATATCCGGTTTCCCAGCTACTTTTAACCATTCGTTAGTGTTTTTAGTTCGAAAACTATGAAACCCAGCATAAATTAAAATTTAGCCTTAATTTTTAGATCAATTTGCTTTAAAAAATGTTAGTTCTGTACCTTATTAAATTTGTTTTAATACCTAGTTAGAAATATCAATCAAATAGAATAATATAGTTTTGAAGCGGGCCACGTCGCGCGCTATGTAGTTAGAATACGGCCGTGCCCTGTAATTTCTGTTACGTTGGAAACTGCGCCTAGGGGCTTATTTGCATCGATTGTTAGTGTTGCTGGTGGCCGTAAACCGTTGCAAGGGAAATTGTAAAACAATATTTGTCACGAATTACCTTGCCATATACCTAAGTCTGTGTTACATGTAACTTGACTCCTACTCTAAAAAGCAAAGCTAAATTTTTAGCTTTAAGCTCATGCTTTACGATAATCATATGTTAGTCGAGTTAGTTAGCGAGCCTTCTTTTTGACCGACTTCCCAAAAGAAGGAGGTACTCAATTCGTCTATATGTTTTTTTTTGTTTTTTTTTTTTATGTGTGTTATACAATCTATACTAATATTATAAAGAGGAAAGATTTGTATTTTTGGATTTTTGTATTTATTGAAATAACTTAAAAACTACTGGACGGATTTAAAAAATTCTTACACTATTAAAAAACTACGTTAGCTGTGAGTAACATAGGCTGTATTTTTTCATTTTTTAAATTCAACGCGGACGAAGTCGCGAGCAACAGCTAGTTGTTAGTAAAGGATATATAGAAAACATTTTTCCTCAACAATAATAATATCAACTGCAAACAAGTTTAAATTACATTGGAGGAAAAGAAAACGTTTAGCCAAAAATGTTGCTACGGTAAATTGCAAAATATACAGATCTTACTTCGATTACCTTTTAATGATACTAATAAGTTAACAAGTTAAATGACCGTCGATCAGTCGGCACCTACTTAGAGCATCAACCCGTGCTCTGGTACCCATCTGACACCTCCACCTGTGTGGTAAAAACTCAGAAATAACTTCAATATTTACAAAGGCACCACAGTGGGGCATCGAACAGGGGGCACTTAACGCATCGCCTCGCGGAATGACCACCTGCGCAAACTATAGCATAGCATAGTAAACATATACGTCATTCAAATTAATCGCATAAAAGTCTTTAAATATCGATTAAAATCGATTTATTGGCGAAGAGAGTTCCATCACATACGTGCTCTTGTTTCAGTTCTAACAAACGGCGTTTAACATTACCAACATAAGCAAATAATATATAATACAATTTTTATATAATTTCCTTTTGATATCAGTATCTAACAAAAGTTAAAACCTTTAATGTAAAAAAAAAATAGTTTACCCTACTAGTTAAGACAAGAAGTAATGGTATTAAGTTATATTGTAAGAACTGTATAATAAAGACATGAATAGAGTACTGTTTTTTTTTTTAAATTGTTGATCAAGGAAAAACTGGTGACCGCAGTGCCCAGACCTAGGTGCTCGGTCATCGACACGCGGACAAACAAGACGTCCTATCTACCCTCTCACCCCGAAGGAGCCGAACACACCTGCACAAATCCAAGCATACATACATTTAGGGTGACCATCATGATAATGACGAGGACTAGAATCACTTTAGGAATTTTCCTTTAAACATGACACAATAATGTTAACTTAACGATATGCAACAGTAATCAAACGTAATTTTCTTTCTTGCTTATAAAGTAATGTGAAAAGACAACTAAGCTAGTGAATTTATTAGCTTGAAAGTACAAATATACTGTAAGATTATAATATCTTGGTGTTTTCTACAAGTCTGTCTATCATGGTCACCCTACAAATAATGGTTGTAAGGCAGGTCCGTAGGTAATAATATCGTTACGGGGCCGGCGCACGCGCCGCGACAGATGTTCGCGTTCGGCTATCTCCGGAAGACTTCGGCTCGTAGAGGCCCGGGGGTAGATTCGCTCGAAGAGCTTTTGTCCGGAGATATTGAAAGGTCCTACTTTTTAATTATGTAACTTGAGAATTCAGTTTTATAAATACGACTAAAGTGGGCCGAAACTTGATTCGATAATAATAAAAGTAAATTATACACAAAAAGTTCAATTGAACTTAAATAAAACATAACTAAAATAAGCCTTGACAATCGGGCTTCGGGAATCTGTTTCCACATACTTTACTCATCTGAGTTTTATATTTAGTTTACTATAAAATGTAATAAATAACTATATGCGTTGTCGTGCGCCCGCGCATCTTTATATTTCAATGCGCACAATACGTGGAGTGTACAGGGGGAGGGAGGGGGGCTGGGGAGCAAGTCCTCACTATAGCAGCGGCTCGCGTGAAAAGAGATCGCCATTCAATTGCCGCTCCCCCAGCCCCAACGTTTTAGCCTTTTTTTTATACCACGGTCGTTCAACTTGTCTTTTTGATGGGATAAAAATGACTATTGAAAGTTTTAGCGTTCCGCATACATTCGCGATAAAGGGTTTTAATAAACTTTATGTCACCAAGTAAAATTTTACTTCTTACTGATATTATAAATGCGAAACTTTGGATAGATAGATGTATGTTTGTAGACTAAACTGCTGAACGGATCTCGATGATATTTGGCATAGATGTAGAGGATAGTCTGGAAGAACACAGGCTAATTAATTTTGTTTTTTATTTTAATTTCACGCGGACAAAGTCGCGGCGAAAGCTGGTTTTATATAAGTCAATGTAGATATTTTGAGTTATCATATTTCTTACCGCTGAACTATACCGCATTATCACTAAGGGAGATCCTTTGTATAGATTTAGAAGACTGCTTAATTGAGCACTAAATGTTAACCGTAGGTGGACTACTACTACATTATTCTTGCTACGTAAATTCTGCTAAATTAAATTTATAATGGGAAACATTCGCACACAAATTTGCCAAATTCGAAACTAAAAAACATAAGGAACCCTTTGGTTGAAGTTGAATTTAAGTTTATTATATGCGCTTACGACTTTCCTTACTTAGCTGACGTATTAAAGGGTGGCGGTACCCGTACATAAGTGATCTTATTCAAATTTTAATTCTAACCACCACGTTTTAAGATCGATTTTAATATAGCAATAGGTTTTTAATTTTACATTATAATATGTTATTGTGCGTGAATTTCAATATAGTGCATGCAGTGTGGTTATAGTTGACAGTAATCCTGCCGTTCGGGGATTGGGGAGGCCGAGCAATGGGACCGTGTGGTCCACGACTTAGCTCATAGTATGCTAATGGAATTAACCTCATGATCAACAGATCAAAGGAAAATTCTGGATTAAGTTACTAGAACTCTAAAACTAATTGGATACATACAGAACAATATAAAGAAACTATCTTTTTCCCGCGACTCCATTCCTGTAGAATAAAAAAAGTGAGTAGCCCATGTGTTCTTCCAGACTGTCCTCTACATTTATAACTTTCATCGGAATCCGTTCTACGAAATCCGCTACAAACTCTAACAACCATCCATCCATCTATAATATTATAGCTTTCGCTAATATTATTATAGTAAGTATGATTAGAAAGTATTTGAGTTGCCGTTTCGATAAATCGATATCTTAGAAAAACATATAGATTGTTATAGCTTCCTGTAAGATTACTTAATCTATAAATTTCTTTGATAAAATATTAGATTAATTCGTATCGTATTAACGTAGGATAAGTAAAAAGTACTGTGATTGGAATGAAATACCATTTATTCAAAGTTAATTGTTAATAGTTTAAAAATAACCTAAGACATCATTACTGCGTTATCTCCAATCATACTAATATTATAAATGTGAAAATTTAGATGGATGGATGTTTGTTAGATTTTGCATCCTAAACGGGTGAACGGATCCCGATGAAATTTGGTATAGATGTAGAGGATACTCTGGAAGAACACATAGGCTACTCACTTTTTTTTAATTCCATGCGGACGGAGTCGCGGGCGAAAGCTAGTGTTAAACTAAAACCTTATTATAAATAGTACTACATAGTTTAATATAGATAATATTACTCGCGAGCGCATTTATACCTGAGCAAAACTGGCCCGAGCGCACCTGCCGGGGCCCGCGTTCGATGCCCGCCTCGCACCGACATACACTTTGTATGTCCACATACATTATTCACACATAACATAAGGAAGTAACTCTTAGGCGATTAAGATTGCTGAAGCAAAAACATCATAAAATGTATAGAAAGAAATTACAAAGATAAGCATGTCTAATGGTTTCCGATTTAAGCGACATTTAACGGTTATCATATCAGTTACAGTAAATAACTAATAACCAGTTACATTAATCTAAGCGTTAACATAGTCTTTGTTAAACAGAATTCGTTTCTTCAAACATTCAGTGCTGTACGTCAACATTACAAATTGTATGATTCTATATAAATAGTTCGTTCAGCATCAGCTGATTAACCGCAAGTGTTCAGTGACCCCTGAACCAGTCACCACCTGGTGACTGCACTTGTGGCGCCACCAGATGCGTGTTACTGATTGTAAACATGTGGACACCTGATCTGACATTATATTTATGTTATATTTTGACCTTGAAATGGTAGGAATATCCTACAATTATTATTATTTAGTACATAGACGTCTTTAAAAATAGTATCTTAACAGAAAGACCTTGTTTGTTGGAAGGATTGCCTAAAGAGGAAGGTTTCTTATTTGGGTTATGCTCTTTTATCTAAATAGGATTAACGTTAAATCTATGATCATGTAATGTTTGCAAATATGAAATGTTTATTGTTCATAAGGAAACCAGTTGGGGCGAAACTTTCGAGATGTACGGTGTCATCTCGCCATTTAGCGTGAGCCGTGGGGGACCGGTCCGCGGGGCCCGGCGGGGGTCAGCCGCACTGAACACCTGGTCAACGCATTTGCATATACCCGACACACCTACTACTGCTAACTGCGAGTTCTATGCGAGTTTTGATCGAGTTAACCGGAAGTACAATTGAGAAGAGAGAGAGAGAGAGAAAGAAAACAGAACTTTCAACATTACGTCAAATTGTGTTCAAAACCACCTCAATAACGTAGTAATTCTTCATTGAATAAAATAACCATCTCCCTTAACTAAATTGGAATTAGAAGCAAAAAAATTTCCTTTCACAACCGAATCAAAAATCGCACGTATAATAAAATCAAACACGATTTAAAAATCACGAAATAGTTTTCGAGATCCGATGGTACGGGCTAGATGTCAATCCATCAATAATTATGCGAGTTTTGTTATAATTGGGACATTTGTATGCGCGTCGCGGTGCGGTGTCGGGTTACAGCCGACAGCGTAGGCTACACATTTCCCGACATAAAAAAAACAATTAATAACCGCGTAGTGATCAAAGGTGACACATGACTTACGTCGGACAAAGGTGACAGAGATCAAAGCGTTAGAGGCTGGCCGGTAGAGCACGCGGCACCCGTGTGACATATACGATCGAGTTTTAGTCTAGACTCATAAATAAATGGAAGGTTTTATTATTTACAATGCACCATAGATAAGCTAAACAAATTAGTGCTTATACTTCACTTTAAATGAAGTGTTGGCGCCGATGTCACCTTCGTTCTGGATCCCTAATAATCGATTACGGACATCACTAGCGCAACAGCGTCACATAGACATCCCTATTGGATATTCACTTACTCTCTTACACTTCGTCTGTCACTCTGCACGGCCACGCATCAAATCTCGCGCTAATCAAGTTCCAATCCATCAATCCTCGTATCCATCAAAGCGATCATATACTCCCAGCACACTTAGAACTAAAGGGGCAAGGTTTTTAGGACATTATATATATTAGGTAAAAATTAGAAGAATCTATAAATAAATTTATTTACTGAAAAAGGGTGATCAGCAAATGACATATATTTATAAAAAATGTATGAACTTTGATATGTTTGCTTTATAAATCGATTCTATGCAGAATGAGTCACTGAAGAAATGCAGCTGTTATTCATGTATTATATATATACTATCTATTTGATGATTGAAATATCTTAAGATAGTGAAATAATCAAATAATCCTCCAAGTTATTCGGAAGCACAAAATCACACTAAGTAATACAAAGTATCACCCATATCAATACAGACTATAAAAAGATTGCATAAAGAACCTTTTTTCACAAGTATGTGTTTAGTTTATCCACGTGGTTGTGGCGCTAGTGTTGCATTAAAAGATAACCATGATTCACATAATCTGGAATTCAATATTCATACAAAATAAATTTCATCTAAAAATAACATTTACTGCTTTCACTTAAATATAAAATGCAATCGAGATGAAACAATCAAATAAAATTCAATGAAATCATTCAAAAATTGCCAGATTTGACCTAAATAGAAAATTATTTAAATTCGATATCACTTGCATATTCCTTGTACAATAATTTCCTGGTATACTCAAAGAGCGCATGTTTAGGGACAGGTAGGGAGGGAGCACTGGCCACGGACGCGTATTGTAAATTTTTCGCGGGTGCTTGACCGCGCTATTTCCGACCGAGAATCGAACCGCCACTTTATCGCCCGGGGGAACGACATCGCCGATGGTACAAATAGTAGCGAAACGCGTATACAAATTTTAGTTAGCGAAATCGTTTATATTAAATATTTTTGACAAAATCAGTCATAGACAGATACAGTAATATTAGTGCTATAGTGATTAAAACTTTTTAAAACAGTAAGAAAACCATAGTTATGACTCTATGGTCTAGATCTAGAGTGTAATTCTTTAGATCATAGAGGATAAGTTTTGTAGTGAATTTTCACCTTGTTTTCTATGTAAAAGATAATGTGAGGGTATGTTTGCACATTGCTATAGTTTTCTAATAAAATTTGTTGCCTTAACCGCGTTAAAAAAATAGGTAAGTTCATTAAAGAATAGGTGTATTGTGTGAAAATCATGCACGCTTATAAATATCAAATCTCGCTATCGCTCCCGCTGTCGCTATTGAATTGTGTCAAGCGAGCGGATGCGTTTATTGCAGCGTCGCGAACCGCGGGAGGAACCGGGAGCGTATTGTTACCTCAGCGGCCAGTGGCGCCTCACACGGCCACACCGCACACCGCTACTCTACCACACTCACCTGTGGGACAAACAGACATTATGTTAGACAATTACACACACTTAATACTTAAAATATTACTTAGACTATTTAGAAAACATATTATACTGTTCTTCAATGTAATTCATAAAAAACAATTAAAGATGAAAACACATATTTTGCAATAAGATTATCTTCAAACAGAGATACGCGCAGTTTAAGAACTTATATCTTTATACTTGCCTATCTACATGCAAATTACACATATAAAATCTAGTACTAATTACATTATTTAGCAACACAAAAGGTCAAAAAATCATAAATCGCCAAACAGAGATAGTGCTAAAAACTCATACTATAATCGCATTATCACTGGAACCCTAATAATTTAGTAAAGGAGACCGTTTCAAGAAATTCGCGATATCATAATGTACTTTTGTCGACTTCGGTACCTGTGCACATCACCATATGTCCCGGACGGGATCTTTCAAGCTTAAGCCCATTGTTCGGGACCGAATCGAAACGAGAGAAAAAAAGAAGCATCGACGAAACATCTGGCGCTACACCCCCGGCGACCCACCCCCGATGAGCGAGAGGCATTTACGTGAAGCCTGCATGAAGGAAAGAGAAAGGTAGGTAACAAAGCACCCTCGCACGAGCAAAAAATCAAAATTGTGTGCGCGCACGCATCGCCAACGCCGGCGGGTTCCGTTTCCGAATACATCTTGTATTGTTTCATGCCGAATTGCCGTTTTGATTCTTTGCCTTATTTTAATACCTAGTAAAAATAATGTCACAGTAAAAATTCTCTGGCATTTTTAATTTCACCACAATTTATCCTATATCCGTATCATATTTTAATATACTTGTTATTTGGATTTACTCTATTATGTAACCTTTATTTATCATGTTACTGATCTTTTTTCCAAAAACATAAGGTGATAATATAAATCTGTAATAAAATGTACATAAACCGAGTCACTGGGTCAAGTATTTACATGAAATCGTACATTAATCCACAAAATGTAAGGGCAGCTGTTAGCTCAAACTTTCACAATTTCAACAGAATTAAAGCCCACAAGAAACATTAATAAGGAATAATAATTTATTACAATATTAATAACTAGCTGTTGCTCGCGACTTCGCCCGCGTGAAATTAAAAAAAAATTATAGCCTATGTTACAGAAAAATTACCTTTCTAATGGTGAAAGAATTTTTAAAATCGGCCCAGTAGTTTTTGCGTGAATCAAATACATACAAAAATACAAATCTTTCTTCTTTATAATATTAGTATAGATTTAATACTCTCATAGTATTCACTTCTAGAACTTTAAACGTGACATAACGACGACCATAAACAATACAGCATTTTTAAATTCCAATAATCGGTTACTCGTACCTGTATTATTTACCGAAAAAAGGTGAGAAATGAACAATTGATGCAGAAGCAATTAGCACCAACGTAAACGCTCAACATCTGTTCGGAAACATTCCAATAACTACCTACATTTTATTATTTCTCTCAAACAAATAACATAATTGTATTTGTCACTAAGACGTTATTAGTGTTGTAAAACATCTGCTTGGTCAGCTAGATATCGGCTCTAGGGCGATCATTTTCACGTAAACGACGTATTCCCACGCGCTCCGGAAGCGGACAACACATTGTAGGGTGACCAGCTATACAAATTATTATAAATAATTCCTGTAAATTATACACCATACATGATTGATCTATGCGACACACAGACGTACTAACTAGTGCTAAAAGTATCCATTATTTGTTTATAAGAGAAGGGTACCGAAGTGATCATAGATGCTCACCGACGTTCGCAATACCTGAGAAACTGCAGAAGCGTTTCCGGCGTATGAGAAGGTGTACTTGAAAGAGCCTACTAGATATATATAGTATCGCAGGATAACAGGAAATCAAGGCGTTATGAACTGAGATGATATGGTTAAGAACAGAGGGGCGTACAAAATATCGTATAGTTCGATAATCTCAAATTTTCAGTATTTACGGTTGAGAATGTATGTGATTGTTTATAACACTTTGGAAATACAGTACGCAGAGTTTATTTTTAAAAAACTGTTATTTTACGACCGCAGTCGGGAGGAATGACATTTTTAAAGCACGATATAATTAATGCAGTCTCAACACATTAATGTATATCTTTTATGCATTTAAACATTTATTACCTTTTTATTTAAAATATTGTGCTCTTAATTATTATGATATTATTGTCGACGAAAACGATACTCTTTCTGGACTACCCAAGAAGCGTTTACAGTACAATATTATTATCACCTATTAAAAAAACTATTCAAACTAGGAAATACCTTGTCATCCTAGCCCTAAGTTACCTTCGTAATTTAAAAAAAAACGCCCGCATAATACTCTGCATACTTTCGTATTCGAACATCTGTCCCTCGATGTGCGGCATCTCTTTCACACATATATAATAACATGCACTCATCCTGTTCGCACGCGGTCGGCAGGTACGACTTGTCGCGGTACGCAAGTGTGCATGCGAAGTGGAACTATATCTAGGGTCCATGTCATTTTACTAGGAAATAACTTCTTAAACAAAAGAAAACTAACAACTAAGTTTGATTAACAAAATTCGAAGCAGACTTTAAAATTTTTCAATTTTTCTATGAAAGAAATTCTGAATCAAACTTTTCAATTTATTGCAATTTCAATATATGTGCAACGATATAATATCCAGCGGATACTAATCCTTGCACATGCATTTATTCTTTACTAGCTTTAGACAGCAACTATCCGCGTGGAATTAAAAAAAACAAAACTAGCCTATATGTTCTTCCATATCTTCTACACCTATGCCAAATTTCATCGAGATCCGTTCAGCTGTTTAGGCTACAAACTCTAACAAACATCCATCCATATAAACTTTCGCTTTGTTGTAATAAAGAAGTTGTATACAACCTAAAGACTAGTCAAAATCTTGTAGGATATTTTACGAACTTGACTATGATATTCAAGCATTAAGTAAGACAAAACATTTTGTTTCAACTTGGTAAAGGTTGAAAATTGAATTCTACAGTTTGAAATTAAAATGTATCTTGATAAAAACTGGTACATACTAAATAAATCTATAGTTACAATATTGTCCCTTTGGAATTCATTTGAATGCCACCCCTTTGAGTTCAGTGAAGCGTCCCTCGGGAGTAGAGAAGGGGCGCCTGCGCACCCTAACCATTACATATAACCCTCTCCCTCACACCTCGACTGACAGACTCGTGTCGTCTCACTCACGCGTTACGCGGGTGGATTCGGGGTCATTCAGGGACTTTATAGCGTTACCACGGGTACTAAAAAGTTTTTTTCACTTCATGAATGAGAAATTTAATTAATTTGTAGTTGATTGTGGTGGATAGAATATTTATTGAGTATATGCGGTATCCTTTATTGTTTAGTTCACACGGATATAATTTTTTTTTTTTTTTTTTTTTTTTTTTTTTTAAAAAAAAAAAAAAAAAAAAAAAAAAAAAAAAAAAAAAAAAAAAAAAAAAAAAAAAAAAAAAAAAAAAAAAAAAAAAAAAAAAAAAAAAAAAAAAAAAAAAAAAAAAAAAAAAAAAAAAAAAAAAAAAAAAAAAAAAAAAAAAAAAAAAAAAAAAAAAAAAAAAAAAAAAAAAAAAAAAAAAAAAAAAAAAAAAAAAAAAAAAAAAAAAAAAAAAAAAAAAAAAAAAAAAAAAAAAAAAAAAAAAAAAAAAAAAAAAAAAAAAAAAAAAAAAAAAAAAAAAAAAAAAAAAAAAAAAAAAAAAAAAAAAAAAAAAAAAAAAAAAAAAAAAAAAAAAAAAAAAAAAAAAAAAAAAAAAAAAAAAAAAAAAAAAAAAAAAAAAAAAAAAAAAAAAAAAAAAAAAAAAAAAAAAAAAAAAAAAAAAAAAAAAAAAAAAAAAAAAAAAAAAAAAAAAAAAAAAAAAAAAAAAAAAAAAAAAAAAAAAAAAAAAAAAAAAAAAAAAAAAAAAAAAAAAAAAAAAAAAAAAAAAAAAAAAAAAAAAAAAAAAAAAAAAAAAAAAAAAAAAAAAAAAAAAAAAAAAAAAAAAAAAAAAAAAAAAAAAAAAAAAAAAAAAAAAAAAAAAAAAAAAAAAAAAAAAAAAAAAAAAAAAAAAAAAAAAAAAAAAAAAAAAAAAAAAAAAAAAAAAAAAAAAAAAAAAAAAAAAAAAAAAAAAAAAAAAAAAAAAAAAAAAAAAAAAAAAAAAAAAAAAAAAAAAAAAAAAAAAAAAAAAAAAAAAAAAAAAAAAAAAAAAAAAAAAAAAAAAAAAAAAAAAAAAAAAAAAAAAAAAAAAAAAAAAAAAAAAAAAAAAAAAAAAAAAAAAAAAAAAAAAAAAAAAAAAAAAAAAAAAAAAAAAAAAAAAAAAAAAAAAAAAAAAAAAAAAAAAAAAAAAAAAAAAAAAAAAAAAAAAAAAAAAAAAAAAAAAAAAAAAAAAAAAAAAAAAAAAAAAAAAAAAAAAAAAAAAAAAAAAAAAAAAAAAAAAAAAAAAAAAAAAAAAAAAAAAAAAAAAAAAAAAAAAAAAAAAAAAAAAAAAAAAAAAAAAAAAAAAAAAAAAAAAAAAAAAAAAAAAAAAAAAAAAAAAAAAAAAAAAAAAAAAAAAAAAAAAAAAAAAAAAAAAAAAAAAAAAAAAAAAAAAAAAAAAAAAAAAAAAAAAAAAAAAAAAAAAAAAAAAAAAAAAAAAAAAAAAAAAAAAAAAAAAAAAAAAAAAAAAAAAAAAAAAAAAAAAAAAAAAAAAAAAAAAAAAAAAAAAAAAAAAAAAAAAAAAAAAAAAAAAAAAAAAAAAAAAAAAAAAAAAAAAAAAAAAAAAAAAAAAAAAAAAAAAAAAAAAAAAAAAAAAAAAAAAAAAAAAAAAAAAAAAAAAAAAAAAAAAAAAAAAAAAAAAAAAAAAAAAAAAAAAAAAAAAAAAAAAAAAAAAAAAAAAAAAAAAAAAAAAAAAAAAAAAAAAAAAAAAAAAAAAAAAAAAAAAAAAAAAAAAAAAAAAAAAAAAAAAAAAAAAAAAAAAAAAAAAAAAAAAAAAAAAAAAAAAAAAAAAAAAAAAAAAAAAAAAAAAAAAAAAAAAAAAAAAAAAAAAAAAAAAAAAAAAAAAAAAAAAAAAAAAAAAAAAAAAAAAAAAAAAAAAAAAAAAAAAAAAAAAAAAAAAAAAAAAAAAAAAAAAAAAAAAAAAAAAAAAAAAAAAAAAAAAAAAAAAAAAAAAAAAAAAAAAAAAAAAAAAAAAAAAAAAAAAAAAAAAAAAAAAAAAAAAAAAAAAAAAAAAAAAAAAAAAAAAAAAAAAAAAAAAAAAAAAAAAAAAAAAAAAAAAAAAAAAAAAAAAAAAAAAAAAAAAAAAAAAAAAAAAAAAAAAAAAAAAAAAAAAAAAAAAAAAAAAAAAAAAAAAAAAAAAAAAAAAAAAAAAAAAAAAAAAAAAAAAAAAAAAAAACGGGTACTTTATACGTTACCACGGGTACTAAAAAGTTTTTTTCACTTCATGAATGAGAAATTTAATTAATTTGTAGTTGATTGTGGTGGATAGAATATTTATTGAGTATATGCGGTATCCTTTATTGTTTAGTTCACACGGATATAATTAACGATACTGCAGTAAAATGTATTTAAATAAGTTGCCTTACATAGGAACTTACTTAGATGTGGAAGAATTTAAAGTGACGTTTGATAATCTTTAAATAACTCTACAACGTTTTTACGTACGTACAAAGTACAAAGTTTTATTCTTTATATTGATGTTTTATTTCGTTTTGGTAAGTGATTTGATTGAGTCTTGTTTTATTGTGCTAAATAAGGTAGGGGAGTAGAGTCTTGATAGCGATTTAAGGTTAACATTTCAAATCAAGTTACAATTAATTCATAAAGAATAATGATTGTCGAGACAAAATTAAGGTTTCTTAATCAATCATTTAATTAGTCAAAAATGAAATTGGCAACAAAATCACGTGTCAGGGGTAGCGGTCGTGTGCCAGTGTGCGGCGGGCGGCGAGCGCGCGCGCCGGCGCCTGATTGGCCGCGAACGACAGCTGCTCGCCCCCGCCTCCGCCCCCACCCCGCAAACACACATCAAAACGACCGCGCGAAAGCTTTGCCTTAGTGCCTGTAATGCGATTGTCTATCTATAACTTTGATATTAAAACTATGTGACAATTTTGAAACAAAAAGTGTTTTTATAGATACAAAGTAAAGAATCGGAAATATGATAAACGACAATAAAGCAGTTTCTACTCGCTTTAAAGGCAACAATTTAATATTTACTTTACTCAATCGTAACCGAATTGTGTAAATTCAAATTGGTATAAAACGAAAAATTTGTGACCGTTAATGTTTAACGAATTTGACATTTTAAATTCCATTAAAATTTGTATATTAATCAAGCAGCTATACTAAATATACCATCAAACTGACACGTAAACTACGTTTGCATAATTTGAAGTGCGTTGCTACGAGACGTGCTGCAGCCCTTTGCATATCGCCGTGGTGCAGCACCGTTACACGATAATTGCTCTCAGATACCACTATCTCGATATTATCTGATACTGAACCATTCCCAAACTAAACTCTCTAATTGCCTGATTTAGACGCGGCTTAATTATCTTTAGATAGACAGATATCGACAAGATTTATGCAAACAGGAATATAGATAGCAAATCATTCGATGTTTGAAGATAGAATGTAGATTCCTTATAGAAATCGATGGCTATCATTCTAATTTAAAAATACTTCTTTTACTATATGTTATTCTTGTAAAGGATAAGGAGACAATTTAACCAGGTGACCTACCTTCTAATAATAGCCTTAACCTAATGTGGTACCAACTAACACCTAACAAAGAAGTTGCAGGTACATTGCAAGTTGAAAGATCAGCTCCTAATACTGCAAATTTGCTTATCTAGCATACATACATGTGACATCGAGTCTAACAAATCCGAAAAGGATTCAACATTGACGACAAACAAATTGAAACGTTTAAGGATTTCCGCGACACAAACGGAGCAGTCGATAGCTGGACGAGTTCGCACGCGGCACGTTTTGGCGTTCCGCAACACGTCCGTCACGCTGATACAGCACGTCACGTCACGGCGCAGCGATACGATATCGTCGGTGTCCTAAAGGGCAAGGCACTAACGTGACCCGATCTAGTTGCATCGATCCATTGTATTGCATCGCGCGGATAATGCCGATGTACGCCCGATTACCGTTTATATGAATCTAATTGTCTATTGCGAAATATTTATTATTATATCCTATTTTAAAAAATCATTGATTTACTGAATCATTCAATTATTGGAAATTAAATGTATTAATTAACTAGCTGTTCCCCTGCGACTTCATCCGTATAAAATTATGAAAATCTTATTTTATTGTTTACATGTGTCAAATAATTGCAAATGTCAAAATACCAATTACCTTACTATGGCAATTTTGCTTTCTTGATGTTGGCAGCAACTTATGGTCTCTTTCCCACTTTAGGGTTGTTATCCAAAATATTTACCCCCTAAGTTTAATGGCGTTAAAATATATAGCCTAAAGCCTGATGTAAGTTTTGGGGTTTTTATTAAAAAAATAATTATTCAAAAATATGCTGTAATTGCTGACATCTTAAGCAACAAAGTGTGTGTTTACGCTTTATTATAATAGTATAGAAGTATAGATAGTATAGATAGATATAGATAGTATAGTATAGAGTATAGATAGATATGTTTTAATTTTAAGGAATTTATAAACTGGCGGAATGCAGTAACCAAAACGTCGTGAGAGCAAGGAGTAAGTAATATTTTGTCAGTGATTGCGACAGTTTGTATGTGGCGAGTCCGCGTGTGGTCCGGCCGTGGGACGCGTTATATGATCGCGATTGCATTTTAACACACGGTTTGCGGGAAAACGACGACACAAATTAAACGAGACCCATGTTTGCCACGAAATTCGGTGTGCCAACG
The DNA here is from genome assembly GCA_029286645.1 of Papilio protenor. NCBI lineage: Eukaryota > Metazoa > Arthropoda > Insecta > Lepidoptera > Papilionidae > Papilio > Papilio protenor. The sequence goes on along the minus strand of JAGSMZ010000014.1, from coordinate 352,001 downwards.
ATCGGTGCTGTTCGCGATAATCTGCTGCGATTCTTTAAAGCGAGTTCCGGATATCCTGCATTCAATTGATTACGAAGTAAAAATCATACTTTTACTTTATATAGTTTCTTTACTTACCTTTTATATTTTTGTAAGTACAACTATTTAAAAAATCTCCAAAGCACACACAACAAAAATGTTAACTATCAAAATAGGCGGCTACTGATCATCAAAGAGACCAAATAATTTACTCAAAGCACAAAAAACAAAAAAACAACAGGAACAACAAAAACAATTGCACAACAAAAAAAAATGGACAAAAGCAACATGTGACAACATGAAACAACAAAAACACAAGTACTACGAGTGCATGAACACGGTGAGGTGAGATCTAGACAGTCTACAGTGGTGAGAATGACAATGTGGCGAGCGCGGCCTCACCCATTGCGGCGGCACGTCGGCGTGCTGGTGGTGGTGGTGGTTGTGGTGATGGTGGTGCCGACGGTCGGGCTGGTGGTGCCCGTTGGCCGCGCACGACGTCGCCGCCACGCCGTACTGCCCACACACACACAGTTATACACAATGTACACGTATACACATTTACAGGACAGTGAAACAATTAGGTAAAACATGGTACAAGGTTCTAAAATTGATTCCGTATATTGGCTAGAAATTCTATATCATTGTCTTCAACAAATTTTATTCAGTTTGGACAAACTTTCATTTTGCCCAATTACTCAACTTAATATATGAATCCAACGTACTTCTAACTCGACGTTATTTAGTACACAATTAGTTGTCTTTACAACTACGATCTTGCTATCTCAACGAACGCTATAAACCAAAACCCAAGGAACATAAAGAGCGGAGTAAAATGGCCAACATTGGCAAGTAGTCATAAATGACAGTTAAGTGCGTCTTCCCCTGGGATCGACCCGACAGCGGGAGGGCCAGCTAATGTATAGAGATCTCCAAACACGAGTACTTAGGACAGTTGTAAAAGAAATGAACAGATATACAGATACAAGAAGTTAGGAGCGAAAAAAGGGATCGGAACAAATTATAGTATCGGTGATTCGATAACAGTAAAAGATCATACATTTCTTAAACGTTTATTATCTCTTTATACAATTTCCTTTCGATAAATTAAGTAACAGCATTTGTAAAATGGCAAAATGTTGGGAAATTATATGTTCGGACTATTGGGATAATTGATTTGTTGCGGATAAAATTCTTCCATAAATATTGGCCAAAATAAAGCTTAACTAAATCTATTATTATATTAAATAGTGACATAAGAGATACAAATTCATGTTTTATATATTTGTTCAAGTGAATAAGGTTTCAGGAGCGTTAAAAGCAATGGAGAGAGAGACGTAAGTTTCTCGGGGTGGGGGTGCGGGGTGCAGAGTGCGGGGTTACGGTACACGTTAGCCACTCCACTGCTCTCTGCGACTTCAGCTTTACGACCGGTGGAACGTCTTCTGACAATCGCCGACAAAAGTGTTTTAACATAAATTATTTTTATTGCATATTTTGTTTTAAAATTTACAAAATCTTTACTTTACAAGATTGTTAACGACAGGAAGTATTCAATTTTAGTATAACACATGATAATTTTGGTAAATAAAACACATTTGATGTTCGTAGTAATCTGAACTCGTGACCTCAACAGAATTAATTATCATTAACATAAAATATGAGAAGAAAATTACAAATCATTATGTTTGGTCAAGGTTATTAATTTGATTAATATTGATTCTTTATAAAATGTTTCTTTAATTTTTTTTACATAGATTTTCACTCGGAGCCTACCCTAAGATAGGATGACATTTTCACTTTATTTTAGGCTAACTTTCGCCCGCGACTCCGTCCGCGTGGAATTAAAAAAAACAAAAGCAAGTAGCTTATGTGTTCTTCCAGAATATCCTCTACATCTACACCAAATTTCATCGAAATCCGTTCAGCGGTTTAGGCTACAAACTCTAACAAACATCCATCCATCCATCCATCTAAACTTTCCCATTTATAATATTAGTATGAAGTATGATTTGATCATTTAGAAATACAATATATTTTACATTATTTAGAAAGCCCTTTTCTCCACAACTGTACGTCTGCCCCGACTAAGGGAAGAGCTCGAATTAAAAGAAAGTTATCCCCCTATTTCCCATCCCTTGCGCCCGACGCGATTTAACCTTTACTTGACACAACACATATAACTTGTACATATCATTGCTGGACCAAACATAAAGTACACTTTTATTGTTATGTTTTATAGGAATGAATTCAGCAACTATTTCTTACTTCATACCTTAATACATCGAGGTATACAAAAAATACGAAGAGGAACCCGTAACAGAACTTTTTTGTCGATATATGTACAAACACAACTAAAGAAAAACAATACATTTATTTTGAAGGTATCTGCAAATCTCCAAAATCCATAGTTTTAATAGAAAGCGGTCATCAAACTTGAACTAAAGGTAGAACAGGACCAAGTGATTGATGTGCTCCGCTAATAAACTAACAAATCTCTGTCTAATTAACGTCAAAATTATAAATACCGTTATATTTTAAACAATTCTATTAGACAAGGTAAAAATCGTTACCGAAGCGCTCCCACTAGACGGTAAAGAGCGGCCGCTGGCCGGCCACAAGCCGGATAGGGTGACCACGAAGCATTTACAAAATAAAGGATAAACATTTCTATAAAATATATTAAGAAAGAATCAGATTTTGTGTTATATCAATCAATTTATTATTACTTGTAAAGTATTTTGTACGTACGATCGATGTGCAATAGAAAATTATTATGCGCGACTACTAACTGAGACGGGGGATAATTGATAATAATAGTTTTCCTCAAGTAACTAATATCTATGTGGGACTGTCCTGAAGTTATCGGAGCATGGTCACTCTATCGCACCTCAATTAATCTGGGTCCGTTAAATTTTAACTTTATGATTAATCTGAATGTAGCGGCGAGCGCGCGGCAGTCTCCCAGCTGCCGGCGATTGCCCAAACTGACCGATATTTACATATTTATGTAGAGAGCAGTGGTAAACACTACAACAGGTGCCTTCACAGCATCAACGACATCATATTCTCTTATAATATTAACCATCGGCTTTCGTCCGCGACTTCGTCCGTGTGGTATTAGAAAAAACAATAGTAAGTGGCCTATGTGTTCTTCCAGACTATGCTCTATATCTGGGCCAAATTTCATCCAGATCCGTTCAGCCGTTTAGGTTACAAACTCTAACAAACATCCATCTAAACTATCGCATTTATAATATTAGTATGATTTTACAATATTAACCATTTTACAAGTATCCTGGATTCAAATAAGACTACATTGTATCCGTTCTACTAGTATACATGATAATAACAATAGTAATTATGCGTATTTACATATTAATGTTGCACCTTGTATGAAAAACAAGATCAAATCTACTAGTAAAAGTAAAAAGTATATGCAAAATGGACAAAAGAATTTATATTCTAAACATTAATCGACTCTGATATGTTGGTTAAATTACACTTAGCTACTATTTTCCAGTAAGTATTCACGGCTTTGGCTTCATCAAACTTAAACCTGATACACCTGAAGATGTTGCGTGTTGTCTAACACTTAAGAATAACCCAAGATCCCGTTGGGTCATCGCATCACGCGGTGTTCCCGCACGACATAGAAACTTGTCCGGTTGTCCGTCCGCGGAATGCCGCCCGACCAGCAGATGTTCGCCGAGACAATTCCAGCGGCCGCTAACAGGTCCGGGCGCCTCCGGACTAGCGGAGCATTAGGCCGCTCTAAGACCTTCCCAGGAATGCCGTTTTTGGTGCATCGTAATCAATCTAAGGTATGGAATTTATCGCACGTTTATACCATTGCTACACTTAGATGAAATGAGTTACAATACTCTGCAACTCTTAATATAACAATGTACATCACCTAGTCGATTTCTTAGAGGTATGACTGCAATGTTTATTTAGACAGTGAGCATTTTTTCTTAATTCCTTGAAAACGTCACCGGCTCATTAGTTACGTAAGGAATATAGAAGGGAACAATTTCTATTGTCTACTACTGATATTGGAGAAGTAATCTCTATATCAACTTTTGTTACAATTATCTATTAACAAAATCGGGCATGCGGCAGATGTCATGTGTAACGTAACAAAATCATTGCTTGTCGCGGCCGGCAGGTGCCGTCTCCGGCGCGGCCGTTTTGCGTACGCGCTTGAATTAATTAGTAGTAGGTAACCGCGGAGGGCCGCTGTTGCGCCAGATTCCGCATGAAAGCGAACTCACCGTTGTTGACAGGTGCACACTGGACCACGCAGACCCAACACACGATATGTACCATTGTACTATAAAGATAAACTCACAGTAGTGAAGGATTTCTGTTTTGATTTTTTCCGGGTTACCACATTATTATGTGAACATAAGAATCCATACATTTTTAATAATCTATTTCGATCTTAATGAAAATAATCGAACCTGTAAATAGATCCAAGCATTGGATCAAACACGTTTCTAAAACAGGAGTGAATTTTATTTATAGTTTTACATTTAAACATAATTGTAACTCTATCTTATGATAAAGTGTAGCTTAATTAAAAGAAGCGTTGCCTTCATAAGGAAAATGTAATTATTAATAATAGGTACATATTTGTAATTACTGCTATTATTGGAGCAATTAGGTGTGCCCTCCCCCTCCTATCAGTCCCGTCTCGGTACTGTTCGTAGAGGAATTGATTGGGCCTCGGTAATTAACTGGGAGCGGGGCAAAAAGGCAAGCTGGCTACACCTGTCCGGTGGCCACTGGCCACTGGCCGACATGGCCACTATGGCCATGCATAATTACACGTGTTGACATATTTACGACATCTATTGATCTATTTAATTTACCACGATGTTGGATAAAACTCGGACAAAAATCGAAATATTTCATCATAAACTTCAAGAGAATACAATTACAAAAAAGTATAATAAGCCCTTGTATTAATATAACATTTATACTGTATTCAAATGGGAAAAGAGACCGCGATATATCGCGTTTTTAGTGGATAGGAAGAAATATTGGTTGTTTGATTTATGTACAGAAGTGAACCTTTTTGCGAAAAACGCTGACGCCTGATCCTTCGTCTCGACTTTTTCACTAACATCGCTTCTAATGTAAAAACAAATACATAAATTAAGATACAATATATTTCTAAAAGATATCAAACGATACACGCATACATTCCTATAAATATCACTTTTACAAATGTCTGTTAATGTTATTCTAAATAGAGTATTAATAACTCACCATTCCATTGTCCATTCCTCCATATGGCGACTGGTATCCTGCTTTTTCAGTGGCTGCAAAATAATCACAATTAAATATCTTGCACTTAACACAATCTATCTCAATACACAACGCGTTCCTCAAACCTTCTGCTACAAGTGTACGTGCTATGCCATCCAGTTTTAACAACAATGTAAACGTATAAATATTTCAATTTCAAATGACAGTTTCTTTTATTCTTTAAAAAGACAGAAGATGAATTGATAATTACTCATTCTCTATTTAAAAACTGTAATCAATTAAGTCGTAATTAAGCATGACTTTTAATTCAAGAATGTTGTCGATCAGTTAAGTTTTTAATCGATTACTTTTTTTATATTTGACATCCGTAAGCAAAAATAACTAACAATATTGTGTCTTCAGAAATGTAGAAAAGAACAAATAAACCGAAATCGCCAAGTACAGTCACACTCGAAAGTATATCGTTAATACTATAATGGGAGGGGATAAGCAGATTCCGTTCCTCTAAGCGTTTGAGGACACTTTAAAATCCAGAGCAAGGCCGGTGACGGCGTCGCGGCGGAGGCGGAGGCGGAGGCTAAACGGCCATTAAAGGGCTCCGCGCTTTTTGTATAAATAAAGCCGCGGAACAATGGCCGCCTAACTTGTCTCTATTGCGAAACATTTGCATTACTTTCAGGGGTAAACTCAACCGCAAATAACCTCCACCCGAAGGAAATAAGAAAATAATATAACAATAACAAATAAGAACCGATCTCTATAATAACTGAGATTATGTAGATTATGTATTGTCCGATTCCATAACAAACAAAAAAAAAACAATTTAGACAAAATTATTTTCGCTCAAACTACTCAATTCTAAGCAAATAAAAATTCTGTATAATTAAATCAATCTAGTAACATAGTCTACTCGTATATGTTTTCTTGAATTTTAATTACACGTGGACGAAGTCGCGAGCAACAGCTAGTCTTAAATAATTACGTAATTTTTAGCCTTAAAAACATACAGCACGTCTGAAGACGACTGTACCTCCGTAGTCTCGTCAGACAATCAAGTAAAGACTTGCTTAATTACAGCTGTAGGGGTAGGGGGGTTGCGGCGACGCCGCCAGGGGCGCTCCGCAGTTACGCTCGTTGTGTCGCACAAATTACCTCGGTAAACAATTAATTGCCACCTCTCTACACATACTTTGAATATAATTCACTTCATTATTTAGCATTTGGAACAACTGTATCTAACATACAAATTCTCGTCTTTCTGTACGAAAAATTAAAAGATAACACATAATTATCTGTGTTTGATTTGGTACAATATTTACAGATTATTTTGAGTATTTCCCATTGGGCCGATTGGCCTACGGATCAATGGAAAACCAGCACACATTAAATTCATAAATAAACCATCGTATTTAGCAGTACCATTTTTTTATCTATACTAATATTATAATTTTTGTATGTATTAACTCAATAACTACTGGGCCGATTTAAAAAAATCTTTCACCATTAAAAAGCTACGTTATCAATGAGTAACATAGGCGACAATTTTTCACTATTTATATCTTTATTTTTTAACTTCACGCAAACAAAGTCGCGAACAACAGCTAGTAATTATATATCCACGAACTGGTACAATATTTACAGATTAGTTTAGGTGTTTAGAAAATAAAATCACTTGCGTAACACAAAAGTTTATTACTTGTGTATTTTAAACGATTTGCACATAACTGTAACTACACGAAGGCATAAAATGCGCTACGGAGCGAGTAAAATTCAATTAGTTGTCAGAGTGAGGGCCCTTGCGTCGCAGCGACAATCGATGAGGTCGACTGTACAGAACTGCGAGTGGTGTCGTGTTGTATGCTGACTGTACATCATACATGTCACATGACGTATTTAGAATACAGACTGCAAATTATTGCCATTAAATGATTTTAAATTGGTTACATGACCAAGTTTTAGCATTTCTATATCTGAACTACCTATAACTTACAATAATCGATGTCAGTTAATAAGGGATTTAAAAATGTATAGTAGACAAAACAAACAATTAGTATAAAAACAAAATCTATCACGTGATCAAAAAGCTCATAACCGTAACTTGAGTAACAATTTGACGTCGATGTACACTTGAACAGTAATCAGTAAAGTGGGGCGCTAAGGGCGGTAAGGGCGCAGGGACCCCGAGCTATCGTACCTCCCCCATGAGGCCCGGACCCTCCGCTGCATTGTTTGGGATAATCCAAATTACATGCTACCACTCCACGCTTAGACGTCGTCCTACTTTGTCGACACGCCAATCACTCGGCGATATGATTTGCCGACTTAATTCGACACCGATATATTTTTATGCAATATTTATATACTATTATTTATAACGTTTTATAGTAAATAACAATAAATACATATGTACTATCTAAGACTTTAGAGATTGAGATTTTTTGAGATATATCAAAGGCATGAACTAAAATAAATTATCCATTAATTTTTTTTATGTACTAAATAAATTAAGACATAAACTCTTATTAGTTTATTATTTATTTAATAATTATAAAAAAAGCTACTACAAGATTTGCTCAAGTGCAGTTTTAGGGACCCTGTACGTATGTTGCTACAATATAAACGGTTACTTTAGAAAACACAAATTACAACAATTACACAAGCTAGTGACAAATTCGTCCGTTGTAGCAGATAAAAACATCGCAGAGGCTGAGAGACACGTGGCGGGCGCGCGCCGTCCAACCACACCGCAACCCCATCCCATGTCCCGCCTCACTAAACTGTTGCTAATGCTGACAGTTTGCTAAATAAATTACGTCAATTGTTTCTAGTAACATAGCTTGAAAAATGACTTCTTTCATGACTATCATATTAACAACTAAACAACGTCCACTGAATGTAAAATATTACATCAATATCGTGAACATATTTAACGGCCGAATATTGAAACGAATCTTTACTATGCTTCGTAAGCCCGCTTACAATCTGATAGGCGTCAAATTTTGTAGGGATTTTAGAGTTTAAGCGTGGCCTTTATATTTAAATGACGTTTCAATATCCGGCCGATGATACAAACTGAGCGCAATTGTTGACGATCTTTCATTACTGATGGTTAAGAGGGCCGGAGACAGATACCCGTCTATATTACATCCATTAAAAAATAAAACGTACTACAAAACTCATTGTACTTGAGTCCAACCAAAAACCATCATGCAGATAAAATAGCATTAACTAAAATAACCCTACAAAAATATTGTTAACAATTAATATTAGATAACCGAACCATAAAAAGCAATAAAATGTAGGGTACTCAATAATATGTCATGTCGTTTCCCACACCGCGGATAGCCCCAGCAGTGGGCAGACACGCGTACGACCGGCGCTTCGTGGGCAATGCCACGAGGCGGTAAATACTTTTACAGTAAAAAAAACAAATATGCCAACTTTAACCAGCTTTAGTGGCTAACTAGGGCAATAGACCACGAAAGCTTATTTAATTATTTTTTATTTCTAATTAAAAAAAATAAACTATATAAATCCCATCCACCTTTAGAACTGATACACTTTTTAGATTAATTTAATTACATAGAGACTGTAATCAAAATAGATGTCATGTCAATTGTTTAATCTATATTTAGTAATCTCATAGATACATATCTGCTAATCCTGTTTAGTTAAGGAGCGTGATATTCTATGTGCGACGGGAATCGAACCGCGCTCGTCGGTGCATCGCACCGTAAAACTTGCTAGACTAATCACTGCGCACTCAGATGATAGGGGCTTTATTCATAGTTCCAAATTAATATAGAAAATTCTTTAAGTTCGCTATATTTCAGTACTGTATTTCTAATTTAAATAAACATAATGATACTAACGAAAATAATTTTTTTTTATTTCCACTTAATTGTTTTGTTCCTAAAATACTTTTCGTCCAGATTATGAAAAAGTTTATACTTTAGTTTGATAAAAGCACAATAACTCCTTGAACAAGTCAGCTAGGAATTAATTTTCCAAATTTTAATATACTGAAAAGCTTTTTGCAATAAACTTAATAAATCATTGTCGAAAGTGTGGATCGCACTATGACTACGGCAGTCCTAACCCTCCGATAATCGCTCTCTCGACAATATTTGTTACATCCCCGTTCCCGTTAGCATCGCACCCTACACCACTACCACCATCTCGCTCACACATAACATTACACAAATTAACCAGACAAGGACAGATGTGATATATGATTTTCGTTTTCATTCCACTGGCGTGGAAAATTGTCGTAATACGCGTGATTTTATTGTGTTATTATAAGCCAGTGGCCCCGGGGACCATTAATAAAAATATTACTTGACAAATATAGGAGAAATATAATCTTTATTCTATTTTGAAATTAATCTATTTCGGCTACTTAGGTATTTAAAGTTTATACCCATAAAACATATTTAGTACGGTACATATTCAGTTTCAACTTGAACTGTACAGTTCAACTGACATACACGGTCAATTCTAAATAGTTTGTTCCGTTAAAACTGTCAGAACTGAGTATTTTTAATGGGCTTTACATAGATCTATATATATAGAAGATTTTACGCAAATGAAATCTTTTAACCACATCATAATCAAAATTGATATTGAATCATAGATAACAAATACTTCTCGTATAGTCAATTGACTTTCATTTCCTAAATCAATACCGTAAATAACATTTCAAATATTAAATTTGAGTCTCTACTTATTTGCTACCGACGGGTTCGGGTCAATCGTGTTGTCTGTACACAAACATCGGTCGCACTGTAACCTGCGCAGAGGGTCGACCGTTTGTTTGTCTATGCTCGAATTACTCTATTAAACTGTTTATTATTACAAATTGATCACATAAGACTTATAAAATTTCGTTAAAAAGGTTAGAAGTTAGAGACGCTCAGTTGACTGATCAGTTAAAACTGTCACTTGTAACTGTATGCCGCGGGCTTAAAACGCGACACATAAAGTACTTTTTAATTTATATTTGAGTTAATTAAATATTGTGAGGCGTAATTTTAGCGCTAAAAGTGTAACCAGCCTCGCTTTTATACCCATATTGGGAGTTAAAAGATTTATTAGCCATTTTGGTGTCAAATAAAAATTCTGCGATTCGTAATTCAATACTTGTAGTTAAGGCTTTTAACTTAATGTTTGTTTTTAATTTTCATTAACTTTGAAGTTTCAAATTAACATATTAATTGATATAATTAAATAATAATTACACATATGTAAAAAAATAACTTTGAGAAGATTTATCTTGTGTTAATTACTCAATTATGTTGACACTAATTATGGTTTACGCTAGTACTAATTTGACATCTAATTAACGATATTTGGTCATTTATGAAGTACTAGATGTTGCTAGCGACTTTGTCAGCGTAGAATTAAAAAATATAGTAAAAATCATAGCCTATGTCACAGATAAATTACCTTTGTAATGGTGAAAGAATGTTTGAAATCGGCCCAGTAGATTTTGCGGGAATACATACAAAAATACAAATCTTTTCTCTTTATAATATTGCTATAGATTCAATAAACTTGATTAACATTATCCTCACAGTCTATATATTTAATCGATGTGAGACTATGAGAATGTGACGTCATAATATTCGCGTAACCACCGTATTTGTTCAGGTGCGTACGCGCATCGGCCCCCACTGCGTGACACGAATTTTTCAAAGTGAAAATTTTGTGTAATTCAGATAAATGATATGGTGACTTTCGAATAACAATATATTACTTTGTTATTTTTTCATAATCTATTATATATCTATACCAATATTATAAAGAGGTAAAATTTATATATTATAACTCAAAAACTACTGGGCCGTTATTTAAACTTCTTTCACCGTTAGAAAATTTAACTTGTAACGTAGACTATATTTTTTTTAAATTTCACGACGACGAAGTCGTGAGCAACAGCTAGTCTATGCTAATATTATAAGATGAAAATATTTGTATTTTTATACGTACTGAAATAAGTCAAAAACTATTTGGCCGATTTAAAAAAAAAACACCAAAAAAGCTACGTTATCGGGGAGTAATATAGGCTATATTTTTATTTAGTTAGTAGTAAATATATTCAACGATATCTTCGTCCTATTTACAAGACTTTCAGGGTAAGAGACTCAGCTTGCCAAACGACAGTAACTTCATGTTATATTTAAATATTCCTTTATTTCTATCTACATTGTAAACTGAGGGTAACCCTAATATTTAATAGTACTTAACAAGAACATCCGGGATATTCTGCTTTTACAAGCAAACACTTCTTTGTACTCAAAAGATCTGAAGAGGTACTAGACAATTTTGTTATCGTTAACTATTTTTATAGTGTTACAAAAACTACAAGATTTTCAATGAACGAGGTTTTATTCCAGCCAATATTCTTGTATTTATATTAATAGCAACATTTTATTTTATACGTTTTATATTTGAAGCCTATTTGGACCGTCTCTACGTGGTACGGCCAGTTTTAGTGGCTAGTGAGAAAAACGGCGCACTAAACTGAGCAGTAAATAAATTAACGACGCATTTTATTTGGAGCAATCGTAAACAACGGCATTCGATGACTGACTGTCCCTCTTAAAATAATAGACGGGATGAAACCAAAATGTAAAGATATTTTTTTGTGACTGAATGGCCATTTGCCTTGAAGTCATTTACAGATTCACCGGGCTTGAGGCCGAGCGCAGATTGCGCTTAGCCTGAACCTCGTTTATGAGTAACTAAGCTCGAGGGCTCCCTCAGGAGCCTCGGCACGAGCCGTTACTTCGTTATTATTACCGGATTGGGGATGTAAAGAAATTTTACTTATAACGTGTATGAAATTTTAGCTGAACACTACGTAACAATTATTTATTTGTTGTTTATGTCGTTTACACGGCTTTATGTTGAACTAGCTGTAGTCCGCGTCTCCTTTCGCGCGGTATATAAAAAAAATTATTAGCCTAAGGGTCTGTACCACCAAATTGTAAATTGTCTGATAACAATCCAACGTGTAAAATATATGATGGAAATATCGGATTTTGTTCCCTTATCTGACAGTGACGTCATGTTTAAGCTATCTGAGCCTCTAACAGTCAGTGGTGGGACAGGCCTTTATGTTCTTCTAAGCTATGTTCTACATCTATATCATATTATCTAGAACCGTTGGGCCGTTGTGCAATGCATCCATCCATTTAAAATATTAGTAAGTTGTTAAATAATTTCAGCTTTACCTGCTCTTGTATTTTAACCAGTAATTCTGCGCTGTTTACATAAAATATGAAAAATATTCAATCACCGGTTCAAACCACATCAGTCAGCTATCAGACTAAGGTCAGACTGGGGTCGGAACAATTAATAAAGTTCGAAAATATCGTATCGATGTCGTAAAATCGTCACGGTTGTGGGTGACGCCCGCTCTGATAATATTTACCACTACAGTTTACATATCTATTACATATCAATTTACAACTGATTTCATTTATTATGCCTCTTTTATATTTCAATTTATACTAACACTAGCTTTCGCCCGCGGCTCCGTTCGCGTGGAATAAAAAAACAAAAGTGAGTAGCCTATGTGTTCTTCCAGACTAATCTCTACATCTATGCCAAATGTTATCCAGATCCGTTTAACTGTTTTGGCTACAAACTCTAACAAACATCCATCCATCTATCTAAACTTTCGCATTTATAATATTAGTAAGATTATAATGTTAGTATAGAAGAAGAGGGGGAGAGATTTGTATTTCTGTGTGTATTTGTTTCACGTAAAAACTACTGGGTCGATTTAAAAAAATCACAATAAATCAGAAAAGTAATTTATCTGTGAGTAACATAGGCTATATTTTTTTAATTAGCGCTGTTGAAGACGCGAGCAACAGCGTGTAAGTCACATCTTAGTGCGCACGGGAAGTCGTTGAACACGATGTTAGTACTGAATACTGTTAAAGCCATTGGGGAAAGACGATGATAAGATTTTAGATGTTTTAGACACCAAAATCCAACACTAAGGTGCACAAATGATGATAAAAAATAGTAACTGGAACTGATAGGTATAAATATGTACAATAAGACACTTTAGTAATTTCTGATTTAATCAAGTATTCACGTAGGCTAGAGATGGGGAAATAAATAACTAGCCCAACATTTTAAACACAAACATAACATTAAATTTTGACAGAAAAATTACAAAGAGACCATTTTCCAGTACAGCATTTAAAACAAAGCAAGGGTGTTATCAAAGTGAGGCAAGGGTTGAAATAATTACCAGTATCGATAAAAACACGACATATAATAAGCACCTATTGTTTCTCTGTTGGTGAAATTCAAGTTTTTTTATCCAGTGAATAATTCTATTAGAAACTAATTATCTATTATTAAAATTTATAGTAACAAAAGTATACAAACAAAAATAAAAAAGCGAAAGCTTCAAGGAAGCTATTTATGAAATTATTTACTAAAGTATGAGACTATGTACTGCACATACATCTATACTAATATTATAAACAGGAAATATTTGTATTTTTGTATGTATTGAAATAACTCAAAAACTACTGGACCGATTTCAAAAATTCTTGCACAATCAAAAAGCTATGTTATCACTGAGTAACATTGGGCATATTTTTACTTTTTATTAAATTTCACACGGGCGAAGTCGCGAGCAACAGCTACTGTAAAATATTTTAATATTCACGGTACAAGACGATAATCCAAGGTTAATATTTAAATAATTACTATTTTCATATACATCCATTCTCGTCAGCTGTCAACTACGGGCACTGGAAACCGAAGTCTTAAAAGATTTGACTAGAGGGTTTCCTCACAGCAAACTCCACTAGGTCACAATAATCCACGTCAATTGGCGAACAGCTGACAAGTGTTGGCATGAGCCACAGCCTGTCACTTGGCCACACATATCCACCGGCCTGTCACTGACCAGCTAAATGTATCCGGTTGTGCAACTATCGATAGTTTAAAGCTGTCATCTGATGTTATCATAATGAGCCAACTTCACAATACAATATTATGCACCAACTTTCATCTGGTAATAATCAAGTATGGTTCTACATACCTTTCTATCGATGTAAAAAACTATTTAAAATACGTTATTTATGGAGTACTAGCTGTAGCCCGAGACTCCGTCCGCGTGGAATTAAAAAAAAACAAAAGTGAGTAGCCTATGTGTTCTTCTAGACTATTCTCTACATCTATACCAAATTTCATCGAAATCTGTTCAGCCGTTTAGGCTACAAACACTAACAAACATCCATCCATCCATCTAAACTTTCGCATTTATAATATTAGTATGGAGTATGATATATCGAACAAACGATTCCGTATATCAGAAGCTAATTTACTGCTTTTTACACTAGTTTTTAGCTAAAATAATTTAAATCTAATAGTCCCCTATTTAAACTAGATTAGTACATACTATGAGTAATAAACCTAGAGACATTGTTTACAAACATAATTATTTGAAAGATAGCGTTTATATTAGTGTCAAAGTAGTTAGTACTAACAAGTTGTAACTAAGTGCGCAATAAAATTAGATATTGATGAATTATTACGTGCCGATATCAAAACTACGCACTACACTACACGAGTAACACTTATCCTGTACTACGGCTTTGTCTGTGATAATTGCATAAAACTAGTTCTACTTTAATAAAGCCAGTATAGTAACCATTACAAAATTATACACGGATAGACAACTCTGTCATATCAATGTGATTTTATCTATCCATACATATATGTATAATAAAATTGGTGTGTCTGTTTGTAATATCAAAAAAAAAATCAAATTACGGGAAGATGATGTATTTGTGTTGCTGGTAACGAAAATTGCATTTTTTTTTCTGTCTGTTCGCAAGCCGCGTTTGTTCCGGGTAATCTCCGGAACGGTTGGACCGATTTCGACCGGACTTTCACTGAAGGGTAGCTGTATTTCAGCCCTATACACTAGCTGTTGCTTGCGACTTGACTTCGCCCAGGTGAAATTAAAAATGTATAGCCAATGTTACTCATTGATAACGTAAATTTTGTAATGGTGAAACAATTTTTTAAATCGGCCCAGTAATTTTTGGGTTATTTCAATACATACAAAAATACAAATCTTTCCTCTTTAGTCTAGCAATAAACATTGTGTTATTATTAAATGCGTGTCCAGTATCGACCTCCGACCCTCGACCCGAAGCCGCGGTCATAAGATACGACGAGCTATCTAACACACTCAAAATAATGCAATCAATTATAATTAATGAAAATTAACAACGTAAACTTATGTTATTACCACTGGATCTGATAACACAAGATGCTGTTTCCGTATACAGTTTATTTAACTAACTTTCGCCCGCGACTCCGTCCGTACGGAATTTTGAAAAAGTAGTAAGTAGTCTATGTGTTCTTCCAGACTATCCTCTACAGCTATGCCAATTAATCGAGATCCGTTCAGCAGTTTAGGCTACAAAGTCTAACAAACATCTATCCATCCATCTAAACATTCGCATTTACAATATTAAAAAAGTAAGATAATAAACTATGTGTTAACATTTTAAAAGATGGCTGAACAAATGAAATGCAAATCGATATACGATTTGATTAAAAACTCATAAAATGATATATGACTTATGCCTACAAATGAGTTTAAGAACGCATATAAAGTCTAGATTAGCTAAGCGGTACAAACATACTTCCAATTCTTTGTTAAATTCTTACAGATATTCGAACCAATAGATACTGGGAAATACTTTAATTAGAGTCTACTTTTATATTTCTTCGATCTTAGTAATTAGAGCTAAATGTTTTATATATTTGATGTGTGTCGTGTAAGTGCCGTGGGCTCAGCGGTTGCAAGTCGGTCGAGGTCGGTAGCTTGTTCGACCGAACGTTACACCAAACACAATGTACTGTAGCTACACATTACTTGACGTTACTTATTGATTTGTTTCCGTGTTCGATATAGATCATTATGTTTTAGTCCCTTTTACTTTCCACTCTTTTCTTAAGAGGAAAGGATGGGAAAGAAAAGTGGATTTAACGGCCGAGGAGACGCATAGGACAGGGAAATATCCTCTTTATGAGTGTCTCCTCTTTCGTCGGTTAAGGGTAGGCAACGTATCTGCAATTGCGGAAGTCTATGGGTAGCGGTCACTTCGCCATTTCGCCGGATCCAGGTGGCCGCTTGCTCGTTATTCATTGAAAGCTAAATATAAAGAATTCCTCTGGGACCGACTATCTTGATAGACGTGTTTATTCAAATATCTAACGGTAGTTGATATCAGAAATGGACAATAAAGTGCTATTTAAAGATCTAGAACGTTACTAGACTAGATAGTGTAGGTTTGCGAGACACTCGGACGCGGTGAACGTGCCGCACTTTGAGTGACACGTCACGTCATCTTACGGTCAAAGTTGTCTCGATACTGGTCCATGATATCTGCACTTTGACCACTGACTCAACTGCAAAACGTTCTAGATTTAACAAGACACGTGTCAAAGAAAAATAAGATAGTATTTTGTCATCGTGGGACTTAGAGCTTATAGACGTTAAGGGTGACTAGGTAATAATCAACCACGCAGGCTCGCTGAGTTTGTTGACTTTTATATCTTTGAATATCTTCGCTAACATGTGCAGGTTGCATCACGTTTTCCTTAACCGTAACAACATCTTATAATAAAGTTTTATAGTATACTAGCTTACGCCCGCGACTCCGTCCGCGTGGAATTAAAAAAATGTAAGTAGCCTGTGTTCTTCCAGACTATGCTCTACATTTATACTAAATTTCATCGTGATCCGTTCAGCCGTTTAGGCTACAAACTCTAACAAACATCCATCCATCTAAACTTTCACATTTATAATATTAAGTATGAAATATGATATCTAGAGTTTCTGAAACAGGATGAAAGGATGATTGAGTACAAAATCTCAGGTCCATCATATAAATTTAGCAAATAAAAAGTTTAATAATACGCGACATTTTAAGGTAAACGAGGTTTATAATTAATACGTCAAACATTTACTCGTGTATGGTAAAACGTTAAAGATATTTCAATTAATAAATGGTGTCTCAAGCAATTAAATACAAGCAGCGAGTACAGTTAGATGATAAAAAACAATAAAAAGACAAAGTTGTTACATGAACTTTCCTTTATTTATCTAACAAAAAGTGTACATTTTCCGCGACATAATCTTAACATAAAGTGTATAAGTACGTGGTTCAGGAAGTGTATCACTTGGGGGATCATTTGAGTCATATTACAAATATTGCGCGCTCCGAAATAGCTTAGAGTCAGCGGCGGTAAACAAAACCGCGTTGCATCGCTTGTTATGAACCACGGTCGTTGCCAGCTACCTGGACATCGAGTTTGGGTCCTTAAGAGTAAAGTAGAATGAAACTAAACTTTAACAACATTGAACAGAAAAGTATATCTAATTTTTATTTAAATTTCTTAGGGTTTATGCTAGTTTGTGCTTAATTGAGCTTGCTTATAAGTTGTTTCAAAAACAGCATAGAAGTACGTAACTTACAGAGAGAGTTAACCAATGTATAGTTGCAAATTAATTCATACATATTTAGTATTAAAAAAAAAAAAAAACAAAAGTGAGTAGCCTATGTGTTCTTCCAGACTATGCTCTACATTTATACTAAATTTCATCCTGATCCGTTCAGCCGTTTAGGCTACAAACTCTAACAAACATCCATCCATCTAAACTTTCACATTTATAATATTAAGTATGAAATATGATATCTAGAGTTTCTGAAATAGGATGAAAGGATGATTGAGTACAAAATCTCAGGTCCATCATATAAATTTAGCAAATAAAAAGTTTAATAATACGCGACATTTTAAGGTAAACGAGGTTTATAATTAATACGTCAAACATTTACTCGTGTATGGTAAAACGTTAAAGATATTTCAATTAATAAATGGTGTCTCAAGCAATTAAATACAAGCAGCGAGTACAGTTAGATGATAAATAAAAATCGAGATAAATAGAAGATTTAAGTAATAGACTTTTACGTTATAAATCTTACTAATATAAATGCTAAAGTTTAGATGGATAGATATTTGCAAGAGTTTACCGCCTAAGCGACTGTACCTATTTTGATAAAATTGCCATAAATGTTGAGCGTAGTCTGGACAAACAAATTCAATTTTATTTTTTAAATTCGCGCCGACGAAGTCGCCTGCAAAAGCTAGTTATAATTTAAATCTTTTGAAATATGTTTTACTTTCATTGTTATATATTTTTTTAATGTTTACAGTAAACAGTCTCGTGTAGTTACGAATCTTACAATTTCTCAATTGCGACGACTGTTTGCCCTAAAACCGGTGTAAAAATGTACTAAGGGACATTTGAGCCCGCTATTCGCTTACATCTTGTGTCATGACGAGCGAATCAAATTAGAGTGGTCTTCGCCTAACGCGGATCAACGTACAATCTTGTATTTACGATAATGACCAATTGTTGACCATGTTTGGGAGACGTACCGACCTCGTTTCATTTGACGAAGTGACTAACTTCATTATAAGATATATCTTTACTATCAATTTTAAACAAATTATCATAAGAGGGTAAGCAGTCCTGTCATTATTTTCCCCTTAAATATTTATATCCTTTGAAAAAATATATTTTACGTATTGTTATTAATGTATATTATCTCGAACGTTATTTTAAAATCTTTACAATAAAAAAACAACATTGATTTAGCGTACGTTCGCACGGGCAGACTTTGTACGCCGCGGTAGAATTCAAGGTCAGCAGACTTTTACGCCCACGCGATAGGTGTTCGTACGAGCGTAAAAAATCCACTCTTGAATTGTATCTCGTGTCAGTAAGACGTGTAAATTGTTTCTGTTAAATTACTAGCCCGACCCGAAAACTGGCGACTGAATCCGAAGTCACGTAGTTAGAGAGCAAACTAAAAGTAGACAGTACATTTTCTTTTAAAACTAACATTTGCTAATGTTTAAAAAAAAGGTTTTTTCTACACGCACTAACAAAGCTCTCATGCAATGTTTTATTTTATTTTCACCCGAATATTGATAAAAAGTGTTCTACTTGATACATATAATAAGTTTACATATTATATAGTTATAGAAAATTTATTTATTAGATTTCTATTAATCAGTAGCGGCTCGTGGCTCGTGGGTCCTGGAACTAGTGGTGCACGATTTAAATTGTAGGAAATCAAACCAACTATATTCTTTTGATTTTACACAAAGACATTTAAGAAATATATAAGACTAGGCATGTTTTCATCGGTACTTTCTCTAGAAGGTACTATGTAAATCAGTTGTCAAATTTAATATGCCGCCTCGTAACCTTGTATTGACATCTGATAAAAATTTTTACAAAATTATAAGCTCCATCTTTTATTGTAAAATAAACAGTATCACAAAATAAAATAACAATTAAATTAAATTACATATAAATATGATTTAGTGACACTTGCTGGCAATTAATTTAAATATAGTTAATTATATTGAGATGTGGTTATGGGGATCTATCAATAGACAACGGTAATGAGATTATGTGAAAAATGTTTCAAGTGAAGTGTAAACTATGCCTACTCTATATATATTTTTAATCTCTTTGATTTTATACCACCAATCCCTAAAAAAAAATTCAAGTTAATTGCCAAACTAATCATCCTTATTTAGACAAACTATAAGATAAACTTTATTTTTATTTGCAAAGGTCAATTTAGGTACTTAATTTAGTTATGTATGTTAAAGTATTAAAAATTTTGTCGAGTTAATTTCATGAAAGCGATGGTTCCCGTTGGATAAAACGTATTACAGCTTGGGGTTGGGTCGCTTAAATTTGAAACGAATATGTAATAAAACAACTGTTAGCAAAATTATTTCAAGTCACTGTATTTATTATTTTAAAAACATATACAATTCGTGTTTTTAATTTAATAACATATGAAAAGTACACAAAATACACCGCAATGACGTCACGCTATCACCATGACATTCATTGGTTACGTAAGGAATATAAGGCAGAGTCCGTGATAAATATCCAAATAACAGTGAGAGAATTATTATATTATCAGGGTCCAAAAACACACCAAGTTAATAGAAAAGAGGAAAGTACGATCAGAAAATTTCTGACATTTTAGTTTCATTTACATTATTTATTTAATTAATTTTGACATGTGACATTATCATGTCAAAGCAGTAAAGAGTATGGTAGCTATTTATAGTTTGTCTAAATAAGATGGATTAGTTTGACAATTCATTTGAAATTTAGTAGGGATGGGTTGTGTAAAATCAGTCATGAATCTTATCGATTTTAGCTTTTATTCTTATAGAAGTTGAAATCGATAGATTCATAGTTATAACTTAAGAATTTAAAAAAATCACTGTTTTCTCAAATTAATAATGACCTGCAGAACTATTACAAATAATGAGAGTAAATAAATATTTATTACTACTACAGCCGTACGTAATCGAATTGGATTTCGCTATTATTATTGTCATCGCTAAATTCTCTACACTATAATCAATACTAGAATTGTCCTCTAAATTAGTTAATAAGAAAATAATAATTTTAGTTAAGTTCGATAAATTTTATTTAAACCGAATATCGATAGTTCATAATTGTTCGCTATGCGTGTTTGTTTCGACACTACGATACCTGTCTATTAAGTACGGTATTTTCCTTCATACAAATTTAATTCGATACTTCATATGCGTCAATTATCAAACTAATCTAATCTTATTTAGATAAACTATAACTGACCGGTTACAAAGTTAAGTCGCCCTCTCCACTCCACGAGATTGCGCCACTGTCTATAGGACATTTTTATTCAATGATATAGTTTGCCCCTGTCACTCCCCTGATATCACTGATATCATCCTTGTCAGTCTATAGTTTAATGATCGAAATATTAACGAAATTCGTAAAAGATAATTTTTATTGTAGCTGTGCATTATAAGTTCTGCTGCCACATATTTTTCTGTCCCGTTTAATAAAATCCTGACTCGCATACAACAATTACTGATTGTCATAGAACGTCTGCCAAAGTTATAATAAGCTCCTTTTGTTAATTCGTATAAAATGAAAAGTATTATAAAAATGTGTTTCGTGTTGAATGTATTATATTTATTGCGTTAATTATTAGGACAAGAAATCAATGTGTCCGAAAGTCCGTGTATGTTATGGATAATCTCCGAAATTACTGCACCGGATGTAACAGGACTTTAAATGCAATGTTATAGGTAGCCTAGTCTTTATAACATGGTATATTCAATCCAATAACATAATTAGTAAATCTTATTGGTGATCATCTTTTGCCCCCCGCTATACTTAGAACTTTGGGATCTACAACCCACGACAGAGCTATGATAGTACAATATGTACACTTGTTAAAAGTTTGCGATCCCTAGCACTAGTTAATATGTTTTTTCAAATGTAACTTATCAAGTATAACATATTATTGCTTTACTTTAAGAAAAAAATGTGGTTTAATTTCCTATAAGATATTACATACATTTTTTACATGTAAAGATATGTTACAAAACAGATCAATTTTTATAGCTAGTGATCGCAAACTTGTTTTGATCGGTGTAAACACAAAACAAACATGTTCGACAGCCAAACGCGGCGTATTTTTTATTAAAATGGACCAATAAAATTTATCGCGGCGTACCAAGATACGCCAAGTCGAAAAACGCCTCCGTATGAACGGCTTCATACAATCCCATACGTTGCATTTTGACACATTATTTATCGCCCAGCGTTTTCACGTCCGTGCGAACGGCTGACAGCGCGTTGAGCGTTAAAACAATTACACTAGGCTCCAAAAATATTTGTCCATCTACATTTTGACTACATTCCCAAAAAAATTATTTTATAAAGACAATTTATTATGTTTCCTAGTTTGTATGATGTTCATTTTTGAAGCTGCAATTTTGTTTTAATTTAGCTATTGTGAAATTAAAACAAGTAAAATATAGAATAACTACTAAAAATATTTCTACAGTAGTTATCTAATGTCATTTGACTAGAAAACACGCATTATATAAAGTGCTTAAAGTCTACCGATATTTTTTCATTCTCAGATTTTTTAAAATTTTTATTATTGGATGGTCTAAATAATTTTGGAAAGTAGTGTAGCGTAACGCGTGATTTCTCCTACGCTCGTGCGAACACTTGTATGAAGTTCCATATGTTGCATTTTATTTTTACGCTAACGCCCAATGCCCAAAATGGAACAGTGCGCGTAGAGAAATACGCCAAGTCGAAAAACGCCTCCGTATGAACGGCTTCATACAATCCCATACGTTGCATTTTGACACATTTCTACCGCCTAGCGTTTTCACGTCCGTGCGAACACTCGCTTAGTCATGGATAATTTTACCCACACAGTGTCCCATGGACGTAGCAAATAAAAAAACTTTTATATGGTAGTTGTAAATGTAATAAAATATATCTCATTGAGACGAGTCAATGACATAGTTATTTTATGGCAGCACATGTCTTTATGTTACATGTAGTAGCTAATTTAAAAATACATACTAAAATCATAATCTTACTAATAAAATAAATGCGAAAGTTTATATGGATGGATGGATGTTTCTTAGAGTTTGTACCCTAAACAGCTGAACGGATTTCGATGAAATTTGGCATAGACATAGAGGATAGCCTGGAAGAACACATAGGCTACTCACTTTTGTTTTTTTTTTTAATTCCACGCGGACGGAGTCGCGGGCGAAAGCTAGTAACCTAATAATTTAATAGTGATTAAATAAAATAAAACGAAACTAAAGATCCTGATGATATCTGATAACAAAAATATGAGATTTTCTCTCACATGTTTAGTCACAATTTTTAACAAGATTTTTGTGTACTTCTAATACAAAGGTAACAATAAATAAAAAAATAGTAAAACAGGTTATTGATTTAAATCAAATTGTACATAATTCTAGATATATTTTATACCACCTAAAGAAGCCTGAAGACATAATTAAATAATTCCGTGCAATTGGAAATGAATTACTGTGACATGTACAATCAAAAGGTCCGCTGACAGACTAATGAGTGCGGACTAACTACAGATCCATTGTGTCAATCAGTATGAATCCTTGATCTAAATAATAACATGCACATATCAAAAGCATATGAACTTTAATTATCATTTTCTGATCAGTATCGCAATAAACAAAGGAAATTCATACAAAAGTGAGTGGCAGTCTTGGTTGGGGCTATTCTATACTGACATCCAAGACGTGAGATGGGTGAATAGAGGTCTGTGGTCCACGCCTATACCTATGGGTCATAAATGTGATGTATACATGTATGTGGCTACCAAGTAATTAGGCAATAAGCTGAGTATATATGAGGGTAGATTTCTTCAAGAAGTAAAGACACCTATGCCAATAAAAAATGTTAAGTTGGCACAATAACTATTATGTTTTTTGACTCAAAAATGGTTTATCCACATTTGCAAGTATTTATACCAAGGAGACAATAGTATAGTAAACAATCATATTGACACTGGCCCAATCCTCTGAGGGAGAGCCATAAACAAGAAATAGAATAGAATAAACAAACATATAAATTGAATTTTAACTAAAACTTAGATGTTTCTTTAGGAACAATAATAATATTACACTAATTTAAATATTCTGTTTATATTTAGTAATTGAATACATGTTGTCACTTTTTGTCAATAACAAATACTGTCTACCCACAATTTATTTACATCTAAGTGTTTTTTTTTTTTCAGTACAATCAATAACTTTTTCTTATATGAGTGTACTTATTAGATAAATAAATATTCATTGTAATATGTAATAAGACAAATTCCATTGAAGCAAATAAATAATTTCATTATTTCAAACATAAATAACTAATGAAAGTTCAAATTGAATATTTTGTTTATATATTGTCCTTTGGTGAGTATATAAAAAAAAATTTGGCGTCTGTATAAGTATTAACAGCCGATACCATAAGGCGCTACATCGGCTCCGTGCGACGTACGCGCCGTACTCGCGTAAATAAACAAATTACATTGTAAACATTCAGCGTGAAGAGAACATAAAAACGGCAATTCGCGATCTAAAACGGACAACGCGAGGATAAAACGAGCACAACTTAGTTTGTTATGCCCCATCCAGCGAAATGGACAAAAATGCAATGGGTCCATCCCATATATTCAATGTTGTTTGGTAATTTTGGCGCAAAATTTTCTCAGCTTTGCACGGTTATAACTTTACCTGGTTTCAGCGATAGAGAGTGAGTGAATGTAAACAAATCCTGAAACAATTCAGCTTCGAGACCAAAATCGTATCACAATGGAGAGCACATTTGACAATCGACTGTGTGATCAAAACATAGCCTTTTGAAGCCCTTGCAATCAAGATAAGGAAGGCTTGGCAATTCTAACACATACATTAGTAATCCAGTAACGATACAGAATGGTTATTGAATGGGAAAATGCTTTTATTCGAATGCTTTTCGCAAGATTATTATTCGGTTTAGACACTGAAAATGGCATAACACGCGAACACTTTGATCGAATTTCACACTGAAACACTTCACCATATCGCGACACTTTGTTTGAGGAACGCGAGACGGGCCTCGGTATGCATTTTTTCACTCACCTTGTTGTTTATTTGCTATTTTATTAAAACAGTTTTGAAAAACTTCATATAAATGCATAGGCTCGTCATCGCTCGTCGCCATTTTGGAATTTACTGTCCAAATAAACCATTGACAATATAGACAGAACCACTAACAATGAATGCGTTCAAAATTATTTGACAGGAACCCCCTGGAACTAGAAATTAATCTCGCACTTCATTACAAAAAACAAATTTCTCCAAAATTCAAACTAAGACTACATTTTCTGTTTTAAATTATAAGCTTCTTTACATGTTACTTAATTTTCTAGGTTTATTGTAATTTCTCAAATTACCCAAAGAGGTCATAAAAATTGAGAAGTTCGCCATGTTTTGCTATGAACTGACGTAAGAAAAGCCTATACTTACAAAATTTTGGAGTGCACTTCAAAAAAAGGGAAATAATAACTATCTACATGTAACATGTTTTCATTGAATTCCATAAACACACAAAACCAGGTACAGTTTAATATAAATCTGCTTAAATTGCGTAAAACATAGATGTAAAATTTGTTTGTCATAACCTTTGTTGTTGCAGATTCTTATTAGCTTTAGTCAGCTGTCGTCTCGTTATTCATGTATATTCAAGCAAAAGAAGCACAATAACAGTAAAAATAAACATGTGAAAAGCACAGAAGCCGCTCCTGGGTTCTACAAAGCCGCATTATGTCCTGAAAGTCTAGAAGAAGCAGTAAACAATTTTGATAAAAATGTTTTAAAAGACATGGGTAAAATTAACTTAAGATCCCTTAGTACAGTTTCTACACCTTGTAAAAATTCCGTTAAAAGCCTCGTACAGTTGAGCTCTGCAAAAAAAATTTCTCATATATCAGGACACTCATTTGAGAAGAACAAAAATGGTTGGACGAATGTACCCCATGTCCCAACTGTAACCGTCGATTTTCGTGGTAAAAGTCCGAGATTAACATTCACCGATAACTTTATTGGACTGTTTGCGAATGGATTACATGATGATGTGTTCAGATACAAAATACAGGTTCGCAATTTTAAAACAGAGCGTAGCATTCACGCAGACTTGAAAAGAAATCCTAACCTCATCAATAGACTGCGTAAGTTATTCGGTCAGTATTATTAGCAATTTTTATGCAGTGTTAGTTGTTGTTAGTAACACAACATACATTATACACAAACAATAGAACGATACAATTTAGGTCAACATTAGGAAGTTAAGTTATTGGAAGATAATTAAATCAATAGAATATGAAATATACTCAGCTTATGCTTATGTAATGTTTTGTCACAAACATAGCCACTTTGCTTTGTAAGTTTTATTAATATGTTGCATCCAACATGATAACTTAGGAGGAATAACTAAAAAGTAAATATTTTTACTTTAGTCCTGCCTTTATAAACAACATATTTTACATTCAGGTACAGTAGTCATATATCTTAGCTTGAAAAACTGTACAAGTTGTTGCGCAAACCACAAAATAAGTTACAGCGGCATAAAAGGATGCAGTTCACTGCTGACCTTAGGCCGCCATGTTTATAAATAAGTAAGCCTAAAACTGATATTAATCAGATATTTTTGTAAACAATTAGGACTAAATGTCAGTGAAGGTGCGGAGAAACAGCAACAAAGCAACATGGGGCCAGAGGTAGCACCGCGCTTGGAGAAGCTTCTTACCGAAGACCAGCTTCTCACCAGTCATCAGAAGGATAAGATTAAAATTGCATTTGCGGAAGGGTATCTTGCAGGTTTGCATTATTTATTACCTTACTAGCCTTCGCCTGCGACTCAGTTCACATGGAATAAAAAAAAGTGAGTAGCCTATGTGTTCTTCCAGGCTATCGTCTACATCTATGCCAAATTTCATCAAAATCCATTCAGCCGTTTAGGTTACTAACTGTAACAAATATCCGTCCATCCATCCGTCTAAACTTTTGCATTTATAATATTAGTATGATTAGAACTCAACTGAAATTGATGATCTACCAATCATTGTTCATATATGTGAAGCAGATCAGTGCTTACTGCTTAGCTGATTAGTATTGGCATGGTTGTTATTTGTGTTTAAAAAGATCTGTGAGTCATAAGGCTGTTCGCAGTTCATCAGCTGACATAGTTATAGTACAATGTGTGACTTGACGCTATTTTAGTTGTTGAGCTGCAGCTCAATAGTTTAATGGCTCAGCTGAACATTTGCATCAGTTCAGATCTGATTTACACACATAAATTCTGAGCTTTAGGGATATTATTGATTTTCTAGAGGTTTTAAATAATGTCTTTAATCATTTATACATCAAAATGAACTAATCTAATTATTGCTAATGCTATTGACAGTTCTGATCTATTATTTTTAGGTAAAACATCCATCTTTTATTTATAAGTGATGGTTTTGTTCCAGGCTCTCACCCGGAGAATGCTCGCACTTCAAAAGGGTCCAAGTACCTGAAGCTGGTGCAGCAGTTGCTCACCATCGTGCTGTTCCTGGCCATCTTCGTCAGCCTCATGGCCTCCGTTAGTGGCACCGTATTCCGGTATACATCAACTATCTTGATATTTAATAGCTTCTAACAAAATAATGTTTTGTAGATTTTTAACACATAACAACCGAATTTCGTTTCATAAGTGCTGTTTACAATGTGACAAGTGTCAAAATGTTAATTGATTTTGAAGTTCAAGTATGGAGTGACAAAATTTAGTTTCAATATTCGGCCGTAAGTTTTGCCGTATTCACAATAATTGTAATGATAATTTAGCTTGTAAATTTAGTATAAACGCTTATATAATTGATTATTGACCTGATATTAAACAGTTTGGGCTACATTTTGTAATAATATAATCAGCAGGAATGTGACTAACATGCGCAGGATCCAGCTCGGCAACCAGGTGGAGGTGGACCCCGAGGACATCAATGTCACCTTCGACGACGTCAAGGGTGCTGACGAGGCCAAGCAGGAGCTCAAGGATGTGGTCAGTTCAAATGTTTACTTTAAAATTATACTTAACTTGTAACAGACTAGCTGTTGCTCGTGACTTCGCCCGCTTGAAATTAAAAAATAATATAAAACACTAGCTTTCGCCCGCAACTTTGTCTGCGTGGAATTAAAAAAGCAAAAGTGAGTAGCCTATGTGTTTTACCAGATTATCCTCTACATCTATACCAAATCTGTTAGGCTACAAACTCTAACAAACATCCATTCATCTAAACTTTCCCATCTATACTATTATAATAAAGCGTAAACACACACTTCTTTGTTGCCTAAGATGTCAGCAATTATAGCATATTTTTGAATAATTCTTTTTTTAATAAAAAAAACCCTACACTTACGTCAGGCTTTAGGCTATATATTTTCACGCCATTAAACGTAGGGGGTAAATATTTTGATAAAAACCCTAATGTGGGAAAGAGACCATACGATACGAGCTGCCAACAACAAGAAGCAAGATTTCCATAGAAAGGTAATTGATATTTTGACATTTGCAATTGAGAATTTGACAAATGTAAACAATAAAATAAAGTTTTTATAATTTCACGCGGATGAATCCGCACGCGAACAGCTAGTTTATAATATTATTAAGATTTATTTGTTTAACTTACAGTTGTGAATTTTCAGGTGGAATTCCTCAAGTCTCCGGAGAAGTTCTCCTCGCTAGGGGGTAAACTGCCGAAGGGTGTGTTGCTGGTGGGTCCGCCGGGCACGGGGAAGACCCTACTGGCGCGTGCGGTGGCGGGCGAGGCTCGTGTGCCATTCTTCCACGCAGCGGGCCCGGAATTCGATGAGATACTGGTCGGGCAAGGCGCGAGGAGGGTCCGGGATTTGTTCAGTAAGTGAATACACGTGTTTAAGTCTTTTAAGTTTTTATCAGCCAATTGCTGGATATTGGTTATGTTAAAAATAGCCAGAATCTACGAGTGAAATAGCCAGAAGGTACTAGCGCCATCTATATTCATTTAACATAAGCGTCCGCGCCATCTAGCGTCCAATGTCACCATACTTCATAATGTATCCAATGTAAATTGATCAAATAATTTCATTAATACGATAATTGCATGTTATGTTAACCGCCATTGGAATTCGCCAAAATAGCGACACTACTGATACCCATAGGCATCTGCGTTTTCAGATATTCTACAATCGTCTTTTTTGTATAAGTCTTTAGTGAAAATGCTAATAATAGTAATTATTTTACATTATTTACAGAAGCGGCTAAAGAACGTGCACCATGCGTGATATTTATTGACGAGATCGACTCTGTGGGCGCCAAGAGGACCAACAGCGTGCTGCATCCGTACGCCAACCAGGTCTGATGCTCTATTAAGCTGTTTACAGAAGATATGGTAGATAAGGGGACATGGAAAGGGAAAATATCCCCATACTGTGTATCTTTTCCATCTATTAAGGCAACGCTAGATGCTTTGTTGGGAAAACTACAGTTACGGGCAAAATTCTCCTCACAATGCATGCGGTTTCTTAAATAACTGATTTTATAATTATTTGCTGTTGCAGACTATTAATCAGCTGTTATCGGAGATGGACGGCTTCCACCAGAACGAGGGTGTGATAGTCCTGGGCGCCACCAACCGCCGCGACGACCTGGACCAGGCGTTACTACGCCCTGGCCGCTTCGACGTTGAGGTCATACAATCATTAAATAATTACAATTTAGGGGCATAAAAACAACGTATCCGTTTAAATACACGTTGAAATACTTCAAGTTTCTGAAATATGGATTTTTTACAAAAAAAACTTATGTGTTCTTCCATACATCCATATCCATAGTAGTCTATCCTCTATATCTATGCCAATAATCGAGATTATAGATTACAATCTCTAACATCCATTCATCTAAACGTTCGCTAAATATTAGTAACTAGTAATGTGCTGTGCGCAGGTGTCCGTGCCGACCCCCGACTACGGCGGGCGCGTGGAGATCCTGCGGCTGTACGTGGCGCGCGTGGCGGCGCAGCCCGGCGTGGACGTGGAGGCGCTCGCGCGCGGCACCACCGGCTTCACCGGCGCAGACCTCGAGAGCATGGTCAACCAGGCCGCGCTCAAGTATACCAACATATACTAACATTCACAATTAAGGCCATTGTTATTGGGGAACATACAAATAACCATGGCAACCTTGAATCTCCCGTCGACACCACATGTTAACATCAGTACAAATTATGACTTGTAACAAAATATATTTCGAATGTAACAATTACGACGTGTACTGTAATATTTTATAACAAAACTCAGGCTCAGATGAACAAGCACTTGTTATCTACAAGTCCTGGGTTCGAATCCCATTTTACCAATGTTATCGAATTTCATATATGCATAATTTACTCGACGTTCTTACGGTGAAGGAAAACGTCATGATGTCTGCGAAGAAATTCAAAGATATCTGTAAAGTCATGCTGTGGGCTAGCATGGTTGACTATGGTTAGTCATCCCTAATTTAGAGTAGGCTCCGAGCTCTTTAGTATAGTAAGCTGGTGATGATGAAATAAATTCAAAAACTAGTAAACTTATTTTAAAATGATTTTATGAAATGTAATGTTGTTGTGTTGTGATGC
Source organism: Papilio protenor (assembly GCA_029286645.1). Taxonomy (NCBI): domain Eukaryota; kingdom Metazoa; phylum Arthropoda; class Insecta; order Lepidoptera; family Papilionidae; genus Papilio; species Papilio protenor. The sequence continues at coordinate 321,537 of JAGSMZ010000014.1, read as the reverse complement.
AGGGCGGCGGTGGAGGGCGCGCAGACGGTGTCGATGGGCCACCTGGAGGAGGCGCGCGACAAGCTGCTGATGGGCCCCGCGCGCCGCTCGCGGCTGCCCGACGACGAGGCCAACGCCATCACCGCCTGCCACGAGGGCGGCCACGCCATCGTCGCTTACTACACCAAGGTACTCCTCACATCACGTGCGGACCTGAAAAGGAGTAAACACCTACTTAGCTAGCGCGTACCATCTTGGAATTGCATCATCACTTTCGTAAATTGGGATCGTGGTTAACCTAGCGCTTGACAAAAATCCCAAACATAAAAAAACACATTTACACAAAGCATAGTTGACACTTTCTTGAGTAATCTACCATGATTTACTAGCGCCATCTATTGATTAGGTCCTGAAAACTTTATGTCAATATAAATAGTTGTATTTTAATGTTTAAATTAATTGCCAATAGATGTCACTAAATTTACGTTACAAATTATATTACACCCATTCATCTAAACTTTCGCATTTATAATATTAGTAACAGTAGTTGGTTAGCGGCTTAATCTGCATGATATAAAAAAAATATTTTAGTGTTTGCAAATGTCAAAATTAAAGTGTACAAATAACAACGAAAGCATTTGCTATTGGCTAACAATTATCGTTACCATAGCAATCTTGCTCTTTTGCTATTAGTTCGTAGGTCCCTTTTCGCATGACGTTTTTCTCCAATTTATTGACCCCGGAAACTAAATAATGTGAAAAACAAAGCCTAAAGCGTTTTTTAATACAAAAAGAATTATTGAAAAAAATTCTAAGATTGCTGACATCCTACATAACAAAATATATGTTTAGGCTTTATTATATTAGTATAGATATTATGGTTAGAGTATATTTGTTGCAGGACGCGCACCCGCTGCACAAGGTGACGATAATCCCGCGCGGGCCCTCGCTCGGACACACCGCGTACATACCCGCTAAGGAAAGGTAATTCCGCAGCCTAAGGATTCATTTTAACCCCTTTTCCTTTCCACCCTTTTTTAAGACGAAAGGGAAGGAAAAGAGGATTTGACGATGGAGACGCACAGGAAGGGGAAATATCCTATTTATGTGTGTCTCCTCCTGCAATTGCGGATGTCTGGGCAGCGGTCGTTTCGCCATTTCGGCGGATTCAGGTGGCCGATTGGCTCTGTTACAAACTTATTGAGTATATCTGTGCAGATATCACGTGACGAAGCAGCAGCTGCTGGCTATGATGGACACCATGATGGGAGGCCGTGCTGCTGAGGAGCTCGTCTTCGGACCTGAAAAGGAGTAAACACCTACTTAGCTAGCGCGTACCATCTTGGAATTGCATCATCACTTTCGTAAATTGGGATCGTGGTTAACCTAGCGCTTGACAACGATCCCAAACATAAAAAAAACACATTTACACAAAGCATAGTTGACACTTTCTCGAGTAATCTACCATGACTTACTAGCGCCATCTATTGATTAGGTCCTGAAAACTCTATGTCAATATAAATAGTTGTATTTTAATGTTTAAATTAATTGCCAATAGATGTCACTAAATTTACGTTACAAATTATATCACACCCATTCATCTAAACTTTCGCATTTATAATATTAGTATGAAGTATGATATCTGTGCAGATATCACGTGACGAAGCAGCAGCTGCTGGCTATGATGGACACCATGATGGGAGGCCGTGCTGCTGAGGAGCTCGTCTTCGGACCTGAAAAGGAGTAAACACCTACTTAGCTAGCGCGTACCATCTTGGAATTGCATCATCACTTTCGTAAATTGGGATCGTGGTTAACCTAGCGCTTGACAACGATCCCAAACATAAAAAAAACACATTTACACAAAGCATAGTTGACACTTTCTCGAGTAATCTACCATGACTTACTAGCGCCATCTATTGATTAGGTCCTGAAAACTCTATGTCAATATAAATAGTTGTATTTTAATGTTTAAATTAATTGCCAATAGATGTCACTAAATTTACGTTACAAATTATATCACACCCATTCATCTAAACTTTCGCATTTATAATATTAGTATGAAGTATGATATCTGTGCAGATATCACGTGACGAAGCAGCAGCTGCTGGCTATGATGGACACCATGATGGGAGGCCGTGCTGCTGAGGAGCTCGTCTTCGGACCTGATAAGATCACATCGGGTAAGCCAGTTCTTACCATATAAAAACTATACTTCTATACTTATAATAAAGTAAACACGCTTTGCAGGATGTCAGCAATCACAGCATGTTTTTGTTTTTTTCTGTTTTCAATAAAAGCCCTACACTTCATGTTTTAGGCTGGATATTTTCACGTTATTTAACTTAAGGGTAAATTAGGAAAAATACTCTCCGAGAAATGGACAAACACTATAAGAAGCAATATTGCCATTAGCTGTAATTGTTAGCCAATCACTTGAATTTCGACTTTTGCTATAATATTTCCAAATGTAGTCAACATTTAGTTTTTATAATTTAATACAGATGAAGCCGCGCGGGAACATCCTATTCTGTTATTATTAGCTTTCGCCCGCGACTCCGTCCGCATGGAATTAACAAAAGGCAAAATTAAGTAGCCTATGTGTTCTTCCAGGCTGTTCTCTAAATCTATGACGAATTTCATCGAGGTCTGTTCAGCGGTTTAGGCTACAAATTCTAACAAACATCCATCCATTTAAACTTTCTCTTTTATCTATACTTCTATACTACTACTATACTATACTAAATATAATAAAGCGTAAACACACACTTCTTTGTTGTCTAAGATGTCAGTAATTACAGCATATTTTTGAATAACTCTTTTTTTAATAAAAAGCCCTACACTTACGTCATGCTTTAGGCTATATATTTTCACGCCATTAAACTTAGGGGGTAAATATTTTGGATAAAAATCCTAATGTGGGAAAGAGACCATAAGTTGCTGCCAACAGGAAGCAAGGTTGCCATGGTTTTACATCATGTCATGTCATTTTGACATTTGCAATTGATAATTTGACAAATGTAAACAATAAAATGATTTTTTTTTAATTTTATGCGGATAAAGTCGCATGGGAACAGCTAGTAGTTTTAATAAGATTAAGAATGTATGACACGGTGTGTTCAGGAGGGTCGTCAGACCTGAAGCAGGCGACGTCGATCGCGTGCCACATGGTGCGCGAGTGGGGCATGAGCGAGAAGGTGGGGCTGCGCGCGCTGGAGCCCCCGCGCGGCGCCCTCGCCCCCGCAGAGACCATCGGCCCCTACACCAACGAGCTGGTACGGTGCACCACCTTCCACAACCAACCCTCAAATACTTCAAAACTAATCACTGTTATTTCTGTAAAAGGCAATTTTCTCTTTTCCCGAGTAATGTAATTATATATTTATAATAATTTTATTTCAAGAAAAATCAGCTCATAAAATTGTTAGTAAGTCTCTTATTACTGGTATATTATATTTGCACTAAACATATAAAATGGATGTGAGATTTTTTTTTAAAAATAGTTAAGATACGAGTTCAGATTTTTTTTCGTAATTGATTTATTGATAATTTCTTTATTATTGTCCTGTGGTACATTCAAAAATACTTTTGAAAACGTTACAATATTAGTTTTAAAATTCAGCAATAGATGGCGCTATTTCAGATATTATAATCAGTCTTCATTTTACCAAACTGTACATAATATAATGTCATTTTGACATTTGCAATTGTTAATTTGACAAATGTAAACAATAAAATGATTTTTTTTTTTTTTTTTTTTTTTTTTTTTTTTTTTCGTAATTGATTTATTGATAATTTCTTTATTATTGTCCTGTGGTACATTCAAAAATACTTTTGAAAACGTTACAATATTAGTTTTAAAATTCAACAATAGATGGCGCTATTTCAGATATTATAATCAGTCTTCATTTTACCAAACTGTACATAATATAATGTCATTTTGACATTTGCAATTGTTAATTTGACAAATGTAAACAATAAAATGATTTTTTTTTAAAGTAGTTAAAATACGAGTTCAGATTTTTTTTCGTAATTGATTTATTGATAATTTCTTTATTATTGTCCTGTGGTACATTCAAAAATACTTTTGAAAACGTTACAATATTAGTTTTAAAATTCAACAATAGATGGCGCTATTTCAGATATTATAATCAGTCTTCATTTTACCAAACTGTACATAATATAATGTCATTTTGACATTTGCAATTGTTAATTTGACAAATGTAAACAATAAAATGATTTTTTTTTAAAGTAGTTAAAATACGAGTTCAGATTTTTTTTTTTTTTTTTTTTTTTTTTTTTTTTTTTTTTTTTTTTTTTTTTTTTTTTTTTTTTTTTTTTTTTTTTTTTTTTTTTTTTTTTTTTTTTTTTTTTTTTTTTTTTTTTTTTTTTTTTTTTTTTTTTTTTTTTTTTTTTTTTTTTTTTTTTTTTTTTTTTTTTTTTTTTTAAAGTTTGTGTTTATTAAAGTATAAATGTGCAATATAGGTACGAGACATTAGACGCGGATGACATCAAGGCGATAATGAGCGGAGAGAAGTTGAAACGGGACAGACAGAACCGCCAACCGGGCAAGGAGCCCGTGCCAGCGCCCGCGCCAGCACCAGGTGCCGCTGGATTGCTGGCATCACCACCTGCAGCGCCGCAGCCGGCATAGCACGGGTATATTGACTTTGATTTTTTGATTGACTTAAACTGTTGTTAAAATTATCAGAAACTAATAAAAAATAGTTTCACTCGCACATGATCATTTAGTGACGGCACCGACTAGTTTGCGACAAAGTCGGTGTCCATTCACATATAGACACCGACTCTAGTCGGTGCTGTCACCGGACCGATCATACGTGAATTAAACCGTTTCAATTATTTGTGTATAGCGTAAAAGGTTTAAAAATATAATTGAGTTTTAAAGATGTATTGGTAAAATATTTACAGAAAATACATAGAACACAATGATATTGACAATCTGTTTTAATTACAATAATTTAAATTCTTTCTTTTTTCTAACTTGTTAAAACATGTAAAAACTTGAACAATTTGTTTGTTGTTTTTAGAGAAATACGCGCCGTCCAGTATGCCGCTGGGAGAGTGCGGACACCTCGCCTAAATATTACATACAAATAAGTATAACAATTTATTATTTCACATCAAATTGCAGTTGATTCGATCATTTGCACTTGTAAGTAGGAAATACAATACGAATGTAAATATTTTTGTTATACAAGAGATATCTCTTGAAAGTTATACTTCGATATAAGTTGTTTCAAATATTAAATCATCCATTATTTTATTTTTTTAATTAATATTTGAACTTATCAATATTCTTTTAACTTAAATAGATTTTTTTGCAAATCAATTCGAACATTATCCTAATTAATTCAGGATTGTAAGTTAAGATTTAACTTTCCCGTTAACTTTAACTTAATAGTTAACAGAATTAAACAGTATGACGTTTATGTAATTCTGTAATAACCATAAGTAATTTTTTGTTTTCCCAAAAAAATAACGACAAACTTAGAATAACTTAAAATCGTACTTAGCGGAGAATGTTGCATCCTGCTTACAAGTTAGCAATGCAGACAAGTAGTGAGGACAAACTTAAAGTGTTATCTTTCAACATTAAGGCTTTTATTAACGCCTTAAGTGATTATTTTTCAAATTCAAATTATTAAAAGTACTAATTCGTCTGAAACATGTAAAATTGAAACCCGAAGTTAGTTTAAGTTGAACAAATATTTCAACATTCATTAACTTAACTTTATGGAATTCGAAAAAATAGAATCAACTGTTAAAAATAGTTTTTAATTAATAATATTGGGTTAGAAACGTTATAAAACTTGTTTAACAACATGTTTTTATACTTGTTTCGTAAAAACCTATATTCAATAGTCATGGGTTTCGAATTTAATTTAAATTATTTTTAGTTTAACAAATTGTTTAGTTTGATTGAGAATTTATTCCTTAACTGCCATTTTTTCCATTAATTTGTCTGTTTTACTATTTGATGAAAAAAGATTAAATTCGATATCTCATGTCTCGATTTAGTTTATTTTCCTTTTTTTTGAAGTGTTACCAAAAACTGATACGTCAATGTTTTTAACAAGTAATTCATGATTTGCGCCCGAAATGGCCGCTGAAATAGTTAACTTCAAGTTGAATGGTTGTGTAGTTAAGTTACAATGATTTACTTTGGTTTGAATAGATAAAAACTAGAGTGTACATTATGGAAAATATTCTTTAATTTTTTTAATTGATCCTATAACTTAATGTGAACTTCAAAGTTGCTTTATTGCATTTAAATGTGATAACAGACGCAGTCAGAATGACCTAAGTATTTATTAATAAATTAACCACCAAATGTATGAAGGCGCAAATCGAACAAGTGGAAAGCAATATTGTAGTTAGAGATTTCTGTAAACTTCATATCTTATGAAAAAGTTGAATACATTATATATTTTATGCAGATCACATATGTTTTGAGAAATAAAAATATTGGAAGAAAATCTGAGTTTTATTTTATTGTTTTTTTTTTATCAAGACTCCGTCCAAGTGGAATTTAAGAAATCAAAGTAAGTAGCCTATGTGATCTTCCAGACTATCTTCTATGTCTATACAAAATTTTATTTAGAACCGTCAAGCCGATTAAGATAAAAACTAAAAAAAATCTTCTCAAAAAAACAGTAACTACACTAAAAAGTAACGAAATAATTACTTGAAAAATAAACTAAAAGCTAAATCTTCTCAAAAAAACAGTAACTACACTAAAAAGTAACGAAATAATAACTTGAAAATAGTAAACCTCCCTTATTGTAGCTGTAATGTCTATATTGTTCAATTATCATTACTTTGATGTCGGTGTCAGCCGAGGTATATGCAGTGATATTTCTACGTAAGGTTTTCTACATTTTTACCATAACAATTGACAATTGAAAGTATAGTAACGTTTTTAGTAATGACTGACACCGACTTCAAAGTAATAATAATTGTACAATATAGACATTACAGCTACAATAAGGGAGGTTTACTATTTTCAAGTAATTATTTCGTTACTTTTTAGATTATCTAAGAAATTAAGTAAAGAACTAATACATCGTTGCGATCATTCACTCATAATTCGGTGCGGCCGCGCGCCGCTGTTGCCCGTGAGTTTTAATATTTTGATAACTTCTAGAATCTTGCACAGAATTACATACTGTAAAAGGCAATTATGATCTACATATAATACTCTATCGAGAAAACATATTTATTTGGATAAGGATTCATACCAAATAAGAATAAAAGCGTTTTAAATAAAGTCGATTGCACTTATTTGACGGTTTTCTCGAAACAAACGGTTATTGTGCGACAACCTTAAGAGATTAGATATATGCTATCGCAGACTTTAATTCAGCTAATTGAATGACCTACAATTCTTTCGTACATCTTTTTTTTTGTGACTGAATGGTCACTGTTTGCCTTGAAGAGGCATTTACAGATTCACCGGGCTTGAGGTGGCCGAGCGCAGATGGCGCTTAGCCTAAACCTCGTTTATGAGTAACTAGGCTCCCTCAGGAGTTCCAAGGGCATTTATAATCTACATTAAATTCTCTTGATGATGGACACATTTATTTTGATAAGGATCCATACCGAACACGAGTAATAGCGTTGAAAGTGGGGTATAGATTTTGATCGAAATTTTAATGAAAAAAGTGGTTATTGTGCGACAACCTTAATAGATAGATATATGCTATCGCAGACTTTAATTCAGCTAATTGAATGACCTACAATTCTTTCGTACATCTTTTTTTTTGTGACTGAATGGTCACTGTTTGCCTTGAAGAGGCATTTACAGATTCACCGGGCTTGAGGTGGCCGAGCGCAGATGGCGCTTAGCCTAAACCTCGTTTATGAGTAACTAGGCTCCCTCAGGAGTTCCAAGGGCATTTATAATCTACATTAAATTCTCTTGATGATGGACACATTTATTTTGATAAGGATCCATACCGAACACGAGTAATAGCGTTGAAAGTGGGGTATAGATTTTGATCGAAATTTTAATGAAAAAAGTGGTTATTGTGCGACAACCTTAAGAGATTAGATATATGCTATCGTGGACTTTCATTTAGCAAATTTAAAGGGCTACAATTCTTCCATACATAATTTTTGCGTAAGTCTTATAGTTTAGGCTACGTAAGCATAGAAAGCAAAAAAGACACCAAATTTCGTCACGCAATTTTGAGCTAAACTATTTAACTATGGCCGTAGTCTTTGACTCCAAAAATCAAACAAAAAATGGGACCCACCTGCAAGCACTACCTCTCGGATAAAAAAAGAATTTTCAAAATCGTCTACCAGGGGCGGAGTTATGCCGTAAAAGGCTCAGGGGTTTAAGCACTTGATTTGTAATCTGCAGGTCTTGGGTTCGAATCCCGCTGAACTAATGTGATTTACAATTTTTTGAATTTTCATATGTACATAATTTACCCGACGTTCTTACGGCGAAGGAAAACATCGCAATGCACATATCGGCGTAGAAATTTATAGATAGGTGTGAAATCAACCAATCCGCAGTGGGCGTGGTTGAATATGGTCTAGTCACCCCTTATTGGGGTAGGCTCCGAGTCCCTCAGTAGGGACCTACAGTGAGCTGGTGATGAATTATTTTTTTGTTCATTTCTGTTCTTTTCCGTTTAAATCCCAATGTTTTAATATTCTCCTGAAACTTGCTACAGATCTTTGAAAATTAATATCACCCTGTAATTTCTTTTGCAACTTACTAATGCTAGGCAATAGGCAATTATTTTTATTTTTATACTAGCTTTTGCCCGCGACTCCGTCCGCGTGGAATTAAAAAAAAAAGTGAGTAGCCTATTTGTTCTTCCAGACTATCCTCTACATCTATGCCAAATTTCATTGAGATCCGTTCAGCCGTTTAGGCTACAAACTCTAACAAACATCTATCCATCCATCCATCCATCTAAACTTTCGCATTTATAATATTAGTAAGATTTATTTTTATGGAAATTGTCTATCTACACAACTTCGTTCTTTTTACAAGACGCTACCTATACCAGTTAATTTAACCTGTTTGAGTTAGTTAACATCGGAGGCAGGGTTTAAATGAAAGAAATGTTTGTCGTCTGTTGTATATTTAGAGCGAGTGCGGCGTGCGCGGCGGCGCGGCCAGCCAGCGCGCCGTGAGCGCGTGCAGGCGGGCGGAGCGCCGCGCGCCCGCGCACAGCTCGCGCGCGCCCGCGCTCACCACGCGCCCGGAACTGCACAATACACACTACTTAGGAATATTATGTACACTTCAATTTAATAACTAGCTGTTGCTCGGAACTTCGTCCGCGTCAAAATAATCAATATAGCCTATGTTACTTACAGACAAATTACCTTTCTAACAAAAATACAAATCTTTCCTCCTTATATTGTTATAACTCAAAAACTTCTGGGCCGATTTCAAAAATTCTTTCACCATTAAAAATCTACGTTATCAGTAACATTTTTTTTTAAGTCACGCGGGCGAAATTGCAAGCAACAGTTAGTATATAAGCTTTCTTACAGATAATTTTAAACACAGAAGACAGACGTGAAGTGTAAGCAATTTCGCTTACGCTCTGATAAGTATGGTGTTGACGGCCTCATTTTAGTCTGTTTCTTTTCCCACTATTTTCTTTTATGGAAAGGAATGGGAAGGGAAAGTGGATTTAACGGTGGAGGAGACGCATAGGAAGGGAAAATATCCTCTTTATGTGCGTCTCCTCCGTCGATAAAGTCGACGAATTCAGGTGGTCTGTGGTCTGTGGCTGGCTAATTTATATAAAAAAATGGTGCGAGTACTCACCCTGACCAGACGTGTGCGAGTGTGGGGGTGTCTGGGGCGAGGGCGGCGGCGCGCGCGGCCCGCACCAGCTCCTCGGCCAGGCTGCGCGCCGCGCTCGCCAGCACCAAGTGCACTGCGCTGAACACAACACATTGTACATATCTACACAACAAAATAAAATTATCACCTATATGATAACCCTACAAACTTTGTGAAATCTTAGCTAGAAGAAACACAATAAAACATTTATTGCCTTACATCAATGGAATAAACTTCCCGGGGGATGGCTCCAATAATCTCTTTTAAAAATTGATTTGATAAACAAGATATTGTTATTGCAGTTCTAACACCACAAGAGATAATTTTTGGCAATTTAGACATTTTGTTGTCATTCACTAGAGAATAGGAAGAGCCATCATTTCAGCCTATCAGAAACATGTATTCTACATTAAATAACTTAGGTGGAGTCGAGGTCAAGCGCTGGTTTATTTACGATAAAAAAAATAAAATAAAATATAACTATAATTATGTATAGACAAACAGTGTATTACTACAGTATCTTTACAAAATTATGGATTTTTTTTATCTCTTGAAAAGTTGCTATTTTCGACATCCGTGGTGTTAAAAATTAAACAGTATCTCAAAGTGATTCAAAACATGCATCTAACTAACCTGTAAGAGTATCCATTCCCCACATCTTCGTTCCGCAGTTCAATGCCAATGTCCGCACACTTCTTCTCCACAAAGAGGAACCTAAGTCTGTCCTCCGCATTCTCCACAGGGAGCACTTCCAAACTAGTCTCCGGAATCACTTCACTTTTCACCTTCACTTTACTATCACAATTCACTATATCTATTTCTTCATCAGATTCCGATATAACAGACTCCGATAAGGAATTATTCGCGAATTCATCACCATTATATATAGTTAATGAGTTAAAATCCCAGTTTGAGGAACTATCTGGCATGGTGTCGCTGTGCTGGGAGTCCGTGAGGTTCCACGAGGTCCACCAGTCCTGGCTGGTGCGCTGCGGGATGCTCTCACTCCTCACAGGGTGGTAGCCGTGCAGTCTGGAGTAGATCAGGATCTGTTTCGTCCGCCAGATCTGATCATCCGTCACGAGGTACTGTACCATTATTTTGTTGATTAACTTTGCTCTTGACCACTGGAAAATAAAAATAAAATTCTTAATAGTATCTGAAAATTAAGTAAGTTAAGTAAATACAGACTGTGCCTAGTTATGACTGGTTGGTTGAACTGTACAGTTCAACTGACAGTTAAAATTCTGCAGTTTTAATCATTTTATGTTAAACAAATTTTTGAGAACATGATAAAAGAAATATGAGATACCACTTACTTCTATATTTCTTCTCTTAGCGAAATCTAATTTCCAATATTTATCTTCACTTTCAACAACAAATGGAAAATACTTCACGAATTCTGGATCTTTCGCTTTAACTGTGATGAGAGGTATCTTCTTGAGGAGGTAGCTGACGGCCATCCTGATGCAGGGGAACCTGAGCACAGCGGCACACACCTCATCATACAAGTTGCGATCACTTTCCGCATTTATATTTTCTATTTGCATTTCTTTAATACTATGCGATGATTTCACATAACAATGATCATTCTCAATATGAGAGAAATTCACACTTTCCTTAACATTATTAATTGATAAGTTATTTTTATTTTTCCGCACATATTTAAGACCGTTTGATTTGATCGGACTGATTTTCGCCTTTTTAACATTACCCTGTGAATTAATAACTATTTCTTGCACTTTAGATAGATCTAATTCTCTATCCATTTCTAAATAATATATTTTCTTTGTTGTCGGATCCATGTATTTCATTATTCTCTTTTTAAAGCATTCCGGATCCTTCAATATTTCTTTTGGCAATTCATCGGTGGGCTCTATTTTAACTTCTACGTTGGATTCCTTCGTTAATTGATCGTATAAAATGGATTTCTGAGTATCAGGTTCAATTTTTATTTTATCTTTTAATACTAAAGTGGAATTATCTTCCAGATTTTCATAATCCATTGCTTCTTTTTTAACATCTTCCTTTTTTATCAACATTTCGTCTACATTTAATTCGGTGCTGTCTTTTGAGAAGAAATCTAACCAACTGTCGTTTAATTTTTCTGAATTTGCATCATTGGTTTTAACATCTGTTACATTGGTGGGGGCCTTGTTATCCTCAGTGCATACATCGCTGGGCTCTTTCTTGTCCTTGTTATCTGGTGGTAAGTTTGTAGAAATGTCGTCTTTGAATTCATGCTCTAACATTTCAGGTGTACTGTACAACCACACGTCCACAACTGTTTCTGCACCTGAAATACAAAGTTAATGTGTGTTAGCTATAGACTTAGTTACATTGATAAAAAAACATTATGTTGTCTTATGTTGGTATTTAGTTGTATTATTTGATGTTTAGTTGTGTCATGTTGGTGTTTAGTTGTGTCATGTTGGTGTTTAGTTCTATTTTTTTAATATTTAGTTGTTATGTTGGTGTTCAGTTGTATCATGTTGGTGTTTAGTTGTGTTATGTTGGTGTTTAGTTGTATCATGTCGGTGTTTAGTTGTGTTATGTTGGTGTTTAGTTGTATCATGTTGGTGTTTAGTTGTGTTATGTTGGTGTTTAGTTGTATCATGTTGGTGTTTAGTTGTGTTATGTTGGTGTTTAGTTGTATAATGTTGGTGTTTAGTTGTATCATGTTGGTGTTTAGTTGTATTATGTTTGTGTTGTGTTGTGTGTATGCGACAGTTACCTAGTGTCTGCAGGCCGGTGCGGTGCCTGTCGAGGCGGATGGTGTGGTCGAGCGCCGCGGGCGGGTTGCGCGCGGGCAGCGCAAAGTGCAGCTCCACGCGCGCCGGGAACTCGCCCCAGCCGCGCCGCGACACCTGGAACGGTGGCTTACTGCCCAAAACAAACACATTAATAAGAAAAAAAAACCCCTTAAGTTTCCACTTATTTTATCAATAACAAGCGATTCATAAGTGTTAGGTTGATCTAAGGTTTAACGTAACGTAAAGTAAAACTCGAGTTATGTAGTTCGGAAACGTTAAGTTATCGAACCAAAAACATTAACGAATTGTTAAATGTAGATGGGAAACCGGCCATTAGTGTAGTTTCCTTATATGTACACTGAGAGACTTGATCAGTCCTCTTGAGTAGGACAATTAGATCCTGCAGAAGTCTGTCTACAGCAAGGGTAGCGAACCTATATGCATAAAAATATCATTTTTTGAAGAAATATTTAATGCAGTCTAAGTGATGGATTATTTCAATTCCATGGTGCATGGTAATGACTTCTCTTTTTATATAATACCTACTGTACTGTATGCTTGGGACGTCCGCTCCCGTCGGTGGCTCGGATACGTCTGACTTGCTGGCATGACACCATGACACAAGTAAACAGTGTGGCCATACACTGCACCTGCTTTATACTTTTTTGTAGTGTTTTTATGATCATGACGTGCCTAACCCTGGTGTTAAGAGACAACTGCATATTTGGTGTGTACGGACATGTGGTGATGTATGGACGTGTCACTGACGTCACCAGCTCACTATACGTCCCCACCGAGGGGCTCGGAGCCTACCCTAAAGTTAGGATGACTAGGCCATAGTCAACCACGCTGGCCAAGTGCGGGTTGGTTGACTTCACACATATCTTTGAATTTCTTCGCCGATATGTGCAGGTTGCATCACGATGTTTTCCTTCACCGTAAGAACGTCGGGTAAATTATGTACATATGAAAATTCGAAATAATCGAAGATCACATTGGTACATGGCGGGATTCGAACCCAAGACCTGTAGATTACAAGTCAAGTGCTTAAACCACTGAGCCACCGACGTTTTTGTTTCACAGTGCGCAGTACTAACTCGATGCGCACGAGGTGGTGCGGCGCGTAGGAGTGGTGCAGGCGCAGCGCCACGCCGCGCAGCACGGCCGCGGCGCCGCGCACGTACAGCAGCCACGTGTGCGTCGACCGGTCCGCGGAGGACGCGCCCGGCGCCCACTTGGAGGTGTTACCTTGCATACCACTTACATGTCAAGTATATATCTTCTTTAAATGTTACTGATCTGGGCTAGGGTCCCGCCCACACTAAGTGAGTGGTAAGTTAACCACACTGGTATACTGTGGGTTAATTTCAAATAAATCTTTAAATTTGCAGATATCCTTAAGAAAGTTGGGTAAATACATATGAAAATTCGAAATAATCGAAGATCATATTGGTACATGGCGGGATTCGAACCCAAGACGTGTAGATTACAAGTCAAGTGCTTAAACCACTGAGCCACCGACGTTTTTGTTTCACAGTGCGCAGTACTAACTCGATGCGCACGAGGTGGTGCGGCGCGTAGGAGTGGTGCAGGCGCAGCGCCACGCCGCGCAGCACGGCCGCGGCGCCGCGCACGTACAGCAGCCACGTGTGCGTCGACCGGTCCGCGGAGGACGCGCCCGGCGCCCACTTGGAGGTGTTACCTTGCATACCACTTACATGTCAAGTATATATCTTCTTTAAATGTTACTGATCTGGGCAAGGGTCCCGCCCACACTAAGTGAGTGGTAAGTTAACCACACTGGTATACTGTGGGTTAATTTCAAATACATCTTTAAATTTGCAGATATCCTTAAGAAAGTTGGGTAAATACATATGAAAATTCGAAATAATCGAAGATCATATTGGTACATGGCGGGATTCGAACCCAAGACCTGTAGATTACAAGTCAAGTGCTTAAACCACTGAGCCACCGACGTTTTTGTTTCACAGTGCGCAGTACTAACTCGATGCGCACGAGGTGGTGCGGCGCGTAGGAGTGGTGCAGGCGCAGCGCCACGCCGCGCAGCACGGCCGCGGCGCCGCGCACGTACAGCAGCCACGTGTGCGTCGACCGGTCCGCGGAGGACGCGCCCGGCGCCCACTTGGAGGTGTTACCTTGCATACCACTTACATGTCAAGTATATATCTTCTTTAAATGTTACTGACCTGGGCTAGGGTCCCGCCCACACTAAGTGAGTGGTAAGTTAACCACACTGGTATACTGTGGGTTAATTTCAAATACATCTTTAAATTTGCAGATATCCTTAAGAAAGTTGGGTAAATACATATGAAATTCATAAACCAAATATATAAGCCTACTAATCACACTAATCCCACTAATATCATAAATGCGAAAGTTTAGATAAATGGATGTGACAGTTTAAAGCCTGAACTGCTGAATGGATCTAGATGTAATTTGGCATAGATGTAAAGGATAGTCTGGACTTACACGTAGGCTACATACTTTTTTAAAATTCAATGCGGACAGAGTCACAGGGGAAAGCTAGTTACAAATAATTAAAATTCCAAAATAACCTGATTGTACCTACACACATAGGAATCAAAACGAATTCAGTAATTTAAAGAAGGAAAAAGGTAAATATTTTAAATAAAAATCCCATATGTCCCTAAAGCAAATCTTACTAATATTATAAATGCGAAAGTTTGGACGGATGGATGGATGTTTGTTAGAGTTTAAAGCTAAACTGCTGAACAGATCTAGATGAAATTTGGCATAAATGTAGAGGATAGTCTTTCTAATTCCACGCGATGGAGTTGCAGGCGACAGCTAGTTAGTAATAATTTAAAATCAATAAAAAACAAAGACATAATACCTATAATGATTCGGTACCGGTGTTTGACCTGGTTCCTGGTGGCTTCCACCAGGGTCACCACATTCTCCACCTTGGGCTCCAGACGTCGGGGTATTCTCTTAGGTTTATCTAGTTCCACTTCATCAGGGAGAGAGTTCTCCTCGGGTGGTATTTGTGACTCTGGTCGGAGTGACTTCGTGGAATCCGCCGCTACGGTGTAATTACGACAATGTACCATGGCCTGGAAAATAAAACAAAACATATGATGTATAGAGTTTTTCAAATATCTAAACTTCGGACATCAAGATCATTAGAACCAATGCACAGAACACAATATTGGACAGAGATGCTGGGGAGGGTTCCATACTATGCGCATCTCTTGAGTTTTTGTCCTTGGTCAACCAGCAAGATATATGTAAAAAAAAATTATAGATAAATATTTTTTAACTACACATTCATAATAGAAATAGACAACATCTAATATTATAAAGAGGAATGATTTGCATTTTTGTTTGTATTGAAATAACTCAAAAACTACTGTGCTAATTTCAAAAATTATTTCACCATTAAAAAGCTGTAATTAGTGAGTAACATATTCTATATTTTTTAATTTCACACAGACATAGTCACAAGCTAGTAATTAATAAAGACAGTATACCGAGTAATTCTTCTTGGCTTTGTTCCTAGGCTCCCTGATCTTCATGATCTCCTCCAAGTCCACAGTCTTCTTGCCCAGCAGCTTCCGCAAAGAGGGATGGATCCTACGCTGACCATCTCTAAGCAGGGTTGTCACCTGACACAAAATTTGTAAACACTGTTATGTAAATTCTACTTTAGTTGATCTTTATTAATTTTTGTTGATATAATTTAAGTATAACTACAAGATAAATGATTAGAACTCTATCTGTTTAACAATTTGGTTTGAATGTGAATATATCGAGTTACTAGTGTCATGTACAAGGATTATTTATTTAACAACCTCTGTCCTGGTGCGAGGTTCATTCTGTGCAAGCACCTCATCCCGCAGGTTGTTCGGGGTGAGCTGCAACTTCTGGTCCTTGTAATAGCGCAGTACCAGTTGGTACCGTAACTCACATAGTACCCGACGTGCCTTTTGCATTCTGCAACATTGATTTTATATACCTTTTCAAGGATCTTATTGTTGAATAAAGTAACTTGAAGATTCAAATTTAATTAATTGAAATCTGACCGGGAAAGATCGAGGAACATCAGCATTGACTAAATGTTTATTTATTTTTTGCAGAAAAACAAACTAAATCGATTTACAATTCTTTAAGTTCTGAGGTAAATGCTGTTTACAATGTTTTGGAAAATGTGTCCACATTGTATGTGCAACATGCAAGATTAATTTAGTATTTCTTAAAGAGTTTGTTTATAGGACAATCGCCTAAGTTTAGATTTCACACCGGTACAGTGACAGGTTCTTTTGAACAGGTGGCAAAATTCAAATGTGTTTGTTATGTTTTTGAAATTCATATAATATTTAATATTAAAATGAACTTACCGTTGATTTGCGAGCATGACGTCATTTTCTCTTAATTCTAGCTCATTACCAAACTCTCTGAGTATTATGTTTTTGATTTTGTCTATTTGTTCCTTTTCTGTTAAATTTGAGGAACCTTCCTGAGTGGATATAGAAGCTTCAGGGTAATCTGGATCATGGTATTCTTCTTTACTTTCCATTATAAACAAATTTAAATTATAAAAATGCAAACGCCTTTACAATAACAAGTTTTTACGTATTATAAATTATCACATATATATCACGTCACACTATTCGCGCGAAAGTGGTCTGTAAACATTATTGTTAATAACACATGGTCGAAGATTTCTCTTAACATTACCATGCATTAATTTTAAACCAATTTATACTTTTAACCAAATTTCCGCATTTTGACATAGTAAGGTCAACAACCGATCCGATTCATTGGGGTGGGTTTTTAATTACGTTCGAATAAACGTAACAAAACAATAACAGTTTTTCGTAATCTTGCAAAAAACGTGCAAAATATTGATACAATGCTGTTTTTGTGTAACGGTCAATTCGATACTTTCTTAATATATATATTTGAGAAATTTTAAACTTAAACTTAATTTATTTGGATGAGATTTACAATTAATGTAGTGGAAGTAAAGCAAAACAAATGATGAAAAAGTTTCATAAATGCATAAAATGAAAAATTAAAAAATCATGTAATTTGACAATTTGTTGACATCAAAAAAATTTTGACAACTGGCAATATTTTCCAACTGTCTTACGAAGCACTCGCTGACGTCCTTTCTCTCGAACAAAAACAAAAGGTTTTTCCACGACGAAATCGTCTCGCATATTCCGTGCGCGGAGAAACAGCAGCGTGGATCGTGATGTGAGGGCTTGCGGCGACGAGCGCGCGCCTATGTCTGATTCACAGGCGAACGGCCCCGAGGCCAACGGCATGTTAGAACAACGACGTCCGTTTTTCTATCCCGACAGTAGTAGCGACACAGAAGAGTATCGCAGGGACACGGAGGAGCGTCGCAAGCGTCTATCGAAGCGAAACGGCCCGTGTATCCGCGGCAGAATGCCTCCGAAGAACCAGAGCCCTAGCGTGCCTACGCCTTCGACGTCCACACAGGAGCCGCCTCGGAATGGCCAGAAGAACCAGCTGATGGACGACAGAATCACCCTGGTGGTGGACAACACTAGATTCGTAGTCGACCCCGCTCAGTTTACAGCCCATCCTAACACCATGCTTGGAAGAATGTTTAGTTCTGGTAAGTTATTATTGACCTACTCTGATCTCTGTCAATTTTATCACTTTTAAAACTTGCCAACAAACAAGGCATGTGTGCTGTATGTTTATATTACAGTTTAATTACCATGAACCAACATTGTTTTGAGTCATTATTCAAAGAATGAGATTTTACTAGTAATGAGTCACTAATACATGGTCTATATGTATGGTGCAATTCATTGTCTTTTATGAACAAAGTTTAACAATAGTGTAAATAGTTTGTCATAAAAATGATACATCAAATGGCTTCACTATCATACTAATAAGTGTGAAAGTTTGGATGGATGTTTGCTGCTACATATTTTTAAAATGTCTTCACAGATCCCTGACATTTGGGACAGATATAGAACATAGTCTGGAAGAAAACATAGACTGTTTACTAAGTTTTTTAATTCCATACGGTTTAAAACATGGGTTAAAGCATTTTCTAATGAATCTATTATAATCTAGAAGTTGTTTGTAATTCAGCAAATATTAAATAAGCACATTTTTTCTTATAGGGATTGAATTCACTCATCCAAATGAGAGAGGGGAATATGAAGTGGCAGAAGGCATATCAGCGACAGTGTTCAGAGCTATCCTGGAGTACTACCGCGGTGGGACCATCAGGTGCCCTCCCACAGTCTCCGTGCAGGAGTTGCGGGAGGCCTGCGACTACCTGCTGGTGCCTTTTGATGCTAACACAGTTAGATGCCAGGTAAGTCAGTTTTACAAAGCTGTTGCTCGAGATTTTGTCCATGTGAAATTATAAAAATATAGCTTATGTTACTCAGATAAATTAGCTTTCTAACAGTGAAAGATTTTTATAAAACGCCCAGAAGTTTTTGAGTTATTCCAAATACAAAAATACAAATCTTTCCTCTTTAATATTTTAATATTAGTATATATAAAGGGTTTTCATTTTATGCAATAATGGTTACTTTAAGTTGTATGCATGAATAAATATCATGAATAAGTATGAATCTGGATATGAACCTAAGTTTTGTGATAGAAAATTGGTTACTTCTTGACTTACAATTTTAAAATATGTGCATATGAAAGTATTATAACATTCCATATTGAATTTATAAAAAACATGTTTTGCAAATCTTTACTGATACAGTTATATAACTATTATTCATAAATTGACATAACAAATTGTACAGTTTGTTCTTCACAAATACACATGATATCCTCAAGGTAACAAGTAAATTAAATTTGCAAATTATTCTCTGTTTGTTTAACTATTTTCTTTGCTTATCATTGTGTTAATATTAGATCAGAAATATCAATAGTATCATCATACTTATACTAATATTATAAATGCGAAAGTTTAGATGGATGGATGGAAGGATGTTTGTTAGAGTTTGTAGCCTAAACGGCTGAATGGACCGATGAAATTTGGTATAGATGTAGAGGATAGTCTGGAAGAACACCTAGGTTACTCTCTTTTGTTTTTTTTAATTGCACGCGGTCGGAGTCGCGGGCGAAAGCTAGTATAAAATAGATAAATAATACTTCATACTAATATTATAAATGTGAAAGTTTGAATGGATGGATATTTGTTATGACATATATCTAAAACGGCTTAAAGGATCTTGATTAAATTTGACACAGATGTAGAATATAGTTTGGAATAACACATATATTATATACTAAGTTTTTTCTTTTAATTTCGTTCAGAAGTGAGCAAAAGATAGATAATAAAATTAAATATGATTAAATTTGTTTTCTTTGTGATAGTATTTTGTATAAACCCTTAATAATGGTTATAAATGTTCAGTATCACAGATCTCTGTTTAGCCTAAGGTAAAATACCTTGAATGTATAAGTTATTAATCTCACTAAAACTAAACTAACTAGACATTATGCTAAGTTTATGTTAGTAATGTGTAGTAATCAGTGTAAACATGTTCAAATGTTATCAGTTATGTTCTATTTATATATCTAAATGTCATTTTATTAGATTTATATGTTTTTAATAAAACAAAACAAGATTTAATTATGTTTTATGTAGTTTGAGTATGTTTGATTATTTGTAGTTTTGATGATGTCAAATGATACTTTATATATAAATATCAAGATAAAGCGTTTTTTTTTAAATAAAAAAAACTTGTTCTGTTTGCTTTTTGATTATTAAGGTTTTATCGGAGTCTTCTAAAATTAAATTAAATATTAAATATATGGCTTTCACTCAGTAGATCCATGGGTCTAACATACTTCATGCTAATATTATGAATACGAAAATTTGAATGGATGAATGTTTGTCTATGCTAATATTATGAAGAGGATAGATTTGCATTTTTGTATGTATTAGAATAACTCAAAAACTACTGGGCCGATTTCTAAAAGTCTTGCAACATTTAAAAGCTATGTTATCACTGAGTAAACAAAGCATTTTTTTACTATTTTTTTTATTCCACACGGCCGAAGTCGCGAGCAACAACTAGTTACATATCCTAAAATGTGTTAGCGGATCTCAATGAATTTTGGCTCAGATGAAGAACATTAGAACACCTATTTACTAAGTTTTTTTTATTAAAATTTGGGTATTATTAAATACTAGCTGTTCGCGTGCGGATTCATCCGCGTGAAATTATTAAAACTTTATTTTATTATTTACATTTGTCAAATTATCAATTGCAAATATCAAAATGACATGACATGACATGACAAACCTTAGCAATCTTTCTTCCTTGATATTGGCAGCAACTTATGGTCTCTTTGCCACATCAGGGTTTTTATCCAAAATATTTACCCCCTAAGTTTAATGGCGTGAAAATATATAGCCTAAAGCATGACGTAAGTGTAGGACATATTAAAAAGAGCTATACAAAAATATGCTGTAATTGCTGACATCTTAGGCAACAAAGAAGTGTGTGTTTACGCTTTATTATAATAGTAAAGATTTATGCAATACAGTCCGTGGGTCGATTGAGCGTTACCATTTGTTGGTTACGTTATAATTTAATATCTATAGAATCTCCGCGGTCTACTCCATGAGCTATCAAACGAGGGCGCGCGTCGTCAGTTCGAGTCGTTCCTGGAGCGGCTGATCCTACCACTGATGGTGGAGTCAGCGCAGCGCGGCGACCGCGAGTGCCACGTGGTGGTGCTGCTGGATGACGACGCCGTAGACTGGGATGAGCAGTACCCGCCGCAGATGGGCGACGAGTACAGTCAGACGGTGCTCTCCACGCCATTGTACCGCTTTTTCAAATACATAGAGAATAGGTAAGTTAACTCTACGTGGACTTAGACCATTAATCCTTTAAGGACATTCATATAACTGGAATAACGTAATTAAATTACACACGGGCCACTGCCGCTCGCAGGAGAGACGCGCTATTTCATACGTCTCAATGACATTGACAGCTGTCAGATAGGGACGGGACGTCTATGGTGATGTTCTTGTGTTGCCCGATTTTCTTTTTAACTATATCAGCCGTCATATCTGAATTCTCTCCCTTAAGCATATCCTCTTTCACTCAATTTATATTTATTTGGTCTTCTTCTACCTTTCTAGCTATCACTATTAATTCTCAACCATTAATTCTATAGTGTCCAGTGTGACGCATATCTAATAAAAAAATCTACTAAACTAGTTTAGAGAAAAATACGTGAGATTTTGATTTTGGTATTTAATATTTTTTTGCTTCAAAAAACGTCGAATTAAGGGTTACGATTGGTGTTTTTTGTATATCTGTTTTGACAATGGGTATTCAATTTAATCTCGTCCTTTCAGAGATGTAGCAAAGCAAGTGATGAAAGAGCGCGGGCTGAAGAAGATCCGTTTAGGTGTGGAGGGCTACCCCACGTACAAGGAGAAGGTGCGCAAGAGGCCTGGAGGTCGCGCGGAGGTCATCTACAACTACGTGCAGCGCCCCTTCATCCACATGTCCTGGGAGAAGGAGGAGGCCAAGTCCCGCCATGTTGACTTCCAGTGCTTCAAGTCGAAATCCGTGACCAACCTGGCGGAGGCGACTGCTGATCCGGTGATAGAACTGGAGCCTCTAAGAGCCCGGGAAGAGGATGTACCGGAGCCTCCAGACGCTGCCGGGGAGGAGGACCAGTGACCGCTGGTCCGCTCCTCGCGAGCGCTACTAAGGATTCTGATGGCCATGTTTTGTTGGTACGCAGTCTAAATTACAATTTATATAGTCTGCTAATTCGGTTTTGTTGATCAAAGGTGTTTGAGGTCGAATACCTCAGTTTTTGTGATTCAATATCTGGGCAGTGGCCCAATTTGTGGGCTCGTCTGCGCTGGAGGTAAAATGTTAAAAAGACTTTTATATGTAAATGAATAATATGCCATTTGCTTTGAAAAGCTTCTTGGCTTTGCTAATTTGTAAATTGTACACAGAGATGAAATTTCATCATATCAAAGCATATGCACCAATAGTGAAAATCCATTTTGTACGGCTTTTGTCGTAAATTCTAAATTGTATGGTACTATTATATAAAGGTAGCTTTTGTAGCTTTGTTACTGCTGCCCTTGGGATGACTTTTATCTTATGTGCTGCAGATATACATACTGAACATATTCACATTAAATATAATAAAGAATTTTTTACATTATTCAGATAACATCTTTGAAAAAAATCTACTAAAATTATGTTAAAGACAATTTTGGTGGTGGTGACAGTTAATTACTAACAAAATTAGTTGTAAAAAAACAACTAAAATTAATATACTAAAGTAAATACAACTGATTTTGTTAGTATATAAGTCATAGTGAAATTATAAAGCTATTTTTATCCAAAAAATTGTAAGAACATAAATGGCGGCCTGCGCAGTTGTAGTTAATATCCGTGTAACAAAGATATTTGCAACTTTTTTAGAATAAGTTTGTATGAGATGTATTCCAAGGGGGGATTTATAATAAAACTGTAATTAAAAAATGGTTTTACTTTCATTTCCCTTTAACCTCCTGTCTTAAAAAATCTTAAAAAATTACTAAGTTTTACGACATGCTACAAGGCATGGTAATTTGTCCTTAGATTTTCGCCATTTCAGCGATAAATTCGATAAACTCGTCTTGATGTTGAGTTAATTCTTTTTAAAATTAGTTCCTATTCTCAGCACCACGACTGTTAGCGCCAAGATGGCGTAAATCAAATCGATACAAAATATGACGTCATATAACATCCATTTATAGATGTCAATGTGTTGAGATCTGTAGGTAAATAAAATGAAACAAAATCACCGCATCACTGTACTTTATTTAAACTTAAGCCAAACATAAGTAGCAGTGTTACTAAATACAAATAATAACTCTTAGCAAATAGGTACCTATCTAAATGCCTCCTTAAATACACGATATCTAAAAGTAACCACAAAATACGCTTAGAAAGACAAATTATATAACATCAATATATTACGAATACGTGGCACGAGCCGAATGTAAACCGATAATTCGGATATCTGTTCATTGAAATTTAAAAACTATTACTGGTTTTTGATTATCGATAGTGTGTAGGGTGAGATCAATTCTAATAGAAAAACTTTAACCTCTATTTTCTTACGTGAATTATAAACAATATTGAGATAACATCGTATATTTAGTACTTCGGTTAAATACTGCCAACTTTAATTTTTACTTCGATCGGAATTGCTATTTCGGTTTGTATACATTTGATATTGCGACAAATAACAGGGGTTTTTAAGAAACTTTCACTCGAAATCGATAGGCGGTAGAGGGGGTGGTACCACCTCTGACATCATGCTTTCTGTTATCACAAACTTTGTGTCTTGAGAATCTGGAAGAAAAAACATTCTAGTGAAATGCTACTACTACCTGTAATATTTTTTGCAAATTTTTTTATTCGGCAACGACGATGTCGTCAGAATTAACATGTTTAACGTACTCAAAGACATTTACTGGCGACTTAGCAGTCCCTTAGTGTGCATTTCATACCAGTTGAACACACTGATATACGGAACATCCAAGTACATTACTAGTTCAAAGTAAAAGTAAGGTTAGGAACTCACCAGTCGCTCTCGACGAAGATTGGGAGCGCTTGTAGAGTCGTTCTAGAATGACGCGCGACGGAGACAGCGGCCGCCGCAGCCGGCGTAGGCCGCCGCAGCATCGCTCGGCTGTCGAAATAACGCACCTCACTATGCTTTATGTCTCGTATTTCACACCTTCAATGCCCACTATCACTCGTAGCCACGGAACGTGTTAAATACAGGAGGTACGAGAGGTGGAGGGCTAATTTTAGTCCTCTTATTAATTAAAGAGGGGTTGATCGCCCCCATTTAATGTAGCCGCCTAGATGCCTGCCTTTAGCGACCGATCACAGCTCGATAGGTAAACTCTGATCTAAACTGTAACTAGAGAATTTCGGATCTCAGATAAATAATTGGTAAGCCATTTGATCCAGTAGCGGTTATCCGAATGTCAGTCCTCTGAGCGTTGAAAGTTTAAAGCAACGTAAGTACAATAGTGATGATGTCGCTGTGCCGCACCGGGCGCGGGGGGCGCAGGGTGCGCGGCGGGCGCGGGGGGCGCGGAGGGCGAGGCGCGGGGGTCGTGGCGGCGCGCGCTCAGACCCCCCGCCGCGCACGCGCAGCCAGCGCACAGCAGGCCACACACAGCCACGCCCCACTGCCACCAGCGCCACGGGCAGCCGCCGCGCCCGCCTCGCCCCCACCACTGCCACCACTGCCAGCCCTGCGGCTGAAATACTGGGTTCTGGAAAAACACAATGATTCATGTAGTTAACTATCATCTTCAACTTTCCCTTGTCCCTACGGAGGGTCGGGACAGAATGTGCTACTCTTCCATACATTTCTATCAGCCGTCATACCTGAATCCACTTCCTTCTTGAGAATATCCTCTTTCACACAATCCATCCATACTTTCTTCGGTCTTCCTCTGCCTTTGTAGTCATCCACATTCAGTCTTAACACTTTATGATTTAGTTCCTTTTGCTTCTCAATTTTCATGTATAATAGTTAACAGTATCACCTCAATATACGACGACAAAAGACTGACTTGTATAAAAGTTAAGATTGACTTTGCATTTCTTTGTATAGATATATTGGTAATATGCGCAATGCTAAAGGAGAATATGTAAGGTACGTACATCGTACCTGTGCAGGCGACTGAGGCCGAGGCGGCAGGCGGCGGCGCCGGGCTCCGCGTGCGTGCCGCGCGGGCACGGCGCGCACGTGTTCTCGCCCGCCGCCGCACACGTGTTGGCCGGGCACACCGCTGCAACACGTCACAATACACAACCCTCCGCACATCCCTCCTACCACTACCTAACGATTGACAATGCCAACCTCAATCGACAAACTATATTATCTCGTATTGTTTATTCTTAGAACTTCATTTTATTATCAAATTCGTTAGGAATCATCATCACCAGCTCACTATATGTCCCCACTGAGGGGCTCGCAGCTTACTCTAAGTTAGGATGACTAGGCCTTAGTGTTAGTAATATACGGGATATGTTACCACAAATCTTCTGGTCAGTTAGCAGGTAGTACCCGGCAGGGCATGCCACCACCACATCCACGTCGCCGGGGGACATAGACCTCGATAGAACCAGGTACTCCCGATGACCGTTCGAATCTGCATCAACCACATCATGCAGGGTTAGTAAATCAGAAGAGAAGAGACAAATAATTTAAAAGCAACAATGAAGTAGTTAACTCACCTTTAGTCTTCAATTTCTTTGATATCGACATCTTAGGCATATTGCTGTCTACTGGAGTTAATGTGTTATTAAACTTGTCGTAAATTATTACAACTGTAACAAAGATACATTCGGTTAGGTGCTATTATATCTGCGAGATATGCTTTCAAATCTTGACTGTTCCTACCTTTGACAGTGGTGAGTGCGGGCGCGTTGCTGGCCCACAGCAGTGCGATGGAGCAGGTGAGGTCGCGCCGACACTCGGGTCCGCACTCGATGCCAGCCGGCGCCACTGCCGTTATCACTACCGTCGGCTTCAGCAGGTCTTCATTTTGCTGTACACACACACACGATATGCCAACACATTACAAGTAAGATACTTACTTTAAGACGATTATGGACTTTTGTCAATGTAGCTAACTGGGCCTTCAAATACCTCTAGATCTAGAAATCTTGAAATGTGTGATAAAGGTCCCACGTGTGTTGGTGCTTTAGACAGTTGTGTTTCCGTGATTGAAGTCACTGACCTGATCTGACAGCGATATAGGATGGTCGACCCGAGCAGAGCTGGTAATGATGCCGCAGCAGTTCGCAGACTTCTGTATCTCCTGACCCAAGTTCTGTATATTCTCAAGGTCCTATAAACAAGAATCATAAAATGTTTAATGGTATGGAACTATTGTTAATTTTTGACCGATTAAAGTCACTAATAATGAAATATTTTGAGTAACCTCCGACATGCGAACGCCCACAATATAGGATAAAAGTTATCATGCTAATGATCTACATTCTGAATTAACTTCTGCAAGCCACTCGTCACATTGATATGACACAGAATTTTTTATAGGATTATAAGCACAAACAGAAATAGTAATAGACGACTTGTTACCTCATAAGTACACTCGCCAAGGCACTTGTAAAGCGGAGTAAACACAATGTTAAAGTCGGGTATCTCTATGACGTTCACTCTCACACTGCGGGCCACGATCTTATCCTGAAATTAAATGTTTAGCATCAACAAGCAACGCAGCAGTTTAGAGTTGTACAAAGAAAGTGCTTTTACACTGGTTTCTATTATATCTCTATTGATTATTTGAGCATTTCTTGCCTGCGAGCATGTGTACGTCCCGAAGTTCCTGGGCTCTATGCCAGTGAGCACCAGCGAAGGTCCGACCACCTTCAGATTGGGCGCGCTCAGCATGGACTTCCTCTCCGCGGTCCACGTGTAGCGGAACATGTTCGTCAGGTTGGACACCGAGTACACCGGCGTTCCCGACACGTTGCAGAAGATCGATATCGACTTGCCACGGATCACGAAAATCTCATCCTGGAGAATTTTTAGATAACATACATTTCTGTAATATTTGTCAAAGCTAATATACTGTGATAAAAAAGTACGATTGCGTTGTGTGAAATTTATCTCTACCTACCACTAACTCTCGCAAAGGAGGTAAGTTCGTCAAGCCGTTCACGACACTCGTCATGTCTATCGTTTTCCTCTTTCTTCTCTCGTTCTCTCTCCCTCTGTACACTCCATCAGTGCCCAGATACAGTTTGTCGTAGTCCTCCCTATTATTCCCCAGGACATACTGTATCTTCTCTACTGGGTACTTGCTTTCTATTCTTTTATTGTCATCATCGATATAATCGTAATCGACATCATTTCTATAAGGAATGTCTGCAAAGTTATTTTTAGCCGACCTCTTGCCGCGCACCCAATTCCACCTCCAGATCTTGCTACCCTGCTCGTTGCCGTGTCTGGACTTCTTCGTCTTCGTGGTGTCTCGTAATTGAAAGATGGGCGGCAGATTTTTGTACGCATAGCAAGTTATATTCTTCACGAAGGTTCTGAAGGATGTCGCCGGCAGCTTCTTGTACATGTCGATGACATGTATGATAGTCGCGTCGATGTCGCAGAGCGGCCCCCGCACGCAGCTCGGCTCATGGACCTCTTGAGAAAAGGATTGGTATTAATTTTTAAAACTTTCCAAATCAAAAAGGAGTCGATTTAATTATTTTTCCGCCAATCATTGACATAACATATGCTATGTTATAATCTATACTGAAAAGTTTCAATTATACAGGAACAAAATCTAGATTACTTTCAGATTTTATGAATTAAAGTAATTTGACAATGTGTGTACCTGCTTCGCCATGGGTTTTAGTTTTCTTAAGGTTTTCGTTCTGGAAAAAACATATTGTCGCAAAGTAAAGCAGTGAATATAACAGAGATCAACAAATCAATTATTTCAAATTCTCTACGCAATTGCATGTAAAATATATTGAATGGATAGTTTTATGTACCATCTTAGGTCCATGTTGTTGTTGTTTGTTCGCATTCTTGGCAGGAGCCGCTGCGCTTGTAGCGTTTTTGTTGACGGCGGCCTGGGGTACTTTCTTATCTTCTATGTTGTCACACGGAGACTCAGGTGGGCAGCCCGCCTCTGTTACTGTACAAGAAAAATATCACACTTTTTCTTTGATCTCACTTGATTAGTAGAATTTGCTTTAGTTATTTTGTTTTTATTTTCCTAAAACAGTATAAAGTACTCGAAAGTACATATTCTTATTAAAAATGTAAACTATACCGGGGTTAGTGCTGTTTTCTGCCTCCGAGTTATTTTCGTTAGAAGCTTTGTTGTGCACCCGCTTCCCGTGATCCAACTTCCTCTTTAAAGCCCGCCCTTTCGGTCCGTTTTGGTGAGTTTTGGCTACCTTAGAAAATATTTTAAACAGTATTAGTTTTGTTACATGTCTCGTAGAAATAGGTATATCAAACTAATCCTCCTAAATTATCGTACTCGAAAAAAAAAAACCTTTTTAGATTGTAGTTAAGAAAATCGAACTCACCTTCTCCTTTCGAGTTCCGGGAAGCATTTTAAACTTGAATTTATCAAGGAACTTGTCGAGTAACCCGTGACAGGGTTTTGAACGGCAGGTGTCGGGTGGTGGCTGTAATTCTATAGATGGCAGATCTTTACGTATGTCGTAGTAAGTGTCAGTCGTGGGGCTCGCCGGCGTCGCGTGATGCCTCGCGGAGGGTGAAGTTTTTGTCACCAATTTTGGACTGTGTTCCTGCTGGTTGTGCTTGTTGTACGGACTCTTGTTAGCCACCACTCCATGTCCCATATTCAAGGCGGTCACCGACTTACCATCTTTGAGGTCACTTTCTTTGCGATTACCTTTAAGATCAGTTTCTTTATGCTGTTGGGGTTTCTCATTGGTCCTGATAAACAGAAATAGAAAATGTAGTGACAGTTTACTTTTTATTTTTATCACAAGATTAGAAATGGTATATTATGGATATAGAACGAAGAAGTTTCAACCTTTTAACTGAAATAAAGAGATTAAACTACACTTTGGATAAAATAGGGACTTCCAACATTTAAAATGGATATAGCATTTAGTTTAGCATGCATTTTTGACCATACAAAACACTCACATGAAAACCTCAGTATGCAGCTGGAAAAATGATTGACCATCGTCGTCTTCATCCTCCGCTGTTTTTCGCAAAGCAATTTTTTGCCACTCCTCGTTGAGTTTATTTGTCTCAAAATCAAGAATAGATAAGAGAAGTTCCTTATTGTCTTTGGTGACAGCATTCATTGTGGTGCCACCGAATAACAGTTCATCTTTTGACTGCGTGTTCTTGAGTGGAACTTTAACCAGATTCGGTTTAGGAGTCGAAGGTAAGTTAGTACTGGAAGCTGGCTCGCTTATTGTGACGTCTTTATTGTTAAGCTTGTGTGATTTAATGGCTGGTCGTTTCTTTGTAAACGAACTTCTAATAGTAATTGTATTGGAAGCTGTGGTGTGTTTATGTCCAGAGATGGGAGTAGTCGCGGTTGTTACAAGGACGCGCGTGCCGTTCGATGCATCTAAGTAATTAATTGTTGATTCTTTAAGCCTGCTAAAGCTGTATTTCTGTAAGTTTTTACGTAAATTTTCTTCGTAATTATTGACAGCGTTTGTAACTGAAATTAAATTAGCCTCCTTTGTAACATTTCTACTGTTTGCATCGAAGTTTTTATTATGGTATTTTGTTGTTCCACCGGTCTGAATGTGAGTAGTTTTCTTACTATTTTGAATTGTCCTAACTTTGGCACTGGAAGGTTTTATTGCTTTGTATGGCGTAAAATTGTTTACCAGATGAGATGAGGGGTCCTTTATTTTGGATTTGAGCGGTTGTATAGAATTCATTTTCATTCTTTTTCTAGGATGTGAAACGTCCGACAGTACTTTTTTATAAAGAGTGTAAGCGGCGATGCTGTAATATCGATCTACACTTTGAACTGTGGCGTCGTCTTGATCGAAGTCAAATTTGTTGGAGTTTTCTGTAGTAGTTGTAACATTTTCCGTTTTATTATCACTCAAGTATTTGAAATTATCATCCAAGTTTTTAGCTTCGTCTGCTAATTGATCTTGATATTTTTTGCCTTTTAAGAAATTGAACCACCTCGATTCGATCCCCTCTTCGCTCAGTGGTGATTCTATTTGGTACTCATTTCTAACGTATCTCTTTTTCACATTTTTCTTAGCTATATTACCTATGGATGGTGTAACGTTGTATGGAAACCAATGATTTTTATCCTTCCTTTTTTTCTTCGGATAACCCTTGAGTGTTAGAAGAGCTTTAATTCCTTTTTTCTTAACATCATCCTTCACATAATCTCCTGCGTCATCGTAATACAAAATTCCAGGCGTTGCAGTTAAATATGGCGGACCAGCTAACGTCGAGTCAAATATACTCTTTTGCGTACTTTCCAGTTTATCAGACTTGCATATAATGTTGACATTGACGTTATCTAAGGAGTAAACATTTTTGATACGTCTGTTTTCACCTTCGTTGGCTCTTTTATTGAATGATTTTAAATGCATGCATTTTGTTATCACATCAAGACATTTAGTACCGCTGTCGAGAAGATTCTCATCGCCTATGTTATATTTTAAAGCCTTCTCTAAGTGGTCTGCTAATTTTTCTACGTCATGAATCAAAGGTTCTCCGATGTAATTACTTTTGTTATCAGGGTTAACAAAGTCACGTTTGTCCATATACATGAACACTTTACAAGGACGTCCTTTACATTTTCCCGAAACCCTTTTGAAATAGTCATATAAAGTTTTGTCTATTCTATGCACAGCATCTCTCAGCTTTCTACCACCACTGGGATTTACCCAGAAATAAGTTTGTATTTCAGTACAGTGGTCGTTCATGTATTGTGCTAAGTTATCTAATTCGAATATTAGTTCTGAAATGACGGCATCACTTGCAGCGCACGCGCGGCACATCGTGCGATTAGGTTTACAATGACAGTAACAAACTTTATCATGGCCTATGTATTTTTTTATTGTGTCCCAATTTATTTCCCTTCTCTGTCTACGACGGTTTATTGTTGCACTTCGTTTTAACTTCGTGTCAACTTTTCTAAGTTTTCTTTTATGGTCTTTCGTTGTCATTAAGTATTGATATAGCTCCATCAAATGTTTGTTGACAACTGCTATAAAATCTTTGCTCAACGTTACCTTGCTTAAATTATTTGGGTTAGCTGACGTTATGCCTTTCGGTGTCACTATAACATCTGATAATTTATCTTTGATGTTGAAATCGGACAACAGTTTACTGCTATCAACAGCTTTTAATATATACTGACCATCGGGTATTGATTGATTTTCTACTAGAACATACAATCCGGGTGACAGTTTGTCTGCTCTCGGTTTTATTTCATTTATGACAGTGAACGTGCAATTCTTTAAGTTACTTATAATTGGGACGTCTGTAGAATTTGTACTAGTTGTTACATTTTTAGCCGGAATAACAAATGCAGCTTCAGTAGGCACTGGGTCTACATCCTCAACTGAATGTATTTGGTACTCAATGTCGACCGGTGTTGACAATCTGGCCGTAAACACTTTTCTTATCCTGACTGGTTCACTTAGGGATCTCCTTTTATCTATTGAAATATTGCACGGGATAGCAATGTGGACTTGAATAGAGTTACTTATTCCATCACTGGATTTAACAAAAGGTTGTGTCGCTTTTGTTGATTGTTCGGCAATAGTTGATTTATTTGCGATTTCGTTGAACGCTCCTACTATTTCGTTCTCATTTAAGTTTCGATTCTTCCGCATTAAATCTACTATTACTTCGATAGCAGCAACGTCTTTGGCGGTAAAAGTATTTTGTGATTTTACGTCACGTTTCAAATGTTTATTTGTTGTGTTATTTTTTATTTTAGTTGTTGTGTCAAATTTATTTTCATCTTCGTTATAGTCCATGTCTGCAGTGTGGTAATCCTATTAAAAGTAATTCATAATTAAAAATGTTTAAACGAGTAAAGTTTAAAAGCGAGTGGCGGCAAAAATAGTAAAGTTACTTTAACATAAGACTTACATAATAATTACTGGTGATGTATAAGCTCTCTTCATCTAGTTCCTTCATATCCTCCGTGGTGAAAGGTGTGGAGCTGGTTTTGGGCGTGCTTTCAGTTGTGCTGGTGGCCGAGTGCTCGGCGCTGACAGTCGGCGAGGTGGCGACGGTTATCTTCATCGAAGGCAGGGTCGAGTTGATCGTTGGGCATTTGCTTTTCTTTGTCACTTCAGTGGTGGCGCTTGTTATATTCTCATTTGATAACTTGGCCATAGATATAGTCGGTAGTGCATTTGTTAGCAAACCACCATTGAACGCTTTGTTTTCTATCTTTTTCGAGAATATTTTCGTTGTTATTATGACGAACTGAAATAGGATATGAGATATTACTCCAACCTTTATTAACTAAGGTTATTTTCGGAATTTGTGTTTTATACTTACACGATGGTCGCTGGTTTTTGTTTTAACTGTTTGTTTAGGGTTAAGTTTTGTGCGCGTCGTGACCGGGGTAGTTGTTTTTGTTAGTTTTTCCTTCACGACGCTAGTTTGTGTATGACTATTGGTGCATTCAGTGAGCTTCATCGGTTTTTCTGTAGTCGTTGTCACTGGCGTGGATGGTGTAGTCTGCTAAAAAGAAAAAAGGTGTAAGATGTGAATCTGTAAGATCTATCAGAAATCTCTTTCTCAGAAAATGTGGCACTGGGCTAAGGCAGGAATCATAGAAATAAATTAAAATCCGATTTATACCATCTGAATCAAATAACAGTCAAATCTGACCATACAAGATTAGCTAATAATTATTGAGACCCTATTCATTTATATTCCGTTATCTCAGATGAAATATAAGAGACAAAAGAAACATGGTAAAAGATAGTAAACAATTCAGTATACAAACAGGTTTATCCCCACGCTTCGTTGCATACGGACTCTTGCATAATGTTGTAGTTTTTGCTGTGGTGGTTGTTGTGGAGCGGCTCGACTTTAATGGGACTGTCGCTATGCTCTCTGTCCAAACAAACACATTATAAAAAATATTAAAAGAAAGAAATAGTCGCGAAGAAGAATCGGGTGTCTCTAAATACACAAAACGGTGAAAGATGATAATAGGAAGCGTAAAAGAATCCATCTATTTATAAATAAGAAAGTAAAAAAGATTTAGAAAAAGAAAATGTTTTACTTGTAGTTGCTGTGGTTGTGGTCATCGATCGTCTGGCAGTAGTCGAGGGTATGATGATTGGAATAGAATCGTTGATCGACACCTCAATCTGATTTTGCTCCATTGCGAACACAGACGTGCCTAAAATTTAGATAACGTTAGATAAAAGTACGATGACGATGACATTCTGATTTCACCAATAGTACCTTTCTTGAAGGGACCTCTGCGCGGTTTCACAGCAACAGCTCGCGGTCGACTCAGCTGTTTCAGATCGTATATGATGGTGCCCCGCCTCGGCTCCATTGTTGTTTTTTGTGATACTTTTGAATCTGCTACTTCGTTGCGGTCTGAAAGAAGGTGAAGCTGTGAATACCACTTGGTGTATACCGTCTGTTGATTCCTATATTTCCTTATTATAGCTTTACTGAGTGGTTTTTACTCGTTTGCTATCTTCTAGATTAAAAAAGCATTATTTTCGTCGCTATTAGTTAAATGATATCCTTTGCAGCGTCAAATTTAGCAAATATATTGTCAACTCCATAATCGTTTTTAAGGTTAATGACTGTATTGCTCCTAGTAGGACGTACTATAATTAACTATTAGGATGCAATTTACCTGCATCAGCACTGGGTATCCTCCTGATACGGTCGCCTGACATCAAATCCATCGCGGAGCGCGGTTCGGCAACTCCACTAAAAAGTCCACAAGCGTTAGCACTCTCGTCCAGGCCATCCGAAAAACTCGGCTCCACCGTTTTCAGTATTCCAAATTTAGTGAGCAACTCTAGCAGAGCTATTCCCGACACATATTTCAATATGAAATCGTTCCAAATCGACTTTGGCGGACTAGGTAGCGGCGTGTAGCCGCTGCGCTTTGTGTCGGGCATGTAGTATGTGGGTAGGTCGATGTGTATCATTACGTTGGGTCGCGTAAAGTTCTCCACGGCCTCGACTACCCTGACCAATTCTTTTATTTGTTCATCTCTGTCGGAAGTGCAAGCACTCACTTTACGGATGGCTTGGACAAATCTGCCGAGAGCGGCTAAAAATCCTAAATGTCTGGAAGTCAACTATGTCAAATACAACCATTATAAGAAGACGTACTTCCCTAAACTTAAGATCAAGTATACTTGATGTAATTGTACTAGCTGTAATTAATGACATGGTAAACGAGAGGTGGTCGCTGGAGTTATCATCGAATTTCCACTTTGATGTGT
The DNA here is from genome assembly GCA_029286645.1 of Papilio protenor. Lineage (NCBI taxonomy): Eukaryota > Metazoa > Arthropoda > Insecta > Lepidoptera > Papilionidae > Papilio > Papilio protenor. Next base: position 286,951 of record JAGSMZ010000014.1, on the reverse strand, counting down.
AGAAAGTCGACGATATTACAATTGAATACGACTAATAACGTTTAGGACATTTTTAAAGTCTACGTTCAGCAATGGACTTAGTAAATTGATATATTAACTTGGTATGCACTTTCTTGTTAGTAAAAAATATGAAACTTTGTAATAAAAATTGTAACAGCGTCACCTGTCTTGGTCGATAGTCATCTGTCGCCTCTTACGTTTACTTCGTCTCTTTGGTCGCCGAAGGACATCTCCTGTCATAAGAAAGGTGGATTAATTTATCGAAAAACGTTCTAAAATAAGTTAGTTTTGATTCGGACAACTTACTGTCTTTTATAAATTCTTGTATATTCTTGGAATAAAAACCAGAGTTTCCAAATACTTTTAATCGCTGTGACGATATATCTGTAATTAAAAAATCATTAAGGCAAAGATTGTTAAATCAATGAATGAATAAAGGAATACACTTAAAATCAAATCAAGGAAGTACAATTTAAAAAGACCAACCATGTTTGCCGTTTCTTTTATCCTTTATGTTATTAGAAGCGATGTCATCCAATATAAAGTCATATTTCGATGTTTTTGTTGTTACATCCATTTTCTTTGCATTCGTGTACAGATCGTAATCAAAGTAATTTTTACTCTGCTTTGAATCTGAATGATCAATGAAGTCGTTATTTCCTTTGCTCGATTTATACGCGTCGCCAGCTGTATTTTTTTCTTTGCCTAGTACTTCTTGTTTTTTATCGGATTTGGAATGATACAACAAGTTGTTGTGCACTAAGGGAGAGTAGGACAGCTTGTATTTGTCAGTTGTTGCTCTAGGACGACCGTCGTCCATTTTATTTATCGGTAACACTTCTGAGAACGTTTTAGATAGCTCTGAAATATTGATTTTTATTTTATTTTCAGTGGGAAAGACATCAATATATTTGTGAGTAAGCTTTAAATTGTGTTCTTGTAGATGTTGGTGCTCTAAGTTTCCAATATCTTCGTTGTCCTCAAGTGTGGGACTATTAAGTATATCGTGAGTATCGACTTTCCCGAAATTGAGTTGATCTTCCAAAGTATCAAAAAAGTATTCGCTATCTTCATCGTCCGTTTTAGCTGTAAAATTGACAGTGGATTCTGTCGACTGAGAATGTTGCCTACCAATATTTCTAAGAGGAGGTTTTAGTTTAATGTATTTATTAAAAAGTTCTGCACCTAGGTAGTCTAGCGTAGGCGAGCCTCTGTAAGGTTCTTTAATGTCTCTTTTGATCCTCTTAGCATTGAAATTATTTTTAATATCATCAGTGACTCCATGGTAATACTTATTTTCTATTTCTGTTGCCAATTCATTATTAATATACCTACCCAGTTTTCTCTTTGGCGTTGCAGTGGTACTTTGGTTGGTGGCATGGGTTGCGTTCTTTGGGTCCAGCACATGAACGCTTTCTGTCGTCTGGTTGTACAAAATGGGATCTAACGCGACAACTGAACCCTTCGCTTGCAGATCAGACTTGAAACTGTCGGGCGAAGGAAAGTAAACAGGAGAGGTGACTGACTTTACGTCGATGTTGTTATCACGTAGGAAATTTTCAAAATCTTCATTCCTCATCGGCAGAGGCGTAGAGAAGTGCTGCTCGGGGACCTTGTGTAGTTTTGTTAGTATGTTCACCTAAAACATTTATAACTCTCTGTACACAATTTTCACAAATTAACAATTTTGGCCAAAGGCAATGTTCATTAAAATTAAGCGTCAATATATGACAATAGTAGACAAACTCACAGGAGATAATGCATGATGTGAAGTCTTTGCTGTAGTTTCTTCTGTAACGAAAATCGTAAAAATAAATGAGTTATTTTATTCTACATGTCTGGTGTAGCTTGACAAATAATAAAATCTAAGACAAACATACCTCGAACTTCTTTTAATATATTTAAGCTGTCATCGTATGCCAACAAGGTGGTGTCGAACAACATAACGTCGGAGGCAGTGGCGCTCTCTTTCACTGTCGTATTACCTAGAAAATATACAACAAGTAAATATCTCAAATTTAAACATAGACCCCTACTCCTCTAAGCTGATCCTATATTTATAAGAAATGCACGAGCCATTACCACTAATAAACTTGACTTTCTAGGAATAAGAAATGGAAGTCGCGTAAGGAAGGAGATTTTGTGTCAGCACGGATTGAAACTTCTTAGGTAGCCTTAAGTTATTGTTTATAGCTTCCCTACAAGCTTTCAATAAAACTCTATATTAAAACCTCATTAGCTAAGTAATGACAAAAAAAATAATGCACCACCACTGATTATTTACCTGGATTAGATTTACTTTTAGCGGGATCCTCAATTTGAACGCTGTGCGTTACGAAGAAGCTGGGATGTAATATGCCGCGGTACTGCGTGTTTAGCAGCCCGGGTACTTCTAGACGCACTTCACTCCGCGACAATTGATTCATATCGGGGACGGCGATGTTACGACGCCTGATTTTATGATTATCTTGATAACTCTTTTCTATTTTTTTAATTAAAAATTCTTCATTCGTTTCCGCGTTCTTGGGAGATGTCTTGTTCATTTTGGTAGCCTGCTCAAATTGTTTAATTTTGCTCTTCAACTTCTCCCCTCCTACCGGTTTCCTGATGTCTAACAGTTTGTCTAGTCTGTGCAGTTCACTTTTCAGGGCTGTCATATCAGGAGGCTTGTACATGTATGGTTGTTGGATGTTCTTTAATATATTTTGCCAAGTCGTATATTTATCAGAATCCAATATATCGTTGTGCCACATTTCTAAATCATTTAGGTAGTTGGGCGTCGTTTGATATCTTCTTCTCGAGTTTGAAAATTTCCTCCTCTTGCTGCTGATTAGTCTGTGTTTCTTCATCCTGGGAGACACCTCGTATAAAGGCATCGTGACAAGCTGAGCTTGCCGCACGATATTGTCGGCTGCACTTGAGTTATCCAGATTGAAAGGCTGGCTATCATCATTCAATTGAATATAAGAAAAGAAGTGAGATTCTGTAGTGGGGAGTATTCTGCTGTGTGTTATTCCATTGTTTTTATATTTGCCTGTATCGATTATTTCGTCGTCGGAATTTATTGAACTTAAATAAATACGTTGTAGATTTTCTTTAGCCATTTTGTTTGGCCGCACAAGAGCTGTGAATCTTCGTATCAGATTTATGTCGTTTATTTTGTTTCTGACTGCCTTGTACGGCGATACTGCGTAGTCGTATATACCTTGAGTTGTGTAATCGTTCAACGTCTTGACGGTTGTTACTTTAATGTTGATGAAGTCAGCATCGTTGAAGTCCGGTCTATTTCGTGCGCTTCCAGTGAGTGTTCTGTAAATCGTGGATGTCGGCGGCGGAGTGACTTTCGTAGTCATTAGTATCGGACACGGTTCTAAAAACAAACGTCTTATTTTTAAACAATTACTTAATTCAAGATATTTTATATTTATAGCGTACTCAAATCTGAAGCATTTATAAATCTATTTTTTCAAACTTCTGATTCTTTAGTGCTTCATTTTTCGGATTTAATTTTAACTTAAAGGACCAGTGTCAATTCATTTGTGATTACATCTTTAAAAGAAAGTCTTTATAAATAATATTAGGCGTATAACTGTAACTCACCTGTCATCACAGTATCGTTACCACATGGAACATCGTTTTTTTCGACACAACTAGTATGTGGGAAATACTTTTTCGGTACCGTGGTCTTGAAGGGCAGGTCTTTTGTAAAACCCTTCAACTTAGAAGATTCCGGGATTACGGTCGGTATATCCATCTTTATATCGTCTAGGTTTGGCGGCGGCTTGTTGTACTTCATAGACTTGAACTGATTGACGTGAGTATCAAGCATGTCGTAGTCGAACATTTTGCTCAAAACAACGTCTGGCTTTCCATCGATTCGTACGTTAAACATTTTTTTCAACTTCTTTAATGGATTTAAACTCTTTATGGTTCGCGGCGAATCCCGCTTCTTCAGTATCGACTTTTGGTTTTTCTTATTTTTGTGAAATCGGAAACGAAGATGGTTTAAAAACTTTCTTAGCCTGCTGTCATGGCCCGTGTTCCTCAGGTTGACGACGGCGGTCGGCTGGGTCACCACGTTCAGGTCCACGTACGCGAACTTGCCAGATTTCTTTTTCATTTTCCGCGGCCGGTCCGACGACAATTCTTTCAAGGCGTCCAACTCGAGATCTGGCAAATAACTGCGATACAGTTGGTATTCGTTATCAGTGTCGTCATTTTGCAAGTTCCGGACGGGTCTATGCAGAACACTTTCTAGCAGTAAGTCTATGTTGACCTCTGTGCTTGTGTTTTTATCATATTTATCATCATATTTTTCATTCCTATCATAAAGTTTTGTGTTTATATTTTCGGCTATGTTATTGCTCTCACATCCCATCTTCAGACCTATCGTCAAAATTTAGCAATTAACTAATAAACTATATCGGTCAAGACAAGAATGTTTCTGTTCTTATTGGAAATTCAAACAAAAATATCGAGGCAATTCAATTTACATTCCTAACAAAATTAGCAATTTCCAACTCTTCTAATCTCCTAAAGTTATTGCAACAAGACACAATATGTGGATATCACAAATAAATAGTGTAGTAGAGTTACAAATGAAGTTATTCTTACCGTGCTTTAAAACTTTCTCCAATGCTGATGTTGTTTGAGTTTTGTACATTTTTAAGACGTTCGCCAGCTGGTCTAAGTCTGCGTCCTCGCTCTGCCTCTGCTGGTCGGTGGTGGCTATCAGATTGTCGTTATCACTCATAATAGTGGCGCTACATCTGGACGAGTCAAATTTGTTGTTGCTTTTGTTGTTTTCTGTAATCATAGGCCTCAGCGACACAGTCTGCGACGAGTGGTACTTTTTGGGTTGGCCGGAATCGATAAATACATAAAAATGCTTCTTGAACCAAGATTCCTCGCTCTTGGTCGATATGTCTTGGTCCTCGGTAGTCTCAGCTGCATCATAGAACGCCCTCTTGTACCGCTTCGGCACCGTCGGCAATTTGTTCAGAATAAACTTGCCGATGTCATCGACGCTGTGATGTCTGTGCGCCTGATAACGAACTAAATTCGAGTAGTTTTGCACGCCTTGCTCCTGTTGAAATTTCAAATAATGTTTGTAGCCGTTCACGTAATCGTTGTAGTATAATTTTTCAGCTAAATCTTTAATGTCGGTCGTCATAGGATTTGTCGGTTGTGTGTTGATTTCGATATTTTCAAGAGGCTTATCATTGTCCACCTCGGTCTCGTACTGCTCGTGCTGCTTGGTGTCCGCCGCCACGCCATAGCTCGCCGCGTCCTCCGACGTCTTTCTCTGCAAGTTAGTTAAAACTATTTCATTTCTACTGGAATTACTTTTGAGCTCGGAGTTTCGATCACCGCTCTTAGTTTTAGACTGTAAAGATATAGGACGTTCTTGATAAAAATCTTTTAATAGCAATTCAGACTTAGTGATCAGGTCGTAATCATCGTCATCGGGAGGCTGCGCTGAGGAGTTGTTTATATCACGGAGACTTCCGGTATAGTTTATCGCTGAGAACTTTTTGTAACGCAATGGGGAGTTTCTAGACATATCGTAATCAATAAAAACACTTCTGTTACTAGTGTTATCAGAGGGAGCGACGCTGTGGGCGCTGTTCGCGCAGCCTCGTAGTTTGTCGTACCAATATTTAGTTTCGTTTCTTATAACGCCCTCACTAACTTTAATTTCTTTACATAATTGACTTTTTACCTTTGTTAACGTTTTCTTCAGTTCGTCCACATTAACATAGTTCGATATGTTGCGACTTGTGTTTAAATTACGTTTCATATTATTTTTAAATGTCGCAGATTTAGTACTTCTATAAGAGAACGGAATCATCCCGAGCTCGGTGATGAATCCTTTAGTAATAGTTTCGATTGCGTTCATTTTGATGTTGTTCAATATCGCTTCGATCTCGGAAGTTTCCACCATGTATTTGTCCATGTCCTCGGACAGTGGTGTTGTGAATTTATTAAAATTGTACGGCCCGTTAGGATTCATCATAACGGACATTAAACTTGTGTAAGGATCAGTCTTCATGTTGTATATTTCTTTTAGATGATCTAATTTAGTTGTCAATTCCGTCAAAGACAAATCATTGCCCTCCGTGAACGTCTGTTGGCTCGGCTTCATCGTCGTGAATGGGAAGTTATTTCTCCAGGTGTAGTTATCATTTATCCATCGTCTTTTGTCTTTTTTTAATTTATCAGTAGTAATTGGCGATTCATCACTGCTCACGGTATTTGCCCAACTTCTATTAGAGCTGTCGTAGTTTATAACTTTCCGCACCGTCTTCTTATCAAATTCACCTTGTCGTTTGTCCAACCTGCTTCGTTTCTTTCTTCTGCTTCGTTGTTTTAGCAGCAAGTAACCTTTGTCGTTGTCTTTGGTAATGTTATCTCTCTTGTCGGCTCTCATCGGGTGCTTCTGGGCCCTCGGCGCTGTGCTCTGGATCCGAATCCTCGCCATCATATCGTTGGAGATGAATTGCTTCTTCTTTTTCCCCTTTAGTCTGTCTATTAGTCTTTCGAAGAAGCCTTTTCGTTGTGTTTTAGTTACTAGAGGTTCATTGCTCTTACCTGTTACTTGCACATATCTAGTTACATTAATGTTATCAGAAGACAACAGGGATGAATCTAACTTGGTGTACTTGGGTGTCCATGACTTGTGGAAGTTGATGTCCTCCTGGTATCCGTTCCTAATGTGAAATCGATTCTGTTTAACATCGTGTTCTTTATCGTTTTCTAAATCATGTATACTGTCGATTACATTGATAATTTCATCATCCTTTGCGATACTTTTAGATATTGTGTGGTTTTCAACAAGCACCATCAGGTAAAACAAGCTGGAAACAAGGCACTAATTAAATATTTAATATAATCTTTATATGAATAAGAAACCACTAGTTATATAGACCTATGAATGCACAGATGGACACAAAAACATTGACAGACATACTACAGTATCTAAAATTGTTGTAACAAGTATATTTAGACGCCATAAGGAAATATTAAATGAGTTCCAAATACGAATACTAAGATCCCCTCCCCTGCCCTCTCACCACCATATTGTTAAACATATGAAGTATTATATTTGTAGTACATATTTACTGTGATCACTGATGCGTTATTTCAATTATATACTTTAAAGAGTTTAACGTAAATTTGCAAATGACTTATTTGAAACAATTATTAGATTTGCGTCACATTTTTATCCACGTATATCGTTTGACACGTTAGTTTTGGGCTTAAAAATGTTAAAAATCTTACTCACCATAAAAAATTGAAAAATAACATTTGCTATGTACTAAGTAATCCAAACCGAGCATGATACCATAAAATAAAGCTAAACTTAACAAAATAAACCCATACCAATACTTTTACAACTCTTTTATATAAATTGCAGATTGTCAATAGTTTTGCAATTGTTTTGTTCCGTGACAGCGTCAGTTTGAATTACTTCTTTATGTCACTTTGATCGCTTCTTTTATAAAAAAGTATTTATGTTTCCTTCTATGTAACGCTAAGGGCGGAGACACACGAGCGATGCCGCGTCGCGCATGACGTTAGTTCAGTAAACTTGACTGCATTATGAGTAGTTTGAATAATCGATGTTGTCAACAAAGGAGAGGATAAACGGAAAGAGGATATCCCTTACGTATGTGTCTTTTCCTTCTCCAAATCCACTTCCCCTCCCTTCGTGTGGAAAATACCTTGTATAAAAAGTGTAGAAAGGGGAAGACTTAAATTACTATAAACGTAAAGATACGTTAGTTTACTTATAAAAATATGGGCCATATGGTACGTCTCAAACATTGTCATCCATCTTAGTCAGAAGAAATACATAGGCTTCTAGTTCATAATTATTCTTAACCTCCAAAGCTACAAGGGAAAAGTTTAGGACCCAAGGTACCTAAAAAGGGTGTAATAAAATTCACATGTTAATTAAAAATATATTATAATATTAAAGTACAACTAAGTTCATCATTGATACTGCGGGTTGACGTAAATGCCGATATCGTAGCCGAGTGCCTTTCCACGCTCGCTCTTCATGCGCATGTTGACGAAACTGTGGCCCACGCCGCCCGCGGTTATGTTGATGGACGCCTTGCTGTGCAGCGTGTCCAGCGCCTGGATTCCCTGCACATACAATGGATAATCATGAACTTCTCCCGTTTGTATAATGCCTAGTGAAGTCAATTATTGCATTATAAATTCATTTATAAAATGACGTCGGGGAACGTTAGTTATGAGTGTGGTACACCAGTAGATGCAGACCTAGAAAGAGATGGATTGGGTGAAAGGTGACATGATCAAGAAGGGAGTGATGACTGAGATGACGTATGATAGAGTTATTTGCAGGACAAGAACTTGTTACGCCAACACTACGAGAGTAGGATAAAGAGGAAGATGAATTCATTTATAAAATGACATCTGTTTCAATGCTTTCAGTTTCACGGCAAATCGTGTCGCGGAAGCTCTAAAGCGCAAATAGATTTCATAAAATATTACTATTTCAGCATTCTCCGAGATCTATTTGATTTTAACTTGTTTACGAATGTATTTTGAAACTATAAGTCATAATTAAGAAAAAGGTTAGCGTGGTATGGGCATGTTATGAAAAGGGATGAATCGCATGTAACAAGACGGACGTTAGTTATGAATGTGGAGGGGTACACCGGTAGAGGTAGACCTAGAAAGAAATGTATGGATTGCGTGAAATGTGACATCAAGAAGGGAGTGATGACTAAGGTGACGGATGATAGAGTTATTTGGAGGACGAAAACCCGGCGCGCCGACCCTATGGGAGTAGGATAAGGCAGGGGAGATGATGATGAAGTCATAAGTAAGAAATAATGAATATATTTAATACTAGCTGTATCTCGCGAGTTCGCTTGCGCGAAATTCTAATGGTATTTTTTTTTTTAAAATCGGCCCTGTAGTTTTTGAGTTATTTCAATACATATAAAAATACAAATGTTTCCTCTTTATAATTATAGTATAGATGTAGATAGGTAATTTGTACGGCCAAGATTCCCGGCAAATGTGCATCTACCGGCGCACGTGTGAACGTCCCACAGCGATGCGCCGGCGCATATCCGGCACTTGTTACAATAATACGAGTAAAACTATAGAATATTATTCAACAATCAAAACGGAATATAGTATTTATATACAACTCATTGTTTAAATCTAACTGAATCATCAAGATATCTAAGCACTTCAATGAATTGTGAATAATTGAAAACATTTATAATTACTGAGGACTTCCGATATGTAAAGACATAAATATGTCTTCGTCCTTGACTGACGAGGCTTTCTTTTATTTATTTTTTATATACAGGTGGCAAACCAGCAAGCGCCCACCTGGATTCGCCGACGATCTGGCGAAGCGACCGCTGCCCATAGACATCCGCAATTGCAGATGCGTTGCCTACCCTAAATCGACGTAGGCGAAGACGCACAGAAAGAGGATATTTCTCTTTCCTATGCGTATCCTCCACCGTCAAATTCATTTTTCCTTCCCACCCTTCCCTCTTAAGAAAAGGGTGGAAAAGGAAAAGGACTAAAATTAGGCCCTTTCTGGTGTAAGCAATAGTAGATATATTTAGATTGCTAGCACGAAAATTTGCGAGAAAGTATCAAGGTCAAAAAATTGTATGAAATTTTAATTTCGACAATGTCGATAAACTCCAAGAACTTAAAATTTATATGAAATCTACTACGAATAATACAATTTTACGCTCACTTGAGACATTAACTGAACAGTAACTATCAGTTACAAGAATAAACTAATAAATACAGCGTGATTATTTTTTCTTAAAGATTTCAACACAACTTATCATTAGAACTGATAATTACCATTTCTGAGAACATCGCATATCGTTTTCTTAGAAATTCATTCGCCTATTTATGATAAATCGGTTAGTTGGCCATTTTTACAACTAAACTTACTTTATAGGGGGAAATATAATTAACATGATTTGGGTTAATTATTAGTTTAATTAAATAATTAGACAATTTTTAAATTAAAATAAAAAATACTCAATAGCTACTTCACTTTTTTTGTTTTAAAAGATCTGATTTTACAAGCTTGGTCCTATGGTAAAAGTTAATGGCCAACAATTTAAGAGACAAAACGTTTATAGTGCCAAGAGCATCGACCCAAATTAAAGTGAATCCTATTTTAATCAGGAATTAAAAAAATAATAGGATGGATAATTTCGGGTATTCAATAGGAAAGATAAGAAAGGGAAACACATTTCTGTACGCCACGTTGATCGTTGTTCTTCCCCTGTTGGACATAAACATTCTTGCAACGAATTATTGGCCTGGGTTTTACCATCTGTTTTTTTCTATATTAAGCTTTATGGAGTTTACTAAATATCTATATCAAAATAATTGTGTTTTTTTAGTTATTAGTAAGCATTTACATACCTGAATAACTTTATTATCTGGTGATGAGTAGAAAAAATATTTCACCCTTTTGATGAATGGTATTGCATTGTACTCGACCCGCTTGTGTTCAGCGAGGACTACTCTGTTCGCAGTGTTGCCTATCACGAGGTGGTCACCGCCCACACACAGCAGTGAAGTGGTCAAAATTGTTAATAAGATTATGGTCTTCATTGCGAAGGGATTGTGCGCCTGTCACTCTGGTCTACACGATTGTGCTCGATTACCAAAGGTCGCTTAAGTTTATCTTAGGTTTGAAGAGGGTTGCCATGTAGGGAGTTTTTGCCCACTTTATGTTGGATAATCTACACATTTTTTAAATTATGTGACGTAGGTGTAAATTATATTTGTTCTCTACAAAGTGTACTGTCCGAAAATAGATTATTTTTCATAATTCAACGAAATTTTTAAAGTATAATAGTTACAGTATGTTTTTAAAGTTTAGAATTGTTAACAAAAATGTATCTATTTGTAGATAATATTGAACTTATCTGCATATATTTAACATGTACGCCTAAAGCCATTACCGAATATTAGAATTAAATATCCGATTTTAAAAGATTTATTATATGGTGGAGATTAAAACATTGTTATAGCAACACTGGCAAGTAATAACATTTAACATTACGCATCGCGCTGTGATCTAATACGTTAGTCAGCTGTACAATACAATCATAGTTATAATATATTCATTCTCGGATAACACAGGATGTTACGAACGTAAAGATAGTTATAGAATTATATTCCCTTCCCACTTAAGAATCAATATCTCACTGTCAACATACGAACATACACTATGTTGCTATTATGACTACTATTATGGCTACTAAAAGATTTGATATTATTTTGATTGAGCATAGAGCAGTTAGTAATTTTGCGGTACTGTACTGTAATTTAGCTCTGTGCAAAAATTTAGGGTCAACAACTAAATTTGCAGTTCACAGCTCAATGCGTTGTTCTGTAACTATGTGAGTCAATAAGCTGTGAACTGGTGACTTTCAACTCAACAACATATAACTTTGCATGCAGGTTGAGGTGAGCTGTGAGCTAGTTCAGTGATCTGCTTCACGAATGGACCGTGAGCTGATCTGTAGCTCATCAATTTTAGTTGAGTTACCCTTTACTGATACTATGATCACATTTGTATGGGTTTCGAATGTTCGTTCAATTTCAGCAGATATCAATAAAGTATTAACCTAACCACTTTAAAGATAATACTTATCGAAGTCTATACTAATATTATAAAGAGGAAAGATTTGTATTTTTGATCGACTTCTTGTATTGGAATAACTCAAAAACTACTGGGCCGATTTTAAAAATTCTTTCACCGTTAGAAAGGTAAATTATCTGTGAGGAACATGGGCTATATTTTTTATTATTTTTTTAATTTCACGCGGACGAAGAAATAGCGATAGCAATCATACTAATATTATAAATGTGAAAGTTTAGATGGATGGATGGATGTTTGTTAGAGTTTGTAGCCTAAACGGCTGAACATATTTTGATGAAATTTAGTATACTAAATCCATCTATAGATGGAGAGGATAATCTGGAAGAACACATAGGCTACTCACTTTTGTTTTTTTTTAAATTTCACGCGGGCGAAGTCGCGAGCAACGGCTCGTATTAAATAAATAGAACGTTGTAATCATAAGTCTTTATTCAAGAAGGCCGTGTAGTCGTCCTCCAGCGTGTGTAGTTGTGTGTGCGCGGCCAGCAGCGAGTTCTGCCGGCGCAGGTTGTCAGCGAGCGCGGCCTGCGCGCGCGCGGCGGCGGCCAGCGCCCGGCAGCGCGCCTCCAGCTGCGCCCGCGCTGTCTGCTGCTGCGCCGACAGCGCGCGGCTGGCGTCGCGCAATTCCTATCATGTTTTTTTTATGATAAGTGGTTGAGAAATTAAGGTGTAAAAGGTTAGCATGGTATGTGCATGTTATGAGGTATTAACCGCATGTAACAAGAAGGACGTTAGTTATGAGTCTACACTAGTAGAAAGAGATGGATAAATTGAAAAGTGACATGATCAAGAAGAAAGTGATGACGTATGATAGTTATTTGAAGGATGAAAACCCGGTGCGCCTAGGACAAGGTAGGGGAGCTAATGAATATCATGATAATAAGAAATATTAGTAAATTAACAAAAATCTACTAATATTTTTTTAAAGAAAAAGTGTTCTAAACGTACATCGCTTTAATTTCTGCAATACCTTAGAAGGTTGCAAATTTTCCATACGTCTATTGGACAGAAAATCGTACGTTGAGAAGATATTTCCTTACCCCTACGACTACTTCTTTGCCAAATACACCTTATTTTTATTTAAAAACGATGGGAATAAATGTCGTGCCGAGCATACAATCGCTACATCAGTATGTTGCTAGAGACTTTCCTAGTAATACTACCTTCTCCGCCATCTTGGCAGTTTCCAGCTGTAGTGTGAGGCTGTCGACGGCGCGCTGCTGCGCCGCGCCCCGCGCCCGCAGCGCCGCCGCCCGCCGCCCCGCGCGCCGCGCCTCCCCCGCCGCGCTCCCCGCCTGCGCCGCAGCCTCCGAGCACTGACGCTCCTTCTCCTATATTGTTAATCAGTACTACGCTGGATTAACGAAGTGACAGCCGGAGCCGAGGCTCCAGGGGAAGCCCTCGAGCTTAGTTTCTCATAAACGAGGTTAAGGCTAAGCGCCCCCTGTGCTCGGCCACCTCAAGTCCGGTGAAGCTGTGTCTCTTCAAGGCAAACAGTGACAAAAAAAGCACTGCGCTGGATGATTGGTGCAACACTAGATTATTGCCATACGTCACTATGACAGCTGTCAATGTCATCCAGACGTAGAAAAGCGCGCCATTCTGGCGTGATCAGTAGCATTGAGTGTTTAAGTTAATTACGCTTGTTACAATTATATTAATTGTAACACATCATATCATCACATTAATATTATAAATGCAAAAGTTTAGATCGATGGATGTTTGTTAGAGTAAACTGCTGAATGGATCTCGATGAAATTTGACATAGATGTAGAAGATAGTCTGGAAGAACACATAGGCTGCTAAATAAAATCGCGGGCGAAAGCTAGTATTACACCAAAAAATTATACCAATACTTTCAAACTTAAAGTCTCTTACTTCTAAGTTAGCCTGCAGCGCAGCGCACTTGGCTCTAGCGTCGGCGGCGGCTGCGCGCGCGGCGGCGGCCTGGCTCAGCTGCGCCAGTCGCGCGCCCTCCAGCGTCGCCAGCTGCGCCAGGTGCCCTGCGCACTGCGCACTCTGCAACGCAGCCCCGCACTAAGCTACACTGTGTGACGTCACCGTCCGCAGACAGAGGTACAGTCGCGGAAATCCGCAGTGTCCAAGTTACGTAAAAAATGCCTTGTTCCTTGCAAGACAATATCCGCTTCTACTTACAAACTAATTACCAATTAAGTAGCAGTGAGTTTGTTTATTTGAAGAAAGATTAACACCTAAACGAATTTCGCAAACGACAGGATAATAAAATATGTACCACTGACCGATTTTTTTTTCAGATAAACACGTCTAAAAGCTACGTCTTATTAGGTAATATTAGGAATTAACTTAAATTTAAGTTTTTTGGGAAATCGCGTCTGAAGTTTGGCATGTTTATACAAGAGATTTGAGATGAGAGAGAAAGACGTCCTATCTCTTTTATTTTCATTCTTTTGTGAGGCAAGTTGAACTAGTCGTATTCTCGCGAAAATAATGTCGTTTATAATAAAAACTCAAATAATTTCGATTAATTATTTTTATGAATAATGGTGCGATATCATTAGTATGTTACACCATCAGATTCCCTAATTATACCTGCTTATCGAGAGCTGCCTGCATCTTGTCGACCTGCTCCTGTAGTAGCTTCACCTTGGCCGCTAGGAATTTGCACACGCGTTCCACAGACACACGCTCTAGGACATACCATAGATAATACAAATTAACATATAATTTATTATACAACTAATATTGTGGTTGTCGAGTTTCATATCAAAATGTCGAGGATAGAAAGAAATGGAAATTAACAAAACTGACCCCATTATCATATTAGATAAAATCTAGAAGGAGAAGGAGAGAAAAGTAGAAGTTGGAACTTCCAAATGTCTAGTAGTTGTATCCAACTCTTTAAAAAAATAAATATTTCTAAGCGTTTTAATTTATTTTCCTACTCCGCAATTTATCATCGTATAATTTAATCAACGCCATCTAACGGCGATCATAAGCAACTTTATCAATAGTGTGTGACTGTGTTAGTTTTTTTCAATTAATCATTAAAGATTGAATAAACAAATGGAGACTTAAAAAATCAAATATCTGTAATGTAAAAAAATAAATCTGGGTTGTACTAGTCTGCGTTTTTAATATAATATTGATATAAAATAACTATGATAGGCAACAACAAAATCTACATTTAACTTTTAATGAAATTGTAGTATTTGTAATAAAAAAAAAATCAATGTTTTAAAGAAATTTCACTTTGAGATAATAGGTATATAAGACAGCTAAAAAATCAAAATAGTTTTAACATAATTTATTATTTAGTGTTCACCTCTTGAACATTTCCAAATGAATTTCAAGCTTTAGAAGATTTGAATTTCTTACTATTACTAGTAAGAAATTAGTAATTACTTACTAATTTGCTGGTTTGTTATATCTTTGTAATTGCTTAAATTTCATACTAAATACTAGAAATAATTTTAGAATTAAACATATTATTCTCACCTTTTAAAAATGTTTGAGGCAATATCTTGTCATCAATATTAATAGAAACGAATGCATGTAAGAATTCTATATCATTATTTAATGAACCATTTTCACTGAACATACAATTGTGACACATTTGTACTGTATTTTTACAATTATTTTTAGGGGTTTCACAATTATTTTGTCCTGTCTTTTTCATTTCATTTGTATCTACCTTTTGGTGATTATGTCTGTCTTTTTCTTTGTTATTTGGTATTGGGTGGTTAAGTTTTTTATGTTTATCTCCACTTTGAGGGGTTAATGTTCGTGTAGAATCACAACAGTGTTTTCTTATATTTCTAGGTGAAGGTGTTAACCTTAATTTATGTGGCACATCTGCAAACACGTCTGGTCTTTGCTGAAATTGAGAAATAACTAGATATCATTAACAATTTACTTTTAAAGTTAGAAGATATTAAAAAATATACCATAGCATGTTCTATTTCCTTCATAAGACTTTCTGTTTTCTTTTCCAATTGCTTGTTTAGTTTTTTAAATTCATTTTCGCGCGCTAAAAGGTCTTGCGAATCCATTTTTGATGACCTGTGTTATTCAATATCAATTTCCAATGATGTTTTATGTGTTTTATAATAGATTTTTTTGATACTAGTCACTTCTTTTATTTTACCTTTCAATACAATAGATGTCGAACTTCGATGTTTACAGTTTTGAACGTTGCTATGGTAACAATCAAAATAGCTTCCATATTCATTAAATCGTTCAGTCAAATACGAAACATATTTTAATGAGTACTAACTAAATGAACATTTAAGTTTTTTCAAATCAGTTGTAAATTATAGACCTCAATTTAGAACAAGATATTTACATAAATCAATTAAACTATTATCCTTACTAAACTGTTGTTGATGAGAATGTGCTGCCATCTAGTATTAAAACATAGAATTAACGAAGCGTCAAAAACAGCTGTGCGCAGTCCAATCAGGGCAGGTCTTGAAATGTCAATAGAGCAGTGTTTTTGTTGACATATCTCTTTGTTTAACATATGATCTCAATTGAAAAAACCTCGAATATATTTTGATAAATACTATTCTAATATTGTAAAATATGCTTAAAAACCAGTAAATGTTCATTCATTTCTATAAAACAATGAGTTTAAATATCTTAAAACTACGATTTAAAGTTGCGTGTGTGAGTGAGACGATACGTGCGCGAAAGAGATGAAGGAAAGTTTAGAGGTTGTTTCACAGATTTTCAATCGATTTACGAATGAGAACGTTCTTGGGCCAGCTGACATTTTTTAGTTCATTACTAAAGCGGGCGGTGTGTAGACGCTCGCTTTACGTTACCGCATCAATTATTGAAAAAATCACATTTGGACAGCGTTTGCTCGTCCTCGGACACATTGTGAATAGTGCAATAATGTATTTGAAAAGAAAAAGACACGATTTTCGTAGTGTTATATTATAGCGCAGGTGTTCCCTATTGGAGTTAGACGAAAACGCTTGCTGCTAAAAAGGTAATCATTGTTTTATTTTTAAATGATGCATGCAACATGCATAGAAATGGCCGAGAGGAAGTGGTCAATGGATTATTCAGTATGCATTAGTACAATCGCTTATTCCATATCGTTGTTGCTTTTTAGAAAGTTTGACAGATTTACCAATCGACACTGTAAAGCGACCATTTTGTGTTGACATTGAAACATATGGGATGTCGTTAGTTCTTTGGACATTATTATTTGTGAAGGGTATATCAATATTTCATATGATTTTATGAAATAAATAACATAGTAGATAAATAAAGCAATGGACCTAAGTTTTAGATGTGAAATAAATTAAACCTATGAGTATCTTTAGTTTGCAAACGTGGTAAGAATAGAATCAGCTGTTCTGTGATATGTTTTAGAAATTGAATGGCAGGTAAAAATTAGTATGAAGGTGGAAGAAATACTTTTTTTTTAGTAAAAGTACCGGTTCAAGCAGGTATTATGGATTGTACAGCTGTTCGTTTTAAACGTCATGCGAATATAGTCCTTATTGCAATGAGCTTTGGTTTAAAATTAAACGATTAGATTTAATATAGTGTGGCAATACTCTGAATTCAGCCTGCAATCCCTTCAGACCTGTTATAGGGATGGGCTTGCTGTTATCGATTGATATATCGGTTTTTAAATAAAGTTTTTTACTATACCACTATTTTGAAATAAAAAATATTTTTTGGTACGCATTGTAACCGTCTTATTTATTGACTTTTTAGGAAAATTAATTATACCAAGAATTGACGTAGTGACTATTTCTTTATAACATTCAGATAGGTTATAACGATATTTTTCTGGTTGAAAGTTTCTTTTATAGAGTTACGTAAGCAATTTTATTGGCACTCCATCGTGTTAGAAGTTAGAGCTATGTAGATGGAAATAGTTTACACGTGCCACTTTAGTTACAAACGTACATAAACATTTAAATGTTTTTATTTTTTTACAAATTCTACGCTACGATTGAAGACGATACAAAGGGACGTTTTTTAACTTTACTGGTATTGGCGTTTTCAAATATCTTGGCTTGCAGTTATTAAATAACAATATGTTAGAATGCGTGGCTACCTTAGTTACACAGTCGCCATTTTGTTTAGCTCACAGGGTTGTAAGTTGCGAACACACTAAAATGAAACGTCAAAAATAGGGATGTCCTTTATAAACCGTACTTTTTATCGAATAATTAAATTGGTTTAATACAATAACTTATAGAACATTAGTTAATTAGGGCCAATTTACTAATTATTTTAAAACATATTACGAATGCATTATTGGTAATGGTGTATTTTAATTATGTGCTTGTACGGTTAATATATCGTAACTATATGATAACATGATTTATATTTATCGATGAATTACGACTCGTATCACCTTTATGTAAAAGTCAAATACATTGTTAATTATTAATCGAAACGGTGATAAGATAATGAGTGATGATGGAAGATGGACTTCTATTTTGTCTTTACATTTGAATTAAGACTATGTATTAATGGTTTCCTTGTTTATGGTAAGACCTTGGACGTGTGCAACGTATGGATTTTCTCGTTTCTGGTTCGCTCTGTTACTATATTGATCGATGTGAGTTTTTTAGGAGCACGCCCAGTCAATAAAATATCTTGTTCAAACTATATTAGTGTGGTTCCGATATGAAACCGATTTCCTTTTGTTTTTATAATCATGTTATTAATCAAAAACTTCTCGAAAGATTGTTTACAGAGATTCGAATAAACCATGATTGGATGCTTTTTTTGTCTCGATAAATATTTACTGTGTTTTAGTTTGTTGAATTAAATTGAGAAATCTACCGAGTTTACCTTTAACACAGGCACGTGTTTTTACCCACATTTTATAACTAATCTGTCGCGGACCGCCCCGCGCTCGCCTAGAATTTAATTATAATTGACCTTTCCGCCAATCGGTACTAATCTAACACTCGTTATATACTGTTTTTACAAGCGTTAGCTAGAACTTCCTGGATCATTGACATCGATAGTTAATTATATGTTACTTTCTTTAGTTAAAAAAATCTATAAGACACATATCTTCTATGTTTTTTGACATCATTAAAGGCATTTTGGGATAAAAAAACAGGGTTTCTACCAGATAAATTTGCTTGCCATAAATCTTGTTAAAATACAAGTGAAATTGGAAAGTCGGTAGGACCGGCACTTGTCCGTCAAGATGTTGTAAACAGTTTATTTTGATCTGTTGGGGAGTGGCATCGTTAGACAAGTTCTTGTTACAAAACGGATAGAAAAACAAACCAATGACACCAACATCCCTTTAGTCGGTCATTTTATTTATTGAGAGCTACGAACTTAATACGCAACTGGGAACTTTGTCTGATAAGTATTGCTAAAGTAAAGATGTTATTCTATCGAATGATGGTGACCCTTGAAGTTAAGGTCAAACTCAGTAGGTGCTAGGTCAACTCACGTACTTCAGTGAGTGTGTAATTCAATTACTTGGTTAAATCTATAGGGATGCTTTTTTAGTCTGTCGATAAATATGTCGATATCACGATAAAAAACACTTATAATTTCGTAAATTACACAATATATATTTTTAATATAAATGTGATAAATAGTATGCGCTTCGTAAAGTAACCAATGAATCTATTTACGTGTCAACATTTTATCGATCAATGCTTAACGTAAGGAGTAATTTCAGTTCGTCCTGTTCTTTAAATAACCACTTACTGGATGTCGATAACCTCTATGCTTATTTCCATCGACTTTTTTCTTATTTTTATTATCGCATACGGACATATCCGTACAAAGAACGTCTTGACATTATCAACCTTAATTGTTCTGGAATAAGGCTTTATTTTGGCAATTATTTGTATAATTGTTGCAACTTTAATAATTATAATTGTGAAATGTTATTTTTTAAAATGTCATTATACTCAAATTTTCAAACATATTATTTTAATAATTAATATTTGCTTATAAAATGGATTTCCAATAAAATTCATAACAATATATTTAATTCATTCTTAAATCATTTCAATTTATTTTGTTTATGAATATGAGAAACTCTTGTATGAAGTTTTATCATAAGTGCATTAATTTAAAACCGATAAGTAGAGACAATGTCACATCACTAGCCTAAATTTAGCTCGCTGCGTACAAAGTCGTAGCCCTTTGCGGAGGTCCGTAACCTCGACGCTTCGAGTTTTTTAACTCGCTTTGCGGATCTCTTTTTATTTTTTTTTTTTTTTTTTTTTTTTTTTTTTTTTTTTTTTTTTTTTTTTTTTTTTTATTGTGGAAATACAATGCGATTGAAATGAGCGTTTAATAGCTTTGTTTTTTTACAGACAAGACCAAGAATTTGTACGTAAATGACATCAAATACATACGGTTTGAGATTTATATAAAAGTTAAAATAAATGTATGTAGAAATTGGGTTTTAAATAAGATTAATTTAGTATCCTCAAATTAATAATTAATCGGTGTCGATGAAAATTGACAGACAGAAGTAAAAAACATCTTTGTTACAAAGAAATCATTTCGCATTTATACCAGGAGATCATAAATACAAAGATGTACTAGATACTACCGTACTTAATGGACCGTTCAACGAACAATAAGCGGGCGTGTAGTTTTAATAATGTGTGCCAGCAAACTGTAGGGGGAGGGGAGATTGCTGACCCTCCCGGGGGAGTGCGGGGAGGTGCTGCCCTCCCCGTGCAGGATAACGGTGTAGCGGTACCGGCGCACCCTCGAGAGCCATATACAGCTCCCGTGGCCCGCGATCTAGGTCTTAAACGCAAAACAAATTGTAATTTATGTTTGCCTGGTACTTAAAACGGGCACAATTAACTGAATTTTGTCAAATATCATTTTCTTAGAATCAGTACAGTTAAGTCCTAAGCTATTTTTTTTATTTAGATGAAGTATTACGTCTAACTACGGTATGCAAATGAGGTTACTATACGAATAGTTTATTCTTCAAGGAAAAATACCGACGTGTATGCTTAGGTTAAGACAACAAACAATTGCGTAATATGGCAATGGCAGACAATGCATTGGATCAGATGGTGCAAATTTCTGGAGTCTGTTGTAGCTTGCAACTTGCTGTAGTATGTTAGGGGACTTGATTGTTTTTATTTGAAGCCAGTCATCGTAGTAATGCGTTACTCATTTCGCAATTGCTAGTATTATAATATTAGTAATTGTTCTTTTTTCTTATCAGTAACCCAAAGGAATGTATGTAGGTAACCCTCGTATGTGGTTAATTAAAATATCGTTATACATACACTAGTTACAATAAATTTTGATAGATTGACAACATATAAGTACTATTTATTTCTAAACTATGTTTTTACTGTGACTTATTTCGCGTGGAATTAAGATAAACTTAGTAAGTAGCCTATGTGTTAGCCTATATGTTCTATGATGTTTTGAAGTGTTTAATTTAGCATACAACACATAGTGGGTTTCCATAAAAAGTAAAGCTTGTACAATAATATTATCAGTGGTGGCTTTACATATTAACACACCCCCGTACTACCCTTTCCCCAACACCCCCGCTTAAAGACATTTCGATTTGATTGACCTACATTTAAAAATTACATGCACTAATGCTTTGAATATTTTCCCTGAAAACTATTTGCATTCGTTTGACACATTGCCTATTTGTTTTACATTTTGTAGGTAAATGAGTGGTTATTTCTTTAATCTATTGTTCATATGACTTTTTAGAAATACGCGTGTGTTTTTACATACATACATATTTAACAACTAGCTGTTCCCATGCGACTTCATCCGCGTGAAATTATAAAAACTTTATTTTATTGGGTACATTTGTCAAATTATCAATTGCAAATGTCAAAATGACATGACATGATGTCAAACCATGGCAACCTTGATTCCTTGATGTTGGCAACAACTTATGGTCTCTTTCCCACATTAGGGTTTTTATCCAAAATATTTACACCCTAAGTTTAATGGCGTGAAAATATATAGCCTAAAGCGTAAGGTAAGTGTAGGACTTTTTATTAAAAAAGGAATTATTCAAAAATATGCTGTAATTGCTGACATCTTAGGCAACAAAGAAGTGTGTGTTTACGCTTTATTATATTAGTATAGATAATGTTGTTCCAGTTAAAGGAATGAATGCGATGTAATTTGTTTATCGTTAAGCCTGTTTTATGGTTTTAAAACTATTTCCTATCAATGGAATCTATATCTATACTAATATTATAAAGAGGAAAACTTTGTATTTTTGTATTTTTGTATTTTTGTATTTTTGTATTTTTGTATTTTTGTATTTTTGTATTTTTGTATTTTTGTATTTTTGTATTTTTGTATTTTTGTATTTTTGTATTTTTGTATTTTTGTATTTTTGTATTTTTGTATTTTTGTATTTTTGTATTTTTGTATTTTTGTATTTTTGTATTTTTGTATTTTTGTATTTTTGTATTTTTGTATTTTTGTATTTTTGTATTTTTGTATTTTTGTATTTTTGTATTTTTGTATTTTTGTATTTTTGTATTTTTGTATTTTTGTATTTTTGTATTTTTGTATTTTTGTATTTTTGTATTTTTGTATTTTTGTATTTTTGTATTTTTGTATTTTTGTATTTTTGTATTTTTGTATTTTTGTATTTTTGTATTTTTGTATTTTTGTATTTTTGTATTTTTGTATTTTTGTATTTTTGTATTTTTGTATTTTTGTATTTTTGTATTTTTGTATTTTTGTATTTTTGTATTTTTGTATTTTTGTATTTTTGTATTTTTGTATTTTTGTATTTTTGTATTTTTGTATTTTTGTATTTTTGTATTTTTGTATTTTTGTATTTTTGTATTTTTGTATTTTTGTATTTTTGTATTTTTGTATTTTTGTATTTTTGTATTTTTGTATTTTTGTATTTTTGTATTTTTGTATTTTTGTATTTTTGTATTTTTGTATTTTTGTATTTTTGTATTTTTGTATTTTTGTATTTTTGTATTTTTGTATTTTTGTATTTTTGTATTTTTGTATTTTTGTATTTTTGTATTTTTGTATTTTTGTATTTTTGTATTTTTGTATTTTTGTATTTTTGTATTTTTGTATTTTTGTATTTTTGTATTTTTGTATTTTTGTATTTTTGTATTTTTGTATTTTTGTATTTTTGTATTTTTGTATTTTTGTATTTTTGTATTTTTGTATTTTTGTATTTTTGTATTTTTGTATTTTTGTATTTTTGTATTTTTGTATTTTTGTATTTTTGTATTTTTGTATTTTTGTATTTTTGTATTTTTGTATTGTTTGAAATAACTTCAAAAACTACTGGGCCGATTTAAAAATTCTTTCACCATCAGATAGGTAATTTATCTGTGAGTAACATAGGCTATATTTTATTATTACTAATGTTTAGGAACTATTAATAAACAGCGTGTTTCTGGACGCCGGCGTTAAAAATTCACTAAACTTTAACTTTTCTCGGCTTACGCTGCCTAAACCGTTAGAGGTATATAAAAATGATGTATGAAAGAATTGTAGATCTCAAAAAGTTCTACAGAAAAGTCCGCGATAGCATATATCTATCTTTAACAGTTTTCTTACAATAAGAACGTGTTTGTTCATGAATTACGCCATGTTGTAACGTGTGATCTTTCATCTATTTAGAACTCTTTACCCTTTCTCTAATGTTCATGATAGATTAAGGGCCTGTCCCACCAAATAAATTCTCTGATAACAATCTTACGTCTAAAATGTGTGATGGAAATATCGGACTTTGTTCCCTTATCTGATAGTGACGTCATTTTTAAGCTATCTGAGCCTCTATCAGCCAGTGGTGGGACAGACTCTAAATATCCTAACATGTCCATTATAAATTATTTACATACGGATGTTCTGTTGTCTCCGGGCCAATAAATACGTGAAGGTTAAACTCGCCGCCAACTTGTCTGGCAAAAAACTGTCACGTCAGTTGGCTTGGCACAGAGTATACCCTGATGTTCTAAGAAGTTTTGTTTAGTTTCAAACGCTTTATTTATAAAAATAAATAAGATAGACTCTAGCTCGTTGTCTATAGATTTATCTATTAAGCTACACACGTTCAGTTTTATCTGAACAGTCGGATCGTTTAGATATATCTGAGGTTAACAGGCATTAAAAAGGAAAACGAAATAAACGATTAACAAACAACAAATTATTTAGTTTATCCTTAGTACGAAATGATAACAAATTGAACTAATTGCATTATATTTCTACGCTTTCACCTTGAAACAATTCGAAAGTGACTGTCCTAAAAGGTTGGAGTAGTTATTTATAATTAGGGCTGTCGATTTTCAGTTAACAATTATTGTGTTCTTTTATAACAAATACTGTGATCAGACTTATAGCCTAAATAAGGAAACGCAAGGCTTAGACAAAGGCCGATGTAAATGACAATAGACGTGTCATAAACGTAGAGGTGCCAACCTTATTAAACGCACATATCAAGTGCCCTTTTAATGGATTCCTTTGTCTTGTCACCTGTGACTTGATACATTTCTTGAATTATGTCAGTAATTGGGAATGTATTACGTCATCGTTGTGTGCCATTGTGTATTGTGTAAGGCAATTTGCGACTTTAGTTAAATCACTATAAAAAATGTTTTCGATTGGATATGTTTTAACGTTAATGAGATTAAAAATCAATGTTAGTTCCATGCAATATTATTTTACGTCATATCCTTCATCATATGCATTAGAAAGTTTCTCTAAATATAGACATCCGATATTCTTGCTACAGTCGCCGTCGCCGAAACTGCCTTGTTCCGTAGGATTATTCCCAACCGTCACCCGCACTGTCCCCAAGTGAGAATAAAAAGTTTCATCCGTCCCACCTTTTAGTCACACTATCACCAATAAGGTGAAAGATGGAACCGTTAAGAAAGTATAAAGTTAAGTAAAAAGTTCCAACCGTCCCCTCGTCGCAAAAGGTGGGACGGATCATTTTTTTATTCTCATCTGTCCCCACGTGGGGACAGAGCGGGGTGACGGTTGGGAATATTCAGTTCCGTGCTATAAGACACACTCCGACTCTTATAAATAACCGTTTATGTAGGAGTTAGTTGCGAAAATAATAGATAATAAAAAAAATCAATAAGCCGCGCAATTACCAACCTTCGTTCAGATACATTTTAGTTGCACAACTATTATAATAATCGAGTAGGTGTGTTCTGGTGTTCACGCTCCTAGGGTGGAACACTTCCACATATCCTGATAGTACATGCATGTAGTTATACATGTTTTGTGCGTGTTTACACTGCAACAGCGAGGGTGTAACGACCTGCAGGCGCGGGCGGTCGCAGCACTCAGCGCGGGTTCGAGGTCGTTACATTTTAGTTTTACAATTGACTTTATGACAACCTGGTATATTTACGATTCTAAAATAAAACAATTGAGGTATTGAGAATCTTATAACCCGAGAAAATATTCAAAAAAATGTTTTTTTTTGCATTTGCTTTTAGACAAGTCTTTAGAAATAGCAAATTCAATAACATGAATAGCACTGACTTAGTTATTGATTACTAAGGGGCTCCCTTAGGATAGTATGATATATCCCTGTACTAGGAAACCATAACATTTTGTGAGCCGTCGCGTGTGAGTTGCACAAACAATTGGTGCCCGACGGAAACCCGGCATGGCTTGCATTGATCATTCGCTCACTTTCTAACTGCACGCAAACTTCCTTACACACGACTAGTTAATAATATTATTTAAGTTGAATGTGTTTTAGATGAGTTAATGATAAGTGAATATGCTATGAAACGAGTTTTACTACGTTTTAGTTTGAAACCAACAACCGGATTTCTTCTGTCATGATGGTAAGGAATTCAATATGTGCTCAACTTTAGTTTTGGGAGGACGACTTTGCACTATATTTAATCATAACTAGCTGTTCGCGTGCGGATTCATCCGCGTGAAATTATAAAAACTTTATTTTATTGATGACATTTGTCAAATCCTCAATTGCAAATGTCAAAATGACTTGATGTGACATGACAAACCTTAGCAATCTTTCTTTCTTGACGTTGGCAGCAACTTATGGTCTCTTTCCCACATTAGGGTTTTTATCCAAAATATTTACCCCCTAAGTTTAATGGCGTGAAAATATATAACCTAAAGCGTGACGTAAGTGTAGGGCTTTTTATTAAAAAAAGAATTATTCAAAAATATGCTGTAATTGCTGACATCTTAGGCAACAAAGAAGTGTGTGTTTACGCTTTATTATAATAGTATAGATAAGTATAGGAGTGAATTAGATGATGGTACTATGGTACCAGGCTTGTAGAAGTCGAGATGTCTCTCTTGAACATCCCGATGTTTATTAGATCGTTTTACTCTCTGTACCACTTTTCCAAGTAAAACTTTCAAGCCCTCATCTCCGGACCCGTTATCTTTTCAGACAGGTTCCCTTTCCACAGCCGCGGCTATATTGTGTAAAGTTGCGGGTTTTTTATTGGTACGGGCTTGAAACCGGATCTGAATGTACTGTATCACGCGGAGAAAAATCTCTTTGTTTATTCTCAGTATGGTTTTTTATTTCGCCATTAAATGCGCTCGCTTTCGGCGTTTTAAGCGTGGTTTTTGGAGCGAAACGGATAGCTCTTTGGTTAATATTTTCTCTGATGACTGATTTTGATGAACAAAAACCCTTTGTTATATCACTTCAAAAATAGTTAACCTTTGTACAACTTAGGTGATTGAAACGGTTGTTAGGTTTTCTTGTACTTTATTACCTAACTAGCTGTTCGCATGCGGTTTCATCCGCGTGAAATTATAAAAACTTTATTTTATTGTGTAGATTTGTCAAATTATCAATAGCAAATGTCAAAATGACATGATATGACATGACAAACCTTATTAATCTTTCTTTCTTGATGTTGGCAGCAACTTATGGTCTCTTTCCCACATTAGGGTGTTTATCCAAAATATTTACCCCCTTAGTTTAATGGCGTGAAAATATATAGCCTAAAGCCTGACGTAAGTGTTGGGCTTTGTATTAAAAAAACAATTATTCAAAAATATGCTGTAATTGTTGACATTTTAGGCAACAAAGAAGTGTGTGTTTACGCTTTACTATAATAGTATAGAGTATAGATGTAAACACATGAAAATTTTGGTAAATATGCAGTAATTGTGAGTGTATGGAAGTACTCTTGCGACAATAGTATTGCTGACCCGGTCGTGGTTCCCAAACTTTTTCCCATTGACCTAATTCCGCGTCGACCTACTCTGGCGCCCCCTACCGCATCTTGTGTCCCACTTTCATTACAGAATGCAAGCTTACGTTCTGTCGTCTGTTTGCTGGTGTTTTGTTTGATTGGAAATGAAGAATTTCAAATACCTTTGATACTGAGAGTGAAAATGCTCGACATTTTTAACGCATTGTGTTCACCAAACATGCAGTTTTAGCTTTCAAAACATTTATTAAACACAAGAACACATACACAATACCCAAGAGTATTGTGTAACTCTACGAAATTGTCGATGTTATTTTAATACGAGCTGTCGCCCGCAAACTTCGTTAGCGCGGATTAAAAAAAGTCATCTATCACATTCCCGCGTGCATCTTCCTTCTACCAGCTATCTTTCAGTCAAAGTCCCGTCCAAATCGGTCCACCCGTTCTAGAGTTTGCGGTCTGGTCGCCATTTTGACAGCGCGGTATTAAAAAAAAAGTAGCCTATAATATGCCCGTCTATATCAGCTACCCTCCAGTGAAAGTCCGGTCGAAATCGGCCCAGCCGTTTCGGAGATTACCCGGAACAAACGCGGCTTGCGGACAGACAGACAGACAGACAGACAGACAGACAGACAGACAGACAAAAAAAATTTAAATGCGATTTTCGTTATCAGCAACGCAAATACATCATCTTCCCGAAATCTGGAATTTTTCTTTTGATATTACAAACAGACACTCCAATTTTATTATATATATAAATGTCAGAAGTATACATTAAAAAACTGCGTTGTATGCCAGGTTGGATACGTCTTTTATAGCTGTCGATTTGCGTTGTGCGATGAAAGTTGATCGATCGAGTGCAATAACCAGCTGAAGTACAGATAACCGGGCGCGGTAACGCACGTTAACGTCCCGCGACCCCGCGCCTCCAGCTCTGCTCAGGGTTCATGTAGACACGCAGAACTCTAGTGAAACTTGGGCTTAAGCGTGGTTATAATAGCAAAGTAACCCCTACATTATCACTTTTGTTCATCAATTTATTTTTTTACACAAATATTAGTATAGCTAAATAAAATAAGGAAATTTTGTTTGTGGTTTGAAATTAAATTTGTTTGATCCGCAAGGTCGAGATGCAGGTAAATGACACGGGAAATGAGTATGTTTGTGCGGAGTTCCCGAAAGTATTATTTACAAACAATTACATTTCCCAGATCTCGTTAATGATGTTTGTTTTTAGCAAAAGGTGATTGACCTCATTTTATGATTTGAGTAGTAACTAGTTGTAGTTATCACTAAACGAGGCTTCCTCTATTCATGAATTACGAACAATTTTACGTTATTGAATCAGAAATTAAATTCGTAAATAACGTACATTCGCAGAAAGGCATTGAGTCATCCGTTGAGTCAGTTAATTTCGACAAGTAACGGTTTTTACCTCCTCCCTTCCCCTTCCCTCGAGTAAAACATATTCATGCGTTTGTATGCGTGGGCGTTGTAACACCGTGACCGATGACAACGCCCTGTTAATTGTTTATTTGGGCAAGAGTACGGTGTGATTGAGGACGAGCCCAGAATTAGAAGAGAAAATCTGTTTAGCTCTTATGATTCATTTTTCTGTTTAAGGACAAGGAAAACAGAACCTTTAGGAAACCATTTAGAAATAATGAGAGAGTCTTAAACAAATGCCAGTTTCACGGTGTATACTGGCAGGATAACAATACTCGAGGTTAAAACTATTTCTCAAGTTAGTAATCAACGTAATCTACCAGTGAACACAGCAAGCACTCCGCAATCACGTTGTCACTCGCTGGCTGATAACGACTTGTTGACAACTATTTCAAAATTCACTTCCTAATATAATATTTCATAACATTAAACAACGGACTATCAAAAATTCACTGCTATTATATATTGAAAAGCTTTTAAATTCGGAATAATAAATTTAATTGAAACAATAACAAGTAACTTTATAACTATTCAACTCTCTTAGCGACGGCAAACTAAGTTTTTGTCCTCCAAGTGAATATGTCCGCCGTCACCTCAATCGTCACTCCCTTGATCATGTCACCTTCCAAGCAATCCATCTCTTTCAACGTCTACCTCTACCGGTGTACCTCCACACTCATAACTAAAGTTCTCCTTGTCACATGCGATTCTTCCCTCATACCAGGCTAACCCTTTACTCTTTAATTTCTCTACCACTGTGGCTACTTTTAGACCACAGTGATATGCATCATAAAAATAAAAAGTAGCTGGTAAATATCCCCTCTAAATATGCTCCAATCTGTAAAGCTTAAAAGTTCTGCATTTAAAAACTGCTTTTGTGCAAAATGTACATTTTGAACAAATTAAAAAGTACGGCTGCCGCGAAACTGGGTCAATTGACCCCCCGACCGATAAACAACCGAGACACAAACACTGCCATCGACATCGACCCGACTGATTTCCATCGAAACAGCTTCTCTAAACTGAACTTTGTTAATACTATAAATAGTTGAATTTTCATTGCGATACGTTTAGAAAAATAATTCCAACAACTGAAAAATATTTCTCAAATGATTTTAGAAAATAAATCAACTTCAGGACAGAAATTGTAATAAAGCTTAAAGCTCGGCCAATGAACTAGAATGAGCTTAAAACGGCGAAAAATGTATTCTAAGTTCCCTGACCCGCTAAAGCAGCGTCAAAATGCATGAATCCAATCAAAGCAGTGCATTCGATTCAACTGCGCCCCCACCCCCATGTCTAGACGGGTGCAACCGGTAGCTGTAGGTAGTTGCAAACACTCAACAGCTGATAGTCTGCTGAGCTTCAGATCAGTTTATTGTGAACCGTCGCGCTGGGAGGACGTGCCTCATGCGCGGGCCCGCGTAAACATGCGCGTTTTACTCGTAATCTTTATTATCTCCTTGTTTGTGAAATGATGAACTTTAATTAAGTATTAATTAGCCTTTATTTGTTCTTTCCCTCGAAAATAAAATCAATGTTTACTAACTTAGTCTTTGTTTTTGTTTTGATTTCATGAAACTGATTTTAATTAGTTCGTAACCACTAAATTGGTTCTATGAAGTGTTTCTTTTAAGTTTTAATATTAACAAATAGACAATTTTAATTCCATCCGATATATAACTATATAAATACCATTTTAACTGTGATATTCAGTGATTTCAAGATGTTCTGCCTTTTCAGTCCACGTAAGTGTACATTAAAATTTACATCA
Organism: Papilio protenor; assembly: GCA_029286645.1. Taxonomy (NCBI): domain Eukaryota; kingdom Metazoa; phylum Arthropoda; class Insecta; order Lepidoptera; family Papilionidae; genus Papilio; species Papilio protenor. The sequence continues at coordinate 256,881 of JAGSMZ010000014.1, read as the reverse complement.
AGCCTGTCTCGACTATGACTGTTGGGCGATGTCATTGTTGTAAAGGGGTTGTTTACGCCGCGCGTTTACAGGAGGGCTGACAACCCTACTGGTCCTTTTGAGTGCAGTTTGCTCCCGTGTGTAACGCTTTTCTTTCACTCTAATTTCGAGATGTTTTGTTGTTTATTTCTTGACTTTCCGGCAATTTAGAGCTGATTAAAGAGTATAGATATATATGTATGTGTGTGTTGTTGATAGAGTGCTTGTTAATTTGATGTTTGTTGAAAGTTACATATTGCTAAATTATTTTTCAAATGCGTGGTTATGAAACAGTTTCGCTGCAAAGGGAAAGTGTTAATACTATGCACTGAAAGCTGCACATCAATGTAAAGTTTTCTCGAGTGGCGATGTTTTATTTCACGACACAATCATCCATTGTTCTTATTTGTATTTTTTACTGAATGAAAATAATAACCGTCATTCCGATGATACTTCTGTAATACAAATGTTTTGAGATGTTTGTTTTTGAATGCCGTTTAAATGATTTTGATATCGTTTCGATTTCAATTGGGTTGATTTTGATTAATGTTTCTCGTCTTGTTGTTCTCTAGATTCTTATTATTATTGACTTTCTTTTAATTTCAAAAACAGTAGCTTTTGCTACAGTAATATATATTTTATAATCTAGTTGAAATCGATACTGTTAGGTCAATAAAAATCTCTAAGCAAAAGGTTTACCAATGTAACAGTGTTCTACTTACGTCGGCCCTGCCATATACTAAAATATTCAAAACTTCTCTATAAATGTACGCTGACCACTTTGTTTCCACACAAAAGGTAAATGCAACCTGCATTTACCTTCCATTTGTTTTCCACACAAAAGGTAAATGCAACCTGCATTTACCTTCCATTTGTATTATCTTTGGTCTTTTTACACTTTAAAGTTATGTTAGAACAAAGAACAAGGTTCAGTTTAAAGTTTCTTTACATAATTTTGCTCGCGACTTCGTACCAGTGAAATTAAAAAAGTAAAATAAAAATTGCCTAAGTTACTCACTGATAAATTGCCTTTTTAACGATGAAGTTATTTTTAAAATCGGCCTAGTAGTTTTTGAGTTATTACAATACATATGAAAATACAAATCTTTCCTCCTTATAATATTAGTATAGATAAATTGTTTTAATTTAGGTTTAACTGCACTCAGGGTGTCTCTTAAACAACTTTGGGTGGTAATTAGTACATTCTACATTCTAAAATTAGATATAGATGTTATTTACTTGAACTAAAAAATTTCAGGTCATGTGTTGGCCTGTTTTTTAAGTACCAAAAATACCTCTAGTGCTTGTGACGTGGGCAGCCTTATTATAATTGTAAAATTGTCGCGTACTAATGAAGTGTTTCTCGAGGGAGGGGACCCTCTAAGCCCCTGATGACGCGTGATGACGTAGGCTAGGGGTGGGGGTGATCAATCTGTGCACTCAACGCTCAAGTGCATAAGATTGGTATTTGCATTTTAATTTTATGACAGCACAGACATAGTTATGTATATTGGGTATACAAGTAGGTGCATTGCTCGTATAATTGCTATGTATAGTTGGGGACACTTGCAGTGTTCCACCTATAAGCTACAATCGTTTGAACATTTTGAAACGAGACGTGGAACAAAAATCAATATAACCCAGCTTATAAATGTGTCTGTAGGTAAAAAAGTCGGTTAGTAATACATGATTAGCTTCTTTTTATTATTATACCTTCGTGTAGACTCACTGCTATCTAATTAGTTATTTGAAGGAAGAGGCGGAGCTTGTCGTTGCAATGAACAAGGGAATTTTTCCTAAAGTGGATCACCGCGTATTTCCGCGATTGTACATAGGTTTTATGCGTATTTGAAATGTGATAAATGAGGAATTAATAAGGGATTCCCGTTTGTCTTAAAAGTTAACTGTAGACGTGTGTATTTTTCGATGGACATCTATACTGATATTATAAAGAGGAAAGATTTGTATTTTTGTATGTATTGAAATAACTCAAAAACTACTGGGCAGATTTTAAAAATTCTTTCGCCGCTAGAAAGGTAATTTATCTGTGAGTAACATAGGCTATGTTTTTTGTTATTTTTTAATTTCACGCGTACGAAGTCGCGAGCAATAGCTAGTTTAAAATATATTTGTTTCTAATTAATTTAACCTTAAGGTTGAAACAACATATAATCAAATAGATGCTCTAAGCTTTAAAAGTTGTATGGGCAAAAATGTTCGCAATTATAGTTGTAAGTGAACTAAACGCAGCTGTTGCAAAATTTAATATAATATTATTGGTGAGCAGGTGAACGACACAAGAGATTCGTTTCCTCAACTCTTTGTTGTCTGAACGTTGACCCAGGTCCGGGTCTAGACTCGGTCTAGACTTGCAGACACCCCCCTGAGGTCCGTTGGGCCACACGATTGATGTGTATTGCCTAAGTTATAACGCTTGGCTGCTTATTAAATACTTTTATATTTTAACAAAATTAATTTAATAATCAACTCGTATCGGGGTGTTTATCCAGTTTTTGTATAGTTTGGAATCTGGAATTAAGATTTCATGACGATAGTAATTTAAGTGTTATTAATTGAAAAATTTAACAAAGGCTTCATTGGTACAATTTGTGTTAATTTTGTCCGTCTGTTTGTTGCAGGTCAGTGTGTTGATATTTTCGAAACTTGTGATGAAGAAAATGAGATGTTGGAGGTGAGCTTAAATAAATAAAAATTCTCTGGATACGATGTCTTTCTTATAAAACTAGCTGTCGCCCGCGACTCCGTCCGCGTGAAATTAAAAAAAAACAAAAGTGAATAGCCTATGTGTTCTTCCAGACTATTCTCTACATCTATACCAAATTTCATCGAAATCCGTTCAGCCGTTTAGGCTACAAACTCTAACAAACATCCATCCATCCATCCATCCATCTAAACATTCGCATTTATAATATTAGTATGAAGTATGATTAGTATGATAGTATGATAACAATCAAGAAACATGATTAGTTTAGAAGTCGATGAAAAATTGTATCCCGTTTTATATAAATAAAAATGTTCGGTTTGAATATTGACTACCATTAAATCAAAATGAAGTGGTTAGGCAGTTTCGTGTAATGTGGAAGGCATTAATCAAAGATGACGTCCTTGCTCGGCACTTTCACCGTTACCGCAGCCTGCGCCTGCACCGGATTGACCCAGATGCGACGCGCCACCGGACGATTTGCGTAAGCGGTAATTTGTGAAAATCGTATAATGATCATAGAAAGTCTAATATACTTGAGATGTCTACATCTTATGTAACCCTGGTAGAAAAAAGTAAATTATTGATTTGACTTTTCCCTTCCTGACTGTCTGTTTTCAGTTTTGGAAGGAGAAGAACGTTAGGGTTCCGCGTAGGTAACCTAGGTAGCCTTCCCCTTTGTGAATTCACTCAGATATCACTCAAAGAGTACAACTTAACCTCGATTAGACTCTACCGTTTCTTTGACAAGATACGTAAATGATTTTTCCGTTGTGGGATTTTATAAAATGTTACCACTGAATATTTGTCAATTAGTTGAAAATAGAATGCCAGTCCTTGTAAAGGGGTATAGTCCGATATTATCTTTGTAATAGATAGGGCTGCGGTGTCAGGTTTGAACCCGGACGGTCGCGGCGGAAACGAAAACCACCAGCCACAATACGTACGCGGTTGGCAACAATGAAATATTTTTAGTTCGATTTGTCTCTAAGATGCACATTTTCTCTGTCCAAGGTTTATTTTAATCCGTGTTTAAACAATTTTAGCTCGCGGAAGTGTTCGCGGTACATTTAGCCTTCATTATGCAACTTGTATCTAAGTCGTGTTGTGTGCTTGTTACATACATAAATGCATAATACGCATTGCAAGCCATGTAAGCCAATACGAAACGTTTTAGTTGCAAATGTGATTGTTATGGTCTGTCTTATGATGTCCTGGTACTTTCGTATTTAAAACTATGCGTTTTGCAAGTACTGTTTAGTTTGAAATCTCACAAGTGGATATTTTATTTTATTTAATTTACAGTTTTAGTGAAACAATAGAAAAGGGATAATTACTACTTGTATTCATATTGGATTAACTTTAATGTCGTAAGAGCTTAAGTAACTATAACAACATAGAGAATTTCTTTCTAAAGAGCGCGCACACCTTTGACTTAACTAACGCCTATCGCAAAACTTTTTAGTCTCGCTTTGATTCCTATGAACTTATATGGAGGTACACACTACTCGATTTTTAGTTGTGCAACAAACAGTTGAATTGGCTGCGAAACAATCGATAATCGCACAACTGTTGTACGATTGTTTAGTCAAAGGTGTGCGCTCGCTCTTAGAAGTAGAATGCATTTATAGTTTAATGATCTCAATTGTAATTCTCCTTTAAACTAAAGAAACTTATCTCCATAGCTTACTTGAATTAAATTAAAAATACTTTCGCTAATAAAAAGTCACATTTTCACTCAATAACCATTAACGGAAATGTATAGATATGACAAAAAATATATAAAACGTTTATTCTTTGCCACCTAGGCGAAGCTGGGGCGGATCACTAGTTTTGAATAGACTTTGTATCTAAGGTAATATGTTACGGAAATTTCCATGTTTTAAAGTTGTTACATAAAGCGTAGTGACTAGGTTTGTAACCTTTGTGATCGAAGACATGTTACACTGGGCTGCGCGGTCTATGCAAATAAATTCATTGTACTACAGACTGTTTTATCACCACATAAGCTGTTATGTACTCCTGATATCGGTCTACAAATACGCCTTAGATAATACATTCTAGATAGGCACAGCCACTCAACTTTAGTATTATAAATATTCTTTAATTGTCCTTTGAAACCCTCCTCAACTTTTTTTTTAATATCTATAATATAAAACCCATTTTTGAATATCTATAAAATGTTGTTTTATTTGTAATCAAATCAAATTCTATACCCAGATGTTAGTAAATTCAATTATGATGTTTTTATTTATTTATCAGCACAATTCACGCGCGTTTGATACACCTTATCAATTGTATTCGATAACGGATGTACGGAACCAACGGATTGAAAATCCGTTTCACGCTTGACGGATTTATGTAATTTAATAAGTTGCAACAAGTTATATGCCAGCTGTAGCTACGCTCTCTGTTGTCAAGTGCACTTTATATTCGTACTTGAGACCTTGAATGCTATTCTCATTTCTCAATTAAAATGTAAGCGTAACAAGTAATAACTTAGGCTATACTCAAGATAGAGTAAGTAAATATTTACACAATGCAATACTTGGCTAACTAATGGAGTTTCAACACAGCTAATACACGATGTAATCTATCATAAATGGATAAAAAACAGTGTAAAGTTGCAGAGACGCATCTATCTAATTGTCTAATCTTTGATACACGATTTGTTCCAAGGTTCATTCTACATCAAGCGGTACCAAACCACGACCTGTCTAGACCACTCGACGCCATTTCTATTTTGATATGTGCCCCTAGTATCGATTTATTGCTGGACATAATCTGTGGTTAAATGCACATGACGCTTCCAGCGAATAAAGCGCTTCTGCATTAGGAGGGGTTCAAACAAAGAACTACCTGAAGCGCTGTAGGCGTTATTTTCTGCCTAACGACAGCGTATCTATGTCAGAAGGGCTCGGGGGGCCGTGACATAACGCTGCATTCAATTTTAACCCAATTTTGAATACGTCGTATATCTTTTACTATGCCGTTCGAAATTAATCTTTATTGCGTTTGTACTAAGGTTGGGTGTAATATTTGGTCAATAAAGTTTACATTGCCTTGTGAACACAGTTGATATCGGAAGGTCGTATGTCGTAACTCATGCATTAAACTTTCAACCGTAACGTATGGTAATGATTACCAAAGTGGATTATCAAGCGCGTCTCATTAACACCGACTTGTAACACCTTTGTTCAAAATTATCACACAAAAGCCTTTGTCGAATTTTATTTTCGTTGTCTTGAATGTAATGGAAATAATGTTTATTAAAACAGTTGCCATGTTAAAACGGAAAACAATGTAACCGTGCTGGGCGCTGTTTCTATCGGAGCATTGAACTTGAACTTTGTCTCGTGCGTAGTAAAGTTCAAATTCAATCGTAGCGCGCTCCAGTCGGCATGCGCGAATTTCATATACTGTTGACTTATGTTGTCCTGGTACTTTTGCGCGATTTCACTGCCTTCATTTTGCGAACGCCACCAGGTGCGGGCTGTAAAAAAAATTACTTGTAATTTGCAGAATATTATACAAACGAAATTATACAAACGATTTACGAATAATTTTGAATATCTTGTTTGTGAGGTTTTTGGTGTTTTTATGCCTTTTCCGGTCGCAATATTCAATTTTATATAGAGTACAAGTAAGCAAGTTTTTCTAAAAAACGTAGTTTATTGCAGTACATTGTTGGATATTTCACCTAGACCTAGAATCTAGTGGAGGACAGGCCATCATTCCGTCCCTTTCCGACCTTCGTGGTACGTGGCGATGGCGGTCATCAAATCCTACGCGTGTATCATTAACTGCGTAATTTGATGATGTCATTAGTTTAAATAATAATTTCTGCAACAGGAGTTAAACATGACTTAGCAATATTTACTATGGACCCTTTTAAGGTTTTCAACATGTTGAAACTTGTTGAAACGTTTGTAACTAAGTAGGTATAGGATTTCCATTATGTTCCCAGATTCGAATTCTAACACTTTAGGGTCACACGAATATGTTTTTGTAGTTCACCAACCATTACAAAGTAAAGTAACTATTTCAGCACAGTAAAGTAATAGCACCAAGCTATTACTTCATTCTCATGGTATGTAGAAAGTTGATTATTGATCTTATTAGCAGATCAATATCTAATCTTGAATTAAAATAATCCAGTTTAGTTAAATAAACCGAGTAAAATTATTTTCTAGTTCAAATAATTTATTCCTTTGTTCTTATAATTATGATATTAGTATTAGTATGATAATCATGATTCGCATGTGGGTCGCAGCACTTCGCATCCGCCATCTTTGTTGTTGGATAGGGACGGAGATATGTAAACTAAAGGTGCGAGAGCGAGATAGACGAATGTTTGTCAACATTGTGTTGTTTAAATTTAGAATGGCGTATACTTCCGCATCTTTAACGGGGAATGGCCGTTTGGTGGAGATGGTTTTCGTGTTATTTATACCATAGTAAACAGTTTCCACGTGCCAACGCTCCGTTATTGCGTTGTTATTGACCGTCCATTAACCTCTTTAATTATTGTGCAACAAAGTAAAAATACTGACCTTTCTATGAGAAACTTTACTGATTAAAGCATCCCTGGAATTTCAAACTAAGTTTTTTTTGTAAAAAAATACTTTTGTTAGACTTCTTTATACTTTATTATAGTAGAATGTATATTGTAATTTGCAATAACATCGATAATGCCTATCAACCTGTCGCTGGTGGGGGAGGGGGGAGGTAGCTGACAATATCACGTGACTCTCGAACCGGTCCGTACCATACTGTGTACCACGAACCACGACTATCATACACGTTTCCTTGAACTTTCCATCGTTAAAATGAACCGCTAATGGTCTTACTGTCATTGTCGAATTAAATTCAATGTCATACATTTTACCGTAACAAGTCATTTCAACAAAATTACTATGTAATATATTTGTACTATGTAATATAATTGGCATACGAGAGTGAAAGAGAGAGTAGATTTGTGTAAGATGAAATAAACAATTCGTGTAAAATAGTAAACTGTTTTGTTATCGGTGTCCTTCCGATGTAGATAAGATGTGCATGGAATAGTGATACGATAGTTACCTCATTGTTTATGCTATCCTGGTACTTTGGTTGCGTGGCGCAGTGGACAGCCCTGGTGGGAAAAACTAAAAACTTGTTTATTAGTGCTCGTAGTAAATCTATACTAATATTACAAAGCGGGAAGGTTTAGATTTTTTATATATTTGATTCACGCAAAAACTAATGGACCGATTTAAAAAAAAATTATACCGGTAAGGTTAATCTGTACTGTAACATTGGCTATATTGTTAAATTTCACCTGGACGAAGTCGCGAGCAACAGCTAGTATAAAATATTTTGACTACTTAGATCAGTTGTTGAATAAAGGACTGTTCGTATTATGGGAAAATCAATAAATTACACAAAGGAAATGTGCTCGGAAATTGTTTGCAGTGATTCACAAACACCCTGTTACCGCGAAACCATAGGAGTTGTTGAGTCCATAAACCACCGCTCACATGTTTGTTATTTTATATTATCAAGTCTATGAGTTTCGACTATTTCGTCTCTACGAATTAGACCTGTTGTCGCTCAAAAATCCCGTAAAAGACCAAATGAAATGTCCTCTTTGTGGTCCCACTGCTTACGTAATAATTGCGTTGCTCTTACAATAACGCGGTATTTCCCAATAATTTGTGTAATTAATTAGTTGCGATATGAAAAAATCAAGTCTGTACCCAATCAACCTATATAATGCAATACTAGGATGACATGACGCAACAGTAACGCAAGGACACGTTTACTTCAACTTTATTACCACAAAAATAATGTTTAAACATTGTTGAACACGTGTTTAACTCTGACCACCGCTGATTGATATGAACGTCAACGTTTTGTGTTTCGTTATATGTTTTCGGTTATAGAAATATGTTGTTTTCAGTTATGGTTTTAATGGTAATGCCCTTACTAGTAACAACGAATAGACAAACGGAGAGCCCTGCGTTGTTTAGCAATCGGGAACGGGTCAGGGCGTGGCCGCGTGCAAGCGGAGTCCTTGACCCAGATCGCTACTGCACCCCCGCCCTCCTCCCGTGCCCCCTCACCCGGCATAGAAACGAACGCTGCAAGCGCTTTATAAAGCCATGAGTTTATTTTTAGCGACTCGTGGTAGCGCTGCAGCGGCTTTATAGCGATCGACGTTCTATTTTTAAATCTGGGCGTTGGCAACATAGTTGTTACCAAAATCGGGAGTTGTGCTGCCTTAAATGTTTCAAGCGATTTTGGATCTTATTGCACTTATGTTTTAGATTCAAAGTAATCTTCATTAGACTACTTGTGTTACTTGAAACAAAGAACTCTTTAGATGAAATCTTAATGCTTTCTTTATGGTATCCTTTTATGTTTATGTACAAAAATGGTGCAATGATGAAATAAATCCCAGTTGACTAGCATTAACAAAGAAGAAATATCTTTAAAAAAAATTGAAAACTTGGTAAATCTAGGTTCCTGGCAAGTTGTTTCAAACTATTTATTTAAGAAATTATTAGAACCAATTTTGTGCTTCAAAGTGCTCATTAACAAATAATCGCCGGACATCCTGTCGTGGACCTTTGACCTTGCACTGTATCAAGTAAAAATAAAAAAAATAAAAAAATCGTTTCGGGACAAACAAATCTGTTTGCTTAGCTCCCATTATTAGGTAGATAAGTGTTATTTTCTCAATAGTCTTGTGATCTCATAGTTGATAAAATTCTGGCAGGAACAGGAAACCAGAATCCGTTGCTGGTCATCAGAGAGCATGTTCTAAATTTAAAAATCCGCTAGCCTTTGAAAAGTTAAATATACGAGTATCTAGGTCAGTGTCATGACTTACTTCAGTTTGTCCAAGGGGGGACTATGTCGGCCAAGTTTGACACCCGCGCCTTTCTCCTTAAGCCTTATATAGCCTTGTAACTATGTACGTCAGGATACATAAAAAAAATCAATAATTTTTTAAAAGTACTAAATAACCAGTCTGGTTAGGATTTCAAATGTTTGTTTTCTTCTATTATGTTTTTTGTATATAAAATAATTGAAATGTAATCTAATTTTTATTGCTTGTTGAGTGACCCACTAACCTGATTAGTTCCGACTGCGGCCTATCTCTGCGATTACTCTGCCCTATCTATGCGATCCTAGTACTCGCTATCACCAGCCTATAGTCTTTATCATACAATGATATTAGATACCTGATAACTTATCATGTGGATAATAATAGAAATGGGTTTATTTTATTTGTTTATTTATTACATTATTTTATGTAACATATTGTTTTTCTTCATTATAATCATCATCCTTCCCATGTAAAGTATTTTATTAGTAATAGACGATTCATTTTGTCGTCTATTACAATTTCCTTATGAAGTAAATTGTATTTAATGTGGGTGTGTGTTTAGATGCACAGCTGTGAGCCGCTGCCGGCGCTGGGGGCGCCCCTGGGCACCGCGGCGGCGTCCGGCCCCGCGCTGCTGCGCCAGCTCGGCCGCCTCATCGTGCGCGCGCGCAGTCCCGCCGCGCGCCGCACCGCCAAGCTGCGCGCCGCACATCCATCCACCAGCCAGGTATGACCTCATCCCAAAGTTATACGCTCTTCTGTTCTACATGACACTCTTTAAATGCCCTAACTTCAGTTATAGTGTGTCGTACAGTAAACAAAATCAGTGCAAGATATACAATTAGTAAAATGTTGTGTTTCATTTTCCAGGTAGCGCCGCAATCAAATGTGGAGTGCCCGGAGCCGCAGTCCGCCGTGGAGGATCAGCTGGAGAGCCACGTGTCGGCGCTCTGGAATGAACAGATCCCCGTTTGCATTGAGGTCAGTAAGTCCATTAACAGCCGTCGTAAGCGCTGTGAATGTATATCAGCTGTACTTTACATATAATCCAACGTAAGAATGGTTTATTAATGGTAGTACTCGTATGTTGGTGTTGCAGGTGCTGCTGGCCCCCGAGTGCGCGCAGTGCCGCGCGGCGCTGGAGGGCGGCGAGCTTGCCTACGAGTCTCGGCCCGCGCCCCCGCTGCTGCTGCTCGAGCGATGGACCCTGCGCGCCCTGCTCAATAAGTACGTCCTCATTCATTTCGGGGGAAGTCGATTACACTTCAATTGAATCTGATATTATGTGTCTGTCTGTATATTGATGAATCGCAATATTATGTGGTGTTGCAGAGGGCACGAGGCGCCGGGGTTCTCGACGTCGCAGTGGCTGCTGAACGCGGTGCGCTCGCAGCTGCACTTCTCCCAGCTGGCCGCCTGGCGCGCCACGCTGCAGCGCGGCCCCGCGCAGGCGCACCACGACCCCAACGAGCGACGGTAACGAAACTCTACACGTATACAATAGGCTTTACTTAGAGAAACTTTTGGCACACAATATAATATTCACCTTGTATTTTACAGGCGGAAGCTGAGCCGCGAAACGTGCAACTTTAAAAAACTGGAAGCAAACTGCGACGAGGAGGAGCAGCCCGGCGAGGAACGCAAGCTAAACGTCATCTACTCCATCAAGATCCCGGGGGAGAGCTACAAGATGACCGAGTTCAGCCGCACGCCCACCGACCACCGCTTCCCCGTCACCGACATCGGCGGCAACATCTTTCTGAAAGTGGTCCTCGAGAGCTTGCCGCGCACCGACGAGATCCCCACCGTCAAGTGCACCTGCCAGCCCAAGCGGCGCGTCAGCAAGGAGACGCCGCCCACCGCGCACGACGACCTGGTGGGCAAGCTCGGCGACCTCTCGCTCGGCCCGCGCGGCGCCAAGCACCCCGACCTCGCCCTCAACTCCAGCAACGCCTGCGCCGCGCGCCGCGCCGCCCTCATCTCCAACATCCCCAACATCCCCAACATCCCCAACACAGCGCCCGCGGGATATGTCTACACCTCCAATTCGGATACCGATAAATGTAATATAGTCGACGACAGAATGCTGACCCCATGCAGTGAAAACGGAAAACACAAATGCAATTGCGACGAGGAATCCGACGGGAATCATAGATCTTCCATTAGCGTAAGTCCACAGGAGACGAAGAAGTTAGACGAGCGACGGCTGAAGGAGATAGCCAAGTACAAGAGGCGGCTGAGGAAGGAGAGCAAGCTCAAGAAGCTGTGCGACAGCACCTCCTCCGAGGGCGAGCCGAAGACCACGCACACCTCCATCCCCATCCTGCAGGCCGCGCGCTTCGACAGGTTCCGCGCCATCGGCTGCTACAGGAACCAGACCTACCTCACGCTGCCGGCCACCAGGATCGAGAGCAAGTCTCCTTTCATCGAAACCGAGTGTCTCCCGCCCGCGGAGTTCAAGAAGAGCAACACCATCTCCACACAGACGGACGACATCGCCTGTCAGTGCGGCGCTGTGCTGCTGATGCAGTGCACCAGTTGTGACAGAGGCCTCACATCGCAGGACACCTGCGACCGGGGCACGCTCAGGTCCAATGGTAGTTGCGAGCGGGGCATTGTCAACTCGGAGGGAAGCCGCGACCGGGGCATGGTCAAGTCGGAGGAAAACTGCGATCGGAGCATAGCTATGTCGGAGGTAAACTGCGACCGGAGCATTGTCAGGCCGGAGGAAAACTGCAATCGGAGCATAGCTGTGTCGGAAGTTAACTGCGACCGGAGCATAGTCAAGTCGCTGGGTAACTGCGACCGGAGCATTGTCGGGTCGGAGGTTAACTGCGACCGGGAAGTGGTCCAGTCGGAGGGCAGCTGCGACCGGGGCATGGTCAGGTCGGAGGGCAGCTACGACCTGGTGGCGGCGGACAAGGAGATCGGGGCGCGGAGGAAGCGCGAGGAAGAGGATAAGGCGCTGAAGAAGCACAAATGTGATAACCCTAGCAGTAATTTAACGTGTGATATAGATAGTGTAGTAAATGGTAGTATTAGTGATAAGTCCGGGGACGAGTCCATTATAAAGCGGCCCAAACTGCGCCGGTTCTTCCCCATCGTCGACAGGATAGAGAAGATCGTGGCGGACAGGACGCAGCGGGGGCAGGGGGGGCAGGGCGGGCAGGGGACCGAGCACAGGGAGAAGGACATCGAAGAACTGAATCTGCGAGACGACGACACCGTCTTCTCCGTGCCCAAGCCCGAAGCCAAGAGACAAAAGACTTACTCGGTCAACGAGGACTACGTTCTTTACGAAAACTGTGATTACGGCTCGTTCGACAGATGCGACGCGGAGTCCCCCAAGGAGACGTCGGACAGGGAGGGATTCGAGTTCCCCGAGCCCCGCAGCGAGCACCAGGTGCCGTCCCCCACAGAGGTGGACAGGTTTCGCTGGAGGTTCGACTCGGCCACCTCCATGGTGTTCCACTCCAAGACTGGCTTGCCGCTCACCTCCAGCCCCGCGCCGCTGCGCAGGGGAAACAATTGTTTTGACTTCGATGACTCCATTAATGGCGTATCTGGTATTAAAAGGTAAAAAGTAACAAAGTGTTTCTGTTTTAAATGTAATGACCACTTTATTTTAGATTTTGATTAATTGTTATATTGTCAGCGCGCTGTTCCACCCGGCGGCGGCGGGCGAGGCGGCGCGCTGCGAGGCGGTGTCGCCGCGCACGCCCACGCCGCCGCCCTGCCAGCCCGCCCGGCCGCGCCTGCGCCTCGGCACCAGCACCGGCCTGCTCGGTGAGCCCCCCCCCGACCCCATCCTTTCGCCAACCCTTTGTCGGAGTTTTCCTAAAAAAGTGAACTTTGATAGAGTTGTAAATGCTGCGTCGCGTTTGCAGGAAGCTTCGAGGAGTCCGCGCTGAAGGGGCGGCTGGAGCCGGTGGCGACGGTGCACGGCTTCACGGCGGAGCTGGGCGCGTCGGGCGCCTTCTGCCCGCCGCACCGCCGCCTGCCCGTCACCGTCTTCTTCTACGCGCCCGGCGGCACCAACGCGCCCTACATGGTCGGTGCACGTCTGCAGACACTTTTAACCCGGTTCCCGAGTAGGGATGATGCTAATTACGTGTGTGTTGCGCAGGGTCACATCAACCTGGGCGCGGGCGGGTACCGCGTGCCGCGCGCGGGCACGGTGCAGGTGTCGCTGTTCAACCCGCACGGCACGCTCGTGAAGATGTTCGTGGTGCTGTACGAGCTGTCGCGCATGCCGCCGCGTGCGCGCACCTTCCTGCGCCAGCGCACGCTGTACGTGCCCGCCGCAGCGCCGCGCGCGCCGCCGCACGACCACCACAAGTGGCTGCGCTACCTCATACATCTGCGGTGAGCACCCCCCTCCCCCCTCCCCCGACGCCACCACCAGCTGCGCCACCAGACACACAGTGGCACCGTAGAGCCGGCTCACCCCAATACCATGACCATACAGAAGACAGACGTGAACTGGAAGCAATTCCGCGTACAGTCTGATGAATGTGGTGCCGGAGACCCAATTTTTGTCCCCTTCCCTTTCCACCCTATTCTTAAGAGGAAAAGATGGAAAGCAAAAGTGGATCTGACAGTGGAGATGTATAGGAAAGAGAAATATCCTTTTTATGTGCATCTCCTCCCCCGTCGATTAGTCGAGGGTAGGCAATACATCTGTAATTTCGGGTGTCTATGGTCAGAGGTCGCTTCGCCATTTAGATGAATTCAGATGGCCACTTGCTTTTTTGTCACCTTATAATAAAAAAATATTAATAAAATAGACATATCGCCTATCGGAACTTATTTGTGTATAACCATGCTCAACCTTCGTCTTTCTATTCTTTGCAGGTTCATGACGTCAAAATCCGGTAAACTATATCTGCACACAGACATACGTATAATCGTATCGAGGAAGGCCGACCTGGACACGGCGACGGCGCACTCGGCGCTGTTCCGGCCGCTGGCGCGCGCGGGCGACGCGGAGCAGCGCAGGGACCAGCCGGCGCCGGACAGGGCTCCCAACAGGGTGTTCGGCGGCTGCAGCGACTACGCCGAGCTCGGCTACGAGAACAGCCCCGGCGTGCCCTACGAGCTGCGCAGCTTCACCTACGCCCCCGACAACCCCAAGTACTCCCCGCGGTAGGCCGCTCGCCCCGCCCCTGCTCGACATCGCCCCGCCCCCGAGCGCGGCGACCCCGCCCCCCAATCATGTGACCCCGCCCCCAAGCGCGGAGACGCTCGGCTCGTTGTTTAGTGCCTGTCGGTGTATTGATTTTTGTGTTATAAATGTATGTACTAATATGAGATGAATATATTTTTGGTTTTATAGAATATGGTCATGTTTTATTTCCCTTGTCACTTTATTTTTCTGTATCGAAAAAGAACAAACAACGTATAAATAAAAATACCAATTACTTAAGTATCATAATTCTGACCCGAATGTTACCTTGTGAGTAATATTGGTTTATAATTTTACTCATTAAGATTTTATGGTTCAAAGGGAATTCAATGAAAAAACGAAAAAAATATTAATAAAATAGACATATCGCCTATCGGAACTTATTTGTGTAACCATGCTCAACCTTGGTCTTTCCCTTCTTTGCAGGTTCATGACGTCAAAATCCGGTAAACTATATCTGCACACAGACATACGTATAATCGTATCGAGGAAGGCCGACCTGGACACGGCGACGGCGCACTCGGCGCTGTTCCGGCCGCTGGCGCGCGCGGGCGACGCGGAGCAGCGCAGGGACCAGCCGGCGCCGGACAGGGCTCCCAACAGGGTGTTCGGCGGCTGCAGCGACTACGCCGAGCTCGGCTACGAGAACAGCCCCGGCGTGCCCTACGAGCTGCGCAGCTTCACCTACGCCCCCGACAACCCCAAGTACTCCCCGCGGTAGGCCGCTCGCCCCGCCCCTGCTCGACATCGCCCCGCCCCCGAGCGCGGCGACCCCGCCCCCCAATCACGTGACCCCGCCCCCAAGCGCGGAGACGCTCGGCTCGTTGTTTAGTGCCTGTCGGTGTATTGATTTTTGTGTTATAAATGTATGTACTAATATGAGATGAATATATTTTTGGTTTTATAGAATATGGTAATGTTTTATTTCCCTTGTCACTTTAATTTTCTGTATCGAAAAAGAACAAACAACGTATAAATAAAAATACCAATTACTTAAGTATCATAATTCTGACCCAAATGTTACCTTGTGTGTAATATTGGTTTACAATTTTACTCATTAAGATTTTATGGTTCAAAGGGAATTCAATGAAAAAACGAAAAAAATATTAAGTTAAAGTTTATTATTATTAAGTCGTACAACAGTCATACAAAATAAATACAATCAAACAACTAAACCACTATGGCCGACACACATACAATAAATAATTTTTATTACCAACTAATATTAGCTATAGCTTAGACTAAGTAAAGCATCATCCAGCAATTCGTTTAAGACTTATTTTATAATTTCAATTGGTATAAGCTACTCGTACACTGGCAGTGGGCCTATTGGTTAGGAGGTGTTCTGCGCTACGATCAACGGCGCGAGAACGTCGGCGACCTCAGACCGTCAATAACGATCTTAGACCGTCATTAACGATCTCAGACCGTCAATAACGATCTCAGACCGTCAATAACGATCTCAGACCGTCAATAACGATCTCAGACCGTCATTAACGATCTCAGACCGTCATTAACGATCTCAGACTGTCAGCAGCGCTTCCCATTCGTCAGCCGTTACGACAGCGTGAGCAGTGGTCGTGTTGTCGCGATGCGCTCCTGCGCGCGGTACGGCCGCATGTTACGGTCCACGTCTACATCTACGTCCTGTAAAGCAGATAAAATTACTTGAAACGTTAACAAGTAACTAACTCATAGTATTTAGAGAAAACTGCTATCCACAGAAGTTGGAAATTAGTAAATTTAGATGTGTTACTAGTTATTCTTATGTAGATGAAAGTCTGACTTATATTAGGATAAGACCAGGCATTACGTAACGTCAGTTTTTGTGAGATAGTAGCAGTCACTTTAATTAGCACATTCGTTTTACTGCCTAGCTTTATGTAACATTAGCTTTCGCTCGTGACTCCGTCCGCGTGGAATTAAAAAAAAAACAAAAATAAGTAGTTTGTTCTTCCTGACTATCCTCTACATCTATGACAAATTTCATCGAGATTCGTTCAGCAGTTTAGGCTATAAACTCTAACAAATATCCATCTAAACTTTCGGAGTGTTTGTTTATTAGGTATGTTGTGAAGGAGGTTACCTCGGGTTCGATGTTGCGCGCCCAGGGCCCCCAGCCAGGCTCATCCTCGTGCTCGTAGTGGTGCTGATGCTGTGCATGCTCGTAGTAGATCACCTACAAACATTACATCAATTTCGTTGTAGTTCATAGCGGTTATGAGATATACAGGGAACGCGTTACATACTGGGACAAGATTGCGCAGACCTTTCTTATATTGTTACTAGTTACTAAGTTATATTGAAACTAGCTTTCGCTCGCGACTTCGTCCGCGTGGAATTAAAAAAAAACAAAAATGAGTACCCTATGTGTTTTTCCAGACTATCCTTTACCTCTTTGCAAAATTTCATCGAGATCCGTTCAGCCGTTTAGGCTACAAACTCTAACAAACATCCATCCATCTAAACTTTCGCATTTATAATATTAGTATGATTAGGTATTGAACGCAAATATGCGGCTATCGTCTGCAAAAAAGTAGTTTTGTTATTCAAATATTTTACACTTGTTAGAGTTAAAATAGTCGTGATTTTTTCCTTTTGAAAATTAAATCCGGTCTTTTGTTATTTTTAATGAACAGAACTATTATTATAATCAGTAAGAATCGTGGTCACGGAGCGAGAAAGTTGTTTTCGAGTCTCAACACAAACTTGATTTACAGTTTTTGTTGAAACCTTTTTGATTTTTTATTTAAAGGTCAGTAATGCAGAAAGTGATTCGAACCTTGAGTAAATAACACTTTGCATATCAGAGGTCGCTTTCTCTTAGTGAGATTTGAACCTACATAGCAAATCAGAGACATATTATTATGGAACGTAAATGATGAATACTTCTTGCACAAGTTATCTAAAGAGTAACATCCTCACATACGCTTGTTTTTTTAAACCAGTCAAAAAATATGATAAAAACGTTACTTTGAATTAATTTTAATCTCTCCAAATTCAAATTAATTTATTACATATTTTTACAATAACTGTACAATTTCACAAACTTCGTCCTATGAGATAAATAACAATATTTTTTTTATTTAACTTAGTATAAACTCAGGTGACGAGCTAAAATTCTTTGTTAGAACCTTTACTCAGGACGCTGGACGGAAAGCTTTCCACAAAGCCTTGGACAAAAAGGGCGCCTTAGAAATTACGCCCAGGACGCTGGCACCGCTAAAACCACCACAGTCTCTAGAAAATTATCTTTTTTACAAAGGTGTAGTTTTACTTTTCTTATATGACTGATGGCGATTTACCAATAACACGTATAATATAATATAGCAATCAATTTAATCGCCGCTGACCAGGTTGTATTGAGATCTGAATATTCGAAAGCGCGGCCTCTCTCCGCGGCTTTCCCTCGTTTGCGACGCGGAAACAATATCACACTAAATGGATACCACTCCATACAAATGACATATCTGATACTAAATTATCATACATACATATTCTTAAGAATAACTAACTATTCTTTAAGTATATTCTTGTTTAGAAATGGGAATATAACGTTTATTTATCTATAACTAGATGTCGTCTGCGTCTCGTTCCGCGTGGTTTTAATAAAAACCTTTCCTAAGTAGTAGATAATGTGTTCTTCTAGATATATCTATATACGCCTTGAGCGATCCGTTAAGCGCTTTTGGAGATATGTGGTAACTTACATCCATCTAAACTATCGGATTTAGATTATGATTATCTATACTAATACTATAAAGAGGAAAGATTTGTATTTTTGTATGCATTGAAATTACTCAAAAATTACTGGGCCGATTACAAAAATTCTTTCACCATTAAAAAGCTACGTTTTCAGTAAGTAACATAGGCTATATTTTTATTATTATTTTTTCCACGGACGGAGTCGCGGTGAAAGCTAGTATATAATATTAGGATAAGATTACTCAATGAATATCAAGACTGGTTTGGTTTCAGTTTTGAGTTTAAGAGAATTAACATTTACTGCCACATGTATGCACTAAATAGACTTTAAGGGCGCCTTTTAGTACACTGAAGGACTCTTTCAGTAACCATTAGTTAGTTAACCAACAATTATCGTCCAAATTCCTGCAGGTGTAGGGTTAAACTTTTAAACTGCGTTCTTACTATCTCTGTTTATATTCACACATACTATGTTGACTGACATTTCTAACGACAAACGTGTGATGTGTGTCAATGCGTGCTAACACATTACCCTACTTATGGTGCTTAGAAGTGCTTAGCTTAACTAAGTGAAAGGTGAATGAACTTTACTTGTTGACAATGAAAGCGATATTAAGTTTCGAGGGTTTTAGAACTATGGAAAGGTTACGAAAAAATTTTTAGTAATATTGATTGAACTAGCTTGCTTGAACTCCGAATTCTATTAAAATTCCTACTCAAATTATAAGCGGCATCTAGCAATCGATGTATTTAAAATTCGTTTCAATATTCGGCCGTTAGTTTCTTACTTCCGATTCGACAATAGGATCTATCTAGACGCTGAGATCTAAGATACTCGTATAATTATTTATGCTTGGAAAGTCGTATTTAAAACAAGTTTTATGAAATCGGTAGTAAACAGAGATATCGGATGCTTGGTTAATTATGCGTTTGGCAGATCAGGATTCAACGGATGACTAATAAATTAAATGTTTCACTTGCAACGGAATCATAAAGAGAAATTACTTTAGAAATAATCACAAACTTGTTTGTGTTGAGTATTCCACTAGAGTATGAATGTTATATCAAAAAAAAATATTCATTTTCAAGAGATTGATTAGTAAATCTTGAAGAAGCAATATCAAAATGTAATTAGGAAATATAAGATGAGAATAATAAATAATTTCACCGGTACTTTCTTTGAAAAGTATTATATCAGTTGTCAAGGTTAGTGCCACTTCTTGTCCTTGTATTGACATGTAAGAAAACATTTTGCAAAATTATTATAAGCTCCATCTTTTGTCTTTTGTTACGAAATAAATTAAACAGTTTTAAAATAAAATAAATATTAACCAATGTTTAATGCCATCTATTGGTAATTAATTTAATTAATTTGACATTTAATTTTGGGGATATATTAATAGATGGCGTTAACGAGATTGTGTAAAAGAAGTGCCTTCTATTATTTTTCACTAGCGCTATCTATTGATAGATCCTTAAAATTTATATTTATATTAATTACCAATAGATGTCATTAAATAATATATTTAAATGTTTATATTCACTAAAGCTATTGAAACCGTATTATTAAATTAATAATGTGACAAATCTAATTTATTGAGAGTAGTTTTTACGACGTTTAGAGCTTTCATACAAACAGTTGTTAATGCTTCTATAAGGAGTAATACTTTTTGTGGACGATAGATGGCGTTAAATAAATAAAACACAAAGGAGATAATAGTCGAAAAGATAAAATTAATGAACTACAAATAATAATGTATACCATATTAACATGGCACTGAAATTTAAACAAATAAAAATGTTGTTTAACAAATGGTATGACACCCTAATTAACCCATCAAGTTTTATTATGGCTCTTTCATAACACATTCAAAGATATTATAAAAGCCAGTGAAAGTTTGACAGTAGAGTCGTTTTAAATTCAATTCGCTTCTTCTTTAGTGAATAGCTTCGCATAATAAATAATTTTAGTTAATTGCCAGATTAGTGTACTTTCTTTTTCTTTGTCCAAGTACAAAATTCAGAACATTTGCAACATCACTAATAGCTCAGAGGCTTGTTATTTAATTGTTATGGTTTTATATAAAGAGAGAAAGTGTTGAATAGTATTTAACCAGGACACATGTTTTATATTTTATATAAAAGGCCTTGTTTTGGGCATTACCAGCGCCCTGCGCGAGAGTTTTCCGGCGCCTCTTTGTATCTGCCACCTAGGGTGGCCTCCCCACATCGCCTTATCTTAACCAGTAGTGATAAAAATTCTACGTTATTTACTATTCAAAATAAACGTCGATGTTTTTCTACTTTTTTGTTACTAGGAGATGTGACATAATTAGGATTAAATAATGCTGTTTCTTATTTAAAATAGATGTTTGAAATGAGTAGAACGGAAGACGATTGGTATGCGTCGCGTGTGGTGAAAGCCACAGTTTTTGATGGGATTCGATATCGCTTTTGCATCGATAATTCTGTTACACATAGACTACTTGACTACAATGTAAATTGCTGTTAAGTGTAACGATGGAATCCGCTGGTCTAAGTTAGTCTCAGTCTTAAGTCAATTTTGTATTGTTAAAAGCAAATAAAAAAAGTAACATTTAGAAACTAAAGCGATAGTGTTTTGTCCATTTCAGATAAGTCATGGTGACTGCAGTTTTAACAGATTGTTTGACGTGATTTAAAAAGTAAAATAGCAAATAATTTATGTGTCTTACCTTTTGAGGCTGATGGTGTTTGTTCTTGAGTTCGACCCAAAACCGCGCCAAGTTGATGGCCAGACCGATCAGCGCGATTATGAAGAATTTCACCTGAAATACATAATATAATGCAAAGGAAAAGAATAAAATTGTGTAAAAACTCTTTGAAATTTCTTTTAATTTAGTGTCGGTGTTCAAAGAAACCGAAATCAATAAATATTTGGCTCATTGATAGAGCATGTAAAAATTTTGAATTCTATCCCTCTCCTTATCCTACACCCGTAAGGACGGCGCACCATGTCTTCGTCCTTCTCCTCCCTTCTTGATCTCATATTTCATGGATCCATCTATCTCTTTCTAGGTTTACCTCTACCGATGTCACCACACTCATAACAAAAGGTCTAAGTTCTTAAGTTTGATACTCCACAAAGATTCAATTAAAGATAAGTTTTTCTCCATACCTGTAACTTGAAGGACAATATCTGTAGCAAAGTTCCTATCTTCGCTTTGAGTACTGCGCCGAGGATCAGCAGCTTCAAGATAGCCTTCTTCTTCTTCTTCTTTTTGCCTCTTTGTTCTAAAATAGTACATTAGAATTAAGATGTATGTATTAACATAAAATCAATGTCAATTAGAATCATATAGGATATTGAAGTGATAGCAACATCTGTCCTCGTTATAGTGAGATGAAATCACTGGAGCACGCAATCAACATACACGTTTCATTGCTCGTTCACATTGTCTAAACATGTATGACAACAGTCATCCGCTCATTCCGTTTGAAAAAGTAGAGCCAATGTTTCTTAGTAAAAGTGCTACGATGGAATATTGGGATTATTCCCAACC
This sequence comes from Papilio protenor, assembly GCA_029286645.1. Taxonomy (NCBI): domain Eukaryota; kingdom Metazoa; phylum Arthropoda; class Insecta; order Lepidoptera; family Papilionidae; genus Papilio; species Papilio protenor. Next base: position 234,835 of record JAGSMZ010000014.1, on the reverse strand, counting down.
GTCACCCCGCTCTGTCCCCACGTGAGGACATATGAGAATAAAAAGTTTCATCCGTCCCGCCTTTTGGGAGGAGGGGACGGTTGGAACTTATTTTATTTCATAACGGTTCCACCTGTCACCTTATTGGTGATAGTGGGACTAAAAGGTGGGACGAATGAAACGTTTTATCCCCACAAGGGACAGAGTGGGGTGACGGTTGGAAATAATCCGAATATTGTTTTAGAAGTAGGAAATCTTGATGAATCAACAAACAAGTTTATAACTTGAAACGGAAATGTAATTAAAAGAGATAAATAATAGCAATTGAAATATTCTGTGAGATTTGTGCAAAAATAATTGACATTTATTTATGCTAAAAGTTCGCATTAAAAACTACGTGTTGCTGGTTTCCGTAATTTAAATAAAGATTTTATCTTATTTTTTTCAAGTTATTTGTAATAGTACACTATGTAGTAGGTTATATAAATTAAAATTATCAAGTAGAATTTTTTGAACCTTAATATTATGCATTTTCGGTATTAAATCCTTCTTCGCCAACTATTTGCAGCAACATAACTAAAAGAACAACACATAGATTGAATGGCGTGCCTTTTTTACCAACTTTTACTTATAGTTACATTTTATAAAACATACCTTCAAAAGAACTCTTGTCCTGAATTCCGTTGTCAACATTTTCATTCTCCACCACGTGCTCTGCCAGTGCGTCTAGCGCCTGCTCCCCTATGCCCCACATCTCTGACACCAGACCTCTACCTCTTCTATTCACACTCTTAGAATCTCCCAATTCTTTTCTTGCCTCATTAGAATCTTCTTCAGTATCCTCTATTTCAAACTCTGGATTGTTCAGTGTTCTCGCATCTGTATTGCTTAAATCAATCTGAATATCTTCGTTGTTACCAATTACCCAAGATTGTTTCCCCTGAGGGAATCCTCTGCCTTCATTCTTAGCTGGTATCGGATTGAGAAGGTGGATCTTTGGTGGCTTTGGTTTCCTCATTTTTATTTTTTTATCATTGTTAACTGTGGTCGTTGGTTTTGATTCTATAATTTGATCTTGTCTTCGCCTTCCCAATGCTCTGTTGATAAAATATATGATTTTTAACTTTAATAGCCTAATGGGTGAAGCGCCCATAGCCTAATAGTTTGAGGTACAGACTACCGATCTTGCGGTCGAGGATTCGAAGCCCGGCATTCGACTATTGTAAACCATATCCTAGCACAAGCCTAGAACATAGTTGGAATGGTTAAAGGAAATATTAGTAAATTAACAAAAAATTACTGACATTTTTATAAAAAAAAGTTATTATATAATGTAATATTCATGAAAAATATACGTTCTTTTTGTTTATGTAACGATGAATCATGTTATGTAGTGAATTATATGTTTGTCTACTTAATTTAAACTATAGAGAGTCGAATGAAAGTGTTTATTTTGAAAAGTGCTAAATATTGTGTTTGCTCATGAGAAAGTTAACTATTTAGTGTTTAGGTAAAACTGTGTGATATGTCATTGTTGAAAATGTTAATTATATTTAATTGTAAAAGTAAACCGTGTACATTTGAAAGTGTGAAGATAATTCAAGTTTTAAAAAACCAGACAAGATTCTAAATAATTATTTATGATTCTAATGTTATCATGATTGCATTGTGTTGGAAGATTATTCTAGAAATTTAATGAAAAGTAACTAAAAAGACGTGTGATATGTACAAATACAACTTGTAAATCTAATGCTGAAATTAATCTAAAACACACACAACGATAGGCATCAAGATTTTATTGAAATTTGCAGTTGAAGTGTGCTTAGCCGCTATTCCACATTTAAATGTCGTTTGATTAAACTATCGCACAACTGTTGCCTCGCTTTAATTTTTTATGAGCATATATAGAGGTGCGCACACTACTCGATTTTTAGTTGTGCAACTAAACAGTTGAAGGCTGCGAAACAATCGGTAATCGCACATCAGTGCGATTGTTTAGTCAAAGGTGTGCGCCCACTCTTTTTCGGCCGTAAGACTTAGAGTGTTAACTGACGACATTCCTTTGGTTTCCGTAGAATATAATAGACAAGTTTTCATACATCCATGTTATCAGTAAGCTATGTTTTGTTAATGTTGTTAACCTTGCTTGTAACGGAAACTTTACGCATACATTTTGGCACGGAAGTTAGACACATAATTTAACTTTAATAAAACAAGATTCTATGACGTTTGAATAAATTTAATTTTGTTATTTAATTACTGCGTATAAGTTTATAAGCTTCGTGATAGAAATAGGGAATCTGGCGGTATTCCATCTTCTATCATAAAAGCTACAGCAGTTTCAACGTTTTGTTCGCATTGAGATGCTAAATTTATATCTAACTATATACAAAAAAGTCTGCCAGAGGTACACGAATGATTGCTTTTTTACTATCCCATCGTTCAGGAAAGAGTGTTGCCTAATTGATTATTGGTAAGAAGTTGCGCTGTTTGTTTCGTTTTAAGTAACAAGTTGCAACCGCGGATTTCCCTGACTGTACTTTTAGTTTAGTTGATGAACAATTATTATAATTTGTGCCCTTTTTAATTGTTTAAAGACATGCAAGGCTCTCATCATATAATTATGGTGTTGGTATGTATGTCACCAGTGAAAGTGGACAGGCAGGGAAGTCGGGTCGTGGGTTCGGCGACCGGTTCTGCGCATTTCTCTATCAGTGCGTTGGGCGAATTAAGTTGCTAATGCAGGTTGTTTGACTAACGCGATTTGCGAATGCAATACGGTGTGTAAAATGTACTTATCGATTAACTTAGAACATATAAGTCTTACCCATTAAAGAACAACCTGAGTATAAAGTTATATTTAACAAAGTTAAGCAACTAAATATTATTTTAATAACGTCATATTGATTATATTTTAATGACAAATGATGACCTCCGCACTAACTGAGCCTATGTAAAGCTCGCTACAGACGCTCAGTTTTAAGAACAGTTCAATTCGTTAGTTCACTTAAAACTGAGCGTCTATAGCGGGCTTAAAAGTCGTGACAGTTCATTTGTTTCTTTTAATTCATATGGAAAACGTTCGTTTTCTATAGCACACAATAAAGCCTCATTAAATCTACACTTGACTGAGGTTTCGCTTTTACACGAGTAAATCTATCCCATAAGGTTACTTAGTGAATGTAGACGCAGTAACTGTACACTGCGTGAGAACTGGGTTCGAATCTCGGACAGCGATTTGTGACGTTTCAAATGTATACTAGTAAGACTGCTCGTCTTTATCTTGACAGTGTAGAGATTTTGTACAATTCCCTAATATGAAATATAGAAGAGGTTTTTAGGGGTGAAAGATTTTAAATTTCATTATTACAGTTTAGTAATAACAAAAGCCTCTTTTATTCTAAGTATTATTAAAGCGTGTTGAATCGTAAAAACACTCAGTGAAAAAGACTTCAACGATCTTAAGTTATTTTATAACTAGCTTTTACCCGCGATTTTGTGCTCGCGGAATTAAAAAAAATTAGTAAGCAGCCTATGTGTTGTTCCAAACTATGTCCTAACTCTGTGATCAAATTCATCGAAATCCGTCGGTCTTTTTTAAAGATATGTACTTACTAAAGTACATAAGTAAATGATAAACTTTGACATAATATTGCATTTAACTCATAAAGAAAAGTCTATAATTTCTAGTTCATAAATTGTAACGGCCAAATTACCGTCTAAACGAGCAATAACACTGGCTAATAAGTTTTTTGCAAGACAATTAACATGTAAAATTACTAGAACTAGAAATTTTATTTCCATTGTGAATATGGAATTAAAAATTAAAATATCTTTTTACGATGGATACAAGATTTTGTAGCAGTAATTTTATAACAGAAAAAGTTAAATCGGTTTTTAAACTTCAAAAAGGAGGAGGTTCTCAATTCGTCTGTATATTTTTTTAAATTTTTTTTGTTATAATAGTTAACTCAGGGTTCGGTGACTTTTTGAGGCTTTATAATTAGTTAAAAATGCAGCGAATTTCGTTAAAGTATTTTATTTATCTTAATTACTTTGCTAATGTTTTGTTCAAGGAAGTAATTGGTAGAGGAAATCAAGAAAATGGTTATATACTTACACATGTATGTGTATCATATACTCGTTATTGTTTAACAAACAGGTTTTATATGTATTTAAATGTGAGTGCAGGTGAACTGTTAAATATAACAGGAAGTCAATTCGAACTGAATGTTGTGTTATAATTCACACTAAAAAAACTTGACGCGTCGAGTTTGCAAATTATTAAATTATGACGAAAAGTAGTAGAACTAACAAACATTTTTTTATAAGTGAAGCGGGCAAACTAGCAGTGCGAACCATTTCATTGAGGCCCATATATTTCAGCAACACCAGAGGAACTGATGCGTTTGAGAGTAATGATCATTCTGTTTATATAAGTTATTACGGTTACCTGGCGACGCCGTGCTGCAGGATGTCGGCGAGGGTTGTCAGCGACTGCTCCACCTCGGTACCCAGTTGGGAGGGCAGCGCTCCCAGCGCCCTCCCTGAAGCCCGCACCTCCGCGTCCGCAGCCTCTGAATGATAACACATTTGTCAACAAAACCAAGAATCTTAACTTAATTCCTATTAACAATTTAGGAAAGAATAAGTTAACAACCAATCAAATATTAGGCAATTATTTCCCACTTAACATCATGACGTTTCTTTTTTATTTCTTAATACATAGAGGATAGAGCGAACTGGCGGCGGACTGTGTCCACCCTTTACTCACTTAGGGGTTACAGGATTAAGTCAAGTCAAGGCATTAACACTAATCAGTACCAACTTCAAGGAAAAATCAATGTGACTTATGATTAACCATACTTGTCTTGCGTTGTTTAAAGCGGGTCAGGTTGTCTGAGATGTCCGGGCACTTCTCAAGAATGCTGAGAGTGAAAGCGTAAGATTTCGCAACTACATATATATTTATATATGTTAATTTATATACAGCCATCTGACGTCACTGGCTTCAACGAGTAACCGATTTAATTAGGTAGTTAAAGGGCAGAGTTGTTTTCGTAAACGAAAGTGAAATTTAGTTTTAGTAGTCTACATAAAGTACATAAAACAAACACATGATTGTTGTTTAAAAAAAACAAATGAAAACGTATTTAGTAATGAAATTCATATGCAGTTTAACTCTACAAAAAGTAGTAAATAAGAGGCGATAACTTTTTATATTCGAGTTTGGTAAGATAAATACAATATCGAGTTTCCATGGCAACTAAGTTAAAACAAAACAATACATTCTTTATACATTTATTTCTAGAATTATACACACTTTTTATAGAACATCAGGAAAATTAAAACTTTCTCTTGAATATTTTTTAAAACTATAGAACATGAAACTCAAAATTATAAATTAACTATATTCTTCTTAATTATAATATCTCGAGACTACAGACTGTATGAGAAAATATGTGAAAACATGAGACGTATGAAATAGAATGAGATTATTTATGATTGCAAAAGCTGAGCGTAGGAATAAGAGTGGTGAGAAAAATATTTAGGCAACCGTCGATCCCAATATTCAATCTTTGAGATTGATCTGAAATCGATATTAAATTCTGTAAATGGGAAGGAGTCTTTCAATCGATATGAATGTTACCAGATCGGAGTTTATTGTAGGATTGGACGATGTGAAATGAACACATTTGTTGTCTCGACCTTTTATGTAAAACGAGTTTCCTTAAACATGTTTCGGGATTACCAATTAAGGAGGTGTACATTTTCATTCACTTTCTCCCAATTTTTGTGAATCATTTGCCGCGCCCATACGCAACGAGCTTTCTTTTAAGTTGCTTAAATACTATTACTACCTGGACTGCATAGACATACTATAATTGTATTATACAGTACAGTTTTTTTTTAATGACAAACGTTCAAACGGAATCGCTGCCCAAACTGTGGGTGTCTTTTATTGTTATTGGATAAAATGTATTAAAGTAGTTGCCAGTATTAAAACTGGCAACTCTCTCTGTAAGCACTTTCAGTAACAAAATATTTATTCTGCGACGTACAGAACAATTAAAAATAATTAACGACTACAATGTAATTAACGCGTCAAACACAAATGAAGATCGGAAACCGAGCGACAACCGAACATGAGTATGTAAGTTTGTATGTTACAAATACAAGACTTAATAACTCGACCAAATAACATATAACTTTTACACATATTGTTTGGCTTTTTATAAAATTTAGTCATACTAATATTATAAATGCGAAAGTTTAGATGGATGGATGTTTGTTAGAGTTTGTAGCCTAAACGACTGAACGGATCTCGATGAAATTTGGCATAGATGTAGAGAATAATCTGGATGAACACATAGGCTACTCACTTTTGTTATTTTTTAATTCCACGCGGACGGAGTCACGGGCGTAAGCTAGTATAATAAATATTTTACAGCAGTTCTTTACGAGAGATCAATAATTATATTTAAAACTAATATTATCAAGAGGAAAGATTTATATTTTTGTATGTATTAAAATAACTCGAAAACTAATGGACCGATTTCATATATTCTTTTACCATTAAAAAGCTACAGTGAGTAACATAGGCTATACATGGATTTTTTATTTCTAGCAGACGAAGTCGCCAGCAACAGACAGTTTAAAATAAAATAACATTAAATACTTCGAACTTATTTATTTCGTACTAATATTATAATATAAATGCGAAAGTTCGGATGGATGTTTGTTACTATGTTGCCAAAATGGAACAATGTTTGGCAGAACACATGCTACGACGAAGTTGCGGGCAAAGGCTGGTATTTGCTGGTTTTAAAGTAATATATGATGTTTTATTTGAATTCATTAATTTCTTGTGTTAAAATATAAAACGAATACGTGTGAAGCAATAGGAAAAGCTAGTCTTATATGATTTAATAGATGTGTAGAGTGGAAAGACGGTCGCGTGTTTGGAAACAGTTAAATTGGCGAGACGCAGCGCTCTGGCGAGATAACGCGGACACTTGCTGTAAGTGACGCGGTCGACTTGCAATGTTTTTTGCCACTAATAGGATTGCCACCCTCTATGATAACAGCAGAAATACTTTTAAAAAGTTATGACGAATATTGTATTGTACGTTTGCTTTGGTATGTGTTAAATAAATAAGATTGCAAAGAGAGTTTCGTTATATTTGATAATTGAATGAGTATAAAAATCATGCAAACGGAGTTGTTATTCATATCTCTACACGTACATAACTGCAATTTTTTTATTCAATTATTGTTTACAATTAATTAGATTTTTGAACGGTTGACACCCCTGGATATGATATATGCATCAACCGTTTACTTACAGTGATTTTCTTTCTTGATACTATATCATTTTACTTCAATATTCCACATGGTTAACGGTTTTATAATTTTTTGTAAAATATTTCAATGAAAAGATCCAGGGAACCCTTAAATCGAGAAGACAAAGATAAGCTTTTGAAAAAAAAAGATAAAACTGCAACTTCCTTATACGTCTATATATAAATCACAGGATTTTACGTTTATCTAAGAAGGCCTTGTTAGTTAGGTATTTGTTTTTAACCCACTTCAAATAGTAGTTTCCAATTCGCCTGTATTTAAGTTATTAAAAGATTGACTTTTATTTAAAAATGTCTTTGTAAATTCAACTAACCCCGCCACTGCCGCCGCTGCTTGTCCACCTCGTCGTCCCAATTATCCAGCATCTTGCCCGCCTTATCCTTAGCACAGGTCCACGGATCATCCTCGCCGAAGCAGTCAAAAATCGACATAACACTCGGCGCTATATTTTTGCCTAAATTCATTACATATTCATACGAACGCTCAAATAAACCCGCACTCTGAACCGTCGAGAAAAAAAGCAACAAAATCACACAGCTTCTTGGTATCATTTTGACAGCTGTCAAAGTTCGCGCGCTTTTTATTTACTTTCCCGCCACTGATGGTCGCTTTCCCGCGGCCAAGGTTGCACTGACCGGAGCATGTGGTAGGAATCCGTTTTATATGACGCCTACTTTCTTTTGACTCGACTATGTTCTGCCGTACGAGTTCGCTTGCACGGCCCGCTTTTCGCTACGGCCATGGTTTACTAATTTGTTTGATTGTGCTAATTATTTTAGGGTTATATCAATAATTTGAATTTTCCGAACGATAGAAATATCGTCTTCGATAAAAAAATGATGACTATTCTTGGATTAAAAATGTGTCTTATATTATTATATGAAATTCGTTCATTTTCTATTTAAAACATTAACTTTCTTTTCTTGAGATGTTAGCTATTCGCTCTAATCAGACAGGATTTCTAAATATATACTCTTTAATAATACTACATTTTTAAGTGAAATTATTGAAAAAGAAATGTTGCATTTTTATCTAAACACTATTTATATAACTTTTCTTTTAATAATAAATTTAAATCACAAAAATATAAATCTTTATGTACAGAACCAATATATTAACCACGATGGTTAACATATCAGTTATTAATAAATACTAGAAATCATGCGTAGACCAATTATTTGCCAAACAATATTGAAATAATTGATTATAAACGCCTATTATTAAATTATTCACTTTCCTCTAAAATGTTTTGAATGAGAAAAGTAAGAGTGGAAGAATCAACAATTTTCAAACATAATAAGGTCAGTAGGCTATGCGTAAATTTAATTAATATACGTTTGTCCTACACTAGCTGTTGCTTACGACTTCACGTGGATTTAAAAAATAGTTAAAAACACAGCCTACCTTTTTAATGGTGAAAGAATTTTTGAAATCGGCCCAGTAGTTTTTGAGTTATCTCAAAACATACAAAAATCCAAAAATACAATCCGTTCCTCGTTATAATATTTGTATAAATCCTTACAGTGAAAAACATCGTGATGCAACTTGCATATATCTGATAAGAAATTTAGACATGGCAGAATTAAACATGTCAAACGATTTAAAAAAAGTTAAGAAAAACAAAAGTCCATCGTATAAAGATTTTAAACCTACATTTTTTAGTATTGTTTACTTACATAACTCACAATAATATCATGAATATGTGTGCGTTAAAAGAAAGTGTGTTTTTGGTCTAACTTTCGATTTTTATCAATGTCCTGCACGTATTCCCTACTCATACCATTTGTATAAGGCAGCTTGATTATGTCATTTAACATGTAACAGTACAACTTAAGTTTGGAAAGCCTAGGACATCTTTAGATTACTAACAATGTCTTAAATATATTTGGCAAGACAAGAGGGAGGCCCAACCTTACTCTATTTTCCTTCCCATCCTTTTGCTCATAAGAATAGGATGGAAAGGGAACGTGGATTTGACGGTGGAGGAGACGCATAGGAAGAGAAAATATCTACTTTATGTCCGTCTCCTCCTCCGTCGATTAAGGGTAGGCAACGCATCCGCTATTGCGGAAGTCTATGGGCAGCGGTCGCTTCGCCATTTTGGCGGTTTTAGGTGGCCGCTTGCTCGTTTGCCACCTTATAATATAAAAAAAAATAGTTTTTACCCGTCTTACAGGATTCCTTCTTAGGTACGGTATGTTTCTAGGGGTCTTTTGAACTAAATGACATGATTGTTTTTTAGTTTTCTTTTTTTTTAAATTTAGATTCTTGTTTCGCATTTGTTAAGACTGTTTTCATCATCATCATCTCCCCTGCCTTATCCTACTCCCGTAGGGTCGGCGCACCAGGTTTTCGTCCTCCAAAGCACTCTATCATCCGTCATCTCAGTCATCACTCCCTTCTTGATCATGTCACCTTTCACGCAATCCATCCATCTCTTTCTAGGTCTACCTCTACCGGTGTACCCCACCACATTCATAACTAACGTCCGTCTAGTAAGACTGTTTTGTAATTACTATATTTAATTCATAGATAAACGGGAAAATCGTTATAGTATTATTTATATTATCATAGTTAATATTATAGTATCATATAACAAATATGCAACAATTGTTGCCGATAATTGTGTGAGGTTATTAAAAATAGAAATATTAAAAACACTCGGGTAATTACATAACATGCTATTAAAAAGTAATTACATATTCAGTCTGCATAAAAACAATTGTTTTACGATTTTAAAAAATGTTATTTCGATTAAGTACAAATTTAACGGCTACGTCGTCGACTATTACCAAATCCATACGTTAAATTTCGTCAAGATATTTCCTGATTTAAGTCTGGTTGAGGTGTATAGTAATTAAATAGTTAAACATTTATTAATAATAGATAGTTCTTAGTATATTTATCCTTTCGTCCACTTTTCCTTTGTTTATTGTTGGAAGCGAACATTTTATTCAATAACATTCAATCTTTTGAAGTGTAATTCATTATATTTTGAATCATATGTAGTTTATTTTCCTTGAATTGCAAGATTTACATTAATCTGTTGGATGGTTAAAAAAGGTATATAAGAAGTAGTTAAAGCACGCTCACACCTTTGACTAAACTATCGCCTATCGCACAACTGTTTAGTCTCGCTTTGATTCCTATGAGCTTATGGAGGTACACTACTCGATTTTTAGTTGTGCTAAACAGTTGAATTGCCTGCGAAACAATCGACAATCGCACAACAGTTATGCGATAGTTTAGTCAAAGGTGTACGTCCGCTCTTACTAATTGATTTGATCTTAAGATTTTATAGTATCAATGCCCTCAGTTACCTTGTTCGAAATCCAGTTCTGACACGGCATATAAGGATGTATACATTCAAAACCTGTTAACATAATATTTTAAAGAAATAAATATTTTTATATCATAAGGCAAATGAACAAGAATCTGAATTCGCCGAAATAGCGAAGTGACGCTGCTTATAGTAATTAAATTGCAGATGTGATACGCATTTTTAATCGATGGTGGTAACTCACAGAAAGGGGATTTCCCCTCCCTAGTCTCCGCCTCCGTCAAATCCCCTTTTCCATACTTTATAACAAAATAATGACAAGAAAGGGGTTTAGTTAATTTTAATTATGCCTTCAGCACGCACACACTTCGGAGTGTACGCGGAATAACTTGCAATTGCCGCGTCTCGTGAGGTCGTGGTATTACGGGAGGAACACATATAGGAGATGGCAAAGTGAACTCTACCACTGTTTAATTCTGTATTGTATCTATACTTCTATATCTATACTTATATATAAAGAGGAAAACTTTGTTTGTTTGATTGTAATGAATAGGCTCAAAACGACTGGGTCGATTTTAAAAATTCTTTCACTGTTAGAAAGGTAATTTATCCGTGAGTAACATAGGCTATAGTTCTTCATTTCTTTTTTATTATTTTAAAATTTCACGCGGACGGAGTCGCGGGCAAAAGCTAGTCTATATCTATATCTATACTAATATTATAAAGAGGAAAGATTTGTATTTTTGTATGTATTGAAATAACTCAAAAATTACTGGGCCGATTTTGAATATTCTTTCACCGTTAGAAAGGTAATTTTACTGTGAGTAACATAGGCTATATTTTTTTATAATTTTTTTTTATTTCACGTGAAGGAAGTCGCGAGCAACAGCTAGTTATTTATAAAATGATGATGCATTAAGTGTTAAAAAAATCAAATAAAACTCAGTTTAGATATTTTCTTTATTTAAAATTAAGTTAAAAGCGTGTTAAGTTAAAGCATGTGCGTACAAGGTCTTGGAAAGAATGAAGGAAAAATGCTTTTCCTTGCTTGGCGTTCAGGAAATCATAATCTTCCTTGTATGCTGTATGACCGCGGTGGTTCAAGGTCAAACAAATTAATTCATTTTGTTAACATTACTTTCTCTATGTATATGAAGATTTCTTATGTTTATTTCATAGTTATTAAATAGTAATTATTGGTTTTTTAGATAAAATAAGAATAAATTACCATTTAAATAATAGATTATAAACGTAATAATTATGTGATTTCATGCAATTAAGAGCTAGAATTTTCTATCGCATCTAATTGTTGTTGGCATTTATTTAAAAATTAAGATTTTAAATGTCTCCCCTGCCTTATCCTACTCCCGTAGTCGGCGCACCGGGTTTTCGTCCTCCAAATAACTCTATCATCCGTCATCTCAGTCATCACTCCCTTCTTGATGTCACCTTTCACGCATTCCATCCATCTCTTTGTAGGTCTACCTCTACCAGTGTACCCCTCAACATTCATAACTAACGTCCTTCTTGTTACAAGCGATTCATCCCTTTCATAACATGCCCATACCACGCTAACCTTTTACTCCTTATTTCCTCAACCACTGGGGCTACTCTCAAACTTTCTATATTAAATCATAGAATACTAATATTATGCGAATGTATGGATGTTTGTTTCTACATATCTCCAAAACGGTTAAACGGATTTCGATGAAATTTGGCACAGATGTAGAACATAGTCTGGAAGAACACATAGAATAATTTGCTTCTACTAGTATATCCCTTAATTTCTATAATTATAAATTTCTACAAACACATTTAAACGTCATTAAAAAATTGCATAATTAAATACAGTTACGTCATTTTAATTATGTGAGAATGTTGATATTTGAAAAAAATAGGTTTTAATTTGAGCGGTAGTATCGCGTTTGAAGGTCGACAACCGTTGCAGTTTCCGTGAGTTAATGCGAGCGACGCCGCGAGTCGAGTTAGTGTTACAATAACACATTGAGTTGTGGGTATCGCTTCGTGGAGGGTAAACGCGTCGCCCTATCATGTATTCGGAGGTCGCTTTGCCCACCGCGTTGCCCACTGGCTTACCCACAGAGCCCACTGAGCGTAAGAGGACGTTTTCCGTCAATCTTCTACTCCGTTCTTTATTCCATTGTGCGACTCTAGCGTTGTGTGTGTTCGTCTCTCTGTGGGGTATAGTGATGTGCGTCTCTATAGATACAAATATACATTCGGACCCCATCATCAAGGACTTGAAGTATCTCGCAGCGGGATTCGGAACAAATTGGAATTATGTGAGTGCATTAAAAATTAACAATTAATATTTTTTTTAAATCATGATGCTTTGTGCTGTATTTAAATAAAAATATCAGTTAGAATATCGTAATAATTAATTGTAAAGACGCCATTAAATATATTCGTAATATAAATATTTCTAGTAAGGTTATATTCGCAACTTGTGTTACCTTAACAGATTTTAAGCTCGATGAAAATGTTACAGTAACAAATATTGATTAGTACTTTCTGTCTACCTCAAAAAGTTATGATCGGTTTTATAACTCATGTTTAACTACAGTTTTTTTATTATTATCGAGGTTAGATCGGTTAGAAGGTATTCTACGGAGGAAAATATGAGGAAAAAGAGATTTAAGTATTATATAAAAATAGAAAATAAACGTAAATCTATGTTTATAGTCTCATTTCTATAATACTGTTCCATTATTATTGTTAATATAAGTGAACACTGAATGCTTTTCTGAAATCGAATCTTGCACCTACAATAGTAACCGCTGAGCTATCGTCATGCATCTATAGTTTTTAAAAGTATAAGCAAGGGTCAAACAACTTTAGTGATATTGAACAAAATTAATACCATTTTAATTACAATATTCAATGTTAAACTCAAGTTTAAATATTATGTAACAGTTGAAATAACCAAGACCGTTCTATTTCTATTTTGCTATAACATACCAAGATGGGAACACATTACCCCATATTACAATAAATATAATATTTTAAAGATGTCCGGACGTCGCTTGTTGCATCTGGCTAATATGACACATAAAGTCATCGTCTGTAAATGCCCTATGTATCTCTCAGATAAGCTTGAATGGAGAAAAGGGACTGGGGCCCGTTTGACGAGAACTATTTTACAAAACAAACTGACTATACCTAAGCACAATACAATTGGCTTTAGGGGTGGTTTTAAGTTTTCGGCATCAAAGGTTTGGAATGATCTTCCACCACCTATAAACCAAATTGTATCGCATCCAGGTTTTAAAAATAAGTGTAAAAGATTCCTTTTAGAGTCACAAATCAAAACTGTAAATAAATAAGACCAAAAGTCACTATGCTATTACTTTGTATTACCACCTCACTTATTAACTACTGTGAAGCAGTTTGGTATGGACACTTAATTATAATTTAAATTAGAACCTACATATGTTATTTTTGTTTTTCTTTAAAAGTATCTTTTAAAATTATTATCTAGCAATGTATTATTTCTTTATTATTATTTACTTTTAATGTCTGTCTAGGTTAAGTCACCCTACCCACATATGTGATAATACTTATGTGTAAAGGGGCTAGCTGAAAACCAGCGCAGTAACGGCCTGCGCCGTCCCTGCATTAGCTGAGCTTGCCACCTTTTGCCACATTTCTTCTTTTTTTTTATACTAGCTCTAAGGTTTTGTGTATTAAATGTCTTATGTAGTTTTTTGTTTTGGTGGCAATAAAAATTCTATTCATTTATTTATTTATTTTGTTATTCTCTCACGAAAAACTCACGTCTTTGTTGAAAAGTTCGTTAAAGTAAAGTTTGCTAAACTCCAAAGGGTACATATGAGACAGAATAAAGGAAAAAAGAATAAACCAGAAAATGTTAAGATTGAATGTGGACGGCTACAAAGGTAGAGAAAGACCGAAATATGGATGGATTGTGTGAGAGAGGATATGCTTAAGAAGGAAGTCAATTCAGATATGACGGCGGATAGAGATGTATGGAAGAGCAGCACATACAGTGCCTAATCTCCGTAGGGATAAGAGCAAGTTTGTGACGAGAATAAAGACAAAAAGACAGTTACAAATCGCATGCAAGGAATCGTCTTTCCTCGGCGGTGTTTTCTGGAAGCGAGCGTATCACATACTCAAAGGCAACGCTTCTACAGCTCCTCTTGCACTGAGGATGTCTATGGCCGTTAATCACCTCGTTGTTCCCGCTCGTTTGTCTATTAAAAAAGCTTTCATTTATAATGGCGTAGTATCTTGTCTTTTTAGCCTTACCAAGAATATAAGAGCCGGCGCAAACCTTTGACTGAACTGTCGCGCCAACTGTGTGCGATTGTCGATTGTTTCGCAGCCAATTCAACTGTTTAGTTGCACAACTAAGAATTGAGTAGTGTACCTCCATAAAAGCTCATAGGAATCAAAGCGACACTAAACAGTTGTGAGATCGTTTAGTCAAAGGTTTGTGTGCGCTCTAAAAACTCTGGCAAGGGGGCGCTTCAATCGGATTTTTATCATACTATCATACTAATATTATAAATGCGAAAGTTTAGATGGATGGATGGAAGTTAGAGTTTATAGCCTAAACGGCTGAATGGATCTGGATGAAATTTAGCATGGATATAGAAATAGTCTGGAAGAACACATAGGCTACTTAGTTTTTTTTTAAATTCCATGCGGACGGAGTCGCGATCTAAAATTAGTACATTATAAGTACGCAAAGAAATTAGTATTTATGTTTCTAATCAGACCAGTCCAAGAACAGTTAACGTAATTACTATAAAAAATGTAACTATTCAATAGTAATAAATGCATTGAGTAACAATGGAGTAAATAGGGGCCGCCATACATGGGTTTCTTTAAGATAAATTACTTTCAGCTGCATCTGCAAACTACCGCGTGTACGGCGGGCATAAACTACTGAACAATGGCTACAGTTTAAAGGAGCAGATAATACAATACTATGCATATATTATTCTTTGTTAATCAGTTCGCGTGTGGCAGGCTTTAGTAATGATAAAAGCAAAAAGCTACTGCAATTCAATTAAACTGCAGGTAATTAATGTTAATTCATTGTTGTATTGCATGAAATGTACTTATAATGAAAATCTTAAAATTTTACAATTGTGCGCATATTAAGTGAGCAAACATATGTTGGACAATAAACTCTAATATAAAGCAGAACAATAATTTTTTTGTATTATAATTATAAGTGATTTAATCTGATTTTATATCTTGTAATTTACAAACCGTGAAGTTTATTATACCCGAAATACAAAACAAAGGCATGAGTAAAAAAAAATTGTACTCGTATTCAAATCGTATGATATGTACGTATTGAAAAAGATTTGAATGTCTTAGGGCCTGTCTCATCAAATTGTAAATTGTCTGATAACAATCCAACGTATAAAATACTAGCTGTTGCTCGCGACTTCGCCCGCGTGAAATTAAAAAATAAAGCCTATGTTACTCACAGATAAATTACCTTTCTAACGGTGAAAGAATTTGTGAAATCGGCCCAGTAGTTTTTGAGTTATTTCAGTACATACAAATCTTTCCTCTTTATAATATTAGTAAGTAATAAGTATAGATGTGATGGAAATATCGGATTTTGTTCCCTTATCTGACAGTGACATTTTAAGCTATCTGAAGCTCTATCAGCCAGTGGTGGGACAGGCCCAGAGTTACCACAAATTAAGTGCGTCCTGTTAGCTGAAATAGAAAAAGGCTCTTTAGAATTTAAAACTTTTTCAGTCTTATTCACGTAGGGTACGAAGGTACTCTGTCCGGCGTGCCAACCGCTAGGTATTGTTATCTATACATATAATAAAATTGGAGTGTCTGTTGGTAATGTCAAAAGAAAAATTCCAGATTTCGGGAAGATGATGTATTTGCGTTGTTGATCAAGAAAATTCGCATTTAAAAATTTTTTGTCTGTCGCCGCGTTTGTTACGGGCAATCTCCGAAACGGCTTGGCCGATTGCGACTGGAATTTCATTGAAGGGTAGCTGACATAGACGAAGTCGCGGGCAACAGCTAGCTGTTAGTAAAGTTGTTAATAAGATTGTCGTTGGTTTAACGGAAGGTAAAGTTGAAAGGCTTCGGTCATTGCCTTCTTAATACCTGATGCCTGCAGTTTATAATGTACTAGCTGTTTCTCGCGACTTCGCCCGCGTGAACTTAAAAATTAATAAAAAAAATGTAGCCTATGTTACTCGCAGATAAATTACCTTTCTAACGGTGAAAGAATTTTTAAAATCGGTAAAGTAGTTTTTGAGTTATTTCAATACACACAAAAATACAAATCTTTCCTCTTTATAATATTAGTATAGAAGTATAGATATAGATGTATTACGTTTGTGTCTATATTAAGCGCCATCTATCGGAATTACTAAGAATGTATACAAGAAAAGGAAACACCAAAGTCTACGCGTTTATTAAATCTGATCAAAGATGGCATTAAATTTTATTTGAAATTAAAATTTTCGAACACACATAGTAAAACCCAAATAGTGAGTAGTTTGGGTTTTAAATATTATGTTTTTTAATGTTATTTCTTGAAATTAGCTAAACCATTTTGTTTTTTTTTTCATAGAATTAGACTCACATTCACCTGATACTTACAACAATTTTACTTAGTTGAAAATCTACTGATATTAGCTTATTGCAAGTAATTGGATTTTTATACAACGTAGTAAATATCATTATTAGTGTTTTATTAACTTTACCTGAGACAATACATGAGATCGATGAAATTGTACATCTTGCTTTGCCCGTGACGTTGTCCTCACGAAATAAAAAAAATATAAGAAAGATAACCTGTATTATTAAGCTATAATATAGCTTACTAACGGTGAAAGAATTTTTAATATTGGGTGTAATTTTTAAATTTATTCTTAAAAAATACAAATCTTTCCTCTTAATAATTTCAATATTAAATTATAGATGTCGACATCATACTAATATTATAAATGCGAAAGTTTAGATGAATGGATGGATGTTTGTTAGAGTTTGTAATCTTAACGGCTGAACGGATTTCGATGAAATTTGATATAGATGTAGAGGAGAGCCTGGAAGAACATATATGCTACTCACTTTTTTTAATTCCACGCGGCCGGAGTCGCGGGCGAAAGCTAGTTAGAATATAAATTAGTAACTATGACATTTAAATGTAATATAGAACTGTGATGACGTCAGATGTCATAAATAATAGCGAAGCCTACGCAACCAAACCTGTTATACTTTTAATAACACTTGTACTTGTAAAAACAACAAAGAAAAAGTTATTCTTAAAAACTGCAATGGCTGGAAAGTTTTAATAACGCATCTTTACGTGTCACAAAATATGATTATTATTGTTTTTTTAGGTTTTAAATAATCTATAAAATAACACTTTTTAGCGTTTTTTCGAATCCAAGGTCAACAACGATTTTGCTCTCAGCAACAAAGCACAAACAGCTAATTTGATAAAAAATCTTGGGATTTGAACCCAGAACTCGAGGTTACAGAGACAGTCAAGTTACGTTAAAAACTTGCATCTCTAAGCAAATGTGTTCAAAAGTAATTTAATAACTTAAAATTACTCTAAATATACATCCTATATTAATTTAATTGACGTTTGTATATTTTTTTGGCGAGGCCATAGATCAAGGAGGTTGTATACCTCGTGTTGACTCGACACCCCGAAACGTTCGTCCAATCCATACAACAGGTTCACCTCGCTGCAATAGCACGTATTTTTACAACATTGTAGCATTTTACACGCGAACATTTAAAAAAAAATCTTTAACACACTTTGGCTGCACAACAGTGTAGCCTTTGCCTCTTCGTGTTTCAAGATGGAGGTCGAACAGAATGTTGAACAGGCGGGAGTTTTCAAAAAGAGTTTTTCTGTGAATTTATTGATAAGGACGGTATTTCATGGTCTTAATTGTGTTTTGTTTTGTGTGGTTGGTGTTTGGGGTGTTGTTATGTGTTTCACAATAAAAGAAGAGAAAATGACTGATCCGTTGTTGAAAGATTTGAAATATTTGGCGGCATTTTTCTTGACCAACTGGAACTTTGTAAGTTTTATAATACATTTTAACAAAAATTAATTATGTCAATGTTTAAAATGTTTATAGATATATTATTGCGATATTTGTTTTAATTTAATAGACTTGCAAAATTAAACCGATTGCAAGCCAACACACGTTAATTTGCACATTAAAATGGCTAATAAATTGACTTATTCACGATATCGGGATTCAAATCGTTCTTAGATACGCTAATAAGCTTCTTTAATCGATTTTTAAACGATTAACCTTCGAATTTGAATCATGTAACATAATGTGCTTATTTGGTTCATGAAGGCGAATTAACTTTACCTTATTAAAATCAAGATCATGGTTTTTCCGCGGATGTTCTCTACTAAATTTTATCTAATTTCCATAAAGTTACGGTCCATAAAACATAACTCTTATAGATGTTATTTAACCGAGCATTATATAAGTAACAGGGTCGTTTACTATGAATACATTGGCCTTTAGTGATTAGTGCATAATTTCATAGCCGCGTCGTTTTATGACCTTCAAGAGTCGTACAGGTTTAGCGAGCAAGAGGTAGGGCTGCCAACTTTTAACAAACGAACTCGCTAAAAAATGCACCGTGATTAAAAAAACTCATTTTCACTTGTTTTATACCATCTTTCTGACACGAGATCCTGTCATATATGTAATTTAATTGTTCGCCATAGAATTCTTTAGAATTCAGGTCGAAGTTGCAGGTGGCAGCCCTAGTTAGCGCGGGACGGCCGCGGCACGGGATCAATACGTCGGGGCTCAGGGCTCGAGATAAACAAATGTATTGATAGTGTATTAAAGCGATTATAACGTGATTAAACAATGTTGCCAGTCGCCAGAGCTAATGTCCCCTACTACGGAAAATTAAGGCGAAAACAGGAAGTCGAGTTTCGTAAGATGCGCTATTCTATTGTTTTCTATATCAAATTGTTCTGAAACATGATATAACTGTTTACAAAGTCACGGAAGAATTGTTAGGGCCTGTCCCACCACTGGCTGATACAGGCTCAGATAGCTTAAAAATGACGTCACTGTCAGATAAGGGAATAAAAACCGATATTTCCATCACATATTTTACATGTTGGATTGTTATCAGACAATTTACAATTTGGTGGGACAGGCCCTTAGTCTTCCTTGGTAATTTGAATGAGTCTACACTAACGACTCGCTTAGTAATCAATTAACTATAAGTAAAAAACATCGACTATTCTAGAAAATCTGCGTTTCAAGTTATCCTCCAAAAGTAATTATTTTTCTTACAGTATTTTAAATAGCTAACGATTATACCTTTGACCGTAGATGTTTAAAAATCATTAAAATAATATAATATGTGAAACAACAATTTTCAAGGACATTCATAATTTAAACTTAACTAACAACTGGTTTACATTAATTCGTAATAAAATGCGAAGGTATACAAAAAACTAACTAATTAATTCTGTTAAAAACGCATTGAAAAAATAAATTTTATGGATGCCGTGGTTATGGTTCGTGTCTTGTCTTTGTTATGTTAACACTTACTCGTAGTCCTATAGTCTTTTATAAACTAAAATTTTAGATTTGATCTGAAACTTCCTTTCTCAGAAACTGTTAGGTTAAAGAATTTTGGTACAATAGAAGTATTGTTTAAAAGCTATCGTTATTTGTATTTATTTTAAAACTAGCTGTTCTCTTGCGGCTTCATCCGCATGAAATTATAAAAAAAAATTGTTTACATTTGTCAAATTCTCAATTGCAAATGTCAAAATACCAATGACCTTACTATGGTAATCTTGCTTCCTTGATGTTGGCAGCAACTTAGTCTCTTTCCCACTTTAGGATTTTTATCCAAAATATTTACCCCCTAAGTTTAATGGCGTGAAAATATATAGCCTTTAGCGTGACGTAAGTGCAGGGCTTTTTATTAAAAAAAGAATTATTGAAATATATGCTGTAATTGCTGATATCTTAGGCAACAAAGTGTGTGTTTACGCTTTATTATATTAGTATAGATATAAAGGTATAGATTGTTTAAAATATCAAATACTTAGTTTTCAACGTAATATTCAGACTTAATATAACTTGAAGCCTTCTAAATATGTATCTGATGTACACGAGAAGCCTTTGAAATCATTGAACTATGTTCTTAGATAGAAAATATGAATTTAAAACATACTCTTATTAAGGCTATAACCAACTGTAAAGGTTCATTAAACTATATGCTTAGGGCTGTTCACTGTTATAGACGTAGATCCGAATAGTGGCTGACACCACAACACAAATACAACAAACATATGAATTCTTCTAGTTTACCATCTATACTAATATAATAAAGCGTAAAAACACACTACTTTGTGGCGTAGGATGTCAGCAATCACAGCATATTTTTGTATAGTGCTTTCTGTAATAAAAAGTCCTAAACTTACACGCTTTAGGCTATATATCAAGCTATTAAACTTAGGAGGTAAATAAATTGGAAAAAACCTTCATGTGGGAAAGGGACCATAAAGTACAAGCTGCCAACATTAAGGAAGCAAGGTTATGGTAACGGTAATTTTAACATTTGCCATCGAGAATTTGACAAATGTAAACAATAAAATATTTTTTTTATAATTACACGCGGATGAAGCCGCACGGGAACAGCTAGTAGCTAATAAAAAGTCTATTAACCCTTGACTAACTATATATAGAAAAGACATCTATTCACTTTACAACTATCCACTTTGACTTGAAAACATTAAAACCATAGACCGAAGTATAAACTCAAAGTTTTCGTGTCAAACGTTAGTGGCAACCCTAGATGGCCTGTGGTCGAACATTACAGGTTTTAATGGAATCAACTCATCCAATATCGATCGACCTTTTAATCGGTCGAGTAAATAGACACACAAAAGCTTTTAATGTTTTAGCTTAAGTGGGCCAATTCGCCCACAAAACATGAAAAACATAGACAAAAATATTAAAATACACACTAAATATGTAATCGTTTTTAGAATTTGTTTTACGTATGTTCTTATAAGGAAATGATTGGAAAGGGGAAGTGGTTGGAAGGAGGGATAGGAAGGGGAAATGTCCTCTCCTCCGTAGATTACTTGAGGCAAAAGCTTTGTCAATAGCAGATGTTTATGCAGTTTGAGACCTTACATTATAAAAAACTAGCTTATGCTACTCAGTGATAACATAGCTTTTAATGGTGCAAGAATTTTTGAAATCGGCCCAGTTTTTGCGTGAATCAAATACATACAAACATCCAAAAATACAGATCATTGCTCTTTATAATATTAGTATAGTTAGTGTTTAACGAATGGGTCGGCTCGCCCGGTGTAATACCACGATCACACAGAAAACAGGCGTGAAGTGGAAGCAATTCCGCGTTTCGTCTGATGAGTGTGGTGCCGGAGGCCTAATTTTAGTCCCTTTCCCTTTCCACCCTTTTCTTAAGAGGAAAGGATGGGAAGGAAAAGTGGATTTGACGGTGGAGGAGACGCATAGGAAGGGGAAATGTCCTCTTTATGTGCGTCTCCTACTCCGTCAATTAAGGGTAGGCAACGCATCTGCATGTCTATGGGCAGCGGTCGCTTTCCATTTCGGTGGATTTAGGTGGCCGCTTGCTCGTTTGCCACCTTATATTATATAAAAAAAAAGTGTGAAAATGTGTATAGTTGAGTTTTTTTTTAATCTACTTAAGTATTTTACGACTAGCGTGTAGGAACACTAACTATTATTACTTACGATTTAATTTTTCAGTCAATAAACTTTACATTACCGCGATAAGAATGTGAAACCATTACTATGAGTTCACGTTTTTTAATTTCATAGCGAATGCATGAACAAAGAGAAACAAGTATTTACTATTGGTAATCTAAAAGGATAATCTTAGAATAAGAAAAGCAAATTGAATCCGGGAGGTTATTGAAGTATATATATTTTATTCGTGTTTTTTACATAACTTCTTTATCCAATCGAAACATAATAAAACATTAAAAAATTATCTATATAGCATTTTCGTGTTATAAATATACATGAAATAAAATATTCACTTAACAAATAAATAATTTGAAGATGCAATTTAAAAACATTTGGATAAAAAAAAATCTTTCAGTCATTACTTTTAATGATTACATTAAGAGCTTTTGCTCACGTTTCGTCCGAGCATAATTTAAAAAAAACTTACTAAGTAGCCTGTGTTCTTCCAGGTTCTACATCGGTGACAATTGTTATGGAGATACTTAGTAACAAACATCCATCCACATTATCAAATTTATATTATAATATATAGTATATCATACTTCATACTAATATTATAAATGCAAAAGTTTAGATGGTTGGATGGATGTATGGATGTTTGTTAGAGTTTGTAGCCAAAACAGCTGAACGGATTTCGATGAAACTTGGTATACATGTAGAGGATTATCTGGAAGAACATATAGGCTACTCACTTTTGTTTTTTTTTTTTGATTCCACGCGGACGGAGTCGCCGGCGAAGGCTAGTAATATTATAAATGCAAAAGTTTAGATGGATGAATGAATGTTTGTTAGAGTTTGTAGCCAAAACAGCTGAACGGATTTCGATGAAACTTGGTATACATGTAGAGGATTGTCTGGAAGAACATATAGGTTACTCACTTTTGTTTTTTTATTCCACGCGGAAAGCTAGTAATGTATAGTATGAAGTATGATTTTTGCTAATTATTTAAATAGATTTTAAAATATAACCTACTATGATTTGATTTTACTCAAAAGTATACAAGAATTTATTTTGATTTGTAAATTATTTTATTAAAACAATAAATGTTAGACATCAATTGATCAAAAACTTACAAAGTAAATATTCTATTTATTTTTGGACAGTTTTACACAAGTGGCGAAGTCTGTCAGCAATTGTTGTTACTAAATATATTCGTAAGAAGGTAAACGAAGAAATACGAGAACAGACTTACAATAAAGTTAATTCATTACACGCAAACAGATGTTAAGTCAACCTTGACACAAAAGGATAATAAAACACCAATAATGTAGGGTTAAGAGAGGACGCACACCTTTGACTAAAGTATTTGACAACTAGCTGTTCCCGTGCGGCTTCATCCGCATGAAATTATGAAAATTTTATTTTGTTGTTTACATTTGTCAAATTATCAATAGCAAATGTCAAAATGACATGACATGACATGACAAACCTTAGCAATCTTTCTTTCTTGATGTTGGCAGCAACTTATGGTCTTTTCCCACATTAGGGTTTTTTCAAAATATTCACCCTCTAAGTTTAATGGCGTGAAAATATACAGCCTAAAGCATGACGTAAGTGTAGGGCTTTTTATTAAAAAAAGAATTAATCAAAAATATGCAGTAATTGCTGACATCTTAGGCAACAAAGAAATGTGTGTTTACGCTTTATTATATTAGTATAGATATATAGAAATGTAGATTTCAGCGATTGTCGATTGTTTCGCAGCGAATTCAACTGTTTAGTTGCACAACTAAAAACTGTGCGCACCTCCATATAAGCTCATAGAAATCAAAGTGTGACTAAACAGTTGTGCGATAATTTAGTCTAAGGTTTCGCACTGTTAATATTTTTATGCCCGAGTTGGTGTTTTGATATTATTACATCAAAATATTCTTTATTTACAACTGGTATCTCACAAGTAAATTAGAACAAAAATGTGTTAGTCTGTTTATTGCTACTAGCTTTAATTTTCATTACAAGTTCTATTGGAATTTATCTATTTATTAAATTACTAGCTTTCGCCCGCGACCTTGTCTCCGTATTATTAAAAAAAAACCAAGTGGCCTATGTATTATTGCAGACTATCCTCTACATCCATGCCAAATTTCATTGATATCCGTTCAGCAGTTTAGGCTACAAACTCTACCAAACATCCATCCATCTAATTTTTTTTATAATATTAGTATGAAGTATGATTATCGATTCAGTTAAGTACAACTTTGTTTAAAGAAAAATACGCAAAACGTAAGAGAAGTAACATTGGTAAAAAAGTTACATAAGTAAATGGTTTTCATACACGTCCTTGGAAAATTATCAGTTCACTAAGGTATTATTAAGTCCCTTACAGAAATAAGATTGCATGTAATGCAATAAGCCTACAAGAAATTATTGTTTTGCAGTTTTTACTGATGTAATAGCTACCGTATTCGATTTGGCACCGTTGTCTTACACTGCGGTAACATTTGTACCAAAAATATTGTGTACACAGTTTATTTAAAGACATGCTTTTGTCGGCACTTCACCTGCGCGGAGACAGAACTTAGTAAGAAGTCCGTGTGTGATCCCACTAACATCCATTCATGCAAATACACGCATCTATACATTTATTAAAATTGGAGTGTCTATTTGTAATATCAAAAGAAATCTGTTTGTAAAATCCAGATTTCGGGAAGATGGTGTATTTGCGTTGATGTTAACGAAAATCGCGTTTAAATTTTTTTTTGTCTGTTTGTCTGTAACGGCTGGGCCGATTTCGACCGGAGTTTCACTTAAGGGTAGCTAAGTATTACTTTTTTATCTTAATATTGCGTGGACGAAGTCGCGGGAAACAGCTAGTTTATAATATTATTGAGAAGTAAGGTAATGTAAGGGACAGTAATATATTTTTGTTTGAGTGTGTCGGCAGTGAAAACCGACTGTTATCATGATTATGTTTCCTGAACTTTTTGTTTTTGCGTACAACTGTGCGTGCAATAAAAAACATGTTCCTTTATATAAGTAGTGTAATTTTTAAAGTGCTTTAAAATAACAAAATAGCTTTGTTCGTGGAATTTTCCACATTTTAATGTAAACAAAATATTGTGGGAAATTTTGATCCATTGTGATTTTACAAAAAAAAATTCTTGGGCAAAATGAATTCGTCAACTCGAAAGATAACAAAGTTACTTGGTTTATAATGCAAGTCTATTTGGAGACAGCGCAGGCATACAACTGGCATTTAGACACTAACTGTCCCCAGTGAACTAAAAAAATATATGCTAGTTCAGCGCGACTATCCTACAAATACTGGTGTGATGTAAAACTGACATAAGGCCTTAGCAGATCAATTTTCCAGAGCAGTCTGCATGTCGGTATGAAAACTAAATATATCCTGTACACATTAAGAGCGAGCGCACACCTTTGACTAAACTATCGCACTACAGTTGTGCGATTGTCGATTGTTTCACAGCCAATTCAACTGTTTAGTTGCACTACTAAAAATCGAGTAGTATATACCTCCATATAAGATCATAGGAATCAAAGCGAGACTAAACAATTGTGCGATAATCTATAATAGTTTCGAGTGTGTGCACGCTGCAAAGATTAACTGGCCACATTAACTAACACTTTCTTTTTAAAGATTTAATGAAAAAAAAATCCGGCTTCCAGAATTTCTTCACTATTCATATGAGATTGACCATTTGGACACGCTGCATAAGCCAAGCTTCTACCAGTTCAACTTGAATATATTGTTGTAGTCTAGACTTGTCAAATATTAAGCTATAATTTTTTAAAGATGTTTTGAATTTTAACCAAATTAGCGAGCGTACATTTGCACTGCAGCGTTAGTCGTGTTTAGCATCGTTGTTTTTGTTTTTTTTAAGCAGTTTTAACGGGGTGCCAATATGTTAAATAAAAGTGTTTCGTCAGTGGAAACGCCAGTTTGGTTACACAAATTTTATTAGTCACAATTTAAAATTAATAACCTTGACTTGAGCAGAAGGTTAATAATCATAGATCTGTGCTAAATATTGTTAGTTGTTTATAAATAAATATAAACGAGCGAACTGGCAAGAAATAAAACACGAGGTAAACACTAAGCTCGAATTAAAAGGATTCCTTTTGGCCAACGTCACGTCATTAATATTGACGTGTCGTGACTTGTGTATAGGTACACGAACTTACCTTGTAAATTGTTCTTATTAGAAAGAAAAAATTCTATTTGTCTTAGTGACATATTTAATACGCCGTAGCAAAGCACCGTGAGATTTTTAATTACATTTTGATAAAAATTTCACAAAACGTGAGATAACGCAAAACTTTCTATTATTTGCTTAATTTGACTTACGGATTATAAGTCTTATACGACATTGAAATTTGCTTCTGTCTACCTCACCGAGGTGCTCGGAGCCTACTATAAGTTAGGGGGTGACTATGCTATAGTCGACTACGCTGGCCCACTGCAGGTTGACTTCACACATATCTTTGAATTTCTTGCAGATATATGCAGGCCACAATGTTTTCCTTCGCAGTAAGAACGTCGGATGTTCATATGAAATTTTAAATCGAAAAATATTGGTACACGATGGTATTTGAACCCTGGACCTGCGAATTACAATTTTAAAAGGGTATCTGTTTTGTGTGTGTAAGAAATAAGATATTTATCATTATAATAATTTACATTCATTGTAATATTAAATTGAAATAACAATTGTTGACGTTTTTGCATGTGAATATGCACAGGGACACCGGGGTTCCACTGACCAAGAATTCTATACAATCTTATTGCTATTTCATTATTTTTAAATGGAATGAAAGAGATAAAATATTTTAAAAGTCTTAATAAATTCTCAACACTTTAAAGTTTAAAATAAAATAAATAAATTGAATTTGTTGCAATTGTTTTTCGTATTCGCAACAGTGTAGTCGCAATGGCGAAAAGTTTGCTTTTAAAATTATATGCCAAAATGAATTTGCTAATAAGAACAGTGTTTCATTATATCAACTTTGTACTATTGTGTTATGTCAGTTGGTACGGGACGGAGATTGTACGTAGGATTGAAGAATTGCATGCGATTGATGAGGATTTAAAGATGATAGTGGATAATGTACCGTACTATATGACACACTGGAATATGGTGAGTTGGAGATATCTATAATCTCAAAGCAATACTTAAATAATTTTTTAATTATGAGAAATCACTGAAAGTTTATCCGGAAAGAAAGCACTAACTTACTTTTTAACAAAGTGCGAAATATTTAAAAAAACAATTGAAACAATTTATAAAATAACTAGCTTTCGCCCGCGACTCCGTCCGCGTGGAGCTTTAAAAACTGATGCTTTTATTTTGTTTTATTTATAACATACACTTATGTAAATATCGTTAAAAAAATAATAGAATAATGTTGAAAAAAGTATTTAGTAAGATGCCAAAGCGTGCGCAAATATTTAGTACGAGCTGTCGCCTGCAAACTTTGTTAGCGCAAATTTGGACCACCCCTTAAAAAAGTAGCCTATAATATGCCTGTCTATGTCAGCTACCTTTCAGTGAAAGTCCGGTGGAAATCAGCCCAGCCTTTTCGGAGATTACCCGGAACAAACGCGGCTTGCAGACAGACAGACAAAAATTTTTAAAACGCTATTTTCGTTATCAGTAACGAAAATACTTCATCTTCTCGAAATCTGGAATTTCTCTTTTGATATTCCAAACAGACAGTCCAATTTAATTATATGTACTCGTATAGAAGATGAAAATGTACCCTAAATAACTATAAGTAATCTTTAAACGGCATTAAAAATTGAAAAACGTATTAAATATTGTTTTAGGGTAATATAATTGTTGATCTGTCCACACAGACGGAACTTGCATGTACCGTCAACAAAATCTATTTACGACATAGTCGCCCAAATCGCCTCGGGCGAATAATTAGTGTAATTAGCTTTTAATATTAGTTCATATTTTAATATAAATAAATAATAAATAAAATGGAAAACATATGGAGAGATAGTAATATTCTGTACAACGTGTTATGTTTTTTAATAACAGAAAATGAGAAACTTTTCGATAGAAGTGACGCGAGATTGTATTGGAAGACGGTTTTGCATATATTTTCAATTTTACACCATACCTACGTTTCGTTATTCGCTTTTAAAATGGAGTCGGCTTTAAAGAATAGTCCAGATTTGGAAATCCAATCGTTGTTTACATTCAGGATGGCATATCTCACCGGCTGGAACTTTGTAAGTAAATCTTACTAATATTATAAATGGGATAATTTAGATGGATGTTTGTCAGAGTTAGTAGCCTAAACTGCTGATCGGATTTCGATGAAATTTGGTATAGATGTAGAGGATAGTCTGGAAGAACACATAGGCTATTCACTTTTTTTTTAATTCCACGCGGACGGAGTCGCGGGCGAAGGCTAGTATACCAATAATTGTCTGGACGTGTGACGCGGCGAGGGATACCGTGTTATCTCACTGTACTGATAAGGGCGGGGACAAAGATCGTGATGTCTGCCCGTAGTAAGTTGCCTAACATTGATATTACTGGGTTGCCATTATTAAAGAATATTACACAAGTATTTAGGGAGCTTTAACTGATGCTTTTATTTTGTTTTATTTATAACATACACTTATCTAAATATCGTTAAAAAAATAATAGAATAATGTTGAAAAAAGTATTTAGTAAGATGCCAAAGCGTGCGCAAATATTTAGTACGAGCTGTCGCCTGCAAACTTTGTTAGCGCAAATTTGGACCACCCCTTAAAAAAGTAGCCTATAATATGCCTGTCTATGTCAGCTACCCTTCAGTGAAAGTCCGGTCGAAATCGGCCCAGCCTTTTCGAAGATTACCCGGAACAGACGCGGCTTGCAGACAGACAGACAAAAATTTTTAAAACGCTATTTTCGTTATCAGTAACGAAAATACTTCATCTTCTCGAAATCTGGAATTTCTCTTTTGATATTCCAAACAGACAGTCCAATTTAATTATATGTACTCGTATAGAAGATGAAAATGTACCCTAAATAACTATAAGTAATCTTTAAACGGCATTAAAAATTGAAAAACGTATTAAATATTGTTTTAGGGTAATATAATTGTTGATCTGTCCACACAGACGGAACTTGCATGTACCGTCAACAAAATCTATTTACGACATAGTCGCCCAAATCGCCTCGGGCGAATAATTAGTGTAATTAGCTTTTAATATTAGTTCATATTTTAATATAAATAAATAATAAATAAAATGGAAAACATATGGAGAGATAGTAATATTCTGTACAACGTGTTATGTTTTTTAATAACAGAAAATGAGAAACTTTTCGATAGAAGTGACGCGAGATTGTATTGGAAGACGGTTTTGCATATATTTTCAATTTTACACCATACCTACGTTTCGTTATTCGCTTTTAAAATGGAGTCGGCTTTAAGGAATAGTCCAGATTTGGAAATCCAATCGTTGTTTACATTCAGGATGGCATATCTCACCGGCTGGAACTTTGTAAGTAAATCTTACTAATATTATAAATGGGATAATTTAGATGGATGTTTGTCAGAGTTAGTAGCCTAAACTGCTGAATGGATCTCGATGAAATTTGGTATAGACGTAGAGGATAGTCTGGAAGAACACATAGGCTATTCACTTTTTTTTTAATTCCACGCGGACGGAGTCGCGGGCGAAGGCTAGTATACCAATAATTGTCTGGACGTGTGACGCGGCGAGGGATACCGTGTTATCTCACTGTACTGATAAGGGCGGGGACAAAGATCGTGATGTCTGCCCGTAGTAAGTTGCCTAACATTGATATTACTGGGTTGCCATTATTAAAGAATATTACACAAGTATTTAGGGAGCTTTAACTGATGCTTTTATTTTGTTTTATTTATAACATACACTTATGTAAATATCGTTAAAAAATAATAGAATAATGTTGAAAAAAGTATTTAGTAAGATGCCAAAGCGTGCGCAAATATTTAGTACGAGCTGTCGCCTGAAAACTTTGTTAGCGCAAATTTGGACCACCCCTTACGCCATTTTGACAGCGCGGAATTTAAAAAAAAGTAGCCTATAATATGCCTGTCTATGTCCCTACCCTTCAGTGAAAGTCCGGTGGAAATCAGCCCAGCCTTTTCGAAGATTACCCGGAACAGACGCGGCTTGCAGACAGACAGACAAAAATTTTTTAAATGCTATTTTCGTTATCAGCAACGAAAATACTTCATCTTCTCGAAATCTGGAATTTCTCTTTTGATATTACAAACAGACACTTCAATTTAATTATATGTATAGAAGATGAAAATATACCCTAAATAACTATAAGTAATCTTTAAACGGCATTAAAAATTAAAAACGTATTAAATATTATTTTAGGGTAATATAATTGTTGATCTGTCCACACAGACGGAACTTGCATGTACCGTCAACAAAATCTATTTACGACATAGTCGCCCAAATCGCCTCGGGCGACTAATTAGTGTAATTAGCTTTTAATATTAGTTCATATTTTAATATAAATAAATAATAAATAAAATGGAAAACATATGGAGAGATAGTAATATTCTGTACAACGTGTTATGTTTTTTAATAACAGAAAATGAGAAACTTTTCGATAGAAGTGACGCGAGATTGTATTGGAAGACGGTTTTGCATATATTTTCAATTTTACACCATACCTACGTTTCGTTATTCGCTTTTAAAATGGAGTCGGCTTTAAGGAATAGTCCAGATTTGGAAATCCAATCGTTGTTTACATTCAGGATGGCATATCTCACCGGCTGGAACTTTGTAAGTAAATCTTACTAATATTATAAATGGGATAATTTAGATGGATGTTTGTCAGAGTTAGTAGCCTAAACTGCTGAATGGATCTCGATGAAATTTGACATAGATGTAGATTATAGTTTGGAAGAACACATAGGCTACTTTTTTTTATATTATAAGGTGGCAAACGAGTAAGCGGCCACCTAAATCCGCCAAAATGGCGAAGCGACCGCTGCCTATAATCATTTGCAATACTTACTTTAGTTTTTTAATTCCACGCGGACGGAATCGCGGGCGCTAACTAGTTCGCACTAGGCTAGTAATTTAGTCGAGTACCAAGTCATTTAGTAGATAAAACATTCTCGTGTTTTTAATCGACTTAACTAAATTTTCGATATACACACGTTAAGTAAAATTACTCGATTCTCGACTAAATTGTTAGCGAAGGCATTAACATTGTTCCAGTTAATTCGTTATTATTTCATTGGCAATACTTTGTGTTTTAAAATACACATAATAATAGATAATAGACTAATCAATCATTTGTTTTTATTTAGATAATATAATATTGATAACATTCAACAATACTTCCTTATTCCGCGTAGTGATGGTATACCAATTATATGACTTAGGGCCTAAACCATATAATTGGTTTAGGCAAAGCCTTGAATAATCCCTAAACTTTAGGCATTATTTAAGGCTTGACAATATTTGTAATTGCCTTTATTTTTGTAGTTTATAGTAAGTCACTTGAGTAATTAACGTCACATATTTACTCGTAATTTCGTTATTTTCTAAAAAAATAAAAGCACTGCTTTCAAAGTTCCGCAAACAAGTATATGTAAATTTCAGCTTACTAATGTTTTTATTAAACCCATATAAAACCAATTCACTTATCTACGTATCTTGAACAAAGGCATGCTTATTGCGAGATTCGTCTTCAATCTCGATAGATAATTATCATGTGCCACAATGAATCAGCTATACAAACTAAGGTCAGATTAACACGCGCACTTAGCTTATCTAATAGTTTAACTGTAATTCATATCTACAACCAATTAGTTTAGTTGTGTTATCATAGAGTATCTATTCATAAACATCTGTAAAACGGATATAAAAAATAGTAAATCTGTAAAGTGGATTATTTTGTATTAATAACGCCAATTCGGTTAAAAAGTTTATAAAGCTAACAGATTTTTTGGAAATATATTAATATTTCTTTCAACAATTCTAAATAAGTTGAAAGTTTCTGCAACGAATCACGGCAATAGTCGAAACTCATGTGGTTCGACTGTATGCGAACCTTGGGTGGGAAAACATTAGTAATTCGTCTTAACCACTAAGCTACTGGCTCTTCAATACCAAACTAGATTAGCGTAATACCAAGTATCACAGCGAAAGAGACTCTGCAGACTAAAGACTTCCAATATATCGACAGTTTTCCTACCCACCACCACCCATGGTCCCACCGACCCTCAGCCCATACGGGCCGAATCGCGGGAGGGCGCAAACCGTTTGACCGTATGCACCTTCTTGTCTCCCTACTTGTTATATATTGTCTATTAATTTGTGACAAGTCTCCCCCTAATGGACATATCGACAGTTTTATCTTCTCGAGCAGTCATAGAAAAAAAATGGGTGCAATGTGCACGCCTTTGTACAAGCTCATCTTGATTTAACGCCCGATTATCGGCCGATTAAGTCCGTAGTCTGCGTGGTTGTAACTCCGTCAGTTGTTTTAATCGTGATAACCTTAAATGTTATTGGTACATACGACACGTGATAGGAACACGTGGTGTGGTTTAACATTATTCGTATAATTAGGATGCATTCCTTATTTGCGGTATGTGTATCAATTGACTGCGATCTGTGGTGCAGTTCATCTTAGAGATATAAAAATAACGTTATAATATCAATAAAGAGGAACGTGTTGTATGTACTGAATTAACTTAAAACCAACTGGACCGTTTTTAAAATTCTTTCGCCATTAAAAAGCTGCATTTTCACTGAGTAATGCTATGTTTTCTATTATTTTTAATTCACGCGGACGAAGTCACGAGCCACAGCTAGCAATAAATATTTTCGTTAACCTAATTTAGTTTTTATTCAAACAGGAAAATCGTTACTTTTATTGGTTATTGATTTTCGATCAGCCAATATCGCTAATGGCTTTGTAAAGCTTCTAAATGGAAATAGAAAATTATGCTGAAGCATTTATCATTAAATATAACATAAGGAAAAATAACTTAACTAAGTTACCATGTTACAAATACCAATAATTATACTTTTTCATATTCTATCTGAAAAAAATATGTTTCATACTACAACGCTCAATAAACAGCATTATTTTATACCCATAGACACCTGCCAGTTTTTTTAGAATATTGCATTCGTCTTCAGTAATAATTTCTTTCCCTGTCTATACTGTAAAGCATTATTTTCTCTGTCAGCTCATAGACAAACCCTATCAATAAGGTCGACAGTTCAAACAGGGCACGGGACACACGTGATCGTCGCATGACTTAATTAGTAAATACAATAAATTTCAACACAACGATAAGTGCACAGAGCAACGTACTCGCAGAGACTTCCTGTAATTTTTTTAATAGGACACATCCTGTTTTTATAACAAAATGTTCCTGTGATATGCAACTAGAGGCGGAAACTAAAGTATCTTGTCAACGAAAGCGTATTTAGGAAACTGTAATGGTTAAACTTACAGCGTATATATAAAATTTTAATTAGATAAAAGTTTAAAACGATAAGTCTTTATTCAGTATTTCAGACAGTTGCAGTAATCGCAGGAAAGAATAAAACGCTATCATTATTGTGGAGTTAAGGCTCTTGTTAACAATAACGGATATTCCTTGATTGTTGTTTTATGCTTTTCTGATTACCTTAGTACGGAAACTGCTTGAATATATCATTAACATTTAAAACTAGTTGGGCAGGTTATACGCTCAAACAACTTCCAATCTACAAAATTAAAAACAAAGACAATGGGCGATGAGAATTTTGTCAAATTAAATACAATACATAAATAGGGTAGATCAGATAGTTACGGTCCACTTTGCAGATTGAGTCACAAAATTCTTCGTAATTATCATTATTGAAGAGTAAAATAGATGAAAGCATGTTTTTATTAAACGAAAATATTTGTTTACACGAACATAAACATTTTAGACAGAGTATTTTATCAAATATAAAAATATTAGTCAATTAAAATTAAACCCCTAAAAGCACAGTTTCGGTCCACCCGAGACAGTTATGGACCACCTCTGGGGTACAGTTACGGTCCACCTTTATATGACTATAATAGTTATAAAATGATTATTATTTGTCATTTGTCTTGCCTTTTTGAACAGTAAAATTTATTTATATAAAATCAGAAACTAATCAAAATAATTTGAATTACCATTTTAATATAAAGAACACACAAAAAAGTCCTATTAGTATTATCAAGGATATTAATTTTACGGGTCTCTAGAATAGAATGCAAATCGAAATATTCGTGTAAATTGCTGAAATTTTATTGTTTCAATCATACACCTTTTTTCAATAATAATTTGGATAGCTGTTTTAAATATAGGTATTTCTTAACTTTCAAGAAATAGCATTTTTTCTGCGTCCTTTTCTAATAATGTTCTTTGGAAAATTAATGTAGTATCAAAAAGTGAGATCACGTAGAAAAAGTAAACTTTCTGTTAGATGCTTTTATTTTTTTTATATTTTGATTATGTTCGTAGGATCACTAACTATAAGACTATCTTACTAAAAACGCGTTTTATTTTCCTTCCTTCTAGTCTACATAAGACTTTTACAATTTTTAAGTAACAAAGCAATGAAAGTTCAATAAACAATCTATTTAAGATTTGTTTCGATATTTTTTTTCGGAAATTTCATAAAATAAATTACCCATCCTTTTAAGAAACAGGGAACAATATGAAGTTTGGGTGGACCGAAACTGTATCTCGGCCTAGGTCCATAACTGTAAAGTGCTATGGCCATAACTGTACTCCCATACAAGCTTTAAGACAGTAGTAGTCCACTATATTTTAAGCCTTACGAAAATAATAATCGTTGTAATATCCACATAAATAGATACTAGAACATCTCTTCTATTAGACAAAATGATAAGAAAGCACATTAAAATTGAATAATTAAACAAACTTCAATATTTAAAAAAAAGCTATCCTTAACAAAAGTGATAAGAAATTAACAATTTTTATCAGCTTCGCGCCTGATATATTTAGATCACCCGTGGCTTTTCAAATTTATATTTTCTATTACTAATTTAGATATCAAATTGAGAATATTAGTTGTAGCATATGTTTCTTGTGGTTTACTTTCAATTAATTTCCATAAGAGCTCCAAAACATACGTTTTTGTCTTAAGTGGACCGTAACTCCCCCCTGGTCGGAAACTGTCTGATCTACCCTAATATGCAATTAAACATTTTGAAATAAAATTCGAAGTCATATTTTTTTACCTAATTTCAAAAGTCATTCTAGAATATATTTGCGTGTTGTTTTGTTTGAATCACAAACAATGATTTATTCTTATGCATATTATGCAACTACAACGGTGGTTAACAATCAATTAAATTCAGTTATGAGACAACTGGTCTGGATTGACAGAAAACCTTATTTACGTTTCTACTGCAATTTTAACATTGTAAGACATTAAAGAATGGTTAACTGTATTACGATATACTTTTATATGAACCACATTCAATACGACTGTTATTAAATCATAATTAGTTTTCAGTCCATCTCTTTGTAATCCACATTCTAGTAGCTCAGATAGGTCCTAGGTTTTAACGTAGCACCTTACATGCAAACATCCATCTCTTTTAGACAGATATTACCCTCTACGTATTTCATCCTTATAATTGAAATTCAATGTATTTGGTTGCAGGCGTTCCAGACGATATTCCTGATGCTGTCGCTGGTGCACGACTTGCTGGAGTGGCTCGACAAGCAGGACAGCCAGCTCGCCTCGCGCCTTCGCTACTGGAGAGACATCGTCTTCTCAGGGCTCGTCTTGCCGTTCACTTTGGTAAACAAATACATCGATTGAGTGCTTTTTTAATAAGGAATCTGCTCCTAGTGACTGTTTATTAAACACTCAGAATGCTAACTACCGATCTTAGAAAATGTTGTGTGATTGCCGATTGTTTCGCAGACAATTCAACTGTTTTGTTGCACAACTAAAAATCAAGCAGTGTGCCTCCATATAAGCTCATAGGAATCAATTAGGACTAAATGGTTGTGCGATATTTTAGTTTCCAGTGTGCGCACGCTCTAAAAGTCTAGATTTTTATCTAAAGCATTGTACTGTAGACTGTAGTCATCATTTCTTAACTTAATGTTTAGGCTTTGATCTGTTCTGTTTTTTAGTTGTTTTACAATTGTTTCCAGTTCGTGTCGTCGATGTTCTGGTGCGTGTACGCTGTAGATCGCGAGCTGGTGTTCCCGCGGGTGTACGACGACGTGGTCCCGTGGTGGTTCAACCACTGCGTGCACACCAACATCTCCGTAGTCGTCCTCATCGAGACGCTGCTGCAGCCCCGCAGGAGGCCGAGGGACTTTAAAAACGAGATCCTAGCCGTCACTATTGTTGATGTCGCTTATGCTATTGTGTAAGTATTCTTTTATATTATTAACACCTTTGTAAATGTGTACTTTTAGCAATGAGATTCAAAAAATATATAGAGGAAGCATATTTGACATTTCACTTGAGACCATGATCCTCACTAACGCTATCTATTAATACATCCTCAAAACCACATGTCAATATAATTATTTGTATTTCAATGAATTGCCAATGTGTGTCACTAAATCTTATTTAAATTTCTTAAAAATAGATTTTGTAAAATGTTTTATAACATGTCAATGAAGGACATGAGCTGGCACTAAACTTGACAATTAACATAGTACCTTTCAAAGAAGTTACCAGTGAAAAAATGATGTTCACTATGTCTAGTCTATTTCTTAAATGTCTTTGACTTTTAGCTTTGTTTTTATCATCTTATTTAACTTTTGCATATTACGTTTGCCTTATGATTTTAACAGATTATTCATGGTGTTATATTTAAGGAAAGCTATAATTAGTAAACTATTTCAGATACTACGGGATCTATTTCTTCACCCACCGCTGGTTGTACAGAGTGTTCGGTGTGATGACGTGGTGGCAGGTGTGTCTGTACCAGCTCCTCATCTGGGGCTCCTCCTACTTCTTCTACTTCCTGCAGTTCCCCGTCAACAGACTGGTGCACGGAGATGTCGAGGAGACTGACGTGACGGGACTCACGGAGCAGGTGATGAACGGCACCAAAGATATTAATGAAGGTAAAATGGATACCGATTTAAAAGCATCCAGTTTGTCCAAAAACCCTTGGAGTTTGAAATACAGATCGATTGGTAGTAAAATAGAAAATTCACATTTGTAATATTTTAGGTTAGCTAGATTGTGATTTGCTGGTGGAGGAGAAAGTTCGCAATATATAGAAAGATAAACTGGTGTAATTTGTAAAGTTATAAATAAAAAGCCAGTACTGTCTTCGCCATTATTTAACAATATTCGATTTATTTTTGTTAGTTTGCAATATTAGTTTGAATTTTACGATTTTTACATTTCAAAAATAAAATTAAACAGTACAAAAAAGGATGTATGTTTCTACAGATTTTTGTAAATGCATTAAAAATTCTCTTTGTCGAAATTTCAACGCCATACATATCTAACTCAATCGACTTGTTCTTTTACGTGATAAAAAACGTATAAACGTTAATATAGACTGTGATATAAAATAGAACAAAAATTAATCAATTTTAAAACTAAACGACTCGATGTGAAAAACAATGCCAAAGTGAACGAATGCTGGCATTTCTTGCCTTTAGTGGAAAAAGTAAATATTCTATCTCTCTGTACTTATATGTTTATTTTAAATAATTAAGTATATAATAAATATAGGATAAATATATTAAAGTTTTTATAACTATGCGTCATGATTACAAGGGACCAAATTTTATAATCTTTTTTTTAATAAAAAAAAGCTATATACTTGATTTGATTGTGTAACGATTATTTAATTCTTTTCATTTTTTTTAAATCTAAAGCACATTTTACGTTGAACTAATTTCGATTGTAAAAGTAAAGACTAGACTTTATACGAAAGTTGTAAAACATTTTAATTTAAATAAATTTAAATAAGATCGTATCTAAGACCAGAATTGCGAGTACAACTAACAGATCTACTAGTTCTCTCTCCCTTCAACTACTGTAGCACAGTATATGGCCCTAGACTATCTATGAATACCGAGAAAGCGATACAACGAGTTCAAAACGCATGTGTTAGATATTGTTTTACTGTACCTAAACGAGACCATGTAACGCCTTTCATGAACAAAAACAACATCCTTAACATGAGGGCCAGAAGAGAACTCCAGTATGCGTGTCTAACTCAGAAAGTAATCTGGAAACAAAACCCGACATATCTGTTCGACTTATTAACCTTTAGAAGAAATACTACTAGCAAAACTCTCAGATCAGTTAGTGAGAACCTACTGGTTATAATGCCTGCAAGATCAGCTAGGTATAATGGTTGTTTTAAATTCAATGCCTCAAAGATATGGAATGATCTGCCTCCTCCTATGAGACAAAAAATTAGTATTACAACCTTTAAAAATAAATACAAAACTGCTTTACTAAAGAGACAATTCTTAAGTCAAAACCTACGGCACTTTGATTCTAGACAAGCCAAATTACCCTTCTAAGTTGCCGCAATTGAGCCCTCAGTCCTATCTATTTCTATACTAATATTATAAAGAGATAAGATTTGTATTTTTGTATGTAGTGGAGTAGCTCAGAAACTACTGGACCGATTTCAGAAACTCCATTTGTATTTTTCGACACTAAACACTATGTATGTATGTATATGATATGTATCCCTATATATTTATTTTCTTCATCGCACACACAAACGCACACAAGCTTACACAACAATACACAAATACACACACACACACATGAGTGCAATGATGGCTTATATCTCAACTGCCCCCGTATCATAAACTGAACCATATACTAGTAGTTAAGGGGAGGCTGAAAACCAGCGCGGCCTTCAGTAACAAGCTGGAGACCGCATCAGCTGAGCCTTCTCCTTTTGGCCAAGAATTTTTTTTTCTTTTTTTTGTTGTTTTTGTCTCATTAATATGTTCTTAAAATTTTGTTTTTCTTTCTTGTAATTTTTTTGGGTCAATAAATAGTGTTTTATTTATTTTATTTATTATTATTATTTAAGAACTAAATTTTCATCTAAACATTTTTAAACAAATAAAGAAATCTGTTTTATTAAATTAAATAAATTTTGTTTCAAATAAGTTAAACGTAAATTGTCTACAAAATAAATGATATTTACATGTGTGCAATTTTGATGTGTCAATAAATATTTATGAATAAAAAATGTATTTTATAAAACTCTATAAAATGTCAGTCAATTTTTAAATAATGATGTGTTTTGATGCAATAGGTTTTTATAAGAATTTTTACGAATTTAATTATTAATATTATATAAAATGAAATAAGCGATTTCCTTGTAACCAGGAATTAAATAATACGTTTAATAAAAATATCTGTATGTACACATACGTTCTTTTATTTTCTTATTCAATTAGTTTTTTCAGTGTGGTTCTTGGTCGAAGAGATTCTAAAATACTGGGTTGTTAGTAGTTCAACATATTCCCGCGAAGAGGTGATAGTTTTGACCCCCATATACATATATGCATTTTACAAAAGTTAACCATTTTTGAGTAATCGTGATTTTAAGATTTTTTTTCAAAATAAGTCAAAAATGTATTAAAACTATCAATGGTAACTTTTTTTTTTCTATAGATTTATAAAAACCATTGAACACTGATTATTTTACAATAAAAACATCAGTTATCTGTCCAAATTAAAAAATTTCTAAACAACCATTTCATTTCATTATTTTTCGAGCTTCAAAACAAATCGCTACTGAATTTAACGGGCAGATTTTCTTAAAAACATGCCTGTTTTCTTAGCTCTCCAAAAATGCATAATAACTGGGAATATATTGCAAAGGCGGAATCAGGCGAATAATGGTATTCGCAATAAACTTACAATGTGATTTTAAAATTTCCATAAAAGTAATCAATATTCTAACATTACTTTACTAACAATTAGGATATTTTGAAGTTTTGCCTCGACCTATCCAAAAATGAGGAAGATCGCAGCTATCACCTAACATTAGCACCAGAATGTGCAGGACATCCGTCTTGCTTGTATGTCGTCATGTTTTTCCCTATTGCCAAAGGCAGGTTTTCGAAGAGATTGTTTTAATAATAGTTATTTATTAAACTGTTACTGGTTCTAATTTTTAATTTAAATTTGTGTGTTTTGTTTGTTTATGTTTTTTTGACGTTTTTAATTATTTTTAGGAAGTTTTCAAAACCAACCGTAACTATAGTTCGAGTACGAACCCTATATATGTATAGACGCATAGTTGACATTTTGCTTTTTTCATATCACTACTAACGCCATCTATTGACAGATCTTCAAAACCACTAATTGTATTTAATTTAATTGCCAATAGGTGTCGTTAAATAATATATTTATTTTATAACTCTAGTTTATTTTAAAGGAAAAGATGGGGAGGGGCCTTATCATGTCGACACCTCATGTCCTGGTCAATACCATGACACGACACTAGTACCTTTCAGAGAAATTACTGGTAAAAAATTTTGTTCAGTATGTCTTGTCCAAATATTTTTTAAATGTCTTTGTTCTCGGTATAAGAAATAAAAATACAAAATGACAATTTCCATGTTTTCTTTAATGAGTTTAAGAAAAATTATCTTACGAATTATCAATTACAATTAATTATAAACTTATGAACTGGTTTTATATTTATAAAATTTACAAATTTACGAAACTATGGAGAAAAATCACTTAGTACAGAGACTATGTTACAAGGTTTTTGCCTACAATTGTCTGTCCAGACATTGGAAAATTATAAATAATATTTTAGTTTTAACTAGTGTATACAATATTATTTCTTTCAAGGTGAACCAGTAATTTTTCTCCGACAGTTGAAGGCTTCAGGTAACCTTTGAAAAAACGATTTTCTTAAAAATAGAGGTAACCAAGGAGTATTTATCGACCTTAACTAGAATTATAAATTGGCAGTGATCGTGTTTTGTTCAAATAATTGCATTGAAGATAATAATTATCAATAGTTTATCGCTAAATAAATATCTATCAACTAAATCGGGAAGTCTGAGTTCAGAGAGATTATCATTAGATTCTTTTTTTCATTTAATTGTACAATAATTGTAACCTTTGAAATTAAATCCATATATCTAAGACTTTCGTAATTTATTCGCTCAACTAAAATGTAACTCCTCGTTCTAAAAAGTTTCTGTTAATTATTTCCTTCTCAAGTCTTTCAAAGGTTACCTGTGATATATGCTTAGAAGAAGCTGCTGGTGGGATGTCGGTACACCAGTTGCCGCGGCGGCCTCGTTAGCCCGTCGTCATGGTAACTGACCCTCTGTGGATGCAGGTAAAACGTGGTGGGTGTCCTTATACTAACCCCTTGTACTTGTGGTCGTTTTCTCGTTTGTAAAGTGCTCAACTCTGACGCCGCGTATTGAGGTTCGGTGTTAAAATTGTTCCTAAACCTCGTGAAGGAATAGTCCCTCTCCGGGGACACGACGAAACCGCTAGGAACTCTCACCTTAGGAGGGATGGAGGCTAGAGCCTCGTTTAACGCCACGTCGTAATCGTTTTCTATAGAATCGGCTAGATTTTGTTTTATTGAGAAATCCTCTGGCACCCGCAACGGCTTTCCCGTTGCTGTGTAAGGTTTTGAGATTTCAGGTTTCAGTTGCGGCAATTTATTCCGAGCCTCTTTGTCTGTAATTGGCTCGGATGTTGCGAGATAAGGCTTGAGGTAGTCGCCCGGTGATAGCGTGGACTGCAGTTTGTTCCTTATGGCTTCATAATTGTCGTTAAAGACTCTCAGGACTTTCGTGGCGAGGACCTTCGCTTTGTCCGCCGGTGTCGTGGCCTCTGTGCTCGTTGTGGTCGTTGGCGTTGTCACTATCACTTCAGTTGTAGTAGTTTCTTTAATTTCCTGTTGCTTTTTGTCATGTCCTTCGTATTCAATATCCTCTTCATCGTAATACTCGTATTCTTCCTCGGGTTTAAAATTTTCTTCATGGAT
Source organism: Papilio protenor (assembly GCA_029286645.1). NCBI lineage: Eukaryota > Metazoa > Arthropoda > Insecta > Lepidoptera > Papilionidae > Papilio > Papilio protenor. The sequence continues at coordinate 192,445 of JAGSMZ010000014.1, read as the reverse complement.
TGGTTTCTCTGTACCTAAGGTTGTGGTCATTTTTTCAGTTGTAGTCGTAGTTGCTTCAGTATTTATGAATTTAGCAGTGGTTGTAGGAGTGGTAGTTGTAGGAGTAGTGGTTGTAGGAGTAGTCGTAGTAGGAGGAGGCAAGGTAGTAGTAGTCGTTGTAGTGGTCGTAGTAGTAGTTGTAGTAGTCGTGGTAGTGGGTTTAGGGGTGGTATTGGGCGGTATGTTTAGATCCTTCCCTGCCACGGGTTGCAAGCCTCGCGGTAGGTAGGGACTTCCACCCCTAGACGGTAAAAAAGGACGTTTAACAACTCTGACATTAGATGGTCGTACTTCTTTAATCTTAATTACAATATCCTCTTCTTTTAATTTCGGTTTCTCAGTGCTCGAATGTTTTTCCTCCTCGTAGTAATAATCGTCTTCGCTTGTGTTTGGTTTCGCGAGTCGTTCATCTCTGTTGCGTTGATAATAACTGGGTTTCTTTGCTGGTTGGTCGTATTCGTAATCATCATAATCTTCTACTCGTTTTGGGTTCGTGACCTTTTGGTTGCCGGGCGCTGTTAGATATGACCTCGTAGGCTTAAATTTTTCTTTTACAACTGGTTCTGCTTTTGGCCTTTGCTGAATTGCACTAGATTTTCCGGAAGATGACGGCTTACTTACTTCTTCTTCGTAATCATCATAATATTCATCATCTATTTTAGGCGGAGGTTTCGTTGTAGCTATAGGAACGTAATCATATTTCTCTTTTTCGTTAGCTGGGACGGGACGTTTTATTTTTGGAGGTATACGCGGTTGACTAAAAATTCCATGGCCGTTAGGTTTCACTAATGGCTGACCTTCTGGAGCTGATGGAACTTGTCGTTTGTCCTCTTGTGCTTTGTCCTCGTTTTCGGTGTTTTTTTCAGGTTTTATGTAAGCCGGTCTTTCCTCACGTCTGTAAGGTCTTTCGTCTCTGTTATACTGACGGCGTCCTTCAGTTGGCTGATACCTATCTCGTGGTTTAAGGCTATCTCTTTTGTTATCTTCATTTCCCGTATCCTCTCTCAAAGGTCTCCTTTCATCTCGTGGCCGAACGTCGTCCCTGTACCTCGTCTCATCTCTAGGCCTCTTATCTTCTCTAGGTCTCACGTCATCTCGAGGTCTAGCATCTCTGGGTCTTGTTTCATCCCGAGAACGGCTCTCATCTCGAGGCCGTATTTCTTCTCGGGGTCGTATTTCATCTCTAGATAATACTTCATCTCTTGGACGTTTTTCATCTCGAGTCTTAGCATCACCTCTTCCGGTTGGTATATCATCCGGTGAAGTGATATCTACGGCGGGCTTCATTTCATCTCGCGGTCTAAAGTTATCCCTCGGTCTACCTTCATTACGGTACCTCGACTCAGATCTAGGTCTTTCTTCCCAAGGCATTAAATCGTCTCTAGAACTTTCGTCGTCTTGCGCCTTATCGCTTGTATCAGCGATAGGCCGGTTTTTATCTCTAGGTCTATATTCGTTTCTCTTTTGATCACGAGGTGCTGTGCGAGGTCTGTCCTCGTCGTCGGGTTTGTATGGATCTTCCTCAGTATCTCTTGGCCGACCTGGTCTTCTGCCTCCCTTGTAATTAGGACGTCTCTCTGTCATTCTGTCATCATCTTCGTAAGGTCTTCTCTCTGGGTATGGCCTTTTCCCAGGCCTTCTGTCATACGGTCTTCTTTCTTCAGCATAGTCTTCACTTTCATCCCTTGGCCGCGGTCTGGGTTCATATCTGAAAAAAAAAAGATGTCTAGGTTGTAATCTATTAATATGTAATTAATAACATAAAAATAAAATTGTGCTGCAATGTTTTTATTGTTCAGTTTGCTTTTAATTATTGGGTATAGATACTTACTTCTCGTCATAGTCGTCGTAGGGTCTTCTTTTAGCCGGCCGCGCGGGTCTTCCTTGCGGTCGCCTTGTTCTTCCACCTCTGGAATTTTAATACAATTTGGTTTATAAAGTATTTTTCAATTGGCTCTTCTTAGAAGATCTGTTGAACCCTGAGTGAACCTTTTGGTCACTGGACAAGTTAATATTTAAGGTCCACATTTATTCTTGATGATTACTCACCGTTCTTCGTATCCATAGTCGTAGTCATCCCTAGCAGGATAGTAGTACTCGTCGTCGTAGTAATCGTATCTGTAGCTAGGGCGGCGTCTTCGCGGTGGTCGCTGGGGGCGCGGCGGTGCCGTGGTCGTTGTGGTGGTGGTAGTCGTTGTCGGCGGGGGCGGTGGCGGGGCTGTCGACGCCGCTTTGTACAGAGCCTCGTTTCTGTGGATGACAGTTATATTCAATCAACATTTTAAGCTATATTGCAATAACTTTGAGCAGGGATTTAATGAATATTTGTACGAGTATGTATCCAGTTCGAGTAGTAAGGTAGTACCTATTGAAGTAATTGGGAGAGTTCTTGCAGTCGACCTCAGAGACGAAGTGGCAAATGAAGGTCTTCTGGTCGAAGGCGGTGTAGTTGGCGCACAGGAAGTCGTACCGCGTACCGAACAGGCAGTGGTGATACACCTGAGAATACCATATATTAAGTAAATTGTTCTATTGAAAACAAGCAAAACATCAAATATAATATAGAAAGCGTAATCTTTTTACTTCATATCAAAACTTCATATAAACTTAAATACATTAAAAGCAAAACTCCGTTTACTGGGAATATAGACAAATCAAACGAAATCGTGGAGTTTAAGGCGAATCCGAAATTAATGGTTTTTACCTGATAAGAATTGAAAATAGTAAAAAACCAATAAATAATTTAGCAAACAAAACACAAGTAAAATTAAAGGAATCAAGATTTCTATATGTGTTTATCATCCCAAAAGACTGACCTGACATTTGTGAGGTACTGAGGCGTAGAAGCCATCGTGTAGTCCGTCACATTTGAAGTCCATGGTCTCGGGAGGAGGCACTGTCTCATAGAAGGGGTACTCGGAAAGGTTGTAACCATTGAGTTCCCGGGGGAGATTTGGATCATAGATGTAATCTATCTGGGGGTTGCCGGACAACTTCTTGGTCGCGTTTTGAGCTTCCGCACCCTCGCCACCTTCCGCAGTTGTTTCTGCCTGTAAAATGTTTTTAATAAAGATCATTATAAAGAATATGTTTATTATATAAAATCAGAATATCTTTTGCAAAATCCGGAAAGTATCTTTGCTACCAAAAACGGTCAGTACAGAGGTTTCCGTATAGAAAAAATACGAACACAATGGCCTTATTTATGTGAGCCTTGGATGTTCGTATGAGAATTCATGAAGCTTTTTAATATAGTATCGGCACGCGAGGCATTCGACGAGTTGTATGGAATGGAAAGTAAGTCACCTTGTGGGCCAGGGCTCAGAGCCACGGTCCAGTTTACAGTTTCCTGCATGGAAATATGGCGAACTTGCATTATTTATATTCTTGTTATATTGCAAATATTAATTAGATTAACTACATTATTAAGATTCTACCCTTGTATCTACATCTGTTCTAACAAATGAAGCCGTTGTTAACGGTTTGCCGCACGCTAGCGGGTTAAGGCGTTGCTCAGGGTGTAAGCAGCGAGCAGTATTACCAATGCATCATCTTCTGTCTCCGAGGTGTCCTCCGGCGCGCTGGTGGTGCTGGAGGTCTTAGCGAAGATGAGCGAGGTGGCGCGCACTGCCCGCGCTCCTGGCACCTCTACTGATACCACCAGAATTAACACACCTGGAAATAATAAATAGCAATTATTAGATCTAAATTTTGAGTGCTCTTTGTGTGTAGAATATTGGCATTGTAATTACACCAGAAAGCAAATAATTTTTTACTTATTCAGTGTTACAAGTCACGTTTTTCTCATTTAATTTGATAGTTTTAATCATTTTAACATTAAATAATTCTTACAGATAATATATTATTACAATACAAAGTGAATTATGTCTTTTATGATAGGGTCAAAAGAGTTTTACATTGCCATATTACAATACGTAAAAATATGCTGCAAAGAATGTTGTATGTCGTTGTAAACTTGATAACTGCCATTAATCATGTTGATATCGAATGTTTCTTATTTTAAAAATCTTCAAACAAAACAACATTTCATTCTTAACACACGTTGTAATCAGTATTAATGTATGAAACATACATACATAGACTTTAGAGCCGTTTTTAAGGAAATTGTGCGAACTATTTAAGATAAAAAAAAAAACAGAGGAAAATGTGCATATTATTTACAATAATAGTAAGGTTATACGTAGTTAAGCTTCCTACATCTCAATTGACTGCTTTGACATAAGAATATTAAAAAGAATGCAACATTATATCGTTTAATTTTACCAGATGCGAATAATAAGGTCAAATTAATCATAAAATAATAAAACATAACTTTTTAAATATGCAATGAAAGATATGAGATCATAATTATTAATAGATTTTACATATATTTATCATTTAAAATCAATATTACATGACATTTCAAATTAATTTAAAATTATCATTTTTTTTTCGATATCACGTAACGATTTTTTTTTATTTTATCTTAAACTAGTTTAAATTTTAATGCGGTCCTTATTAATGTTTTAATTACCCGCCGAGACAGACACACAGACGTTGCAAAACGAAAACTCCATCTTGAATTTATATGAATTCAAAGTAATAAAGTGTTAAAATCAATTCCATCCTTAACCTTTCGGTTATCGATCGTCTTCTCTTGAACTCCGTTTATTGCTTATTTCACAGTCAATCCTCGACTTTATAATAAATTTATTTATCTACAGAATTCAAGAGGATTTGAAGCAAACGTGAAATGTTACGCCATTCTATATCCTTGACTTTTGTGGCTTCGTGCTTTTATTAAAACAAATCTTCCAATAGTTAATAGATTCTAGTCGTTTTTAGGTTAGAAAAGTACAATTTTTACGTCGCACTGCTGGTAAAGTTCTACGGTCATATATTGCTATCTCTCTCATTTTCTTAGAGAAAATAGAGACAATAATATTTGTACACATGTCACGGCTAATCTAGCACGATTTGTACGAACCGTTCGTAACGTCCAACAATTTGTATGAGGTATGTTAGTGTGCTTTACTCTCGATAGAGGGCGCTGCATAAAACTAATGCAAGTCGATGGTTTACTATTGTTTTCTGTCTAATGTGTGTTAGACCTTTGAAATGTGTATGCGAAAAACCAATGGGCTAATTATTAACAAAATATATTTTTTAATGATCAAAGAAGTTAGAGGCAAAAAAGCCGCCCCCGGGTGGGCTCGAACCACCAACCTTTCGGTTAACAGCCGAACGCGCTAACCATTGCGCCACGGAGGCTTGCACAACTACGTACTAAAATTATGATCACAAGGAAAAATCTTGCTTTACATGAGACCAAGAACTCTAGCATACTCCGGCCGAAACGAATCTGATAGGCAAGGATATATTCCAGCGGTTTTTAGCCGCTAATTTTATAACGCAAACGAATTTAACGTAACGTTTAGCATCGCATTATGTTAGCTTTGGTCGTTGTACTATCGCCTTTAAGGTATCCATTTAAAAATCAGGAAATCAATACTTTATGTCTCAATTTAAAATAGTTATGAGCTTAGCTTCCCGTTTCTGAACTGGTTGTAACAACTGGTCTATTTGACAAAATTTGTAAGCTTTTAAATTGAGTTCTAATGTGTGCAATACAACATTTAAATGATAATTTGTGCGTATTTTAAGCATTTATCAAGGTCTGTAACGACAAATAGATGTATTTATGTTATACGGATTTTATAAATAATACGCTTCGGAGAAAAAAACCAATAGATTGACATTTTAAAATCAGTCTACTTTGTGCTACAGGAAAATTTTTAAGGCACTTTGACTTAACTATCGCACAACTGTTTAGTCTCATTTTTATTCCTATTAGCTTATATGGAGGTGCACACTACTCGATATTTAGTTGTACAACTAAACAGTCTGCGAATCGATAATCGCACAACAGTTGTGAGATAGTTTAGTCAAAGGTGTGCGTTTTTAGAACAATCGCTGATTGTAAAATGATTCTGGTTAATATTAATTTGATACAAATCAAAGATGTTATGATAAATTATAGATGAGTTACCATCAGAGTGATATTATCAGAAATTATGAGATTTTTACGAGTTGTTTCAAGGTTAGCCGGTGTCGCGTTCTAAGCCAATTGCCTTGGCGACCTCTTTGCTAAAACATGTGTATTATTCGTTTATCTATACTAATATTATAAAGAGGAAAGATTTGTATTTTTGTATTCGATTCACGTAAAAACTACTGGGACGATTTCAAAAATTCTTTCATCGTTAGAAAGGTAATTTATCTGTGAGTAACATAGGATATGTTTTTTATTTAATTTCACGCGGGCGAAGTCGCGATTAACCGCTAGTTGGTTTTAAAATCTAAGGTATCATCAAAAGATTTATGAATAAAAAAAACCTGTTAATTGTTTTATTTGAACTGTATGTAGGTCTGAATAAAATATCATTAACTACCAAACCAGTATATCGTTCGTCTCTGTTGTTTTCATAGAGAGTGAGGGTGACAACTATGTAGGTTCAAGTGTACTTGTCTATGTTAACTTACAAAATAAGCTGATTCCAAGCCATCTGTGTCGAGCTCTCGTCATTCTGCCAGTTTGACCTGTAACAATACATGACATGCTTTTAATAATCTATTAATTATTAATAATAGTACTCATCATTTTTTAAACTGATAAGAGGAAAGATTCGTATTTTTCTATTTTCAAAAATTCTTGCACCATTATAAAGCTATGTTGTCACTGAGTAACATAGGCTATATTTTTACTATTTCTTAATTTCACGCGGGCGAAGTCGTGAGCAATACCTAGTAATAAGATAAAATTATTTTTAAAATTGTTACACATGTGAAGTTTTTTCTCTTCGTAACCAGACATCAAAAGCAGGCTGTTAATTATCGGTTAAAATTATATATTTATAGTTATGTTTTTGTAATAAATTGAATTCTAAAAACCTCGGGGAAAATATAGATTTTCAACAAAACAGATGTCAAGTGTAACTTTAACGCGTGTTTAATTGAATATTATTTTTAAACATAACAAGATTAAAATCTTCAAAACAATTAGAAAGTTTTATGTATATTCAGTTATATGAAACGTTGTTGAATAAATACGTTTATTTTATGACAAGCATCCGAGTGCGAGATGGCTATCGGACACCGGACACCGGACAAGATGCGTGGAAAATGCTCACGATCTCGTGTCCACGGGCCACGGAATTATAATATACTAGCTGTTCGCGTGCGACTTCATCCGCATGAAATCATGAAAATTTTATTTTATTGTTTACATTGTCAAATTATCAATTGCAAATGTCAAAATGGCATAACATGATGACAACCTTGCTTCCTTGATGTTGGCAGCAACTTATGGTCTCTTTCCCACATTAGGGTTTTTATCCAAAATATTTACCCCTATGTCTAATGGCGTGAAAATATATAGCCTAAAGCGTGACGTCAGTGTACGGCTTTTTATTAAAAAAAGAATTATTAAAAAATATGCTGTAATTGCTGACATCTTAGGCAACAAAGAAGTATGTGTTTACGCTTTATTATAATAGTATAGAAGTATAGATAAAACAAGCGAATTCAAATCACAATAAAATCAAATATGCCACCGTCAAGCTGTAAACTATCTCACTGCCAAATGTTGCATGAATCAAATGTTACCTGAAAATTTTAATTGCTACAACAATCCTTTGAAGATATAGCCCATCAGTTTATTACATCACTAGCTGTTGCTCGTGACTTCGCCCGCGTTATATAAAAACTATATATTACTAATGTTACTCAGTGATAACATAGCTTTTTAATGGTGCAAGAATTTTTGAAATCGGTCCAGTAGTTTTTGATTTATATCAATACATATAAAAATACAAATCTTTCCTCTTTATATTAGTAAAGACTAGTTAGGTAGTAAAATGTTCACAAAATTACGTCAACAGACAGGCACAGGGCCTTGTATTGTTCCCACACGATAGCGTACGTAAATTTGCAATAAAGTGTACAAAGTTAGCATTTTTCTTTAGACAACCAGCTTGTAGAATTTATTTTAAAGGCCATTACGATCGGAATGGAAAAACATACGTACAAGTGAAGCGAGTTAAACTTGCTGCAATAAAAAACAACACTTATTTGAATACCTTTACTAGTGGCTATTTCCACTTGTATGGAGACGCATTTTCACTCCTCGCCGTAGAAACCTACGTTATTAATTTAATGTTATTGTCAGTTTACATACGTCCTTATCTCAGGGTGGAAACCTACCCTAATTCAATGTATTATATTTAAAGATCTCTTAGTAAGATATCATTCTATCATACTTCACACTAATACTAATATTATAAAATGCTAGTTTACTCGTAGATGGATGGATGTTTGTTATAGTTAGTGGCCCTAACGACTGAACGGATTTCGAAGTTTAGCATAAATATAGAGCATAGCCTGGAAGAACACAGAGGCTACTTTTGTTTTTTGTTTTAATTCCATCGGACGGAACATAAAAACAAACGTAATAACGTAAACTTGCGTAACTTTGGCAGGATCTTTGTTAATATGTATCTCGAAAACAACAAAATGGATCTATGAAAAATGTCACAGATGTAGAACATTTTCTGGGAGAACTATAATCATAATTTTTTACTGCGAGGATGTATTCGTGGGCAATAGTTAGTTAAATATAAACAGAATGACGGTCTAAAATTCTTATGTTCGACCAAAAAACCGTTGTTAGCGGTCGCTGTCGCTTGAGTAACATTGACGTGACTAGACTTTTGAAATGAAACAGTGATGCTTCTGTTTAACAAATTATTTAGTGACGGAACTAAATCGATTGGTCAGCATGTTTAGACGTTAATGTTAGTTTCCATTTTATTGCTAGTTTCGATTGTTGCATAAATATTGCAATTGGTAGTTACTTATGTAAATTGCGAACAGGAAATGTTTCTGATTTATATTATTTTGTTTTTAATTGAATAGTAAACGATTGAATCGTTATCGATTACGTGGTTGCTTGTTATATACTGCCGGCCAAAAGTTTGAGACCACTTTGTACACAGGTTATAATTTCTCTCTTTTCTGAAGAATAATAAATGTTTTAAACAAAAACGTATTAACTACTTATCGAGATTTGAAATGATGGAATCTTTGATAGATTTCAACGAATGAAAAATTATTTTACTCTACATGAAGTTACGAAATTAGTTTAAAAATACAATTAGTAACTAAAATCTCTTAAAAGTACTAAACTTTTAGTATTAGAAAACTGCTACTAATTTTACTACTTTTAGTGGTTTGCGTAATAGGAATGACACGATATAAAATTATAACGTAATTTGTTTGTTTTTAATTTAAACGCAAATATTTAATATTTTACATATAAATACTTAACTATTTTTATTTATTAATATCACTAATGTTTTATAACTTCCGAGGTAAAATAGTGAATAAATATTATATTATATTTTTATTAGATAGCTAGGCAAAACATTTAATAAACAAATAATATGAAGTGTGCGTGTCGGACACATAATTATAATAATATTAGCTAATACTAAAGTGTCCTCTCCCATTCCATCCTTTTTTTACAAGGAAACGATGAGAAGGGGAAATTAAACAGAAAATACGATAAGAAAGGATTTATTGGCTTATAGATCTACAAGTTATCATTTCATTTGTCCATGTAGGTTAAAAACGGGCGCACATCTTTGACTAAACAATCGCACAGCTGTTGTGCGATTGTCTATTGTTTCTCAGCCAATTCAACTGTTTAGTTGCACAACTAAAAATCGAGTAGTGCGCACCTCTATATATGCTCATACGAATCAAAGCGAGATTAAACAGTTTTAGGATAGTTTAGTCAAAGATGTGGGCGTTAATTTTTCCTAACATAAACCTCTGTCATCGGGCTTGCTATCCTTGTAAACTATAGTTTTTAATTCCACCCAGACGTCGCAGGCAACAGCCAGTTTTAACACAAAATGTTAACAATTAGTTGTGCAATGTAATGTTATTTATCGATTGCTCGCTGTAGTATCGTTTTGTAATCTGTTATTAGTAAGAGCTCGAGGTTGCTGTGAATTAGAATTGCTTAGCTCCACTCCAATAACAAACGTTTAAATCGGGGACACGTCTCCGTTGTTATACGTCAATATTTAATTCATTTGCATTGATTTAAATTAATCTTGAGTTTAAAATCCAAATAAACGGCAAATATACGCAAAGAAGTATTAAGAACTTGAAATATTAAAAAGGTTGATTTTTACTCCATAATCAAACCGAGAAAACGAACCCCAAAAGAATATGATGCTCGGTAAATTTATCATCGTGTCCTTTTTTGTTAAAGTTGATAAACAGACATAAATTAAAAACAATAGTTATCAAACACGCGATGTCCCGAAGAAACAAAAAAGGTTGAACTAATAAATATTAATAAAAATAGATAAAACATTATTCCCTAATTTAAAAACAATTAACAATCGATTCATCCCAAAAAACGATTACTGAATTAATTAGATAGAAAAAACAATGATATTAAGTTATTAATATGTCGTGCTATAAAAACCGTATGACGTGCGACGTTGGAAACAAGCACGTTACACTCTGTCGCGCACTTTCACTATAGCTCGCTAGGCCGTGCTTACCCCGCGTGGGCAGCGCGCATAGCTGAACACGTGGGATATGGGTTCCAATCCGAAACCAAACGGGGCAAGCACTATAGTATGTTTAGAGTAAACTAGCATCCACATAAATTATTTATACTAATATACGCGACGTGATTGTAACCTTCACCTTACTCCTGAAGTACTCAAGTCACCTAGGATAACAGGTAATAAACGCATGCAGCACAATTCATTAGCGATATTTTAAATGTTCTACAGGAAAAAAGGTTGTTATGTCCTAATCAATAGATGGCGTTAGTAGTATGTACTAATACAACTGCATACCATTCGTACGTGTAACAACATATTTATTGGTACTTAGTTCGTTAAAACTAATAGTGTTGAATACTAGCTGTTGCTCGCGACTTCGCCCGCATGAAATTTATAGCCTTTGTTACTCACAGATAAATTACCTTTCTAACAGTGAGAGAATTTTTAAAATTTTTAAAAATGTATTATAGTTTTTGAGTTATTCCAATACATACAAAAATACAAATCTTTCCTCTTTATAATATTAGTATAGATAAGTCTTGCAATCAATTAAGTATCATAAATTAGTTTTCACTCATTTTGATAACTAATCTTTCTTGTAGGAAGGGCTACCTCCACTTGGACCGCTACATGTCGTATACTCTATGTAGACCTGTGGGTTACCCTCAGTTTAACAGTTTTCAAGCACATGCGTCATATTTATAAGATTTACTTAGCAGTGTTTAACAATTGTGGACAGCTTTCTCTCCTGAGAACGCACGCTGTTGAAGACGGCCTGTCGTGTTGAGACGATGCTATTTCAAATGCAGAAATATGTGCAAAGAGTTTGTTTTTAAAAATGTCAATGCTAAAGTACGATTCCTTTAATAATATCATTTACTTATCAGCAAGTATTTCTCTTGAACGTCTTAGATTCAAGTAATTGTAATAAACAATCAACAACTTACTAACCTCTGATAAAAACTCGTATCAATTAGAATGGCAGTAGCCCAAGGTTGTTTCATAAAGGAAAATTACAAACGCCACGGAATGTGTTATAATGTAATATTATTCATTGACATAAAAGTATTACATAGGTCTGTATAAGTCACAAAATAGACATATAGTCCAGGATTAAAGTAACAAGCACGCAATTCTGGAACTGTTAAATAAAACGTACACACGGAAATTATTAATATGTGTGCTCACGCGCTTAATATTGCAAAAGAACGAGCGACGCCGCGCACTGAGGCTAGCGTAGCGAAATATAATAATTCCGTGTCACGTAAGATCTACAGTTATGCAACGTGACAGACGGACGGACAGACGTGCTCGGGTTACCGCTGTAGACACGCTTTACTTACGTTCGGTCGGCGGCATCGCTTTGACTAATTAACAAGACAAGACCTAATTCAAAGAAACACACCTCCCGTTAACTTAAGCTAACACTAAGTGCAGATTTCTCTAAATAAATCTCCACTAGAAGACAATTAAATAATTATGCGTGTGGATAGGTAAGAGAGGTAATACTCGTAGAATATGCTTTGTCTCTAAATAAACGATTAGAAACTAGACATCAGTCTAATCTTTCGTAGAACTAATTACTTGACCATCTTCATTATACTATTTATAATAGAAATGTTTGACATATACGTCAATACAACCTTCAATTAAATCGAGTTACATTCTTCATTTCCATTGGTTCACATGCCAGCCCGTAAAGGGCACCACACACGGACTTCAAACAATCAACGTACTTTTTAGCAGCGAAATACTGCCTACACATTGCTTGCTTGAAGCTATCCGTGTATAGCTAGCCTAAAAATCGACATCGTCCCTCTAACTAAGTAACGGTACATAATATGCATAGCATTTGTTACTGTACAAATTAGGACTAAGGAATCATTACAGCCTTATTAAGTTAAGTAGGTTCGCCTACTAGCCTACAAGTTACGACTTAGTACGGGTAGTTCTGTCACCTTGAACTCACCTTTTCACTTGAACTTTTGGGACAATCGACACATTTGACATTGATAGAAACAGATTTCTAATTTAAAATTCAATTTTGTGTTTTGAAGAAAAATTATTGTTACTGCTTTCATTGTCATTTAAACAATTGAGATTACATGAAGGACCTTATCATAAAATATGTCAATAGTTTCATACCGTGACTAGCGAGCGTCGCAGATTTTTGATCATGGCTATTGAAACACCTTAAACACGAGGTAATCATCATCATCATCACCAGCTCACTATACGTCCCCACTGAGGGGTTCGGAGCCTACCCTAATAAGAGGTGACTAGGCCATAGAGTCAACCACGCTGGCCAAGTGCGGGTTGGTTGACTTCACACATATCTTTGAATTTCTTCTCCGATCATACTAAAATTATAAATGCGAAAGTTTAGATGGATGTTTGTTAGAGTTTGTAGCCTAAACGACTGAACGGATTTCGATGAAATTTGATACAGATGTAGAGAATATTCTATAAGAACAAATAGGATACTTTTGTTTTTTTAATTCCACGCGGACGGAGTCGCGGGCGAAAGCTAGTTTTATTATAAAACGTTGTTGAACGCTTCGCCAAATGTCAGAGGTGAGACGATTGATGATTGATTGCCGGGAGGTGACAGACGGTGTTACAGGTGACAAGCTAAAGGCAGCGGGTAAGTTAACCTCAATAACGCGGCGGCTGGTGCGTTGCATCACATATTTGCATTAAAACAATCTCATGTATTGCAAATGCTATTGCAAATCTTACAACTGTGTGAAATTAGACGTAGTTATAGAGAAAAAACTTCTATTTCGCTTAACAAATCACAAAAATGTTACACAATTAAGGGCGTATAACTCTAAATTAAGAGCCGCGCACCTTTGACTAAAGTATCGCACAATGGTTTAGTCGCATTTTGATTCTTATGAGTTTATATGGAAGTGCGCACACTACTCGATTTTAGTTCTGCAACTAAACAGTAGAATTGGCTGCGAAACAATCGACAATCGCACAACAGTGTGCGATAGTTTCGTCAAAGCTGCGCCAGCTCTAAGAACAAGAATGTTTCTTAATGTTTACCTGCGGATATCGCATGTAGAAGTTTTTTTTATTTAAATGTTGGTAAACAAAGAGTTGGTAAATCAACAGTTGGCATACAGAATGTCGCGGTAGACAATGGAAATATTGAAGATTGACGATATATGCACGTTGTTACGTGACTGGAATGGACGATACCCGTCTGCGGCGCTCTATGTAGGTACTTGGTATGTTTCTGAAGGTATTTTAAACCTATCCCTTGTTATTTTATTATATTCCTTTGTGAAGTATCAAAGGCGAGGCATTTGTAGGTATACTAAAAATAATTGTAAAATTTATTTCTTTGAATTTCACAGTAAATAAGGATGTATATGTCAAACAGCCTAATATTTGCGGTTAATTATAGAAAGCAGAAGTCAAATTAAACACAATATACTCAAGTTCTTATTCTTATCGTTATAATATTGTAAGTTAAGTATAAGTACATTTTAATAACATACTCGTAGTTTACTACAGATGTTAATGATGTATGGATTATGGTTTTTTAACTGCAGATGACTTGTTGCAATATAAACATTGCTGAAAAATGTTGTATACTTGCATCATTGTTTACCATCTTAGTACGTACGGATCTTCGTCATGTCATACTAGTTTTTACCGCAACATCGTCTGTACGGAATTAAAATTAAATTGTTTAGTAACAAATATAGCCTACATCAGTGATAATGTAACTTTCTAATGGCAAAAGATTTGTTTAACTTGATTTTTTAGTTTTTAAGTTTATTCGTTAGGTATATCATCATCCTGCCCCTCTCACGGAGGGTCGGCACAGTATGTATTACACTTACATACATTTATATCAGCCGTCATCTAAAACTCCCTTAGGCATATCCTCTTTAACAATCCATACCTCCTTCGGTCTTCCTCTACTTTTGTATCCACATTCAATGAGCCAATCCGACTGACACATGGCGTATTTCATCCATACACAAATAAACATTTATGATAGGTAAGTGGTTGTTAAGTATTACAGCACTGGTGGCATCACGCTAACCAATTGTGCAAAGTGGGTCAGCAGGGCGCCTACGCGCGCCAGCTGACCGGCCCCGGCTCAAATATCGCGCTGGTGACAACACATTGACATGGAAATATGGGACAGAATGCATTATCGTATTTGAAAACTATGTGAGTAACAGTGACTCGTTTTTGTTTTTTAACTTATGGTAGATTTCAACTGTAATAAAGAGAAAATTAATAAGCGTATTAATACTACAAATTTAGTACAAAAGCAATAATTATAATAAATATGATTTGTCCTTTTTTTTCGTACTAAATCTTTGTCAAATTAACACTACACAAGATGTATTGAAACATTTTTCGTACTTGCTTTAAATGTATTTAATGAAACTAGTTTACATTTGAACTTGAATGTATAAAAATGTCGTTTTTAGCGAATTAATTCCAGTTAAAACTGGTTTCATACATCCCGTACTATCCGCGAATTACGTAAGATCTGGTCACCTGCACCTTCAGCCGAAATGTCAGGTTGTTGCAAATTATGTAATATCGCATCATGTGCATTATCATAATGTGTTGATTTTATAAATACTAAGCTGATAGCTAACATCTTGATATTTGAATTCGATGAATTATAAAAATAAATGTAGGTTACTATTATATGTTTTTCTTTAATTTAAAAGATCAAACTAATCTTACATTAAGGTATAAATTATATACAGATATAATGTGAATTCCTTTGAATTTAGTTCTTATGAATTTTCTTGCACAAAAATGAAATTAAAAAAAAATATTGTTTCACATAAAGTCACAAATTTTCAGGACTCTAATTTAAATGGCAGTTAAATTTTATTTCAGTTTAAAAGAGTATAGCTATAAATACGGATTTAGGACAAAGAGCTTCTTGGAAACTCGTTATAAAAAATCATTGTATTCCGTTATTGGTATATCCGATGCTGGATGTAACTATAGTAAAGCGGAAAGCGATAAATTGAAAAATGTATTTGGCTTCTATAACATAACTTAGGTTTAAGAATCTTTATTTTATATGGATTTAAATAGTATATTCTTATAGTACAAGTATATTAAAAAAAAATTAAATTTCACCTTCACTGATTGGCTAATTCTTACCGCTCGCTCGCTCGTGCGCTGTGTCCTAACCCTTTGTTTTTGCTTTAGCGATTGTCTTTTGTTAGCGCGTGTTGTAACTCGAGGAGGTTAGATAACAACCAGCTATAGAACTAAGAGGAGACAAGTTTCCGGTACTATCAGCTGACTATATGTAGAGTTGTTGCACTCATTTGCAGTCGAAGTAATCATTTTTAATTTAAGGAAAATATGTTGCTGTTTTCCGCGAGTCCGTCCGCGTGGAATTAAAAGACGTAAGTAGCCTATGTCTTCTTCTAGACTATCCTCTACATCTATGACTTTCATCGAGATCCATTCAGCAGTTTACGCAGCAAACTAACAAACATCTATCTAAACTTTCGCATTTATAATATTCCAATAAAAAGATGGCTTAAAAGCAGATTAGGTTTTATTTTATTTTTCGACTATTACACCAAAAATTGAGATTAAAAATGGGCTATCCAAAAATGTTTTTTATTGAAGTTTTAGGATAGCTTGTAGTGAATACCTTACACGCTGTGACAATGTCCGGGTCACAATTTGTCTGTCCGTGCGACGCAACCTTGCCGCCCCCCGCGCGCCCCTTGTCGCCCACCCGTCACCCAAGGCCGGCTAGTTACTCGATAGTTTCGCAGACTTATGAATTCTCAGAATGGACAGTGTTTAAAACAAGACGAACATATTTCCTTATGAATTCTAATGTACAATATCTGAAGAATGTATTAAACCCCGTATGTATGGATTTTGTAAATAATAAATGGGAGATTTCTCTGTTTATACCTCTAAGTTAAGGACTTGTATTAACTTTATCTAAAGCTAAAATAATAAATTCAGTTTCGTGTTCTGTAAAATACACGAAACATTCGCAAAATATGCGCGTTCGCAGAACATTATTGCAATGCGATTTATAAAATCAACAGTATGAATTGACAACAGCAAGTTCACGTACAAATAAATTACGTTAATATTCCAACACGAAAACGTTGATATTTTTTAACATAACTCCCGTTTCATATTCACATTCATTAGAAACCTTCGTTATAAGAAAAAGGAGTTTTTTTATAAGCCTTCTTTTTAGTATTACGGAAAATTTTTATCGTTTCTTTGTAGCATTTAACCGCACCTATTACTCGAGCAATGAGCGATTTTTTTACAAACATCACGAATATGCGGTTGTAAAAATTGTTTTTTCGTTTGCACATTCCAATTGTGGCTAAAGCGTGATTGCTTGATATTTTAAAATAAGCAATCTCATTTTTATTGCTTACTGTATACTAAACTAAATGTGTTTTATTAAGAATAAATTTGTTTCAAAACTATTAAATTCCTCAATTTATTAAAAAGAATAAATAACTAACGATACTATCTAGTAGATTATTAAGTCTACATACTCGGGAAGGTCTTAAGAACGCGAGCCGCCTTTCGATTCT
Organism: Papilio protenor; assembly: GCA_029286645.1. Classification (NCBI taxonomy): domain Eukaryota; kingdom Metazoa; phylum Arthropoda; class Insecta; order Lepidoptera; family Papilionidae; genus Papilio; species Papilio protenor. The sequence goes on along the minus strand of JAGSMZ010000014.1, from coordinate 175,176 downwards.
GCCCTCGCTGACATTTCACACAAAATAAAATAAATCTAGAAACATCTACTGCCTACATCACATTATTTTTTAACATTCGTCTACACTTTTCGTGCGAATTACAAAATTATTCACAATATTCCGAGTTTGTTAAACCACGCAAATATTGAATTAACTATTGGAGGTTTTTGAATTGTACAAGATTATTCCCGGCGTTGACATGGTTTCGCTTTTGTTTTTTGTAGTTTATAGTTTTCAATTCTAAACAAATCGAAACACTCGAACTTATGTATGTAAAATAAGTATGTTACATAGTGTAAGCAGTATTCAGCTATGCATATAATGTAATTGGAGTGTCTGTTTGTAATATCAAAAGAAAAGTTCCAGATTACGGGATGATGATGTATTTTCGTTGCTGATAACAAAAATCGCGTTTAAAATTTTTTTCTGTCTGTCTGTCCGCAAGCCGCGTTTGTTCCGGGTAATCTCCGAAACAGCTGGACTGATTTCGACCGGACTTTCGCTGAAGGGTAGCTGACATAGACGGGCATATTATAGGCTACTTTTATCTTAATATTGCGTGGACGAAGTCGTGGGCAACAGCTCGTTATTTAATATATTTATTTGATCTTTACCTGTGGAGTTTCTTTTTATAGTACTGATTATTGTTTCTCTTGAAGAATTTTCAAGGTCTGTTTCTAAATTATTGTTTATTTATAGATATGAAATGTTTGTAATTATAGAGATAAATTCTATTTAAGTTTACTTTGAAAAATGTATTTTAAGTCTATCTAAATATTATAATTATGATTATTTTACTGTGCTTGATAAATAAAAATAAATTGAACAACTTTAGAGTTTTTCCTCTCTGTTGAATTAAATTGATGGGGGTTCGAAAACACATAAATTTGCATATCAAAAGCCTTTCGATGCACATAATGTACAGCCGTAGAAGCCTATCGTTTCTTTTGAATAACTATAGTTTAATTTAAATAAAATACTAATAAAGTTCGATGTGGCCATAGATAACATAACACTAGACAAAACTGTGATTTTATAAGAATTTATGTTTTACTAGCTTTCGCCCGCGACTCCGTCCGCACGGAACTAAAAAAACAAATGCAAGCAGCCTATGTGTTCTTCCAGACTATCCCCTACAGCTATGCCAAATTTTATCGAAATCCGTTCAGCCGTTTAGGCTACAAACTCTAACAAACATCTATCCATCCATCCATCTAAACTTTCGCATTTATAATATTAACTAGTATGAAATATGATTGGTTACTTTAAAAAATAATTTCGTATTTCATGGTATATCGTATTTATAGAAAAGAGCTTATTCTAAAAAGTTGAATAATTATTTGAAAAGTAAAGTTTTAATAAATAGACTTCAATCACGTAAAAGTCCCAATCTTTTTGGTAATATTTTTAGTGATGTGCGAAATATACCGCCCTTTATTAATAGCAATTTATATGAAAGAAACAATTATGACAGTTATTAACTAATTATTAAATAAAATAGATGTTTTAATAATCTATACTAAAGTTACTGTGTCAACCTTTACTAAATAATTCGTTATATTTAAATGGTGACCATCACGGGCGTCGCAGGTCGCAGTGGCCAGTAAAGGTCGTCGTTACGTCGCCCGGGTCAATCTATAGACAGGCGCTTTTACATTTTATTGCCTATTTTATTTATAGTCTGTTGCCAGTTTTGTAAGCGATTTACGTTTAAGGTTATTACACAATAAGAAAAATGTTGCCAGTGTTTCATATATGTAAAGATTACTAGAAACAGAGATATATCGACTTCTTAAATATTACTAATATAACTGAGAAAGCAAATTTAAAAAAGGTTACCGACAGTATTTTCAGTATACTTAAAATCTTTAATAGTACTAATATTATAAATGCGAAGGTTTGGTTGGATGGATGTTTTTTGGAGTTTGTAGCCTAAACGGCTGAACGGATCTCGATGAAATTTGGCATAGATGTAGAGGACATTCTGGAAGAACACATAGGCTACTTACTTATGTTTTTTTAATTAGACGCGGACGTAGTCGCTGGCGAAAGCTAGTATAATTCATATATTATTTTCCCACTTTAATAAAATATAGCGTTTTGTCTGATGTCTTAGTATAAAGAATTCGATAGGCATATTTTTTGTCACCTTCATTCTATGTCATGTCTGACACATAGTACAACAAGTTACAATTACGTAACATACTGTATATGTTATTTAACACTAATAATAATGAATAAACTCACCTGACTTGTCCGTGGTGACTGAATTTATTTTAACACTTGATAAGTTCCACCAAATTCACAGTATCACTTCACATTGTCTGCCTACTACCCTAGATAGTAGTCGTAATAGTAGAACAGTATGTAGATAGCCACAGCGTACAGCAAGAACTTCAAATATAAGTACACAAAGTCTTTTATAAAAGTCCAAAGTATTTCACCGACGCTCTTTTGTTTCTGCTGAGGAACTTGCATCTACGCCAGCTGAGTGCATTGACCTCTGGAAGAGATTTCATTAGCAACCGATTTAGTACATTTGTTGTAAAAATACCTGTTCATTGCTATCTATATCTATACTAATATAATAGAGCGTAAACACACACTTTGTTATGTTGAACGTCAGCAATCACAGCATATTTTAGAACATTTTTTTTAATAAAAAGACTTAGGACACGATATAGGCTGTATATTTTACACGCTACTTAATTTAGGGGTGAAAAACTTGAAAAAATGGTCATGCGATAAAGGGACAAAAAACTACAAGCCAATAGCAGCAATGAAGCTAGGTTGTCATAGTTACTCGTAAATAATTTCAGCCAATTGCAAGGGCCTTTTCATTTAGGCATTTGAATTCTGACATTTGCAATTGAAAGTTTTACGTAATGTAAAAAATAACACAGTTTTTGTAACGTCTGTGGATGAAGACAGGCGGAAACAGCTAGTTTTAATATAAACTTTACTGATGTTTATAACAGGTAACTTCTTTTGATAACAGCTTATTTGGAATATGACAATTTTATCTCAACTTTATTATACTAACCACAGTTTTAAATGACTACCTGGCTAATGGGTTGGGGGTCGACAGTAAAATAAAAAAAAGGGATTCAACGAATTCAAATAACATTTAAATGAAATACAAATAAAAATCAAGTTAGGGATAAAAGGTTTTTAAACTTTTATGATTCTGCGAAACATTTCGCTTTATTTTTTTGGTAACACTGCAGTTTTCAATTAAAAATATTGTAAAAATATAACTTAATTTTCATTCTTATATCGTTAAACTGTTTAATTTTTATATAAAAAGTATTATATTGATTCTAGTTGCATACAAAGTTAATAGAAATCGCATTCAAGGTTCGATTCTCGTCCAAGTTGTGTAACAAATACATTACAAAGCGGATTTTTATTAAATCGCTTATTTCGTTGATAGTGGAAATATTACACGAAAAGAACGCACTGAAAATTAATTAAATTGCTTATCAAATAGCGAAAGCAACTTCTCTCATAAATAAATTGGTTCTTACTTAAATGTAACTTAATGTATTACAATATGACATTTATGTAATATATTATTATAAAAAAAACTTGGTAAAGTCAATGAAACAGGGCGGATGTATGCTTGCAAAAGTCAACTTAACGTCGTTCTGCTTAAATTAAAAAATGATATCATTCAAGTTTACTAACACAAAAAAGATAAAAACGATTTGTAAAATTTCTTAACAAAAAAAAATAAAACATCAATAAATCCCAATAAATTCCAGAATAAAAAAAAATACAAATTAAGAAAAAGATCAATTGAAACAGCCACTTTGAAATAATAAGTATACCTATATCACTCAAGTTCTGGTACTAGCCTAAGTTCTAAATAATTTTCACTGGCACTAAGAAACACTAAAAGGCACTTTCGTTAGGACTGCTGCGCCGGCGCGCACTAGCGCTGCGTCGCTTATGCCGCGGGGGGGCGAGCGAACTGGGGGGAGTTGTAGGGTGGCCATGCTTAGCCTTGGGTACTTCGTTTCGAGATACTTACTTAAACTGTTTGTTTTGTTGAACTATGTTTACTTAACATATGTAACGACACGATATCAAAATATTTTTTTACTAACGACTCTTAAATTATTATTTCTTAAGGCTGTATTATACAGATAAATAAATGCCTTTTATGTATCTATACTAATTTACAAAGCGTAAACACACACTACTTCGTGGCGTAGGACGTCAGCAATCACAGCATATTTTTGAATAATTATTTCTTTAATAAAATGCCCTACACTTACGACACACTTTAGGCTATATATTTTCAAGTAAAATTAGGGGTTAAATAAATTGGAGAAAACCTTCATGTGGGAAAGTTTTTCTAATTTCATGCGGATGAAGCCGCACGGGAACAGCTAGTATCTGTATAAAGGGAAATGATAATCCATCTATGTGTCCTTCCACATTGTTAATCCGCTTTTTCGTATCTACAAATGAATACTTATTTAGCATGTAACGAGCTGATGGTCACCCTAGCGGGTCGCGTGTTGCGCGGGCGGTTGATCGAGTATTGCGCCAGCGCATGCATGACACCCACACCGACATGCCACACCACTCCAATGCAACTGCAACCTTGCTTTCTTCTATCAAGGAAGACTGCACTAATCCTTTGTTACTAATTAATAGAAGACAGACACAATACTTTACTAGAAATGTATTATATTGTTAAGTATTGGTTATTTTATGACTACTTTTAAATACTCGTAGAACCAATTTCAATCTAATTAACCAACTTTACGCTTCGTGCAACCAATAGTATCTAAAATTCGTATTGGCAATGAAAGTGTTAACTAACTCTGTTGAATATAAATCAATTAAAATGTACCAAAATCATCAACAACATCAACAAACTTCAAAAACTACACAATTGTTGAACAAACGTACAATATTAAGAAAAATTATGAGGTAATCAAACTATTGCCTACATAGAGCAACATTCATTGTAAATTGACTTGTAAGAGCGTGCGCACAACTGTTGTGCGATTGTCGATTGTTTCGCAGCCAATTCAACTGTTTAGCACAACTAAAAGTCGAGTAGTGTACCTCCATAAGCTCATAGGAATCAAAGCGAGACTAAACAGTTGTGCGATAGTTTAGTCAAAGATACTCTTAACCGAGAAATTATAACTCCATGTTGCTAACAAACATATACAATAAATTATAGTAAAGATCGTGATAGATGACACGAACAGTTTGTAAAAACATTATTAAACGAACAACAAACACGAATAACAATAGAGACAACTAGAAATATCTCAAACAGACGGAAATATCAACAAATATTATGTTTATATTGTGTTTGTTGCACCGCACTCGTGTTAAAGTAAACTGTTATTAATTTATACACGGTTACGTAGCAACAGTACAATATTACTATGAAAGACCTGCTTGTTCCTGCGGTTTCGTCTGCATGGAATTAAAAAAAATAGTCTATGTGTTCTTCCAGACTATCATGAACATCTGTACTAAATGTTATGGATGTTTGTTAAACCTTTTTGAAGATATTTAATAACAAACATCTATACATACTTTTGCATTTATACATTAGCAAACATTAACAAAATGCCTGAAACTGAAGATCTAATAGTTTGAAATATTACTTAATTTAATAGCCTGATAATATTTAAAACGCTATTATTTCATTGATTAAATAAATTTCAATTAGTTCCGTGTCGCCAATTCAACGTAGATAATGGGAATAGAAAGTTATTTCTTACTTTTCGATTTTCGCGAGCGGTAGTACTATTCAGTTTAGGACACTTTTGATATTTTTATACTATAAAGTGATAAACAAGCAAATGACCACAGGAATTCACCAAATTAGCGAAGCGACCGCTAATAGACATTTGCATTTGCAGCGGCATACCTTTAATATACTATAAATAATAAAATAAATTGAATAAAACACTATTTATTGATCAAAAAATCACAAAAAAGAAAAACAAAATTTACAAAACATATTAATGAAGCAAAAACAAAAAAAAAATCTTGGCCAAAAGGAGAAGGCTCAGCTGATGCGGTCTACAGCTTGTCACTGAAAGCCGCGCTGGTTTTTCTATTATATTGTACTAGTTGTTGCTAGCGACTACGTGAAATTTAAAAATATATCCTATGTTAATCAGCAATAACATAGCTTACTAACGGTGAAAGAATTTTTGAAATCGGCCCAGTAGTTTTTAAGTTATTTCAAAATATAGAAAAATACAAATCTTTTCTCTTTATATGTAAGTAGTTATATATTATCTGTGCCTTTATTTACAGGGAACTATAGAAAACTATTCATGCGTAAAATCCCCGGTGAAATTTCTGAGAATTTCAAAATGAAGATAAGATATAATCGCTTCTAATAGGCTTTACAACAATGTAACGACATAAAAATGTCATTTGTTTGATTTTAAAATTATCGCTTATTTAAGGCGTGTCCCACCAAATTGTAAATTATCCGAAAACAATCCCACGTGTAAAATATGTGATGGAAATATCGGATTTTGTTCCCTTATCTGACAGTGACCAGCGGTGGGACAGGCCCTCAATATCACGCTTTGAAAAATAGACATATTACTTTTTTTTTATATAATATAAGGTGGCAACGAGCAAGTGGCCACCTGAATCCACCGAAATGGAAAGCGACCACTGCCCATAAACATCCGCAATTGCAGATGCGTTGCCTACCCTTAATTGACGGAGGAGGAGACGCACATAACGAGGACATTTCCCCTTCCTATGCGTCTCCTCCACCGTCAAATCCACTTTTCCTTCCCATCCTTTCCTCTTAAGAAAAGGGTGGAAAGGGAAAGGGACTAAAATTAGGGCTCCGGACATCTTACACTTTTTAAAGACACTTTTATCGTTTCAATTCTCATTTTAAAATTAGCTTAGTAAGTAACCAAGGCTATTAAGTATTTACGAGACGTATTTATCCAATTTAATTATTATCAGAAAGTTGGCATATAATTCGTGACTAAACATAATTATCAAAAACAATACAGAGTGAAAAAATAGATGGAAGTTGGTTATAATTGTCAAGGAAATAGGCCGAGGAAGGAAATTGGTTATGCATACATCGAGCGCTCGAATAGGAAACGGTTAATTTGTGTCACGATACATGCATACATCGCGAGCAATGTATGTTAATAGGTCAAGCCTGGGTACACAAATTTAATTTCTTCCTATTTTTTTATTAGTTTAAAAAGCAATCGTTGAAGTTGTATAACAAATTTGTTCATTGTAAGTATAAAATAATAAATGCAACTCATTTGTAAGGAATACATTGAATTATTAGGTCTCTAAATCTAATTATTCCTATACTTAATAACAATATTATAAACTAGCTGTTTCCCCGCGACTTCGCCCACGGAATATTAATATTAAAATCATATGCCCGTCAGATACCCTTCAGTGAAAGCCCGGTCGAAATCGGCCCAGCCGTTTCGGAGATTACCCGGAACAAACGCGGCTTGCGGACAGACAGACAGACAAAAAAAAAGTTAAATGCAAATTTCGTTATCAGCAACGCAAATCCATCATCTTCCCGAAATCTGGTATTTTTCTTTTGATATTACAAACAGACACTCCAATTTTATTATATGTATAGATATAGAAGATAGATCTGAAAGATTGGATGGATGAATGTTTTTACTGCATATCTCCAAAACGGCTTAATAGATTTGGATAAAAGTCACAGATGTAGAACATAGTCTGAAAGAACATAGACAACTTAAGTTTGTCAAGCTCGGGCGCTACGTCGCGAGTATCAGCCAGTAGGTAACTTGTATGGGTAATATTACATACTTGCACTACTCTTGTACTTAGGCATATTATGAAATTTGCGGTTTTAGTATAAAGTATTGCATTTGTAACAGTATGCCCTAGTTCATATAATTACAACATTCACTTTATCAACCTAAAAACCGGTCGAACCGAGCCTACTTTTCCTAAACCCGAGCCTTATTACACAAAAGGCTTTGATAAATTATTACTAATAATATTGCGTTACTTAACTCGTATTGCAATTGCAAATTGTTATTCTTTGCGCTAGAATATAACCGATATACATATAATTATGTACATGCTATATCTTACTAATATTATAAATGTGAAAGTTTAGATGGATGAATGGATGGATGGATGTTTGTTAGAGTTTGTAGCCTAAACTGCTGAACGGATCTCAATGAAATTTGGCATACATGTAGAGGATAGTCTGGAAGAACACATAGGCTACTTGGTTTTGTTTTTTTTTTATACCACGCGGATGGAGTCGCGGGCGAAAGCTAGTTAAGTAATAAAAAAAACTTAAAACCTGCCACAAACCTACAGGATCACTCTCAAATAGTTTTACTTTAATTTATACTAATATTATAAAGAGGAAAGATTTGTATATTTGTGTGTATTGAAATAACTCACAAATTACTGGATAGATTTTTAAAAATTGTTTCATCGTTAGAAAGGTAATATATCTGTGAGTAACATAGCCTATATTTTTTTATTATTTTTTTAATTTCACGGGGACGAAGTCGCGAGCTGCAGCTGGTTTTCTAAATGTAATGCTTCTTTGTTATATGCCTTTGGTTGTATTCGTAATAACGAGTGCAATCAAATCAGGTTTGCTTTTTTGTTTTATTAAACCACAACTTGTAATAAACATAATCTTCATTTATTCTCATCTTATTTGTCACATCACTGTATTACTTATTTACTAACATTATAAACTAGCTTTCGCCGCGACTCCGTCCGCGTGGAATTAAAAAAAACACAAAAGTGAGTAACCTATGTGTTCTTCCAGACTATCCTCTACATCTATACCAAATTTTCTCGAAATCCGTTCAGTCGTTTAGTCTACAAACTCTAACAAACATCCATCCATCCATCCATCCATCTAAACTTTCACATTAATAATATTAGTAAGATAGTATGATGTGAAAGTTTGGATGGATATTAGAAGGTATCACCAGAACGGATCAACGGATCTCTATGTTTGCATAGATGTAGAATATAGTCTGGCAGAACACAACTTTTAAGTTTATTTTTAAAGCTAGTACTATTATATAAAGTCGAATGATTTGATCGTTTGTTTGCATTGAATATGTACATCTACAGAACAGATTCTTTTTTGTTTTTATTTTTTTTATAAACATTGGCTCCTTTACTAGGTTGAGTTGTAAATTCTTTTACTATTAAGAAGATACACTATGCGCCAGATAACTAAGGCTATTAATACTAGACTTTTTCAATTCTGCGCGGACGAAGTTGCATGCAAAAGCTAGTGTTATATAACTACTACATGAGAAACTAAAGTTCATATAATGTTAAGGTAATGTGCGTAATTATCTGTGATTTTCCCATGAAAGAGAGCGTATACACACAAGTGGACTAATTAAAAAGTTGACGTGTGAATGGCGTGACGGTCAGGCTAAGCTGTGACATACGAGTATACCGCATTGACTTTCTATACAATAGTTAAAGCATATAATAGACTAGCGACCCGCTCCGTCCTCACAATAGTCGAAAATATTTACGCCTGGTTGTTGCTCGCGACTTCGTCCCCGTGAAATTAAAAAACTAATAAAAAACATGCTTGTTACTCACTGACAATGTAGTTTTTGAATGGTGAAAGAATTTTTGAAATCGGCCCGGTGGATTTAAAGATTTTTTGAATACATACAAAAATACAAATCTTTCCTCTTTATAATATTAGTATAGATATCACGTAAGAATCTCTAAAATTATCAGTATTTCTCAACTTTATGAGAAATGTATTTTATATACGAGTATAAACCTTCCTCTTGAATCACTCTATCTATTCAAACTGCATGAAAATCCGTAGTTTAAGGGCCATTCCCACCACTGGCTGATATAGGCTCAGATAGCTTAAAAATGACGTCACTGTCAGTAAGAGAACAAAATCCGATATATCCATCACATATTTTACACGTTGGATTGTTATCAGACAATTTACAATTTGGTGGGACAGCCCCTTAAATATCTAAGCACATAGAGACAGACAGCGGAAAGCGATTTTTTTATACAATGTGTGTAGCTTGAAGTTTGTTCTGATTTCACTGTAAGGTAACAGAGGACTTTTTACAGCAAACAGTAACAAAATTACAATATATTTCGCATTCAATTTTAAATAAAGTTTCTACGTGTAAAGTTCAAAGTCGTTAGATATCCTTGATTCTATTAGGTTATAAATATTTCAGTTTCACAATTAGACCTAGTTTTTATAATATAATAGATTCAAACAACTTGAGAGAGACAATTATTTTATAACCTAAACAAGTGTCGGAAACATATCGTAATTTTTGCTTTGAAATATGTTCAAAATGTATTATAAATGCGAAAATTTAGACGGATGGATGTTTGTTAGAATTTGTAGCCGAGGCTGAACGGATCTCGATGAAATTTGGCATAGATGTAGAGGAGAGTCTGGAAGAACACATACATACTTTTTTTTATGCACACGAAAGGTTTGGCGGGCAGAAGCTAGTTTTTTTTACATCATTATTAGCATTTATTTTAAAATATTTTTTGGTCCTTTACTGACCTTTGTGGATACAAATTTCGGATTCAATCGAAATTTACCTGGAATAAGGTCTCTAATTAAAGATTTGCCTTACAAAGGTCATATAAATGTTTAATGTCAAAAAGTGTCTGTCTAAAAGTGATGTGGGTTGATTACATCCTAACATACTATTAATTATCCTTTTCAAACATTAAGAATATAATAACAAAACATCTTCAAGTTTAATATATCTCTTGTTTAAAAAAGAGCAAAATCACTTTACATTATAGTAAAGTCGTTTATAGATATTTCTCATAAGGATGTTTGTTTTGTTTTAAAACGCGCCGTAGCTTATGTTATCTAACAGGTAACTTTCCACTTATATAGCGATATGTTTGAAGATGCCGCTCATCGTTAAAAATGATTTAAAACAACATAAGTGAAATCAGAGCATAGATTTAAAATTATTTATTTGCGTATCGGTTCGTTTGGATTTATAATTTAAAGTGTTGCAAAATAAAAAATATAAATTATTAAATGAAAATAAAACTATCGAGAAACAAAGAAAATCGTGGAATTTTAGCGAAAATATCATTATTTCGTATTGTTTATGTTGATTACTTTATTCAGTAACTAGCTTTAGCCCGCAACTCCGTCTGCGCGGAGTAAAAATAAAAAAAAGCAAGTAGCCTATGTGTTCTTCTGACTATCCTCTACATCTATGCCAAATTTCATCGAGATTCCTTCAGCCGTTTAGGCTACAAACTCTTACAAACATCCATCCTTCCAACTAAACTTTCGCATTTATATTTTATAATATTAGCAAGATTATAAAAGTAGTACATATCTAATTATAACAATCTGAAGAAACAAAGATGTCACTATCTATGTTTCTATACAAGTATTTTGATAGTGAAAATCCTCTTTGATCGGAAACATGTGACAATCACATCACCCACGGACATTGCAGGATGTAATTATTACTATTCTATACTAGTAGCTAACTTCAGAGGGCTTATTACGGATATTCGTGAAACATTTTCGTAATGTCATCGACTTTGTCGTTAACGTTTCGAATACGTTCTCGCAACTGACACAAATACTCATGATAGACCCTCAGTCAATGTAGGTACTGAGAATCGATAATTGTCCATTGTACTGTTGTATTGTATTGACATGTCCAGTACGTTAGCTATGTATGTTATCCGAGAAATTCAATCTAACACATTCTGGTTATCTACAATTCCTAGACTTAGCTTTTGCCCGTAACTCTGTCCGTGCGAAATAAAAAAACTTAACAAGTAACTCATGTGTTCTTCCAGTTTTGTTCTACGTGTTAAATTTTTATATAGCTTTTGTTGTAACTTTGAAATAATAAAAACTGCGGTGACGCTTTAATCGTTTTGTAAAGGCGGAAATACACATGCCATTGGGATAGTAGCTGTCAAGAACGCCAAGCCTGTGTCTGTGACTGACCCGTGCCATATACAAGTGTACCAGCTACTTTTTTATACCAAAAGGTGGCGCCTGAATCCGCCAAAATGAGGAAGCATCCGCTGACTATAGACATCCGCGATTGCAGATACGTTGCCTACCATTAATCAACGGAGGAGATGCACATAAAGAGGATATTTCACCCTCCTATGAATCTCCTCCACTGTATGTAAGAAAAGGGAAGAAAGGGAAATGGACTAAAATTACATGCATGTGTATTCCCAATTTAACTCTTATGATGTGTTATTTTATAACCGTGACATGTAATAGTGTGAGACCGCGCTGGGAAATCATAATAATGAACACTTTCAGTGACGCCGAGTGTATTTGTAATGCTGGGAGAGTCTCGGATTGCGTACATTGACAACAATACTACGAGTATATAAGTGCAACAGTTACAGTTAGCGGATGAAAGTAAATTAATATCAGACTGTGGTGTTTTTAAAACGTACTTGATTGTAGGCGTTAAAGGTGAAGTCGAAAGGGTGGATAATGACATCTAAATTTATGTCTAAATTCACTTTTATCGCTAAATAAGTATTGATTTAATCTAATATTTTGTCGCTTACTGAAAATTTTAAATAGTTAACTTAGTCTTTTTTATAAGATTTAAATTTTATTTTGTAGTACAGATAAGGAACAATATAACTATAAAAAACTAGAATATCTTTGAGTCTGATGCTTTCGTAACGGTTCTTTCAAATATTACGTTCAGATAAGACAAGTAATCAATTTTATTTCCAAAACCATATAAACCTACCTCCACGAAGCAGTTAAAAACATCTGTTTAGATCATAAGATTAATATTCGGTCTGATTTAAATGTAATTACGTCAATTACTTGATATCCTGATAACGTATCAAGTGATCTAATGTCTCAGGCCGGTAGAGGTCGTGTCGAATTCCGCGGCAGCTCGGGGCTGGTTAAAATGCTTGTTGCGCCGTTGTTGCTATAGTTTTGCGTAACACAGAGAAAGTTGTGCGCGGGCGCGTTCGGAAGCGATTTTTTGGTGTATTACTTGTAATTCATTAGAGAGTCGACAACAATTATGTGTAATTAACGCGTACTTAGAGGACTGACTCACGAATTGTGTGTTTTCTAAACTATAATAATAGAGAAGGTATAAAATTCAAAATGATATGAAATTATTTTAATGCATTTTATAATATTAATTAAAATAATTAAATTTTAGTAACTATGATTATAATAAGTCTCTGTAAAAAGCTTACGTGTTGGCTATTATCTTTTAAGAAGTAATCAGGGGGCAATTTCAAATAAGACAGCTGATAGAGATGCATGGAAGAGCACCCTACGTACAAGGGTAGGCAAAGAGAGGGCTAGTTTAGAAGTGAACAAACTACCCAAGTTGTATTTATCGGTCGCGATGAACTAACACAATAAATGTAGTTTTTGCTGTGATACGCTTCACTAACTGACGGAAGCTTTGTGAAGTCATCGATTCCGACATAAATAGACTTTACTTTAGAGATGAAGTTTTTGTTACACAAGTGAAGACATGATGTTTAGCAATTTATTAATGCTTTATTTATTTTGTTATTTGTTACGATTTAAATGTGTAATAGCTATTATAAATCGGTCTGGAGAAATAAATCCTGTTGTGCAAATATTTAACACTAGCTGTTTCTCGCGACTTCGCCCGCGCGAACTTAAAAAATAATAAAAAAATGTAGCCTACAAAATTACCTTTCTAACAGTGAAAGAATTTTTAAAATCGGCCCAGTAGTTTTTGAGTTATTTCAATATATACAAAAAATACAAAAATACAAATCTTTCCTCTTTATAATATTAGTATAGATATTGTGTACCCTTATCGCTTGCAATTTACCGGATGTGAAACTAGGATGTCTTGAATATTACCTTCCGTGAAGTAACCTCTAATAATTCAATAACTTATTTTTTCTTGCATTAGCAACTTACTAATATGCTTTCATTGTCACTTTAGTTATGAAACTTGAAGTATTGTTAGATCATACTTGAGCGACGTTAATTTATTTAACCTTTTATTTAATTCAGGAAAAATAACATATCTATGAGAAATGATAATTCCTAACATAATATTAAATTTAACTTTGTAATTTTTAAATGGTCGCATTAGTTGTTTTATATTTTATTTAATTATTTAAATGTAAAACAATTTAAAACAGATATCATGCCCATGGCCTAAAAGGCAAAGTAAATGAATTGATTAATATTATATACATTTCTATGAACTCGCATCACATCTGGCCAATCTTTTTTATTAATATTTCACCTACAAATATTATCCGTAAGGAATCGTCATAAAAAACTAGGTATTATCGTTCATAACTATTGTAAATTTCAATAACATTAGGGTTGTGCCACATTCCCCTCATCAATACAAATAACCAATGCCCGACCCTACCCGACCGGTGTTACGTAAGGCGGTACTGCGCAAGCCGCTTGTGCAACGAGTGGCGAAACGACAGCCAGTAACCCAGTGTCCGCTGTTACCCGCCTCAAGGTCTGCAAGACAGCTGTCACATCGACGACAAAGCAGCTTTACATCACTTCTATAACAAATGATTTACCTAAAGTTACTGTTATAACGGTTATAATTGCTGTTACTGTATACTCTTGTCACTAAGAGACACATAATTTGTCTTTTTCTATTTATTTATTTATTTTAAATAAATAAAATGAATAATCCACAAGTTATGTTATTATTGTTGCTAGATATGTGATAAAGTGTATTTTCCTTTTACTTTACCATATAATAAAAGAAATATTGAAGAATTTTTACTATCATACTTCATACTTCATACTAATATTATAAATGCGAAAGTTTAGATGAATGGATAGATGGATGGATGGATGTTTGTTTGTTAGAGTTTGTAACCTAAACGGCTGAACGGATTTCGATGAAATTTAGTTTAAATGTAGAGCATAGTCTGGAAGAACAGATAGGCTACTCACTTTTGTCTTTTTTTATTTCCACCCGGACGGAGTCGCGGGCGAAAGCTAGTAGCAATATAAAATTTTAAGTTAATTGAGAACGTCTTAGAGCACCACTTCGAAAACTTTATAAATAGGTGCTATATTACAAATCACTAGTCCGTCCTGTTATCCCCACCCCTTACATACATTCACACACTTTGATGACATGCTTTAACACGTAAGTAATACAAATTTCCACACGACATAACCTTCGTCACAAAGCGCACGTAATTCTGTAGTTTTCCTTAATACGTCTGTAGACTTTTATAAGGTCAACTTTAAAATACCGTTTAAGAGATTAACTTAACCAATTCTTAGTAAAGCGTCGGTGGATCAGTCGTTAAGCATTTGACTTGTGATCTGCAGGTCTTGGGTTCGAATCTCGTCATTTAATTTTTATAAACATGACACAGTATTTTCTTCTAAATGGATAATTAAATAATCTTACAAGAAATCCATCACAAAGGTTACAAATTCTAGAGTAACATGTACCTGTCTTCAATATAAAGCCTAAACAATTACTTGCAAAACATTTATTGCATAATTGAAAGCGAAACAGAAAAACTGATTTCAATTGAATAACATAAATCTTTACTCCAATGACACCAGTATGTCATAGTATCCAATTATCTGTGACACTTACTTACTAAAAACATTCAAGTAAAAAAGTGCCTTGCTTAAATGGTTATTCATACCAGATATATCAGATCTCTATCACTAAAGCGTTCTAATACGAATGAGAGATCAAAGTAGAGTGGGCGATAGAACACACATGAACAGTATTTACTTTCTCTGCGTACTCCTAGCCACTGCGTACATGTTTATCAAGCGATATATAATATTGCAAGAATTACGTCACCTGCGAAAACATTGCAAAAACATCAACTTATCACTGCACTTGCAAATGTAATGGATGAGTATAAACTTAATAAATAAGGTAGCTTTAAGTTTTTTAGAATAATCAAATGGAGGCTAGAATTTATTTTATGTGACGTATACATGTGTTTGTAAGAAGTGAAGTCACAATCACTTGTGTGCGTTGATGTCTTTTTAACCGCAGAACCAATACTAAGTAAATGACCAATGGATATGCAATAAACATAACATGAACTTATTTCTTAACTTGATACTTATATAGATATCATTGTAACATAACTAATCATACAAAAACAAGCTGTAATAACTCATTACGCAGGAGTCCTTGATATTTTTAACAAATTATTAGCTTGGTTTGTTCTTACGCAAAAATTAAGGCTTTAAACTGTAATAACACATCAAACTTTAACCTAATATATGTCGTATAAAGGTACCTTCAAGTTAAATATTTTAATAATGTCCGAGGACCGTTAAAACCTCATTTCAGAGACCAATGACCGAGCAAATACGTGACAACAACCACACAAAGACTTCATATTACTTGAACACCGTAACAACCTTAAGTACGGTATAAGTAACTTAATTGCCTTATGTAATAATTAAGTTCAAACTAACGTCCGTTATTAAATAAAACGAGTGATACAAGGCTTATGGTAAGTAGAGTCAAAATTAGTAAAGAATTAAGTAGTCATAGTCAAATACTCTTTTAACTTACTTAAGTTTTCACACTTGATGCACACAGTTATTAAGTATTTTTCGGAATTTAAAAACTGGCTTTTTTGAAGTCAAAGTGTTTATTTGCGGTTGTTAAAGTCAATACTATCGTCCGTCTTTGTCACACAACTCTGTTAAGTTACATTTAAATTATCAACTAGGTTAAGTACATTTATAAAAAGTGTCCGACACTGTAAGCAATTATCGTTATACAGTATTGTGCCAACTGTCGGTATTTATTACGATAATTTGGCAACGCCTCGCAATTTTGCTTGCAGCTGACCCCAAATTACTAATTACATATTCAAGTTTTGTTACTAATTTCATTGCTTAATTATATCAAATATTTATGATTACAGCTTAAATAAGAAACTCTAATCCTTGAGATGTTTCTAAGGAAATGCTGACATACGAGTATATGTTGACCTTTAACCGGTAATATTTACATTTATTTATACTAAAAGGATAAGAAAAATATATTGATTTATTTATATTTCTTAGTGACTCAAACTTATTAAATATCAAAACATTTATAAGAGCTTTATTTATTATTAAGTATATAAATAACAAATAGATTTTCGTATTTTACAACTCTGCATTTTAATTGAATCATCGATACAACAATCTGGGAAAATAGTTAATATCTATTAAAAATGATATTAAAAAAACACACATCTATACCTGTATTATAAAGAGGAAAGATTTGTATTTTTGTATGTATTGAAATAACTCAAAAACTACTGGGCCGATTTAAAAAATCTTTCACCGTTAGAAAGGTAATTTATTTGTGAGTAACATAGGCTATATTATCTTAATTTCACAACAACGACTCACAACGAATTGATAACCTTCTTTTATGAAGTCGATTAAAATAATCTACAAAATAAGACTAGAAATAGTTACCAAAAAATTGAACATAACTATATTAAATAAAAAACTTTATTAAACTTGCAGTGACACTTTGCTTGAACAAGCGAAGGTCGTATGCGAATTTCTGCATCAGATGCAATACAACGACCTCGTCATTTACATTGAGAAAGGCGACAACATTCAGAGTGTTTTTTGCTAATACTCAGAGTACGTTGATGATACAAGAAGCTAATTTTAACCCGCATCAGTCTAACCTTATTGAGTATTGGATTGCACATTGGTAGACAGAACCCTAAACTCTTGCTGTCTTCGGCATACCTACTTTTGACGTCGCCACGGTAGAGACAGTTGCCCCATTCCCTAAGGGATCTCAAAATGTGAGGACAACATTAATATCACCTACCCCTCTAGACCTACCTCAGTTAACGACTGGCTATGCCAATGTACAATGTACATACCTAGTACAGATAAGCTATTCGTGTTTTTAACTTAAGTATTACCGAAACTCATGTATACGGTGAGTTTTAAAGATTAAACACTCGTAAACAGTGTACCAACGAACAAATCTTCCGATGTACTACTTAACAATTACGCAAACAAAATAAACCAATAAGAATCCAATAAACATTCTCTTACCTCAAACTGCGACCTCCTTAAATAATAAAAAAGTGTGCATTGATATGCAACGATTGCATTGAATAGCATTCAATGTGTTACAGCAACAGTAACCGTTTAACCGCTGCAGTGTTACCAAAACTTACGAAAATCTCATTACGCAACTGGCATAATAGCAAACGCGACAATATCTACAGCAGTCTACAGAATTAAAAAAACAACATAAAAGACTCACACTTTTTAAATTTGAATTGTCTTTCGAACTGTACTGTTTTATAAATGGAACTCGCGTTCTTTTGTAACTTTTTTTATTTTTTTAAAGTTGTTCTGCGTGACGTGCGCTTACGCACCGAGTCAATCGCTAACTGGCGCCTTCGCCGCATTCGCTCCCGAAGCGGATAAAGGTAACTCCTCATAGTTTGTATTTCTTTAATTTGTTTTCATATAATACGGTTATTTTCTAAACATATATAGGTGACATTTGATTACTAGGACCCCTTTGTATGTGACGTCATAAAAAGCAAAGCACTTAAGGTAACAAAGAGGTAGAAAGAAGATATCGTTTTTTCCAAGACACGAGTAAACTTTATAAAAGTACAAAAAGAAAATAAACTTAAACACATAAAAAGTTTACAGAAGTACATTGTGATCACGTCTTTATGATGTTACACACACGCACACACACACATGTGTGTTCAATGCAGGCGAGTACAGTCGACAACACAACTTTTATACTCATCCTCGGTCGAGCTATATTCAAACTTGAAATAAGAGCTTAAAGTTAACATTTCCTTGAAAACTTAACTAAAAATGCATAGTTTGTAACCTAATATAAAATAATTAAAATGTTTAAAAGCTTCTTAAACCAAAGTTTGTGCATCATTTTGTTAGAAAATTGTTTTCTGATAATATTTTAGTAGAGGCTGCCATTGGCGTAAAAAAACTCACTTTGAATATATTTATAAATGAAACAAAAACAATTTTCAAATCATTTATTACAAAACATACAAATCTTGCTTTATTTACACTACAAGTTTATACACTTCTTATATAATTTAAATGAAATAAAAAATATTAAAGCAGAGAGCTCTTTTAACAAATTTTTGTACTTAAAGCGTCCTTCCAATATCTTTGCAAGCGTCGGACCTAACTGGTTAACTAAAAGCAAAACAACAACAGACTTTAAAATAAAAGGTTGTAAATTTAATTTCGCTAAAAAAATACCATTCCGGAAATAATCTTTTCACTTTTGCACAGCTCTGTACTTCCGCTACGAATTAACAGGCAAGACATATAACGCTGTAGAGTCAGTCGTGTCTGTCTGTTTGTCTGTCAGTCGTCGACGTCGGACTACTATACGTCGTGGCTTTGCTTGCCTTTTAATTTGAATCCTTGCATGTGTTACCACTCTGTAAATGATTAATTTTATTTAAAAAAAAAACATTAATTGAGTAAAAAATAGCAATTTCAGATTAATGTCGCGTCTTGAAATATTTACAAATTTACACATATTACACGCATAATTTTTTGAAAAATAAGTGTGTTTATTCATCGATGAATTAGAAAAATTGAAATCAAAAACAAACAGCTGACAAAGTGCTTATTCTACAGATTTCCAAAAGCAAGAAAACACAATTTTTGTACAATTTTTGTAATTAATTACTACGTAAACAGAATTGTAACATCCCTTCCCGCCCTTTTGAAGTTAACTCAAAATGTCAAATGCCTTATTTAACATTACATATCTGTTTTAAATTAATATTCATTCAAAAGTTTGTACATTTGTCTTTCACTTGTTATAATCAATTTTATGTTTTCATTTATGAATAATACGTAATTGGTAATTTATAACCTAGCAGTATAAAATAACACAAACCAAAAGACTTCTTGTATGTTGTTTCTTATAGGGTCGTGTAATTAGCTACAGGGTGGTCATTGCATAGGATGTTAAACACCGTAAAGCTAATAAAACGCATTCATCTCCTGCTGCCAGTCGACGTTGCACTTATGTACAGTTCGTAATGAGCATAACGTCGAGATTACACAATCGTCCAGGCGCTATGAGCAATGAGTATGGTAAGGTTCATATAATATTATAGTGCCGTATGATAGCACTTTTTTCCTAAATTATTGGCTGAAAGATTGTTGATTATTTCACACAAAGGTCATAATATATTTCACTTCTAAATGATGTTATTACTATGCGTTGTGATTTTTGTAATTGCTTACAGCGCCTGAGAGATTTCAATAGCAACTATTCTAATGGTAACTTTTGCTATTTATAAACTGAGCTAAACATATTAAAACTATAACTAGGGGTAACTACGTGAAGGTAATTGCACAATTTGCTTAACTACATAATTACATTAACTAATTCAGATAAATCGTGAGCACTGAATGGCAGATTCCGTGCGGGCATGCGCGGTGTTGATCTGTAAGATGAGTTCGTTACAATCTACTTTTTGCCCGCGATGTAGTTGCCCGCCTCGTCTTTGTAGAGGTCCTCGTTTATAGCGTAGTACGCCGGTGATGTCTGACAGTCCACCTGCAAAGACGGAAGAAAAGAAATTAATACCTGCAACATTTAAATCTAACTAATTGCTATTTTTTATTGACAGGAGTATGACATAATTCTGTTGTCGGCAGGCGCTAAACGCATTTAACATTGTTTAATGAGAAGATCTTTTACATCAATAAGATCACAGAAAATCGTAACAAGAATATAAGTATTTTAAGGAGCTCACCTTGTAGAACCAATCACAAACACGGGAGCGCTGGTTGAAGACGGTGCCGGGCGCGCATAGGAACGAGTACATCACGTTGCCACCAATGCTCGGCACACACCAGTGCCACACCTACACATATATTGATTACAATGCTAACTAAACTAGGATAAAATCACAAGAAGTACCACAATATTAAAGAAAAAACCTGGCAAGATGTCTCTGGATCGGCGTAGTACCCGGGTATTTTGTCATCGCAGGTGAACGACAAACCCTTAGGGACTTCCACGAAGTCTGGGTAGTCTTCGCCCGGCACGTATCCATCCAACGCCTGCAGTAAAAATTATTAGTAAATAAAATTAAAGTAAATTGTAGTATAATGTAATTTCGTCCTTTCATTTCTCTTTAAATACAGAAAACTTTGCAATTTATCTTGAATTAAATTATTTCTAATCGAGTTATCGAAATAGAACACAGATAAATACAATTGTATTCTTTTTATCATGTATTTTCGTCCAAATTATTCGATGATTCAATGCAATTATTATTAAAGTCATGATAAAGTCAATAAAAACAGCAATAAACATGAAAAACCACAATGGAAATTGAAGTTTAAACTTCCCACGATACTCGACCGAGTGTCCTTTGATTCTTTTAATTATCAAAGTAATTATATTGTCTGTATAATAACATAATTTAAGTAGATTCAGTTTTCTTACTGACGTATGCTTTTTACTGAATACATACAAATCGTTCAATCAATCATTTTCAAAAGGATGTAATCTTAGTTAATTGAACTCGATTAAAACAATTATGGAATAATGAGTTATTAAGTATAGAAGCAAAATAAGATGTTAAAGCTCTATAAATCATAATTATCAAACTATGACATAATTCTTAACATAAGTGCACCCGTTGATATCTTTAACTAGTCGTGAAATGTCATCGGAAATTCAACAATTTGATTGTCAAAGAAAGAATGTCCTTATTACGTTTAAGTCTGGACAAAATGTAGAGTGTATGAAGGTTTCTGTTCTATATTTTGTCAATTAAATTAAAAAAAACATCTACAAACTTCAATTTAGTTGTTGCGACCCTTACTTTGCTGTTATTTGCACTTTCTTGTTTATGAACTGATTTTGTATTATATTAGATATTGTATTAACAACAACAACACTTACAGCGAGTGAGTGATCAATAATGTAGAGTATGACGGCGATTATTCCGACGGACGACAGCCGAAGACCACACACCCTCTGTTGCGTCATTGTTCACTTGACGATTAGAACTGATCTGAAGATATGCTGGAAATAAAGAAAATTTAAGTTAAGTAACTGACAAACAAAAGTGTAACGAAGGTAAACGAAATACGAAAACAAAACACATTCGTTAATTTTGTATACGGTAGCATTGAGTAAATCAATCGTTAACCCATTTATGTGGCAAACAATGCTCTTGCGGACTCAAAGACATTTAAGAAATATATAGACTAGACATAGTGAAAAATATTTTTTCACCGGTAACTAAGGTAACTAAAAAAAGTACTATGTTAGTTGTCGATTTTAGTACGCCACTTCATGTCCTTGTATTGACATGTTATAAAACGTTTTACAAAATTATAATCAGCTCCATTTTTTGTTATAAACATGAATTAGTTATTTAAATATGATTTAGTGACACCTATTGGCAATTCATTTAATACAATTAATTTCATTAACATGTGGTTTTGAAGACCTATTAATAGATAGCGTTAAGTGTCAACTATGCTTCCTCTATGTATTTTTGAATCTCTTTGTGCGGACTCTAACACAATAATATCAGAAACTTCTATGTAAAAATTTGGAATGAACAATTCTAAAAAGGATCTCATAAGTAGCCACTTAATAGCTTTGCAATCAATGAATAGAACAAAGGTACAGTCAGAAAAAACTGCATTAACAATCGTAATTGACTCGTTATTAAAACATAATAACGCGTGGCTTTATGTCATGTTACCGAATACATTGTCACATATGACTATGACATACATAATCGAACAATTCTTTGTTAATTTAGTAATCTTGTACGCTTGTAGACACCAAGAAAGATGCTAGGAGGTTAATTTAAATTCTCATCCCCTATAATTTTCTGATAACTATAGCATGGAAAGGGGAAAGTATTTGACAACAGAGGAATAGATGAAAAGGAAAACGTCCTCTTTTTATTTATCCACTACTTTGTCCAACAGTAGGCATGGATTTGGGACTTGAATCTGTGGTCATTGTTGACCGGTTGTTGGTTTACCTTCCCAATAGTTATATTCTCATTTAAACTTTAAAAAACGTTATGATTTATTATGTTTAATCATATCTCATTAGTCTTGAGATCGCCATCTCGCCGGCGGCGGCGCGGGGCGTCCAGCAATAAACAATGTGGTAACCATCGTTGCAGACCGTGGGAGCGGCCATCCACAATGGGATTACGCGCTATTTTGCAAGGTTATTACACTGCTGACCCCCTTTAACTATCTTTAGTGCGATGTATACTACTTAATGGAGCAGTAAAGTTTCTACATACACTAAATATTGTTGCATTTTAATTGTTGTGAGAATTTAATATGAACGCAAAATATTTTTAAACTAATTCTCATAATTTATACTGACAAGGGCGTTGAAGAAATAACTACCGAAAACCACGCCTTTGTATTGCATTAAAACATCGAATGTTTTTAGAACTGTTACGAAAGACTGAAAATATAAAGTCATCTAAACTTCTTTGTGATACAAGGTTTAGTGGGTGATCCTTTAAAAAAATAGTTTCTTGGTTAACCGCATTCGTGCATTAACTATTGTACAAAGGTATAATCATGTTATCGTAAAGTTTTCATTAAATTTCAATACAAAAGTATGCAGTCGTAAAGTTTTTACGTGTGGCTGTACCGTGTGACAATTCCAAAGATGTCACGGCCGACGCACTTGGAGATGTTCAATTTGCGAAATTCGGTGCAAATGTGCACAATTAAACACATCGTTAAGTTCAAGGTTAACTTCTCTATAATCATCGAATATTTTTAAAAAACATTTAAAAGTTAACCTTTCCCAACCAAGTTAATTGTTGGTTTAAATATGAAAAAATGGTCAACAACGATTGTCAAAGTTCTAACCGAACGAAGTCTGTCACTAAAACAGACCTTTATTTCTTAGTATAGACACTAAGGGAACCATTTGATTATATACAATGAGCATTATGTGTACATTAAGTTTTTCCAGTCCCTAGGAAGGCCGTACCAATGCACTAATGTTGGGCAATGAAAGACAATTTGTCGGCGAGAGATCTCACGCGGGCGAAATTGCCGCGAGTTACAGCCGTTTTTATCACTTCCACATTCATTTGTATTTGTTTTTGTCCGTCTGTTTCATTAGCCCTGAGCAAATTGTTAGACTTGTAATCATTACGTTGTTGCTTTGATAGGTTTTCAATGGTATTGTTATACAATATGCTATCAGAGATGTAACAAGATAAGAGTAAAATGTCATATATAATTTTTAGCCGTAAAACGTGTAGCAGAAAATCTAGGTTTGTAAGCTTATTTCTTACTAATGTTATAAAAGCGAAAGTTTAGATGGATGTTTGTTAGAGTTTGTAGCCTAAACTACTGATTGGATCTCAATTAAATTTGGTATAGTAAAAGTTAGTCTGGAAAACTACTTGCTTACTTTTGTTTTATTTTAATTCAACGCGAACGGAGTCACGGGCGAAAGCTAGTAAGCTAATAAAGTATGTGCATCTCTTTATTTAAAAAATCATATTTAATTGAATATTGAAAGTAAAGACTTGAAATACTCAAAAACCATTTTCTAGAACTGTAACACTTTTAGTGTATTTATTTCAGTATATATTTTTATTTCTTTTATTAAAAATAAAAATAAAAATATATAATGAAATAAGTACACTACACTTGGTTTTACCACTTTCAGTGGTAGAGCCCGCTTTAACATCTTCGCACGAATGGGCCGGCTCGCCCGGTGAAATACCACGACCACACAGAAAACAGGCGTGAAGTGGAAGCAATTCCGCGTTTCGTCTGATGAGTGTGGTGCCGGAGGCCTAATTTTAGTCCCTTTCCCTTTCCACCCTTTTCTTAAGAGGAAAGGATGGGAAGGAAAAGTGGATTTGAAGGTGGAGGAGACGCATAGGAAGGGGAAATGTCCTCTTTTTGTGCGTCTCCTCCTCCGTTAATTAAGGGTAGGCAACGCATCTGCAATTGCGGATGTTAATGGGCAGCGGTCGCTTTCTATTTCGGTGGATTCAGGTGGCCGCTTGCTCGTTTGCCACCTCATATTATAAAAAAAAAAAACACTACACACTCATCTTCATAGGTCCAACCAAGTACAGTTTATCACGATAACCAACAGTACGCAATGCTAAAATTATGCTCAATTTTCTAAATTAGTTAGTTTAGTAACCTAAAAATTTGAGTGTCATATTTTGGTGACCTCGAAATGTACGCTTGCGTCAGTATCCGGCTGTATCTGACAAATGAACGAGAGTGCAAATAAAAACAATGTATGTCACCGTGATAATGTAAACATCGTCAGTTTAGAAACTAACTGGTTAAACTGAACTATCGTACAATGTGAACTGATATGGTTAAGTGTTAATTAACTATAGCAATAAATAATAAACTAACCTAACATATTAAGCTTATAAAAAATATTCTATTGTTTTCCCCTATGGACAATTTAAAATATTATATTAGTAATTTAAAAAAATGAAAGCAAGTAGTCTATATGTTCTATAAGATTAACCTCCACATCTATGCCAAATTTCATGGAGATCTCAGCAGTTTAATCTACAAACTCTATCAAACATCCATCCACCTTAACTTTCGTATTTATAATATTAGTAAGATTTTAAGTGTCAGTCTTACCAAATTGTTAATTGTCTGATAACAATCGAACGTGTAAAATATGTGATGAAAATATCGAATCTTATTCTCTTATCTGACGTCATTTTTAAGCTATCTGAGCCTCTATCAGCCAGTGGTGGGACAAACCCTAAATGTCTTACTTCAGTGATATTAAACTAACATTGTTAGCTTCAACTAAGACATAGGTCAGTTACAGTTTACAGTAGAGGAAGCAATGCCACACTGACCGCATACCGCAGCAGCTGTGCGGTGTGGCAGTGACATAAGGGTACATGCGGTATATTATATCATAGGGAGAAAACAATTATATAAACTGGATTTTACTGAGAATATTGTCATATACAAACATAAATTAATGTTTTTTATTTTTTTAAGTCTAGATATAGCTTATATGATATTGTACTCGTAGAAATATGTGGACATTTTCGACAAAAATTATCTATGAAACGTGAATTTTAGATTCTCCGTAGACCATTAATGGAATTTACCGTTCCTAATTTGACGAGGATTAGTACTAGTGAAATAAAACGTATAGCGAGTAAAGTCGGTTATATTTAATGAGAGCTTATTTAACTTTTTATGAATGATTTGTAGTTAACAACAGATTATATTCGTTTTTTTTTTAATTTGTAACCTAAGTTGGCTGATAGACAATTGAATATCTGTTAGATAATTGTTATAAGAGCAAAGTAACGACACGAGTTCTCTGTAAATAACATCTATGTTACGTATACGATCTGTTGGGAATTGTTACATACTGTGTGTGTTTCATTTTAATTGACTAAACTATCGCACAACTGTTTACCTCGCTTTGATTCCTATAAGCTTATATGGAGGTGCGCACTACTCGATTCTTTGTGCAACTAAAAAGTTGAATTGCCTGCAAAACAATCAACAATCACGCAACAGTTGTCCGATATTTTAGTCAAAGGTGTGCGCCGGCTTTATTAAAATGACGTTAACGGTCAATTGCTGAAACGAATTTCAAACACTTTGCTTCATGATATTTACAATGTGACAGTTAACATTTTAATTAAATGCAGAATTTAGTCTTATCCTCGTAATGTCGTTTCAGTAATCGTATTCACATTCTTTGTAATAAATTGAACGCGATATTTTATGTTCGTATTATAACTTATTTCTTGTATGACAATTTTTTTTTAATATAATTATAGTTCCGTGTGAGTTGATTTCGTATCTTTTTTCAGCTGAATAAACTTCGTTGATTATTAAATTAATAACTTATATAAGTGTGGTATTCTTCAGGCGGTGCGGAGTAACTCGTGCGTGTTGTGCGGAAGGAAGCGGACGTAGGAAACTATGTACACGCAAATAATTTAAAAACATACATAACTATCGCACTAGAATATGATAATCAGAGTTTTCTTGTTGGTATGTTTGTAAGAGAATTTGAAGATGGTAAAGAAATAATAATAAATCAGCGCGTAACATCCTTCGACCACGTTACCACTTAACTATAGGTGGAATCGTGGTCAAGCGCTGTTTTTAATAATCATAAAAAAAAGAAATAATATCCATAACTTTTTTTGAAATAAATATATTTACAAATATAAATTTGATTTTTACATCTAACTACTATTTTAGTCTTGCCACTATTTGGTCAAAGCTACACAAAGCTGAATGTTTACTTCAAAAAAATGATCTAAAAAATTATGAGCTTTTCTCTAAGCTCTTAAAAAGTTACGACGTTTAACCATCGATATATTTTTTTACCAATAATCAGTTAAATATTTCCCTATCCTATTTTCCTATTCTATTAACGATATTATTTATTTATTACTCCTACAACTGAAATAACATTTATAACAATATCTAATTATAAATCTAAGTATGCTTATACGAAGTAAGTAATTTTATTTATTATTTTTACGGTTGTAATTATGTTATCGTACATACCTAGATGTCGCTGTGTCGGGCAAGTCGTGCAGTCGGGCAAGTCGGGCAAGTCGGGCAATTCAGGTAAGACGGGAACTAACACAGGGCGCTCGCTCGCACACAACGCAACTGACCCTACCCGCCTGCCTCCTGACAATATATACCGTTGTGGAGCATAGCGTGGATAAGACATATGTACATAAAAATGTGATACCACATTCACTTTATCAGAGCCGAAATTTAACCTAACTAACTAACACTAATCACCTGTTTTCAGGATTGAAAAATTGATAAGTGTAAAGCTTTACCTTATTCGTATGTAGAAACCAAAGTTTGGAGTCTGTCCGAATTCATAACTAATATGACACGTATTTTAAAGCAACAAAAATCATTCACTGTGACTTACAACAAATATACCTTTCTAATGTTTTATTATATAAAAATATTCAGAATATTTATTTGTATTTATATCTCTACTTCATTTATTTGTCAGTTATGTTGTACTACAATTTTCTTTTGTACATATGATTAATTCCACGTGTTACACATAAAGTCGTATCCATATTATCTCAACGCGTCTCCCACGATCCCCGGCCGCGGAGGATGGAGTTACAATTATCTTTGTGAGAGACAATATTAAGTTAAGTGGCGACAAAATTCGAACTCTAATTACTACAAATATATTGAATACCTTCTCTACTGCAGCTGCGCACGCGCTTTTACACATGCCTTTGTTTCATTACAGTATCTGCAAGTTATGGGTTCGAATCCCGCCATGTACATGTGTTTTTAGATTTCATGAGTACATTTATTCGACGGTCTTATGGTAGAGGAAAACAACGTAATGCATCATCATCTTCTTCTTCTTGGTTATTCTACTCCCGTAGTGGCGCAACAGGTTTTTGTCTTCAACATAACTCTATCAAACATCATCTTAGTCATCACTCCCTTCTTGATCATGTCACCTTTCACGCAATCCATCCATCTCTTTCTAGGTCTACCTCTACCGGTGTACCCTTCCACACTTATAACTAACATCCTTCTTGTTATGCGGTTTACCTTACCTTTTAGTCCTTACCTTCTCTACCACTGGGGTTGCTCTCAAACATCCTCTAATATACTCAATAGGAAAACATCGTGATGCAATCTACACATATCTGAGAAGAAATTCAGCCAGTGGATGATTTTAGTTCAACCACTCCTAACATTGGGTATGCTCCAACATACATAGGCTACATTTTATATCATTTTTTAATTAAATGCGGGCGAAGTCGCGAGCAACAGCTAGTAATCAATAAAATTGACGTATTGAGCTTAAGTCAGCTTAACAATAACTTAAACATAACATCGCGTAGCATCTAAAACTGTATTGGAAAGTTCATTTTACAGCTATTCAGCTATGAGTTGACAATGATCTGACTTGATGGCATTGTTTGATTTGCACATACAGTGTAAACCTAATCTAACTTGTCACGTTGATAATGACCTAGTGAATACGGCGAAAAGTTTAGATAGACACATAGATCTTAAACAACCTAATCTCGACAATTGGCATTATTATTGTCTTCACAAAGAGATGGTAATACAATTAAAAAATGAAATAAAATAGCCTTATTAATTTTCCCCTTGGGCAGGAGACTGGTGTCCAGACTAGGGTGGCGTCCTGTGTAATGGATCAGCAAGCCCCCGCCCCACAGAACACAATGAATCTTACAATAACAGAAAAAATAAACAAGTATGTAATATTTAGAGAAAATAAAGAAGAAATTAAATCTATATGTGAGGTGTTGGTGGGTAATGTGTAACGTGTACTGTGTTATGAGTAACTAGCTGTTCGCTTGCGGATTAATCCGCGTGAAATTATAAAAACTTTATTTTATTGTTTACATTTGTCAAATCCTCAATTGCAAATGTCAAAATGACATGACAAACCTTAGCAATCTTTCTTTCTTGATGTTGGCAGCAACTTATGGTCTCTTTCCCACATTAGGGTTTTTATCCAAAATATTTACACCTAAGTTTAATGGCGTGAAAATATATAGCCTAAAGCATGACGTAAGTGTAGGGCTTTTTATTAAAAAAAGTATTATTCAAAAATATGCTGTAATTGCTGACATCTTAGGCAACAAAGAAGTGTGTGTTTTACGCATTATTATAATAGTATAGATAGTATAGAAGTATAGATGAGTAGGGGAAATGAGTGTTTGAAGTAATGCCTGAAAGTTGACATGATCAAGGGAGTGATGACTGTTGACGATAGGTAGAGTAACATGGCGGACGCAAGCTTGTTGCGCCCTACGATAGCAGAATAGAGATGGGTAGATCGTTTTTAACATGTTTATTCCAGGCGTTATATCCCACGAAATTAGCATTAACATTTTATCTACAAATAATTTCGTAACGTGACCTTTATAGCTTCTATAATATAGGTCGTAGTAAAAATGTGATATCATTAAGGTCGATGACACGATTAGATGGTTACGGTGGTTGCATCGCAACAAAAGGATTTGGTGGTAATTAATTAGAACCCTTAGAGCGTGCGCACACGTGAAACTAAACTATCGCACAACTGTTTAGTCTAGCTTTGTTTCCTATGAGCTTATACGGAGGTGCGCACACAATTCGATTTTTAGTTGTGCAACTAAACAGTTGAATTGGCTGCGAAACAATTGAGAATCGCACAACAGTTGTGCGATAGTTTAGTCATAGGTATGCGGCCGCTTATTCTGACTCAGCGATATTCAGCTAAATACTGTTTACCTTGTGATACAAAAGTCAATCGATATTTAAAAACTTGCTCGCTGTTTAGTAAAGTTATTTCTTAGCGTAATTTCTAAATAGAATATCAATTATAAAAGTAAATATGAGAATATAATTTTATTTTTAGAGAGCTTAAAAAATAAATATTGTAAAGCCTTCTTATTGGTTATTACAAATGCTTATATTATCTTCCGAAAAATTAACACAGCGAAGCTATCATATTGCATAAAATTTGTACAACATAATCTCGGGTGTGGTTGCAAGAAAGGGCTTTGTTTTACAAGTCTCATCTGATTTGTGTAATTACAATGAGGTCGGCAGAACAGAGAGGAGCGGAGAGAGGCGGAGAGTGTGGCGCTGGTGTCGCACAAGGTCGCCGTTAGCCACCGCTCTACACTTCCGAAATGTTTTAGTTCACACAAGTGAGATAAATAGCCGGAATAGTGTAACGAAAGTAATATTGCCAATTGCCTTAATGATAAACTGTATTTTTTATAGTTATTATTTGTATAACTCGTTGAGTTTTTCGTTCAATCTCTAGCTCAAAATGACCGCCTCCTTCGATATCTAATACAACTAAATATAAGTTTACTCTAGCGTAGATAATTTGAAATAACATCACGAATACTCAGCGACCCGTCTTGAGAAATGGTTGATAGGTTAAAAGGTGAACATTAATTTGATTAATACTAAATTACCAAAGAATTCCGTGTTTTTAATTTAGTTTTTATCTATACTAATATTATAAAGAGGAAAGATTTGTATTTTTGTATGTATTGAAATAACTCAAAAACTACTGGGCCGATTTTAAAAAAATCTTTCACCATTAGAAAGGTAATTTATCTGTGAGTAACATAGGCTATATTTTTTAATTCACGCGGGCAAAGTCGCGAGCAACAGCTAGTATTTGATATAAATATAAACGTTATCTCCTTTCTCTGTTTTATTCTGTCAATACTAATCTGAAAAGCCTAGAAGGTGTAAGAGCTAAGAAATATTTTCTGTGAAATTGGTAAAATATTTCTTAAAGCCTAGGTATAACAATAAGTATTTATTTAGATTAAAAGATATTTAAGCATATACTATGTATGTGTTAACGATCCCGGGACATTCACAATCTGTCCGTGATCCAGTTACAAAGAAACCGCGAAATTGTAAACGTTCAAATACAATTTGAATGTTTTTGGTTTAGATGTTGATATTCATCGAGATTCAATTACAATTGTAATTTATATTAGTAATGTTTAAGAATGTTATTAGCATATTTTTTGTGTTTAGTTTAGCTATTTTCAATCGCAAATCAACAAAACTTGACATATTTACAACCACAGATAATAAAACCGTTACTATTAGTAACAACCATCCTTTCGCATTTATATTATTAGTAAGTAAGATAGTATAATTATTTTCATAATATGCGTGTTCAAAATAGTTATATTATCGCATTTTCTTTTAAAATCAATGCATTTTTTAACATTATTTCCTGTCATTTTTAAATGAAGGCAAAACTTTTATACATTTTCGTTGCTGCTCGTCATTTGTAAGGCGTATAAATTGCCAATTTTTTATTTATTAGTTAAAAAATAATTTTAATGAAATGACAATAATTTTATTGTTAAAATGTCTTTATAATCAGAAATAGCTGTTTACTTAGTTAACAACTCTATTTAATAAGTGATGAAATAATCACAATTAAATATCCTATTAGCGCCATCTATTGGGATAAACCTAAACTACAACTAATCGACTCGTTTATGTCATTTTAACAATAGTCATTTGTTGTACTTTTTTTTTAAATCTTAAAAACGTTTAAAAAAAGAACTCGTCATAATAATGACATGAGTCAATGAAAGGATTTCTAGTTTCTTTCAAATATTGTAATAAACCTTTTAGGAAGACTTGTAAGTTTTAAAAAATTTTGAATGGACGTTGGTTGTAGGCAGAGGGTGTCGAACCCTGGGCCCCGTACTCGCTGAACCATACCGGCGCAGTGGTAGCCGTGTGAGCCGCGTGGGTGACGCGCCCAACCGTGGACCTTGCATACGCCACACATTGCAGAATGCTTTACTTGCGTTAGCTACGATTTTAAATAATTTATCAATGCTATTTTTTTTTATTTTTAATCTTGCTTTCCGACCATAGAGATATCAACTTTCTTCTTTCTAGAGATCAACTACCTTAAAATAAGAAGGAGTACGGAAAAGGTAAATCTTTTCTATACAGCGTCCCGCCAAATCTAATTTACTTTTCTCAACTTTACCATTATTTTGCTAACTCTACCACTATTAAATATGTCCAAATAGTAAAGTACAATTTAACCCTGACTAAAATTTCCAGTACCAGGATATTGCGTGGTTAATTACGTGAAATTCAAGCAGAGCATCCTGCCGTGCTGTGCCGCAGTGTGTGCACACAGACGTGACAGCGCCACAGGTGTGCACACCGGCATGATGTACATTATACAGCGTGTTCTACATTTATTTCTCGTCATAAGAATTAGTTTATGTTCATAGTGTCTTTGCGTCTAGATTCTAAGAATAATCCTATAAGACATAGGTTTTGATTTTAGATTTTATTTCATTTAGTACAATACAGTTATGGGTTTTATGTCAAGTATTTAACATATTTGTAACTATTAGTGTATGTAGATAAATTACTTAATATTTAATGAATTTAACACTATCATGTCTGCTTTTTATTACTTACTAACTACTTTAGCGACTCGTCAGTTTGTAATTTTTTTAGGCTTTATTTTAGAAACATACTGTATGTGTTATCACTCCACTACCTTAACCATTGATTAACTAGCCAACATATACTTGCAGTCGATATAAACTGTTAACTTTTATTCTCAAAGTAATAAAGTCGATTTTGCAAAAGCAAAACCGCGAAAAGCACTCATGAATCACCAGTATAACTGGACCTCACGTGTCGCAGTTAACTCGGCAATTGTCATGTAGCGTGTGGTTCATCATATTCTGGATATGATATACGTACGTTTTGAAAACACAATTTTGTATTCAGAATTGCGCGTCGCTCGGCCCGCCACGGACGCGGCCATTTTGCGATTGACTTTTAATTTTTTTCTTTGCTGTGATTTGGCGCGATTTATAACAGTGTAAAGTTTTCAGTGTTTTCGGACTGTTTACTGGATTATTTTGTTATCGTAAGTATTACTTTTTATTAGATATTTTATTTTAAGCCATTCTTATCTTTAAATTAAATCTTTCAATGACTATAATCTATACAAAGAGTATGTAATATATTGTGTATTTTTTGTCTATGGTTTTTCCTACATTTACGTGATTCCGTTTTTCCGTTAATTTAACAAAGCAAAGCTAGGTTTATGTATAAAATATTTAGTAAAAAATTAATTGTGTACGTGGAATATTTTAATGTTTTATGTTTTAGTTAATTTAACAAAGCAAAGCTAGGTTTATGTATAAAATATTTAGTAAAAAATTAATTGTGTACGTGGAATATTTTAATGTTTTATGTTTTAAGTTTAAAATGTGTTATCAAAAATTAATTTTATACTTTTTGAATTTAGAACAACCCTTGGGTTTCCAATATTTTTGTTTGTTCATAATAATTTCTCGTAGTCTAATCCTACTGGCTGCCTAAATCCAGTATAATTACCGTTTGCGAAGTAAAAACATGCTAAAGAGCATTACTATTGCATTAAAACGCTACAATATATTACGCGCGATTATTTTGCACCAAAAAAATGTTATATCTAGACGTAAATCAGCTCTGAAGCTGTTCAAAAGATCGATTCATATAGCCTTGAACTGTTGAGCTGCGGCTCAACAACTAAATTAGCAGCTCACAGCTAAATTCAATGTACCATAACTAAGGGAGCCGACGAGTTGTCTGGTGACTTGCAACTGACGCAAATCAGGTGTGATCTATGCAAGTACCAATTGAGCTGATCTGCGAGCAGGTTGATCTGCTTCACCCATGCGAACCGTAAGTTGATCTGCAGATCTTCCATTTTGATTGAGTTACCCGTGTCTGGTTATATCTCTGTTTGTACAACTTCTTAAGAAGCAGTATGTTTAACTTTTTATGATGTGAATTCGTGTCGATCGACAAAAGTTCGTTACATAACTTTGTTTTGTTTTGAAACTGGTATTTTGAATGATTTCCGTTATTTTTATAATAATTATATTTCATATCAGTATAATATTAGGTGTTTTATAGTGAATATGCTTAAGAAAGTGGATTCATATATGATGGAGATGTATAGAGTGTCTAGTTAGGTCTACCTAGGGTGACTTCCTACCCTCCTCGCCTTCTAGTAACGCCCATGTATGGAACATACAGTGTCGACACGTAGCCGATTTTAAAGCGAAGAAAATTATTTTTAGTATTTACTGTTTTACAGTTTTGTTATATTATTAGCTTTTATACTTAAATGTTAATGAAATATTTGTGATATATGTTCTAATAGCACACTGCAGAGCGTGCGTATCGCGCGAGACAAAATATATCTTATGATATTGTGTGATATGTTATCATAATCAGTGATAAAGCTATCAGCATCGGCGAGCTCTCACAAACATTTCCAGTGACGTCACAAATATTTGCAACTAATCAGTCTCACAAGCGACAGTGTGGCCGAAATGATAGATTATTCCAAATTCAGCAAAAAAAAGGTTGTTCACTAAAATGTGGCAAGAGGAAAATAACTACATAATTGACTACGAAACATCGACTTTTTTAAAAAAGCTAAAGACCACCTATTGAAAGGTTTTAAATGATAAGGCCACGCTTTTACTTCATAATCCATTTATAATTTTGACATCTGTCAAATTGTATTGTAATTGGAAGTCAAAGATTCGTTTCAATATTCGGCCGTTAGTCCTTTAAACTACCTTATCTACATCTATACTAATATTACAAAGAGGAAAGATTTGTATTTTCGGATTTTTTTATATATTGAAATAATTTAGAAACTACCGGACCGATTTATTATCATATATTATCTCTGAGTAACATATGCTATATTTTTTTTAATTTCACGCGGGCGCAGTCGCGAGCAACAGCTACTACGTTATATTTGGCAATAACACCATGTCGAAAACCTCCGAATATTGTTACTTCCAATTTAACAATATCAGTACATAACTTCCAAAAACTTTACTCGGCTTCCGGCACAGGTACGGTCCTAATAATAAAGCATAAACAGTTCTCGGAGTTGTTAATCGTTAATGAAAATCAATGATAACGTCACGCCGGCAGCCTCGGCGACAGCCGCCTGCCGCACTGATAACATATCACTGCAGCTAAACACTAACACCCGCACTTTTTATTAATTTATGATTTTATAGCCACGTGAAGCCATACGCTATTAAACTTGTAAAACCAAGGTAACATTTTTTTTTTTTTGGCAAAAAGCAAGCAGCCACCTGAATCAACCGAAATGGAAAGCGACCGCTGCCCATAGACATCCGCGATTGCAGATGCGTTGCCTACCCTTAACTGACGGAGGAGGAGATGCACTGCGGGCTCTATAGCGGGCTCTACCACTGTTATAACATAATAAAAACTGCAAGTTACTCCTTACTGAAATAGAAACATAGACTATCTATGAGTTCTTTCAGGTTATGTTCTTCATCTATACAAAAGTGCTAAAGTTTTACGTTTTGTTAGAGATAGTATAAATTAGCCCCTATCTGTTCAACCCCCAGGGCGATCGGCCAACCGGCGGCGCCACTACAATATAATAAAACATGTACTTAATTGTTTTGTTGTGTACCTCGTTGATATAACAGGTATAACGAACGTAATGATGTGTGCACAAGTGCAGTTAGAGGTGAACAATTGTTAGTCACTACAGTATGAAACAAAATTCACGCTGTCTGTACTTATTTATGCTTAAATCTTTAAAACTACGAAACGAATTTTGATGCAGTTTTTTTAAATAGATAGAGTGATTCAAGAGGTTCGTATGTATAATACTAGGCTGTCGCGTCTTCGTCTACGTGAAATTAAAAAAAAAAAAAAAAAAAAAAAAAAAAAAAAAAAAAAACATGTACTTAATTGTTTTGTTGCGTACCTCGTTGATATAACAGGTATAACGAACGTAGTGATGTGTGCACAAGTGCAGTTAGAGGTGAACAATTGTTAGTCACTACAGTATGAAACAAAATTCACGCTGTCTGTACTTATTTATGCTTATATCTTTAAAACTACGAAACGAATTTTGATGCAGTTTTTATAAATATATAGTGATTCACGAGGAAAGTTCATATGTATAATACTAGGCTGTCGCGTCTTCGTCTACGTGAAATTAAAAAAAAATTAGTAAAAAACAGCCTAGCCTAGCTTAGTGATAACATAGGCCTTTAATGGTGCAAGAATTTTTGAAATCGTCCCAGTAGTTTTTGAGTTCTTTCAATACATGCAAAAATACAAATCTTTCCTCTTTATAATATAAAAAAAAAAAAAAAAAAAAAACATGTACTTAATTGTTTTGTTGTGTACCTCGTTGATATAACAGATATAACGAACGTAGTGATGTGTGCACAAGTGCAGTTAGAGGTGAACAATTGTTAGTCACTACAGTATGAAACAAAATCGCTTCACGCTGTCTGTACTTATTTGTATTTAGATCTTAAAAACTACGAAACGAATTTTGATGCAGTTTTTTTAAATAGATAGAGTGATTCAAGAGGTTCGTATGTATAATACTAGGCTGTCGCGTCTTCGTCTACGTGAAATTAAAAAAAATTAGTAAAAAACAGCCTAGCCTAGCTTAGTGATAACATAGGCCTTTAATGGTGCGAGAATTTTTGAAATCGTCCCAGTAGTTTTTGAGTTCTTTCAATACATGCAAAAATACAAATCTTTCCTCTTTATAATATTAGTATAGATGTATGTATAATACAGTAGAGAAATAGTTAATAATAATTTTAAAGGTTTCTAATGTGATGTAAATAAACGTATTTTCGTATCAACATTAGACCGGCGCAGGGCGGGTCGCTAGTATGTGGTAAAATTAATCTAGAAATTAATTTTTACATACAAAATTAAAACCAGATATTATGCGAAGAGTTGGTTACATCAACAAGCAAGTAATGACATTGATGGCTACAAAAGAGAATAGAAGTTATATCATAAATGGATTGTGTGAAAGAGGATATACATAAGATAGTGAATTCAGATTTGACTGAAGAGTAAACTGTGCCGACTTTCCGTAGGGAAAGAAGCAGACTGATGACATTTCTCTCAAAATAGTAACTTTCACACCAAGACCAATTTATGATGACCTCTGGTGAGGATGTTTATTGTTTTGCGGTGCAAAATGCCAGCTCTCAGGCGATGTTTTGAGAGGCATCTTTCAACAATTATAATGTTTGTTTGTTTATTTGGTCGCTTCGTCACACGCATTCACAATGACTTGGAGGGTCGCCCCTTGCTCTTTGTCTTATAATAAAAGCAAAATTATTACTCATTTTCACATAATTTATTAATATATGGCACGTTTGTGGACGCAGTATTAATATTAGACACTTTACCAAAGAACAAATAAATAAAGTTTACTAAGATTATAAAACTAGGAAATCTAGCTAATAATGAAGCTAGTAAAGTAAATAGAATTTGGATGAAACTAATGTTTTTATTAAATAAAATTATATCATTTATTACGACGTTTATTAGTACGATTTTTTTTTAAAACTAGAACTACGTATTTTTTTAATTACTTTCACCTGTTTTAAAGAATATTTTGGGGGAACGCAACTGTCGACCCTTTTTGAATAAAGCAGGTGCGATGGCATATGTTTGTACCTGTACATCCCCCTAATGTAACAGGTTGATTGTAATCCAATACCATAGCAACAAAACGAAAGCAACATGTGGACATCTCACTCGACATTATTTAAAGACAGAGATAGAAAAACAATTGTTATGTCTACAACAAAGTACGTATTAACTTTATTTAGGGCTTGTCCCACCACTGGCTGATAGAGGCTCAGATAGCATAAAAATGACGACACTGTTGGATAAGGGAACAAAATCCGATATTTCCATGTTACCATTTTACTTCGATTGTTATCAGACAATTTACTGTTTGGTGGGACAGGCCCTTACTCTTTGTAACTGTACCATTTGTACAATTACAGTTAGCTGTAACAATTACAGAGCATCGAACCAGTTTCATGACGTCATCGACACGTTTAATTACCTATCGATAAACAAATGATAAGCGATTCAAATACACGACAAAACACAATGTAAACTCAAGTATTTATCGAAGCGAAACAAAACCGATAGCAATGCAAAGTATTTTAAAATATATCTTTCTCTTTCTATCATTTCAGATTTGGTATAATGCTGTGAGCATGTGTAAACTGAATGGTTCAAGTTAGAGTGGTCGGATTATGTGATGCACAACGATGGCGGACAACGAGGGACCTGTTACGGTGGACGACCTGCCGATTACCTTTCAAGTAAGTTACTCCAGTTTTGGATTTATTTAAAGTAACTTTCAATGATATATTCACTTTACTCATAGTCTCTACCAATCTAATAATGGACATAGGCCACTTTTCTTTCATATTATTAGAGTTAAAACGAATTATACACATTATGAAGTGACTCATAGAGCACGATTAGGGTTAATTAATTATTAAAAGAGCTAGCTGTGATGTCACGTATTAAAACGTAGTTCACCTCATTTATATATGAGAATTAAATTAAAATTAAAACTATAGTTGTCATACACCAATTACCTTAAATTACATATAACACAATATTATTTTAAACAGGGTGTACATTCATAATAACTGCCCACCCCTTGACGTGTATGTCGTGTGACACAAAACAATGCAGATTGCACAATAACCTCGATGCGATAACATCAAAATGTCGTGGGATTAATTTTAAATTAAACGGAAAAATTGTTCCACAAATGAAGTATTGTTGTTCTTCTGTAATTATAAACAACGAACAAACTGTACAACACCACCAAGGCTATATTTTAAAGCTTCAGATATTAGGTATTTATAATACACGAGCTGTTGCCCGCGACTTCGTCTGCGCAAAATTTGAAAGTTCAAAACTTACTTTCGCCCCTTTTTACAGTAATAACAGAAATCTACCTATGCAAGATTCCAAATTCCTAAGCCCGGTTTAGGCAGTATAAGCCGAGAAAAGTTAAAGTTTATTGAATTTTTAACGCCGGCGTCCAGAAACACGATGTTTATTAATAGTTCCCAAACATTAGTAATAATAAAATTTAGCCTATATTACTCACGGATAAACTACCTTTCTGATGGTGAAAGAATTTTTTCAATCGGCCCAGTAGTTTTTGCGTGAATCAAATACATACAAAAATACAAATCTTTCCTCTTTATAATATTAGTATGGATGTAGATTTAACAATGAGGTTGCACACATTCGCATACAAAATGTTATTCAGTAATTTAGCAGTCGGTTCCGCTCTGCTCGCTCCGATCTGTGCGATAGTCGTGATGGCCCCATCCATCCCCACCAGGCATGTCTATGAGTTAAGGCAAT
The DNA here is from genome assembly GCA_029286645.1 of Papilio protenor. NCBI lineage: Eukaryota > Metazoa > Arthropoda > Insecta > Lepidoptera > Papilionidae > Papilio > Papilio protenor. The sequence continues at coordinate 135,278 of JAGSMZ010000014.1, read as the reverse complement.
TAGTCTCATATTCAAGGTCTTACTATGACACAAACCCGAATATTGACACTAAGCTCCCTACAAACAAGCCACATAAACGATTCCGTTGCCTAAATAATTGTCATAATAAGCAAGTTAATTTAATCAAGTGTTAAGCAGAGGTCAATAACTTATGCTATTCATTTTATTCAAATTTTAATTCCATCAGATTTTTTTCACAAAAACCTCCACAATATATAGCAGCTATATGTGTCCGATAATTGGAGCAGATCCGAGGCAACGGAAGTGACGTCACAGCGCGCCGCGCCGCGGGAACTTAACTGCCAACTGTTTGTCGACAAACTGCTTAAATATTCAATCCTTGAGATCGATATATCGGTTAAAGATAGAATAGTCCGAGAGCAAATATATGGCTTTCATTTTTGATCCCTTAAGTTGTATTAAAAAGCGATTATGTCTGGCATATATTGTTCGATTAATAGAGTATAATATTATGTACGAACTCGCAGAGAAAGTGTCCCGGAAGTGCGACAAAAGAAGTCATGAAAGTGACGCGTCATGTCACTAGTCACTGTATGGTCATGCATTGCACAACATCGCCTTGCTTATGACGCTAATGTCATAACTTAGTTGTTACTTAAGTGCAGTGTGTGTTTATAAAAAGATACAATTACAACATAGGTTTTTTGAACAAATATCTCGTTACTATACGTGTATATTGTCCGTGGAAGTTCACGGTTACAATATTTTTTATTTCAATAGAATCTTACCATAATATTATAGTTAAATGCGAAGGTTTAGATGAATGTTTGTTAGAGTTTGTAGCCTAAACTTCTTCTTCTCTATTAAATTTGCCATAGATGTATAGGATAGTGTGTAAGAACACACACTCATGGGGTATTTTTTTAATACCATGCAGACGGAGTTACGAACGAAAGTTAGTATGAAAATAATTACACAAATATCATTCCAGTCTTCGTAAGTTAACGAATTAGGTAATTGTAAACAAAAGTGTTATCGGAGTTTGCACTAGAATTGCGCCTGAAAGAATGTCAATGATTGATAAGAACATTTGAAAGTATTGATGTCGACAAACTCAAGAATACAATATAAATGATATAGAAACAGTTTGAATATATTTCTTTAACAAAGTTCTTGTAATTTGCAGGTGAAGTATTTGGGTCAGAGCGACGCGCGCGGGCTGTGGGGCATCAAGCACACACGTAAACCTGTTGATCTGATGGTCGCCGCCGCTAAGGCCTTACCACCAGGTAACTTTAAGGATAATTATAGGAGGTAATAAGCGCGCGCACACCTTTGACTAAATCGCACAACTGTTTAGTCGCGCTTTGATTCCTATGAGCTTATATGGAAGTGCGCACACAACTCGATTTTTAGCTGTGCAACTAAACACTTGAATTGGCTGCGAGGCAATCCAAAATCGCTTGACAGTTGTGCGATAGTTTAGTCAAAGATGTGCGTCTGCTCTAACAGTGGTAGAGCCCACAATAAGCCACGACCACACAGAAGTCAGGCCTCAGGTGAAATTCCGCATTTCGTTTTGACTGTGCATAACAAAGGTCTAAATTTAGTCGTCTTTCCATATCCACTCTTTTTATTCAAGGAAAGGATGGAAAATGGAAGTGGATTTCCCGGGAGAGTGGATGCATAGGTACGAGAAATAACGCTTCTCTGTTAATTAAAGCAACGCTTCTGCAAATGTGGATACATATGAGCAGTGGTCGCATCGTTTTTATGTGTAATCCTGTGGCCACTTGCTGTTTTTTTACCTTAATGAAGGAAAAGGAATTCAAGATTAATTCATTATTTATGCGGCTATATGCCGCCCTGTCGTCCCCCTGACGCATTTATTAGTCAGGGACCTGGGGTACTGGTGTATATTTATTTCCAAAGTGTTAGTAAAAGTTTAAACCTAAATTCACATCTAAATCTTATATCTAAATCACAGTCTTCTAATCCTAATTTAAAACAATAAAATTTAAATATGAATTAAGATTTATTTATGATTCAATTGCAAATTCCAGGTCAAATCCTGCCGATGGTGAAGCTGATGATCACAGTAGACGGGGTGCACGTGGAGACGGCGCGGCTGCCGGGCAAGCGCGATGAGTTCGAGCATATGGCGGTCTTCTTCAACATTGAGTCCATCTCCTACGGCGTCCAGGACCTCGTGTACACGCGGGTCTTCTCCATGATCGTCGTCAAGGATAACGCGGATCTCAAAGGATTGAACCCATTCGAGTGCCACGCCTTCGTCTGTGAATCTAGGTAGTTACAAAAAAGTAAACTTCTAAACGCTTTCTTGGTATCGCTAACTAAGGAAATGATTGTCCAGAATGTAAGACGGTTCAATAATCAGTTGAGAAAATCTATTCGTCTTCTACATAAGTGCAAATCCCTTTCTGTATTTGTAACTCAATAAGAGGAAAGATTTGTATTTTTGTATGTATTGAAACAACTCAAAAACTATGAGGTCGATTTCAAAAATTCTTTCATTACAAAAAGCAACGTTATCAGCGAGTAACATAGGCTATGTTTTTATTTTATTTTTTATTTCACGCGGGTGGACTCGCGTTCATCAGCTAGTATCAAATACACTAAATTGAAGTGGCCGTCAGACATGTTGACTGTAACATAGTACTACATACACATTGTTTTCGTGCCTTCTCAGATCTTATCTGCTCTCGAGTTATATCTGATAAATACATCGCAAATAACTTAATATCTCCTGAAAACGCATCACTTGACATCTAACATGTTCCACTTTTAACATTTCTCACGGCTTACATCCTGCTTGTGCAATCTTTACAAGATACAAATCTGTGTCAGATAAGGAAAATATTTCGAATTCTATTGCCTCACCCCCTTTTCGATTTGATTCCATATATTCTAGAAATTTCTAGAAACTACAGTTTTTAATTGTATTTTTTCAGAAACGCAGCGAGACGGCTGACGTATTCGCTTGCAGCCGCGTTTCAAGATTACTCCAGAAGAGTTAAGGAAATGCAAACAGCACCAGGTAATCTCATATGTATTTAAAAAACCACATATTAGTTATTTTTAATACCTATTTTTACACGTAACAAATAAAAAAGTATGCGGCAATAATCGTCCTCTCAAAACATACTTTACAACACATAAATTAGCGCCACAAGCATTATTTTTCGTATGTATTGCAGTTGAAAGACGCCACACAAATCTCGCCCAAAACACAGGTACTGCTGAAACCGACCCTATAAGGGCGCACACCTTTGACTAAACTATCGCACAACTTATGAGTTGCACACTGCACAATACACACACAGACTCATCTCACAGCGAAAACACACACACACCACACAAATGGACGACATTCCGTATCAAATAGCGAAATGTCATCCAAAAAAAGGATCAGCGATACACTCCACACCTTTTTGATCTAAATAGGATTAAAAAAAAAAGATTCCTATGAGTTTCTATGGAGGTGCACACTACTCGATTAGTTGTGCAACTAAACAGTTGAAGGCTGCGAAACAATCGACAATTGTGCGATTGTCGATTTGTTTGTTTCCAACTAAAATTTGATATTAAAAATGTATTCCAGATCAAGAGGACAAGCCACCAAGCCTTAAAAAGAGGTTTGCTATCGACCTGCGCACGCCCGAGGAGATAGAGGCAGACTTCGAGACTGAGGCCTGACCAAAGATTACCTACTGCTTGAGTTGGCACGTCGGGTCAATTGCTATTCTTAATACCGACGTGCCAACTCATTGTACCTTTTCGAGTATTGAACTGCCTCACTGCCTAGAAATTGGTTAGTAAATGTGAGTACAGCAGTAAATAATCTATTTAAGCATACAGTATACACGTTTTTAGTTATTTTGTATAGATATTAGTATACGCAAGTTATGTGACTATCATGAGCGAGTATTGTTTTTGTTAAATGCAATTTACTATACTTTTTGTAGATATAAGAAAAATAAAATTCGACGCATATGTGTTATTTTCTTATTTATTCCGTTAATATCGTATTTAAACGGAAAACATTTTATTCAAACTTTAAATGAGTATACAATAATTACACAAGTTAATTATTAGGCTATGAGAGCTCTAAATAATATAAGGCTGTTAAAATCCTGCCAAAAATAGGTTGAAGGTTATTAACCAGAGACAAACTGCCACACTTAGCAGTGCCTTAGTGGTCATTTAACGTGTAAATGTTGCAGTAAATGTATTAATTTTGATAATATCGTAAACCAAAGGTATCCCTCGTGTTAATTTTAACATAAGTTTAGATTCAATAGGTAAGATTGTATTTTGCTTGCGGGTGCTTTCTATAAAGTTTTATTTAGGGCTTGACCCACTACTGGCTGATAGAGGCTCAGATAACTTAAAAGTGACGTCACTGTGATAAGGGAACGAAATTCGATATTTCCATCACATATTTTACACGTTTGATTGTTATCAGACAATTTACAATTTGGTGGGACAGGCTAGGGCCTGTAGCTTTGTAAAACCCAATATTTTATGTAATAACAATTTATTTGACAGACGTTTCTAAAATTTTACATTTATAAAAGTTTTACTATCACCACGTATTAAAAACATGTTTCCATAAAAATATGAAAAATGTTAAAGCTGGTTAGTTAATTCAGTTTTCTTTATTTAACTTAAATAATTAAATATGATTGTAAATAGCGTGTAATAAACGCATAATTTATTCTATGTAAGCTTGTATTTGTTGGTTGAATTGTTTATGGGCGTTATTATTATTAATTTAATAGTTGTAGCAGTAGTTTTGTGAAATTTGTGATACTATTAAATTATAATGAAAAAATGGTTTTTCATTTGTATTTTATTCCGTTTTATTTGTCTACAAAAAAAAACGTTATCAACTTTCCGATTTTTTTATTACTTCCAACAATCTCAAAACAAAAATGAAATCATCTCTTGTTCTCTCCACTTCTGCTCTATGGTTCTGTACGAAGATTATAAAGTTATCTTCTAGACCTTTCCTGGCACCGTCCTCTATCACACCGAAGAGTTTAGAAGCAGCAAGATGAAGAAGTAAACTGAGTGATACATCTCTATTCACCGGAGACAGATATAAATGTTTCAAATCGTAAAACCAATTTTGTTTCTTATAATTGGTGATAGTTGCTATTTCTTTGATTGTTTCGTGAAGCTGAAAATATGAAAAAACTAGAATTTATTTAATTTAAACAGAGCATACGTTTGGTAGTTGTAATGTTTTGTAAATGAAGTATTCGTCTACAGAGTGATTATTTTTCACGTATCACCCTAAATCCAATAATCTTTGAAGATTTTTAGAGATGAGAGGGGATAAATTATAGTGTAAATAATATTACAAGAGAGGAAGAGAGGAAACAAAATAATAGAAATGAACACTATGGAAGCTCGAAGTCCTGAAACATTTTGTTTGGTCTACTTGGTTATTACTGTAGTACTGTTTTTTAATTAGACTTCTTATACCTTGTTTAAACTTGTCTGTAGATCTAACAGGAAATTCTCGAATTCTAATAAAGCGGTACCACTCATCGTCACACTCATTTCTTGGATTTCTTTAATATCTTCGTATATTTTACGCAGAGTTTTCAGCGTCGGGTCTATGTCACCCCCTACAGTCTTACTGACCGCACTCGGTGTGGACTTTGCAATTTCGTCTCCGTTATTTTTACTTCTTTGAGTATATTTTTCTCCATCTTTGATAATTTTGTTAGAATTTTGAAATACAAATAAGATATATTTGAGAAGTTCAAAATCTGAATAATGTAATTGTTCCTGCGCTTGTAAAGCTTTGCTGAAAATTTTAAAAAATATGTTTATTGCATATTAAATTCTCTATAAAGACGAGTCTGTATAAATTATATAATGCAAAACACTTACGTTAACTGCAGTAACTTGTCGATAGCGGACTGTACGTCAACAGTGCTGCCCAACCAATGATACCGCTGTAGCCCCTTATTATCGTGCTCTACCATATCCTTCATTACATTCATGTAAGAATTCAAATATATCTCGAATTTGTCAGGCTCAGGTTTCTTTACATTCCTAAATATGATATTGACGTTATTGCCATCCTTCACTGCTACATCTATTTTCAATACATTATCTGGACTAAGTGGAATTTGTATAAGTTTTTCATCAATAACTTTATCTTTATCCAATGTACGTGTATTTTTTAGCTTACTTTCATCGACTGTTGTAGGTCGTTTATCGGGAATAGGTTTATATGTCTCGTTGCTATCACTTAAAGGTTGTTCTTCTGAATTCATTCTGCTAAAGTAATAATCTACAGCGATGTTTTTATCATCTTGTGCTCCCCGACCTTGCCCTCCTTTACCTCCGGGCAGGAAAATAAAAAATGTGTCATCAAGACCTCTCAATACTGGATCAAATTTTTGTTTCCATTTTAAAAATCTTGCTTTTAAATAATTCTTATTAATAACATCTTGTATTTTAGGGTTTTCACTATATTTATGTTTGTATAATGCGTTGCGTAGGGCAGCAATGTTATCTTTTATGTTGTAGTGCTCTAAACTTGCGTCCGGATCAATGACGTCTTTTGATTTACCTTGTCGTAATTGTTGAGGGAAAAGGCTTTGTGATGTTTCGTGAGCATTGTCCTCTTCGGAATCATATACGTCATTTCTGCCTAGATAATACTCCAAATCTAGATAATCATTAGGATTGAAACTAATGTCTGAAAATCCATTTTTCCAAGCCGGTGATAAATTATTTTGGTAAGTAGCACTTCGGGGCTTGAAATTCCCATTTTTGCTATCGTAGAATTTGAAATTTCTATTGTTTTTAAATGTATTTTTACTTTGTTTTTTCGCTTTATTTTTTATATAATCTGGTATGAAATTTTGTTTGTTTAATTTTTTGTATACTCTATTACCGTTAGTGTTTATTTCACGGGTTTTGTCATTATCTCTGTAATTTGGTCCGAAATAATTATATCCTGTGTAAAATGCATTGCTCGGGTCGTAATTGTAAACAGGCACGTAATGCGGTTCCTCCACTAATTCAGAGATTGCTTGCTCTGATGGTATAAAAGGAGAATTTTGGTTAGCTGAAAATAAATGTTAAAGAGTTAGGTTATATCGAAATTAAACTATTATCATTATTTAAATATCACCAATGTCTAAATTTTAAATTCTAGATATCGTACTAAATTGTAGAAGATAGTCCAACTTCATAACATAGTGACTAGACCACACCTTTTGTTTCGTTTGTTTTTCCAGACAATGTTCTTTATCGGTGCCAAATTACATCAAGATTTGTTGAGTACTTCTGTAGATACCTTCTAACAAACCATTCATTCATCTGAACTGTCGCATTCATAATATTACTTAGAAATAAGATAGTTTATTGACTACTTACAAATTTCGAAAACATGATAATGGCTTTTATAATTGTCTGTAGTCGCTGCCAAATTATTTGGATTTTTCAAGGGATATTTGGGAGTAAATGTATACTCAATATTTTCTTTATCTCGATTTCCATATCTTAAGGACTTCTTAACATTACTGCGATTGTCTTTGCTATTTCCGTCTTTTTGTGCAATATTTTCAGTCGTAATATAGCCGTTAGATGAGTTTTCCTTTGCAATGTTACTTGTAGTCAAAACTATTTCAATGCCATCTTTATTTATATTATCACTGCTAGTAATCACTCGGAGTCCATCTTTTTTATAAACATTGTCCTCTAATTTCTCTGTTACTTTCACACTATCATTTTCTATGTTTGGTTCACTTGGTTTCACTTCGCTTCTTAATATTGGACGAAAAGCATATGTCGTAGATCTTTGGGATTCCATTTTTAACGTGTCATTCGTGATACCAGGACCATCATTTTCCTTATTGTCTTTAGGCGTAGTACTTGTACTAGTAATGCGTTTAGTACTTTTAACATCCAACAAAAACTTACCATTAGACAAATCTAAAATGTTGCCTGTAGAACCTGACATCAAAGTTTTACTTTTGCTCTGTACGGTTATACCTTTCGATGAAGAGATTATTTTTGGTTTTTTAGGTTTTTCTTCAGGTTCAAAATCATTAATCAAGGTTCTCGGTACATCAATCGTTGCTTCCGTCCTAGTGTCATCATAGTCGACGTAAGAGTTGCGTATATTTTCTGGATTATGAACATCAATTACTTCTTTGGTGTTGTCGTCATTTTTATATTGAAAATCTGTTTTTTCATTATCATTTTCAAAGGATTCAGATTTTTCACTTTTTTCAGATCTCTTACTCAGCCCTTCAACTTTTAAATGATTCTCGACTGGGAGATCGCTTACTGATTCGTCATGCTCAAAGGCATTTTTAACTGTAGCTGTGTTGCTTAAGTGAATCTCTTCATCGTATAATAGAGGAACTGGTATTTTTGTACCTTCTGAGTTTATCCTTCTACTTTCAATTGATGTTTGTTTGACTTCTTCATTTGTATCTTTTTTTATTCTTATATTATTTTTAACTACAGATGAATCTGTATCGTCTTGTCCAAGTACATTTTCTTTTTCTACAGTTTTTACTTTAGATTCACTGGCGTCGTCATTTTCGACATCATCTTTTCTTTGGCTACCTAACCTCCTCTTGTGTTTAAATTTTTCTGTTTCTTCTTCCATTATTCTTTGAACATAAGCATCATGTTCGTCCAGTCTTTCGTCCGATATTTCAACACTGGTACCACCAGAACGGTTTTTTCCTTTAATTTCTGCCAAAATCCTCTGAGCGATTTTATTGAGAAATTCCTGTTTTTCCTCCTCGGGTAACAAATCTATATACTTTGCTTCGTCACTATCTGTTTCTTTAGATGTAATTGTATTAACACACGTGAAAAGTAAAAACAACACTTGTAAGTACATTGTTTTGACTAGAAATTAAGTCATCCTCATAAATTGCATCGCATTCTCCATACCAGCGTCTGGAGAAGTAATTGTTTTAATTGAAATTCGTATTTCAGTTTGAAGTCAACCATATGAATTGTTATTAACTACACTGATAAGGAAACTAAATTTATTTTCTAGATAGCGATGCATGTTTGTGTACATACAGTCAAAAACAGTAATGACGTTGTAACATGTGATCATATGTTGGATTTTTTCCACCAATGAGGAAAGGAATATTGTTTTTCTTAACACCTTGTTTAATATTTGTAAGAACGCTGTTTAAATGATGCATTATAAAAACTTAAACGTACTTGTATCATTTTACTGTGAAATTTAATTTGTTGATGACTAAACTTTAGATTCTATATCCTGGTGCATTTTTTTGGTAGAACATCAATGTAATCGTTTTATAGTTCTCTCGTTTTGTGGATTTTGTACAAATAATACACATTAGTTAAAAATCTCAGTTTTAATTTTTTTATAAATGCCTATTTACAAGTGAGCCGTACGCTTATAATCCTACTATGCACATTTCATATCAATATCTCGAGGAATGCTTTAATCTTATCTCACTGTGATTATTTAAAATTTGCTACAATTATAAAGGCTATAGTAATTTCACATAGAATACTTCTTATAGAAGAAATCAGGGAAAATGTCTACTTCTGCAAAATAAACTAATCACAGTAGAATGTAATTCACACTTAATTTCTATATTATAATTGTTGTTTTATCACAAAGTCGATTTAAACCTTAACGATCCTCTATACATTTTACGGCCGGTCCTTTTCAAACTTCTCTCCGCAGCTATTCTAGAGTTATCAAATTCTGCCGCAGATGCGTCCTCGTCTTCTTTGTTCACTTCCTCGACTGTAGGCACGACTTCCTCTATCACTACGGGCATCACTGGCTCAGCGTTCATCTCTTCTATTTTCCTCAGTATTACTTCAGGTAGTGCAACTGATTCTTCATTGACTGAATCCATGTTGTTGTGGCTTTCATAACTATTCGCTAGTTCTTCGTTTCTGTATTGTACCATTTCTTTTATATTATCCTTTATTTCCTGCAACTTTTCATTGTCGTTGTCTTTAATATTATCAGTAATCTTTACTATTTCCCTTTCGATCCCTTTTACTTCTTCTTTTAGATCTTGAACGTTTTGACTCACCGTACCGAAATCTTTGTTTATTGTTTGTAGCGTATTGTAATTGTAATGTTTTATTTCCTCCTTTACTGTGTCCATGATTTTGCTGTCGTATTCCTTGATGTCTTCTTTGATTGATTTTGTATTTGGTACTACATCGTTAAGTGTTTCGACAACTAAGTTTTGTTTCTTTCTGTTCGCTTGTGCCCATCTTTGTGGTGATGTGGCCGCTGGCTCCGTGTTCGGCGCAGGATTACTCATAGGGGCATTTTCTTCTGGTTTCGTTTGTTCCTTGGTGTCATTTACTTTACCGAACTCCATATTGACGTCATAATACATTGGTGACTCGTCGCATGAAATAGCATCACGTGGTCTCGTACACGTTAGTACTTCCTGTAACATTAATAAGTTTTTTAATTACTTTCTTAAGCAACCGATTTTAATTGTATATCAAAGAGTACACTTAAAAGCGTTCGCCCACTTTTGACTAAACTATGTCACAACTGTTATGCGAATGTCTATTGTTTTGCAGCCAATTTAATTGTCTAGTTGCACAAAAAAATTGAGTTGTGTGGGCACTTCCATATAAGCTCATAGGAATCAAAGCGCGACTAAACAGTTGTGCGATGGTTTAATCAAAGGTGTGTACGCGCTCTAAATCTTGTCAAAACAAATAAGAGTATCCGGAATTCAACTTTATACTGTAGGATATCTCGACTCACTTGGTTGAAGACGGTTTCAGCTGGACAGATGAAACTCCAGCGGAAGGTGACGTTCCTGCCGGTGACGGCCTGCGAGGGCAGGCACACGTGGAACACCTGGCACTCGTTGTCCACATCCGCGTAGTAGCCGTACGTGCGGTTCTCACAACTGGAAAGAACATTTACATCTCCCATTGTGTTATTGTACGAACAGGAAATCAATAAATTTAGCAAAGGAAGTGAAAGAGGGAGCACAATATAGAGATAACTAACTGGCATTTGGTATTAGATGCTTGTAAATAAAAAGAAATATGCTGTACAAGTGTAAGTTCTTCAACTGAATATTACCTAAAGGTATCAGTGATGTTCTCTCGTATGGAGGTCGCGTTTGAGGGCAGGTTCAGCGTGTCCGCTTTCGTCTGGTTCACCATCTCCTGTTACAACAGATTGAAAATTTATTTAAAAAAAAATAAAGCCGGCTACCTACATTGCAATGCCACCAAAGTTTTTTTTTATATCATAGAGTGGCAAACGAGCAAGAGGCCATAGCAAAGTTTAAAATCCAGAGTAATGTGAAATCATTTTAAATGAATCAGAGTTATTAAAATCTATCAAGTTTTTTTAGTATTTGCTAGCAATAACAGTTTTTGGTGGTTACTAGCATCATCGGGGATTATGATCGAAAAGTCGTCAGTACATTTGAGTATCTAACGCTAAGAGTACCGCGCACACCTTTGACTAAACTATCGTACAATTGCTTAGTCGCGCTTTGATTCCTATGTGCTTATATGGAGGTACAATACTCGATCTTTAGTTGTGCAGCTAAACAGTTGAATTGGCCACGAAACAATCGACAATCGCTCAACATTTGCCCGAAAGGTGTACGCTCCAACTACATAATACTTATTTATTTCTCATTATTTCAAAGGACAAGATAAATAAATCTATTATCCCGACACCTCAGACCGTGGATACATATTAATGCACCGAACCGGATTTAAAAGTAAAACTATATTTTATAAAGTAAAGAACTGCAGTCAGTCTGCGAACGGCCCACCGTATACAAGACACAAACCTGACAGGCGGGAATCTGGCGTCAAGTTCACATTTGAATGTTGATCATGAAGATATCAATCCATCAGTAAAAAATAAGATTTTTAATATAAAAAAATTGAACAGTGTTTTAAATACATTTTAGCTTAAACATGTCTTATTTATTACACGATATCAATCAATTACTATCTAGAAAAAACTCTTACTGATATTATAAATGCTAAAGTTTAGATAAATGTTTGTTAGAGTTTGTAGCTTAAACTTCTGAACGGATCTCGATGAATCTAGGTATAGATGTAGAGGATAGTCTGGAAGGACACAAGCTATACTTTTGTTTTTTTTATTCCACGCCGTAGGGACCGCGGGCAAAAGCTAGTAATACAGATGGTCTTAGAAAGTCGAGGTAAGATACTATACGATAAAGGTTTTAACTCTATATTGTACATTAAAAAGCAAAACATTTATTTAACAACAAAATAAAACGTTAAATATCAGATATATTCAAGACAAGGTCAAATTCGTTGCAATATATTAAAGTGGATAAGAATCTTTGTCGCATTTTACATGAACTTATACAAAGTGCGAGTGACAGCGACAGCACGCTTTGAGTTGCAAAGCGCGTGCAGCGATTTGTATCGGAGATACAATCGAAGGATGTTTCCACACTACGCTGTATTTCAATTATTTCCTGCAATCATTGATTTTTTTCAATCAAATGACTTTATTACACTAATTCTGAAGAGATATCGCAGTAATCCATTCGTTTCTTCATTTGCAATAATGTATCAGTCTTATCGAATATTTGATTGGATGTTTTACTTGTTTTTATGATTATAGAGATATTTATTATTTAAATTAAATAGTTAATATTTTATATGCATCGCCAGCCGTAGCAATGTAATGAAATAATATGATTAACATTTGAAATAAATAATATTATTATAGCAAGCCACCGTAAATGGTGGGGTTCACCTGTAATGAGATATATTTATTTCGGGGCCGCACCTCTGTCCCGTTCATCAATCCTCAATACGTGTAACAATTTCTAACACTTTTACCATAACATAACAGTTCAAATTAAACGTAACTCTTTAATAAGATATCCTGCTTGCCTTACCACGTGCTACCGCTTCCAAAGGTTAAAACCAAAGTGTACAGGACTTTAGTCTCCGTAATACCCATTACTGTTTTGTAGTTAATGAAAATTTACTACATTCTTGCATACAACTTACCCTCAGCATCTTGACTAGCAGTCCACTCTGTAACTCCAGTTCTATGTCGTCAGCCAGCACGGCCGCGGCTGCCGCGTATGCCACCACACACCACAGCAACGCCTTCATCATACACCTGAATATCACTATATTATTACATGACTCTATCTTACAGATGTTTACATAGCATACATTCATATAACATATATTCTAATTGTTTAAAATTAGCGCTTATTGAATGACTACTTATTAGGTCAGAAGTGCATTTCTCTAATCATTACAATAAATTAATAATACACCAAGTTACGTGATTGTTAGTATATCTAAATGCAATGAGAAATAAAAACTTTATAAACGTCTTCACTGACGCTAGTTTCCCGCCAAAAAAATTAACAGTTAATAAACAAAAATCTTAGACAATTTATAAGTACTCATAGTTAAGTACTAAATGGAACTAAAGCATTATAACTATTTTAAATTAAATAATTAATATTGAAATATAAAATCAATATATCTCACCGATTAAAAAAGTATAATTCAAACTTTAAAAAATGAAATAACACTGGCAACACTCGAGGAAGCACAACAACGTTCACCGGACAGCGAGGGCGTTCGCAAAAAACGTAGGAATGTGAAAATTTTCATTGTATTTCGAGCTTTTATAAACGATAGCCGGGACTCGCCGCCTCGCGGAATCCGCAATGAGGACCCCGGAGCGTCAGCAACATCAATATTTGTTTTTCAACATTTTTAATACTTACAATACCCGAAAATATAAGAGTAGAAAATTAACTGGTTACATTTTGATATTTTAATGATAGTATTCGTTAGGTAATCAATCTTATTTCTTACTAATTTTATTAATATTGTAAATGCGAAAGTTTACTTGGATGGATGGATGTTTGTTAGAATTTTCTGCCTAAACAGCTGAACTGATCTCGATGTAATTTGGCTTAGATGTAGAGTATACTTTAGAAGAACACATAGGCTACTAAATACCTCACGAAAGGAGTCGCGGGTGAAAGCTTGTTATAAATATTTTTTGTTTTTAAATATGTTTGTCCTGTAAACCCTAAAAACCATAGTTCAGTTCAGTTGGTTATTTGTTCTAATGATGCTCAGTTTCTGTCCTTAAACACTAATTTTTTTACATTCAGTGAAGCCATATGTTTCATATTTATGATCATTTTATCATGCAATGTTACATTTTATTTAAAACCAATACAGAAAAAGGTTTTTTGTTGGTGACGGTACCGCGGTTCTCTGGCGGGCCGCGAGGGATGTGACCCGAAATACTAATGTGTTTAAATTCTGTCGCAGCAACAACCTTGACTTTAGGCTTGTGCCCCCCCCGCGCCCCCCCCCCCCCCCCCTTCCCCGGCCCCACATAATTAATATTTTTATTATAACAAATAACATTTTAATTAATAACTGTATTCAATTTAACGACACGTGTAAAATAACATTCCAAATTGTTTTGTTGGAAATTGAATAACCAACGTGCAACAATGAAGATCGTGTGTAGTTTAGACTAATAGACAACAATATAATTCACACCCGTATATCACAAGTAGCAAGATCTACGCAATGTGTTAGAGTCTAGAGGGGTGCTAGATTAGACTCTTCCCCATTTATCTACGCTTACATGCACTATTTAATTTAACTACTAGTTATTTTGGTCGATTGAAAAGTTTGTTTCACAACTCAGTGAATCACTTACTCTATACAAGAATTGTAAAATAGACACAGGAATTAAAGCTATAAAAATAAAAATTGATTCAACGAATTAGAATAAACCGTTCATGTTACATGCGTCATACATTTTTCCTCGTTTAAGTCAAAACATTAAAACCACCAATAAATCCCAAAAACCCGATAATCCCAGTAACAGTACTAAGGTCTAACTGTAGCGGTGTGACCTACAAACACGAGCTGAATTACTAAATATGGCAACTTTGATGCCCAGACGATTTATTGCGCGGGTTTATGACTCGCCGACGATAAGCACAAGGGGCCCGTAAACTTAAACGCATTATAAATTTTAATTAATTAGAATGATTCAAATGGATTAATAAAAATACTAATTATATTGCAAATAATTTCCGACGTCCAGCGAGAATGTCCTAATTTATTTTTGTTCCTAACTTTTTTAAATATTAACGCGTAAGCATGTGTGACGGTATGACGAATGACGCAGTACTTAATATTATAGTCAACTAGCTTTCGCCAGCGACTCCGTCCGCGTAGCAAAAAAACAAAAGCGAGTAGCCTATGTGTTCTTCCAGACTATCCTCTACATCTATGCCAAATTTCAACTAAATCCGTTCAGGCGTTTAGGCTACAAACTCTAACAAACATCCATCCATCTAAACTTTCGCATTTATAATATTAGTATGATTTCCACGTGACCGAATGGATTGAGTTGACGGGAAGGATGGACTTTCGTTGCTACGTATCTTCAAAATGCTTAACTAATCTGAACAAATCTTGACACAGATAAATAGTCTGGAAGAACACATAGGGAACAAATATACATACATTTAATTTCATGCAGGCAAAGTCGTGGGCAAAAGCTTAAATTTTTTATGCTTAATGATATTTCCATGTATCTCGTTGAATCCTAAATCCCGTTGTACGTCCCGATGAAGGTAAAAGCGTCGAGACTACGATCAGAAGTTATCATTTGAGCAGATCGTCTGAGACGCGGCGCCGCTACCTTTGAGGCTACGAACAAGCTTGTAGACATTACTAACAGAAGTTTATTTAAGGAAATTAAATTGACTTTTTTTAAAATCGATGAAACGTAATCTTTTAAAAAGGAACAATAGGATTTGGACGGAATGGAATATATTTCTACGGGAATAGAATCGTCTAAAAACTTTGTATGGGCATTGTGATTAGATATAAGAAAAATGTGTTAGAATAATTTCGGTGACATCGATAAGATAGACATTATTTTGTAAGAGATTAAAACCTTTATCCAGATATAAATGTTTTAATAATAATTCCTTGCAAGTCAATTTTTACATATAAATTACCATGAAGGATTTGTTTGTGACTGGAATGACGCAACCAAATCAACTCAAAAACAACGATGTCAATGGCTTATCACCTGTCCCCCGCGCACCTCCCCCCTCCCAATGGAACTTGCGGAATTTTTAATAAGCTCATTTGAAATATTTGTAATAGCATCAGCACACAGAGCACGCGCCGAAATAGTTTGAAGGTATTATATCGTGGATGTCTGGGATTCGCACGGGGTCAACCACCTCGCCGGTCCTACCTACTGCCATCTATGACCGCTCACACCCTCAGTCACGGTTCGCCTTAACTGTGTCAACGATGATAGCTGCAGCACAGATCGTACCGCCCGTCTTCGCACCCCGCCTGAACACACGCTCAGCTCCTACTTTAAGTAGAATCACGTGGATGCGCTATACGTCATTTTCATTTTTTTTAAGTTTGTCCTTCTGTCTTTGACGCGCCACAACTAAAATGCATCTTTATCAATTCTATTATAACATCCGATAGCTTTATTTACACCGAGAACATTAAGCCAAGCAAAAGACATAAACTTAGTTAATTTATTGTTCAGAAAGAAACAACCCACTTCAATCGTTTCAGGAAAATACCACCCTACATATGAAAATGGTCGAGTTATGCTACTGATGGAGGAGACATACGGTGTTGCTGCAACACGGACAGCTTTAAGCCTTGACCTTAGTGAAAAGTGAACATCGAACAAAGAGTAGAGCCAGAGATAAAGTAGCCGACGGCGATCGGGCGCGAGATCCGAAAATCTTCAAGTTTTGTAATAGTGTTTACGGAGGTCGTTGGCACAGCTCGCGTGACTTTCGTATGCCAGATGTGTCCGCCGATTGCTATTCCGCATGAATCTAAATATGCATTTATCGCACTTTGTAGTAATAAATAGATTTAACTATAAATGCCTTCAGCTCGCTTGGCAGTCGGCCTTTACCAACATAATCGCTGTATACATAGCGTCGTTTCGGGATAGCTTCGATCGCTCCTCGTTTCCTTATAACTCATGATCTCCTTGGAATTATCCCAATCAAGTGAGCTCAACATTTTCGCCACATTTTTACGCCGCCTGCTTGTCGCTACCCCTATTTAGATTTCTTTAGAAATCCATTAATATAATACTGGTCATTTTGTGACGCGATAGTAAACTTGAGAAAAGCCTCTACAATACACGTTCAACTAGTGTTGTCTATGTTTACATTTAATTATCACTTAACGATTAATTTTGCGGCTACGTACTGGTTCATTCACCATCAATATCAGAATTCTTGTAAATGTCTCAGAGGATAATTGATCACCAACTTTTTCTATCGATCAAGAATTTGAATCATGTATGGTTTACACATTTGAGACAACAAGCAATTGCTCAGATATGTTAGTAACATAAGTGACGAGGGTCAGCATTTTAATGTCTTCATTGCGCTGTCGTACCAACGAAAATCTAAGTACATTGGAAATTTATTATCATCCAAAGCCATTGAGCATTCGGATTCCAAGAAGACAGGTCGTTCAGTGTCAGCCGCATCGCTCAATGTTTAATAAAGCGATTTGAAAACACTCGAAATTTTGTTAGACAGGAGCCGCACCTTTTTAACACTTATAAAGTACCATTGTGCATTTTTAACGATAAAACCTATTCTGACTAAAAAACGAAAACTAGCTTTCAGTTGTAAACAGCGATGTATGAGAAACTCCGGGCTTCCTTTTCTTGTCACCTAAACTTTATCCAATGAACCTACTTCTAGAACTTCACAAAACAGAGATCCTTAAAACATGTTTTCTCTAACATCACATTTTGAAATTTGTCTTGGTGTATCCCCTCATCATCAGCCTGCCTTGTTCCCTAGAAAATATCGGAGTATTCACGATTATTCCATCACGATTATCCGCCGTTCTATACCTCGGCTGTCTGTGATCTGTGATTTTTAATTACATTTCATTATCGGTCATCGAATAAATAAACATAAGTAAGTACATATCATACATTCTCCGTATTCTTTCATGAAGACATCAAAGATAACATCTAAGCAGTAGTTAAAACCGAAGCCGCATCCGCGTGTACTGTGATTTATTTGATTGGTGTCCGTCGAGCTTCGAGTCCAGTATGCACCCGCGCCTGTTGACGCTTCGAAAACCGCTCACGTATGGGCTTTAGAAAAACATCTGGAAGATTTAAATTTGTACCGATTATAGAAAATTTATTAGCGCTGTAATAAAGTTATGCGTGCACGTGAGTCCTTTTCTGAATGGCCGATGCTCACTGCTGCTAACATGCTGTATACCGTCTCACCTCACAGCGCCTCTCCGGCCGAGGAATGTAACGAACATAAAATTACTTGGTGCTTTTATTCCTATACTATACCAATAGCTCAATGTTAGTGTCCCATGGGAACAGATATTTTTACAAGATATTGTATAGTTAAACAGGGATATATAGGTGAAAGGGGCAGTTTTGCGGTTAGTTCTGTCAGCAAACATTTAAAACCCAAATAGGCATAGAAATTGATACAAAAGAAAATAATACAAGACAGTTTCAGTACAATGAAGATGTCCTGACACTTTTTTTATATTGGTCGGAGAGCGCTAGTGTGCTTTTATAATTTAACTTGACTTATGCCCGCTGGGCCCGTTATCTTTTTCGGTCTATACATATTTGAATAAGACCATGGAAATCTCGCACGTGGGTTGGTATTTACTACATATGATAATTATACGTTTACCCACTTTGAAAACAGACGTTAATTATTGATTTTTGTCTTTAAAAGGAAATATTTGCCTGCGCTTAATGTACTAAAACTAAAAACCAGTACTAATTAGTTTATCTATCTTTACAGTTGGAAAGTCCACAAGTTAATTGGTCCTGAAGACATATTGAACCTTAAGATAACAATTCAAAGTGGTAAAGGAGTTGATAGTCTCACCAAGCTGACTCCCAAATACAACATAAATAATGCAGTTTTATTCCAAATAAGGATGGATACTGGTCTTGCGTGTAGTAGTCCTTGTATTTTCTCACCTCTGTCTACTAGTTATCTTACCTATGACACATATACATTATTTTGCAACTTTGAGAATGTTGAAGGCAGCGACAAAACATATATGGCAGATGTGTCATTGAAGTCAAAAGCAAACAGTATGAAAAAAACATTTCATATAAATGATAGCACATGGAGATTGTTCATTGGACCCACTACTCTTAATTTCGCAGCCAGCTTTGAATTAACTGTCACTCTAAGTTTAATTGATCAAATATTGAGACCATTTGCACTGCTTTATGGAGATTTGAAATCAACCGATTTAAGACTGGTAGGAAAAGACGGAACCATTGAAATGCACTCCGCAGTATTAATTGCATATAGTCCAGTCTTTAACAGGAAACTATGTGAAAAAGCTCAGGAATCATCTCGTCCCTATGAGCTAGCACTGCCCCATGTGAAACAGTCAACTTTGCAACATTTAAAAGATTACATTTACTTGAACAATATCCCCGATTCTCCGCTATCAAATGTAACAGATCTCATAAACTTTGCAACATTTAAAACCCAAATAGGCATAGAAATTGATACAAAAGAAAATAATACAAGATAGTTTCAGTACAATGAAGATGTCCTGACACTTTTTTAATATTGGTCGGAGAGCGCTAGTGTGCTTTTATAATTTAACTTGACTTATGCCCGCTGGGCCCGTTATCTTTTTCGGTCTATACATATTTGAATAAGACCATGGAAATCTCGCACGTGGGTTGGTATTTACTTACATATATAATCTATAGCTTATAAATAGGGTTTTATGATAATTTAATACAAGTTGTCAGATTTTATTAGAATTTTTCTCTGCGTGATAAGTTATATATACAACTATGTCACTCAGCATAGGAAAAACACTTACGATAAATCCATTACCGGATGAAACTAGGTACGATATTATCTACTTTGGTATTTGTAATGATAATTATACGTTTACCCACTTTGAAAACAGACGTTAATTATTGATTTTTGTCTTTAAAAGGAAATATTTGCCTGCGCTTAATGTACTAAAACTAAAAACCAGTACTAATTAGTTTATCTATCTTTACAGTTGGAAAGTCCACAAGTTAATTGGTCCTGAAGACATATTGAACCTTAAGATAACAATTCAAAGTGGTAAAAGAGTTGATAGTGTCACCAAGCTGACTCCCAAATACAACATAAATAATGCAGTTTTATTCCAAATAAGGATGGATACTGGTCTTGCGTGTAGTAGTCCTTGTATTTTCTCACCTCTGTCTACCAGTTATCTTACCTATGACACATATACATTATTTTGCAACTTTGAGAATGTTGAAGGCAGCGACAAAACATATATGGCAGATGTGTCATTGAAGTCAAAAGCAAACAGTATGAAAAAAACATTTCATATAAATGATAGCACATGGAGATTGTTCATTGGACCCACTACTCTTAATTTCGCAGCCAGCTTTGAATTAACTGTCACTCTAAGTTTAATTGATCAAATATTGAGACCATTTGCACTGCTTTATGGAGATTTGAAATCAACCGATTTAAGACTGGTAGGAAAAGACGGAACCATTGAAATGCACTCCGCAGTATTAATTGCATATAGTCCAGTCTTTAACAGGAAACTATGTGAAAAAGCTCAGGAATCATCTCGTCCCTATGAGCTAGCACTGCCCCATGTCAAACAGTCAACTTTGCAACATTTAAAAGATTACATTTACTTGAACAATATCCCCGATTCTCCGCTATCAAATGTAACAGATCTCATAAACTTTGCAACAGAGTATAAGATGAAGGAATTGAGTCAACTGTGCACTCAGAAGTTGGTTACAATTGCTGTTGCTGAAAATTTCTATGAATTGACATGTTTTGCACTAAATAATGATATGAATGAGTTGTTTTTTGACATTTTAGAACTTATTGAAAATGGCAAGATCAGAACTGAGGATATACAGAATTATAGTAAAATAGATTCTCTAAGTAATGGATTGTAGTTTTAAGTAATTTGAAAAAAGAAATGTTCTTATGCCAAAATCTTTTTTTGTTTTCCATTTAACCCTTCAACAAACAGGTTTTTTGAGATAACTGTAAACTGGTGGTTTTTAGGTAAGGGGGTTCTGTAGATTTAGAAAAACTCATTTCTTAAAAGGAATACCTGAACAAATTTCAATAAAATATGCAACAGATGTAGAACTCTGGAAGAATACATAGGCTACTTTTTTAATTCCGAGCAGACATGGTTGCAGACAACAGCTAGAAATAGCATAAATACTAAATATGTTTCAGAAAAGGGGAATGGCATTCAAATAAACAACCATGATAAATTATTATAATCCAATTTAATATTGTCTTACAATACCTGAGTATTGTTACTTTGGAGGATATCTTCAAAAACTTAATTCTAGTGACAGTCGGCTGAATTACATCAAGCATCAGAGAGCTTTAAGCAACTTCTAATATCGGTCACTTTGATTTTCCCATTTTGAATATAATCTAATACATTCAAATAGAGTTCAGGTATCTTATGTTGTTGAGCAAATTCAGTGATGCGGTAAACATTGCTGGGGGTCAGAGAGGCCATTATCTGGGCGATACACTTGCGCTCCAACTCCACCATCGCAGCTCGGGATGCCAAAAGCAACAACTGCTCTATATCCTCTGTTGGCAAAGTATATAAGTAAATATAGGATTTGAAGTCTTGTAAAGTTTTATCTTTTACTCCAATGTATTCAATAGTATTATCTTTGATTGTTTTTTCCTGTATCATTTTCATAATGCTGGGGCTCTGAGCGGCTAACACTGCCCCATGTACTCTCACCTCCGACCCACTCTCGCCGACCAGTTTGTAGTCAACCAGGTCCATGTCTTCATACAGTGCTTTAAATGGGTTTTCACTTTTAATTATCCTTGTTGTGAAAATAATGTTGAAGGATAACTTTGAAGATGCAGACTCATGGACTAAGAACCATGATTCATTGTCAGTACTAAATGTCTTATCCAAAAGACCTAAACCTATACTGTTGCACATAATTGAATATATTGTTTCATCATTACTGTCAGTTTTAACAAATTTGAAGAACAGGAGAATTTTGTAGCTTTCATTTTGTTTTTGCACACCATAGGTGCTCTGAGTATATTGTGTAGGTACATCTGTTGCCTTTGCCAGTAGAACTTTCAGACCAATTGTTACTGATGTGTTTATTTTATGTTCACTCACTGTAGAAGTACTCTTTGCATTGACATCTGTATCGACTTTTAACTCTAGCCAATTGTCTCGTTT
The DNA here is from genome assembly GCA_029286645.1 of Papilio protenor. Classification (NCBI taxonomy): domain Eukaryota; kingdom Metazoa; phylum Arthropoda; class Insecta; order Lepidoptera; family Papilionidae; genus Papilio; species Papilio protenor. The sequence goes on along the minus strand of JAGSMZ010000014.1, from coordinate 112,958 downwards.
ATTGACTTCTGTTACATTTAACCTAAAAAACAAGTAAAATACGATTAGATAGTAAAAGTAATCAAACAATATCAAGCAGCGTGGGTAGGCCTCTCGCAAAATGATGACCTATGATCTGGTCAAGTTTGCGGTACTATTATGGATGCGGGAGGCACATGAGCCGTCGTCGTTACGATCTTTAGGGGAAGCCTATGCCCAGCAGTAGACGTCATATAGCTGAGAAGAAATATCAAGCAAAGTATTATCCTCAATTCAAATGTTTACCCTTTGATTCTAAACAAACTAATATTTTATACTCATTCACGGATATCAAGTAGTTTAGGCAACTTAAAACAGAAATTTTAAAAACAGTTGTTATCAAAACTCACATAATTTCACCGCTGGAAGGTTTAGAACCCTCGTAAGATATGGTCTGTTCAAATATTGAACGTTGCCCAAACATATTATAATTGACAAATAGTTCAATTCATGGGTGACACAGCCATACCATAGAAAATACATATATAGTTTGTCTAAATAAGATAGATTAGTTTGACAATTCATTTCAAATTTAGTAGGGATGTGTGTAAAATCAGTCATGAATCTTATCGATTTTCGATTTTTATTCTTATAGAAGTTGGAATCGAGATTCATAGTTACAACTTATGAATTAAAAAAAACACAATTTTCTTAAATTAATAATGACCATTACAAATATTGAGAGTAAATAAATGTTTATTACTACTACAGCCGTACGTAATCGAATTGGATTTCGCTATTATTTCTGTCATCGCTAAATTCTCTACACTATAATCAATACTAGAGTTGTCCTCTAAATTAGTTAAAAAGAAAATAATATTTTTAGTTGAGTTCGATAAATATTTAAACCGAATATCCATCATTGTCGATTGTCACAACGATACCTGTCTATTAAGTACGAAATTTACAAATTGAATTCGATATTTCATATGCGTCATTTATCAAACTAATCTATTTAGAGGAGATCAGATAGTTACGGTCCTTTGCAGATTGAGTCACAAAATTCCTTGTTATTATCTTTATTGAAGAGTAAAATAGATGAAAGCATGTTTTTATTAAACGTAAATATTTTGTTTACACGAACACAAACATTTTAGACTGAGTATTTTATCAAATATAAAAATATTAGTTAATTAAAATTAAACCCCTAAAAGCACAGTTTCGGTCCACCCGAGATAGTTATGGACCAGCTCTGGGGTACAGTTACGGTCCACCTTTATATGACTATAATAGTTATAAAATAATTATTATTTGTCTTGCCTTTTTGAACAGTAAAATTTATTTATATAAAATCAGAAACTAATCAAAATCATTTGAATTACCATTTTAATATAAAGAACACACAAAAAAGTCCTATTAGTATTATCAAGGATATTAATTTTACGGGTCTCTAGAATATTATGCAAATCGAAATATTCGTGTCAATTGCTGATATTTTATTGTTTCAATCATACACATTTTTCAATAATAATTTGGATAGCTCTTTTAAATATATTTCTTAACTTTCAGGACATAGCATTTTTTCTGCGTCCTTTTCTAATAATGTACTTTGGAAAGCTAATTTAGTAAACATAAAGTGAGATCACGTAGAAAAAGTAAACTTACTGTTGTAGGATCACTAACTATAAGACTATCTTACTAAAAACACGTTTTATTTTCCTTCCTTCTAGTCTACATAAGACTTTCACAATTTTTAAGTAACAAAGCAATGAAAGTCCAATAAACAATCTATTTAAGATTTGTTTCGGAAAAATCATAAAATAAATTACCCATCCCATTAAGAAACAGGAAACAATATGAAGTTTGGGTGGACCGAAACTGTAAAGTGCTATGGCCATAACTGTACTTCCATACTATCTTTGAGACAATAGTAGTCCACCATATTTTAAGCCTTACGAAAATCATAATCGTTGTTATATCCACATAAATAGATACTAGAACATATCTTCTATTAGACAAAATGATAAGAAAGCACATTAAAATTGAATAAGTAAACAAATTTCAAGATTTAAAAAAAGCTCTTATGTTGCCCGATTTTATATAGTTTTGAAGTTATTGATCTTTTTTATGAAAAAATCGTTAAAATCATATTTGCGGTTAAGATTTGTCCTTACGTCCAAAATCATGTGTTACAGTGGTCATTTTTTTCTTATACGAGCCAAATAATTGAGCTTCCGTACCTTCATCCCTTTTTCTGGAAAAACTCACACGAGAACTAAATAAATCATTGAAAAGTTTTTTTTATTAAATTTCTTTCTCTCACTTCGAGAAGCAGTAATTTTTTTCACATCAACATTTTTCCTACAAGATTTAAAAAAAAATAAAAACGGTAAAATGGTTCACCTTTCTTCTGTTTTTCACGTAAAAAGCACGATTTCAAATAGTCGAGGGCAACAATCTCTTGTAACTTTTACACTTAAATCGCGGTACTATTGCACTATCACGTTTGGCTACCAATACAATCAGGAGGGAGTTTTTGCTATCATTAATGCGGCTTAGTAGCGAATCGCATCTGTACCTCATTATCGCGAAGAAGCCATTTACCTTGGTTTCCGCAAACAGTGCTTATGCACTACAGAACCGTGGTAACCCCAACATTGGTCTGAGGCCGTTGTTATACTGGACACGCAGCGCGATGTATGCTCTCTGCGTGAAGGCTGCCCACAGGCTGCACGTGTAGAAGAACTGTCAGAACGGTCGAAAGAGCGTTATTTTAACTTCACGCGTACACTTTGCAAACCTGCGCACCACCATGTTGCATAGAACAGACAGCGCCATGCGTTCCCACAAGACATCCAAGTCATCGCTCATACCGGAAGTAACCCAGTGCCCGAGGTATTTAATTTATCTACCATTTTAAGTAGAACGCCCTATAACAGTAGAGGAAACAGAACAGGAACTGCAGAAACGCAATCTTAAAAACCATAAGTTCTCTCTTTTTGACATTATACGTAATGTTATTTATATCTGCGTAACTCTCACATATAGAGACTAAATTCCTAAGTCCCCCGATCGTGGGACACAAAAGAACCATGTCATCAGCATAGCTAATAATTTTAAAACAGACACCATCTACGAACCGACTATCACCGGTATCATTGAGTTCCGTGATAAAATTAAGATCCGGGGTGACGTTATATCGCCCTGTCTCACACCACATTTCAATCTATACTACTCTGAGTGCTCCCCTGCCCATTTTAAAATTCAAACGTTTTTACAGAAAAACTAAGAACTCTCAAATGATTTTTTTTTCTCTCAATCATTCTCCAACGATTCTCTAGCGATTCGCATTAAAAAATATATGTAAAAATATTATAGGGGCCAACTTCACGCTAAAAATTTTAATTGTTTTTACGTAGAAATACGATCTCTCAAACGAAAGTTCCTTTCTCTCAAACCCTCTCAAACGATTGTCAAGCGATTTGCATAAAAATAAGTAAAAAAAGCGGTGTGAGAGGGCCAACTTCACGGGGGTTAATTCACCTTAGTTTCTGAATCTGTGGGTTTTGTGTATTGTCTATTTATCTATTTGTCAAATTGAGTATGTTGTTGATGTTGATTTACAAATTAATAATTTTTTATATCCAAATGCAATTTGTTTGAAGGTAAAGTATGCTGAGTAAAGCGTGAAGAATTACATTCCGTATACAAAATGACCAAAGTTGATAAATATTGTCGGTTGTGCGCCGAACCAACTGAACATTTAATTTATGCTGACGAAGAAGCAGCTCTTAATTCAAAGATTGCGAAGAAAATGCTGTGGATTAATATCGACGTTTCTCCTTCAAATATGCTCCCTAAAAGTATATGTTATTCATGTTTTGATCAATTAGAAAGGACTTGGATTTTCCTCAAGAACGTCCGAGAGGCGCAGGAAAAATTGTATCTATTATTTCCTACCATCAATGTACACAAAGCTAAATCAGGAAAGCAGTCATCCGAAGTGGCAAACCCAGTTGATATGAACTGGGATGATTTTCAGGATGTTAAAGTTGATATAAAAGATGAAGACATCATCACTGTGATCAGTACAAATAAATTTATTGAAGGTCTAGAGAATTTGAAAAGAGAACAGTGTCCTGAAAACGACCAGGATTTTGTGACTGAAGACAATGGATTCAGCAGTAGTACAGATAGTGATGAGCCCTCTCATGTCACAGTCAAAAAGAAAAAAAGTAAAAAGCGAGTGTCACAACAGGAGGATGATAAAATATACATAGAACCCGTTGACATTGCTGACCTGGATGTAACATGGGAGGAGGAGGCTTGCCGCTGTGCCCACTGCGACGCTCAGTGCAAGAACATCTCATTGTTAAGGTTACATTCCCAGCATATACATAATAGTTGTTGTGTTTTTAAGTGTGTCAGCTGTGGTAAGGTTGTTTCCAATTTTAAATCATTTGTCAAACATCTGCGACTGCACAAGCAAATGCTTAATTATTGCTGTGAGTTCTGTGACAAAAAGTTTACAATGACAAAGTTCATTAAAAGACACAAACATGTTGAGCATGGCGGTGGGAACTTAACTTGTTGTAGGAAATGTGGCACGAGTTTTGACACGGTGGAGCAGTTACATGACCACTTAGAGAAATACAGCAAAAACATTAAGAAGATGTTTAGAAAAGCTGTTGACAAAACGGATGAACAAGACTTGAAGTGCAACCTTTGCCACAAGGAATTCAAAAAGCGTACCCATTTGAATCAGCACAAACTGGTCCATACAGACCGCAGCAGAGACTTCTCCTGCCACATCTGTGGCAAAATGTTCTTCATGAAGGGGACATTGAGCACCCACATACTGACACATGAAAATGTCAAACCGTACAAGTGTGAATTCTGTCCGATGGCATTTAAAGCGAAAGGAAACCTCCAGTCCCATATCACATTGCATTCCGGTACAAAACCATTTGTCTGTGAACAGTGCGGGAAGAGCTTTAGAGTCAAAAGGCATCTGAAATCACATTCCATAATACATACAGACTTAATGCCGTACAAATGTGAATACTGTGACAAAACTTTTAGATTTAAAACCCGTCTTAACTTACACCTGCGACAGCATACGGGTGCTAAACCTTACAATTGTCCTCAATGTCAAAGAGACTTCACTAATGGCTCGAACTATAAGAAGCATATGAAACGAAGACATAATATTGACACAACTTCAATATGGAAAAAGTATATCAGTGCAAATACAGCAACGGAAGAATGCAAGGATGCTGTTGCTGGCCAAACATGATATAGTTGATATCTACTTTAAATGTATTTATGAAGATAAAATAAGGTTGTATTTAATAAAAAAAAGGTTAGAGTGCATTGGGTACAGAAGGTCATCATTAGCAGGGTGGGTTCTAGCAATATGGACGCCCTGGGGGAGATTTTTAGGGTGCCATGCTGCAATATGAATTGGAAAAAAGGTGCATATGTTGCCCTTTTTTGGCGGTCACCCTACCCTAACGCATTACTGATCAAAAGCTCTTTGTGAGTTGCTAAATGTTTGAAATATTGTATTTTTGTTGATGTACAATAATAAAAGGTGTGACTTTGTAGTTGGTAGTATATTCAATTTTAGGATAAGGAATGTTTTAAATACTATTTTATGTTCATTTCTGTTAGGATTTTATTTATTTTAATGCATTGTTTTACAAATCATTCACCCAACCTGATAGATCAGTATAGTTTAATATGGCCTAGTCACCACTAATTTTGGGTAGGCTTGAGCTCCACAATTTGACCGTATAATGAGCTAATTGTTTATTATGACTTTACAGATAACTGCATTATAATGTACATTTCAATAAATGATTAAGCCTTGTTTACACAAGATATAGATATTAATGTTGAGTGCAAGATGTTTCCTGAGCAATACAATTTACATACATAATTATATATTTTTGTACATATGATGGTTGTTTGATTTCATGTTACGAGATATCAAAGTAACTTGTTTTTATTGTTCTCTTTAGATGGCTAATAGATGAAGGTAATGACCAATTCGAACTTCTGCCGACCCTTATTCATCAAGCTGAAAATATCGTGGTTCTTCTAAAAGCCCAAAAGACGATATGAAGTTTCGAAAAAAGATCTAGATTTATAAGATTACAGTGTTTCCAAGGGTTTCTACTCTCGGGAAACATGTTTTCAACACTATCGTACTCTGGAGATATTGGGACAGATGTTTCCGTTGGCCCGTTCGTCTTACGATCAATCGGCTCAACGGGAAACACCTATCACGTCAGGCAGTGCATTCACGATGGGAATGTGTACAGAGACAAATATCTAATAATCTTAATATCGATTTAGAAAACTATTCGATCGGTTTTACAAAATCACCGACGACGCGACGCGACGCGACGCCTGCCTATCGAATAGACAGAAGACAGAACTTCTAATGTCATTTATAATGTCAAAAAAATGGTGTGTAAACAAACAAATATTTAAATTAAAGTTATTTCGCACGGCTTTAGAAGCTACACACTTCGTTATAGTAAGACTAGGCTAGGTAGAGGCTACACTTAGGCTTCGGGTGTTTCGTTAGCCCTACCGGCTGGCTAGTTTCGTTTTAGGTATGTTTTTCTTAATATTATAAATAGAGTCTTTTCATAGTTTATTTATATGTAAACATAGCCGGCGTTAAGGTAGGGCGCGATCGGGCCACCGCTCAGGGCGATGGACAATAAGTTGCCCCACAGTTCTGCGTATCACACAGTCTTACATATTCCTGTTAAACCCAACCTAGTAAACAAAAAAGGGGGCGGCGTAGAAATCTGGCTCACGGCGCTTGTAAAGCTAAAAACGGCACACGTGCTATTAAACTAAGAACTTCCTAGGCGGATAGTTTAAAAATAGGTCAAATATAGTACGTATATAGCAGCCAGCGTAGTGGAAACTACGCAGGCACTGCCGAGGCACAATGGGTAAGCGGAGAGGAGAGGTCGCGCCTCCTGACTCCGCATTGTTCGTTCCACAAATAATAAAGCTCCAAGTAATTACTGCAACTGTGTAAGTCTACGATGTCATCTAATAACTTGCAGGAAATGGTCGCTATTGCCTCAAAACTGTAGTAGGCGCCTTGCTTAGTTAATATTTCAACTTAGTATGAAATTATCGATCGAATTTTGACGTTCCATCCAAAATTGCACAAGTTTTTTCTTGTATAGATTTTGGATAAAGTCGAATGCCAAATTAGATTTCAGGACTATACTTTGTAGTTCTTACTCTATAACATTATGCCATTGGCGTTTGCTACACATTTCGCTTATCTTTCTTACACTTTAAACGCGTCGCGATCACGGAAGTGTAAGAATAGTCACTCTCTAGTTATCAAGTATCAAATGATTTATGAAACATACGTATTGTAATACAATAAATGTGCGTATCGTAAGAGGAGGAGTTCGCGCGTGCCGCGCTATGTGGGCCGCCGGTGCTCAGCAAAGCATGCACGAGACAAAGGCGACGGAAATATTGTTCCAGTCGACGACAAGAAAGCCGACGAGACAGTTTCCCGAGCCTGGCCTGACACACATTTCAAACATTCACGAAAAATCAATTCCCGCCATAATTAGTGACGTGTCAAATTTGAAAACAAAATTAAAGAAGAGTTATTTTTTACATTTATTTTTAAAACTCACTAGTTCGTGATGATATGAAAGTTTTCTAAATTCATAAATGTGTCCCGATCGAAGACTGACATGACGATTTGTTATTTAAAAATGTACCATGGCAAGTGCAGTGCGCTGTGGCATCTCGTACTGATTGCTTTCTACACACGGCATGCCTGCGCCGACAACTACGTCACTATGGTGAGTGTCTAACGCACGTATTTTACTTTTTTAATTAAGTTCGTAGCAGATTTTTTATAAATCAAGAAGGCAAACGAGGATGCCAGGACCTAGCACTTAGTATTAACCATTACCCGTACAGATTCGCGCAAGGAACAACAGTGGTTGAGCCCGCAATTACATATTTTTCATGAATGTGCCGGCTCGCTCGGTGTAATACCACGACCACGCAGAAGAGAGGCGTGAAATGGAAGCAATCCGTCGTTAGTATGATGAGTATGACGATGAGATGTGATGAGATGATGAGTCGCCTTTCCCTTTACACCCTCTTCGTATTAGGAAAGGAATAAAATTAACACGGATTTATCGGGGAGAGGACGCATAGGTACAGGAAATATCTTACTATACGTCCACTCCTCAGTTGACTAAAGGCAGCCAATACATTTGCAAATCCGGATGTGTATGGACAGGTGACGCTTTGCTTTTTGTCGAATTCCTTCGACCACTTGCTCGATTGTCACCATCTACTCTTAAAGAACGCGTTTCCTTTTACATAGAGAAGAGAATGAAATGTAACATAATATTTCCCTTGCCTATTCATCCCATCGGTCGAATGTATCTTCACTGTAACCCTTGCTTTACTCTGTTAATACTATTCAATTTTGTAAAGTGTAATCTAAAAAGCGGCACAGCTTCATCTGTACCTTTTTACGCAGTGGCTCACACTCCATACCGCGAGCGCCAACTTCACATATTTACTTCCGACATTAGAACAATAGTTGAATACGTAGTTATTTTGTGTTTCTTTTTAAAAAACTTAAATATTTCGTTACATAACATATCCTTGAGAGATGACACAAGTCACCGGATGTCCTCAAAATTAAGTGAATTACGAACCGTGTGGTCTAATGAAGGCATTGTTGAGACTTGACCTTCGTCGACACAAACTCCGTCAAACATGCAAGTTTCTGATTGTTCTATCATTATTTGTCCACAGCTAGCCGTCCTTGCGCCGAACCTGTTGTTATTTAGCCAGACTAGGCTGTCTTTTTCGCCTTGCACTTTATCTATATTTAAAAAGATTCAGCATTAAGTAAACCTTCCAGAATGTTCAATTACCACACTACACAGTAAATGGAGGAGAGGACCAACTAGTATTAAATGGCGGCGATGTCACGTCTTTTCTTGCTAAATGCCATTCGTGCAATAAATGCTAGAACGGTGCTGCGATTATAACTTAAACTTAAGAAAAAAATAACTATTATAATAATATTATATGCTTAATCGTGCACACTGAGTGTGACGGGTGTGGTCAGCGACGCGGTCGCTTCGCGGCGTATTGCGCTCTGTTTATTTACTAAAGACTTGAAGTCACGTGTCATGTTGATATGCTGTGTGACCACAAGCTAGATATGTAGATTTACGAGGAAATGTTAGATGGCATTTACTGATTTAAGTATGAATGTGATAAATCGTCCGCTGTTTCAGGGCCTCAATACGAATGCGGCGGAGGCGATGCAGTTTCTGCGGGAGTACGACCGAGAGGCTTCCGGCATGTGTTACAGGTCGGATATTTTATTACTTACACAACTATAGTGATCCTCTTCCAATAAAGCGTGGAGTAATGTGATGTGTAATATGTGCAGAGTGACGACGGCGCAGTGGAAGTTTGTGACTAACATAACGGAGCAGAACCGGCGGCGGATGAACGAAGAGCTGGCCCTGAGCTCCAAGTTCGAGCGGCTGTCGTGGCGCAAAGCGGCCGCCTACGACGCCACACGCCTGGTGGATCCGCAGGCGCGCCGGCAGCTGCGCAAGATTGTGCAGGCCAGCCGCGCCTCGCTCTCCGAGGACAAGTTTAATGAGGTACAGTGCTGTGACACTAACTGACACTAAATACACTTTGTGCGAACCCAATATGAATCTATGATTTCATTTCAGCTTCAACAACTAATAACGGAGATGAAAGAGATCTACAATTCGGCAAAAATATGCCCCTTCGGACAGAAGCCTTACGACCCTCACGTGCCGAAGGTTGGGAGCTCGGCAAGCACCCCCGCCGGCCCCTTCCCGCTGACGCATCCACATTACCAGCTCAACAACCACCCGTACCAGCACTATCAGCCGTACCAGGACAACCCCGAGTTCCCCAACTACTGCGACATGCAGCTGGACCCCGAGATCTCGAGGATCCTCGCCCACTCCAGAATAGAAAGCGAACTTCTCTACGTGTGGAAGAGTTTCCGGGACCAGACCGGGCCCAAGTTGAGGAACAAATTTATAAGATACGTGCAGCTGGCCAACGAGGCCGCCGTTCTCGCCGGTAACATTTTGATACTTTAAAACATAAGCTCAGTTTTGAAAGAGCGACTGGGTTGGATGATAAGAAAGGATGTACTAAAATTATACACTAGGGTAAAAACATGTGAAAACGATCTGTATTTTACAGGATGACAGGCGACAACTTTTAGGATATAATCTGGATGGGTTTTGTTGAATGTTTAGAGGCGAGCGTGACCAGGTTTCAGGAATGCGGGCGAGCAGATGCGCGCAGCGTACGAGGACCCCTCCCTGCGGGAGAGTGCAGAGGAGGTGTACAACCAGGTGGCGCCGCTGTACAAGCAACTGCTGACGTACGTGCGCCGCCGCCTGATCCAGCGCTACGGCAACCACACGCTGCGCCCCGACGGACCCCTGCCCGCGCACCTGCTTGGTACACCTCGCCCCTCCACCCCACCGAATACGGCATCATTCCTTTTACGAATTACAGTCCACAGTTTTTTATATTATTTGATTCAATTTACGAGGCTATTGTAAGTTGTATTTTGCGTTGTAAAGGTAACAAATGTTGTGTACGCAGGCAACATGTGGGCGCAGAATTGGAAGTCGATTATGGACCTAGTGATGCCGTTTCCGACGTCGCCCGCGCTGGACGTCACCTCGGAGCTGCTGCGTCAGGGGTACACGCCGCTCAGGTCGGTGCACGACACACCCAGCGAGTTTTATCTCGTATGTGTCACCAAATAGAATCTTGTTTTTTTTAATTCGTTTACTGTCTTCAGCACTATCAGTCGATAAGTTTGTGTCGCTACGAGCTTAAATCTATACATATTATATCTAGATTAAGCCGCAAGTGCGATTGGTGTAGTAAGATGTGATGGGGCGCAGGATGTTCCAGTTGGGCGAGGAGTTCTTCACGAAGATGGGTCTGAAGCCGCTGCCGCCGGAGTTCTGGCGCAGCTCGGTGCTGACGCGGCCGCGGCGGCCCGCGCAGTGCGCCGCCAGCGCCTGGGACTTCTGCAACCGCATCGACTACAGGTCGCCTCCACATCCACAACACATTACTCCCCTTACTCATGTCTGTCAATCTCTGCAAGGATTACAGACATAACGTGTTTGAATTTTAAAAATAAAACAACTTTGCCATGGGTGTAATTTTACTGGTACATTATTTTAAATATTTCGGATATTTGGTCAAGTATGTCGGTATTGCAGCAGTGTAATTTGCTGCACTGCAGGCGCTTACGGATTACACTTATTACGAATTCTTTGTATCTTTTAACGCAATTACGTGCAAATCTCATGATTCACATCCGGTAGTGTGAAGTTTGCCGAGTGTGTGAGAGCAATAGCGAGATGTGTGTGGTGTGTCGCAGGATCAAGCAGTGCACGGAGGTGACGACGCAGGACCTGGTGTCGACGCACCACGAGCTGGCGCACATCCAGTACTACCTGCAGTACGCCGACCAGCCGCAGCTCTTCCGCGACGGCGCCAACCCCGGTAACTTCACACCACAAAACCTCACACATCTCGACTCCGTACATCATATCTTTTCTTATGCATGCATGCATTGCTAAAATTAAATATTTCTGATGTTAAGTTCTCCATAATCTTCAAGTTTATAATAGCAAAGTTTAATATGCGCATTGGAAACTGCATGTACATTGTATGCAGCTTTCCACGAGGCGCTGGCCAACGCGGCGACGCTGTCCGTCTACAACATGCCGCACCTCTACCGCCTCGGACTCTACAACAACAAGTCAGTGAAACCATATCTATAGTAATTAACTGGAAAGCGTCTATTTCAATTATTTATGGTCTTAGAGATAACAGGTTTTAGTAAAATTAGACTAATTTACAGAATAAAGAAGAGAAGGAATCTGACGGTGAAGCATTTCATATAGAATTCATTTTTGTCAAATAATTGTTTTCTTTATGTTGTTCCACAACCGTAGGAGTCACGACTCGTACCAGGTGGGCATGAACTTCCTGATGACCATGGCGCTGGAGAAGGTCGCCTATCTGCCCTTTGCCTTCATGGTCGACCAGGTAACCACTTGCCAGCATGTCGATACATTCCACACATTATTCGTTGACCATTAACCATACGCGCTAGCCAAATACGACCACAACAAACTGAAGTATCGACAAGCATACAAGCTAGGTACTGGTAGTTGTGCATGGTCGTGTTATTGTTGCAGTGGCGCTGGTCAGTGTTCGAGGAGGGCGTGGAGAATATGAACGCGCGCTGGTGGCAGATGAAGCTCAGGTACCAGGTACTGTGCCTTTACAACTTTACTCAATCCGCATATATTTGATTTTTGACAACACAACCCTAACGTTCCATCTCAACACCTTTCGAATTCGCCCTGTGAAACATTTATTGAGGATATGTGTGGTTGCAGGGCGTCATCCCGCCGCTGAAGCGCAACGAGGAGGACTTTGACCCCGGCGCCAAGTACCACATCATCTCCGACCAGGTCACCTTCCTTTACTTCAATATGAAGCCGCTGTAAAAGCTACTTTACTTTTTATACGAGTAGTCTTATCTGTCGACGACAGCAGCCCACTAGTACACAAGTGCGTGTACTCGCGGCATTTAATTGGTCATAGTGCTATTGATTGGCAAAAAACGGGTGTTGCTGTGTGAGGAGGTGATGGTGTATCTACAATGGTATGCATTGTGCTGTGCAGGAGTACCTGAAGTTCTTCCTGGCGACGGTGCTGGAGTTCCAGGTGTTCGAGCAGCTGTGCGCGGCGGCGGGCCACGCCGAGCACCTGCACCTCTGCGACCTGCACCGCAGCCGCGAGGCCGGCCGCATGCTCAGGTACGACACACCTCACACACCTCACACATTTCACACCTACACTTATCTGCACTTCACGAGCTTGTGTTTCAGGAACTTTGTGCTGCTAATTTAAATCAATCTAAAATAAGCTGTCTTGATGGCGTTTCGTAGCGATCTGATGCAGGCGGGGGCCTCGAAGCCGGCCGGCGAGCTGCTGCGGACCCTGACGCGCGGCAAGACCGACAAGATATCACCGGAGGCTCTCGTCAAGTGAGTATCTTATATTTGCAACGATACTTTGATAGATGTAAGAGACAACAACCTCTATAAGAAGGTAATGATAGGACTATGTTATTTGGGAAACTCTTGAAGCAGAAAATTGAACGATGATTGTACAGGAGATAAATGTCAACGCTTATGATATGAATGGGATAGGATGGCAATTGAGGGGTTCCGAGTGGGTGCTCAGCATCCCACAGGCTGTAGCTGCAGCAGCGCGTGCGGTGTGTGCAGGTACTTCCGTCCGCTGGAGCTGTGGCTGCGCGCGCAGAACCGCGACGCGCCACTCATCGGCTGGAAGGCCAACAGGCCGGACGTGGCGCTGTTCTCGCCGCGCGCCGCCGCCGCCGCCGCGCCGCCCGCCCGCACGCTCTCCCTCCTCTGCCTCCTCCTCTGCTGTGTCGCCCTCCTCCTACTTCATTGAATAAATGTTGTTACTGTTTTGTAATACTTTGTTTTAATAACGATAACTGAAATTACGTGAAACCTGCGTATAAAACGAACGATATGGAGATATCTTCACAGAAATACACTAACTAAATTCAATTCAAGATATAAGCCAGTTTGCCAGGCTGCGATGGCAGCTGCAGTGCGTAGCAGTGTGAGGAAATGTAGAATGGTCAGTTGGCCAGTTCCACTAACTGCAGTGAGAAGTATCTAATACAATAATGGACACGTTCCATATATTTTAACAACTGATTGCTTATAAAATAACATTTAGAACGAAACGGGCTGGTAGTTTTGTAGTTTCTGTCAAAATAGTACTGTTTTACCTCTGGGCCTAGTTCCAACGCTAGCCGCACTGACTCACTGACATACCGCCCATTACTCGTAGATAAACTAACAAAATTCACTGCCCTAGTGTGTATCTTGGATAACTTAGGTGTATGTTGCAGTTTGCGTGTGAAGAATAATTTACTTTTTACATGTTACATGCAAAAAGATAAATGCGAGATAGAACTATACAATTATAACGGAATACCAATACATATAAAGAATAACATTAATTATCCTCGCTCGGCTCACATATCGAGCAGACTATCAAATGTTATGCAAAAAACGAGGTCAACAAACACTGCACGATTGTTAGAAGTTTTATAAAGATATTTGATTATGTTGAAACAATAGTTGCGACTGAAACTTCAGCTATTTAATAACGCACTGGATTTAAAACGCTTTCTTTAACGTTTTATTTCTATGGTAACACTAGCTTTCGCCCGCGACTCCGTCCGCGTGGAGTAAAAAAAACAAAAGTGAGTAGCCTATGTGCTCTTCCAAACTATCCTCCACGTCTATGCCAAATTTCATCGAGATCCGTTCAGCCGTTCAGTACGAACTCTAACAAACATCCATCCATCTATACTTTCGCATTTATAATGTTAGTAAGATGTATTAGCATCATTTATCATTGTGATTATCATCCAGCTATAACATTCTCGTCTCGATGTTGCCTTAAAAAGTAGTTTTTATGTTTACTTTTAAAACAGAAGTTCAAAACGGCAGCTAGATAATGAGGGGGAATTAAATTTCGGACACCGTACGCTTACTGCCCACTGACCGCGCTTGTCTCGCCTTCTTAGTAACTAGATAAGATTCCGTTCAAGTGGTTTTTTGGGTTTGTTTCGTTTCGTCCAACCAAAAATATGTAATTCTTTTCTTCTATTCTAATCGGGATGATACTAAGAGCGCTCGCACACCTTATACTCGTATTAAACTATCGCACAGGTTTTTAGTTTAGTCTCGCTTTCATTCCTATTAGCTTGTATGGAGGTGCGCACACTATTTAATTTTTAGTAGTGCAACTAAACAGTTCTAAACTAAACTAAAAGTTTAATTGGCTGCGAAACAATCGAAAAGCGCACAACAGTTGTGCGATAGTTTATTCAAAGGTGTGTGCCCGCTCTAACTGTGAAATAAAACCAACGAAAGAAAAGTGTGTAGACGATAAGTATATAACTTATTTAATTAATTAAAAAACAACACGAATCGCAACTTAACATGCGTTACATCTACTTAGTCTTATCTTACCTTACTTAGCTGATTAAAATGTAGCATTTCATGAGACGTACTTAATATGTCATATGTTATGTTTCGCAACACAATATTATTGTTCGCATTAAACTTAAGGTTTGGTTTCGTCAAACGGTTCGGTGTGTAGATACAGCCGCCGCCAGCCGCCGCCAGCCGCCGTCAGCCGCCGTCAGCCGTTAACCGCGTCGCCTCGCTCATCAGTCTTACTTGAGGACCGGCTGCGGACGCACTGCAACAAACACCTAGCGACGAGATGCGCGCACACATCTGTACCCTCGCCTTGCTCATCTGCTGCGGACAAACTCGCGCCCTTCAGGATACAAGCGATGGACGTAGCTTTGTTACATCAGTAGAAGGAACGTTAGAGTCGAAGTACGAGGAGTTTTTGTTCGCTGCGACGCAGTGGCTGGAAAGCATCAACGACCGGCATCTGGGCGACGGTGCGCTGGGCCGCATGCTGCATTATAATGATATCAAACCCAAGCTGGAGCGCCCCGACCACGGACAAGGTGAGCACCTTAACTGACACTTTGTATACTGTTTTCTATCTTAGTTTAGAAGCTCCCGCCCAAGGCCCATACGAAATAAAAAAAGGAGTTAGAAATCTCTACGCTATTACAGACAGAATTTTATTTATTTTGCGTATTTCATCCTCATCCCCTTGACTGTTCTGGAGATAATAACTACATAATAAAATCCACCTTAGTGTGACCCACTGACGCGAAGCGCGGAGGACCGTATACAATGTCCGACGAATTCCCGCTGTGAGCCATTAGTTGTCGGTCCACCTGGATGAAGGACAAATATCGCGTTAGTTAATTCATTAGTAAGAGTAACAATATCGCTGTGTGCTCTACGTGCAGGTGCGGGGGAGGGCCGCGGGCTGAAGAAGGCGGCGGGCGTGATGCCGCTGGTGTTCCACGTGGGCGCGGCCTCCACGTGGATGCTGGTGACGTCACTGCTAGCAGCCAAGTCCCTCGCTCTCGGCCTGCTGCTGCTCGTCTTCAAGATCGCGGTCAGCTCTGCCAAGGTATGTATTATTGTCTAACTTCTCAAGGTAAATGTTAGTGATCAGATATTTTTGTAAAGTGTACTAGCAGAAACCAATGCTAACACTGTCATACTCGTATGGTGGGAATTTTAACGGTTGTTACTTGTTAAATCATGAAGTATCTAAACATTGAAACTTTTAGGCGATTAATACTTTTTACAGCTGTAAACCCAAACATCAATAAACACTAATTAATTTAATAAAAAAGGCGAAAGATATTTAGGACATTAAGTGAGTACGAGATATTCCGTTATTTTATTGTTGATCAATTTTCAACAACACCGTGAACTTACAATGGAAATAGAAAACATAACCATCATAAAAACTGTGACAGAAACGTATTTAGCCAACCTTCACGCTTTGGGCGGTAAAATACCTTGTGAGTTACTAAAAAGTTATTTATTAAAGTACAACTAATTTAAAAATATTCAGCAGCTGTAGAAGTTCAAGAAAAACCTTTGAAATATAACGTGTAAATTAACCAACAGTGTTATCATTGACAAAACATTGTTGACGAATGACACTGGTCATAGGGTCGTGGGTACAAAGCTTTAGGCGGTGCGGGCGTTAGGGTGGGTTTGGATGACCGCCCAGGGTGCTGGAGACATAACAAAATCATGGTAAAAAGTGGGCGCCGTAAATTATCTATATTCCCAATTGTAAAATTGAATTGTTTAAAGTTATAGGGATGTTAAAAGTTAGTTAAGGACGAAGCCTCCGTCGAGAAAGGGACCGGGTTCAAATTTGGACAGGACTGAACTGATTCGTCAGGTATAAAAACTTTGAATAGTTTGTGCCAAAAAAGCTAACAGTTTCTGCTAATAAAAAATAGAGTAGTTACTGGTTATTGAGATGTATTTAGTTTCGTGCAAAGTTGTAAGCGTTCAAAGATCGTTAGCATATTTAAGTTCAGATAAGAACAAAAACAAAACGAGTGTTGCTATGCCGCACGTCAAATAGCTGACCCACAAGCTCAACGGAATTGCTTTTTTGTGCTGGCAACCCGAAGCACTCACGTAGCGGCCACTTATTGAAAGTAAATTGATACAATAAAGAAAAAACGTTCCAACGTCATCTTTTATGCGTTGAATTTAATTGTAACAGTGCGAGGCTATAGCCGAAACTCCACCGTGTTTGTTTGTCTTTTTGTTAGTTTTGTATCGCACCGTAGCGTACGCACTCACCTCAATTTGTTGTACAGATACACATAGTTGAATAGAACGCACATGGACCACCAGCGAATGTAAACGTAGTATATATAGAAAATAGTTTATTGTTAATTTTCTTAAATTATTCATACCTATCTAGTTAATTTTCGCACCTTATTATTCTGTGTAATGTTTGTAAGTTTGCAGTGTTTTCCCGACAGGTGGCGTCGTTCTTCACAGCGCTGAAGGGCAAGCAATCCGACCATCACCACGATTGGTCCTGGTCTCCCCATCATCACCACGGTCAGTCGCTGCTTTTGCCAACTTAGTGTTAGAACAAATGAAGCGAGTTGTGCAATTACAGATGTTCGCTATACTTAAGTTTGTTTGATTTAACTTCGAAAAATGTCAAAAAAAAAAAAGGAACTCACTAGTGTTATAAGGATTACGCAACAAAAAAAAAAGGAACTCACTAGTGTTATAAGGATTACGCAACAAAAAAAAAAGGAACTCACTAGTGTTATAAGGATTACGCAACAAAAAAAAAAGGAACTCACTAGTGTTATAAGGATTACGCAACAAAAAAAAAAGGAACTCACTAGTGTTATAAGGATTACGCAACAAAAAAAAAAGGAACTCACTAGTGTTATAAGGATTACGCAACAAAAAAAAAAGGAACTCACTAGTGTTATAAGGATTACGCAACAAAAAAAAAAGGAACTCACTAGTGTTATAAGGATTACGCAACAAAAAAAAAAGGAACTCACTAGTGTTATAAGGATTACGCAACAAAAAAAAAAGGAACTCACTAGTGTTATAAGGATTACGCAACAAAAAAAAAAGGAACTCACTAGTGTTATAAGGATTACGCAACAAAAAAAAAAGGAACTCACTAGTGTTATAAGGATTACGCAACAAAAAAAAAAGGAACTCACTAGTGTTATAAGGATTACGCAACAAAAAAAAAAGGAACTCACTAGTGTTATAAGGATTACGCAACAAAAAAAAAAGGAACTCACTAGTGTTATAAGGATTACGCAACAAAAAAAAAAGGAACTCACTAGTGTTATAAGGATTACGCAACAAAAAAAAAAGGAACTCACTAGTGTTATAAGGATTACGCAACAAAAAAAAAAGGAACTCACTAGTGTTATAAGGATTACGCAACAAAAAAAAAAGGAACTCACTAGTGTTATAAGGATTACGCAACAAAAAAAAAAGGAACTCACTAGTGTTATAAGGATTACGCAACAAAAAAAAAAGGAACTCACTAGTGTTATAAGGATTACGCAACAAAAAAAAAAGGAACTCACTAGTGTTATAAGGATTACGCAACAAAAAAAAAAGGAACTCACTAGTGTTATAAGGATTACGCAACAAAAAAAAAAGGAACTCACTAGTGTTATAAGGATTACGCAACAAAAAAAAAAGGAACTCACTAGTGTTATAAGGATTACGCAACAAAAAAAAAAGGAACTCACTAGTGTTATAAGGATTACGCAACAAAAAAAAAAGGAACTCACTAGTGTTATAAGGATTACGCAACAAAAAAAAAAGGAACTCACTAGTGTTATAAGGATTACGCAACAAAAAAAAAAGGAACTCACTAGTGTTATAAGGATTACGCAACAAAAAAAAAAGGAACTCACTAGTGTTATAAGGATTACGCAACAAAAAAAAAAGGAACTCACTAGTGTTATAAGGATTACGCAACAAAAAAAAAAGGAACTCACTAGTGTTATAAGGATTACGCAACAAAAAAAAAAGGAACTCACTAGTGTTATAAGGATTACGCAACAAAAAAAAAAGGAACTCACTAGTGTTATAAGGATTACGCAACAAAAAAAAAAGGAACTCACTAGTGTTATAAGGATTACGCAACAAAAAAAAAAGGAACTCACTAGTGTTATAAGGATTACGCAACAAAAAAAAAAGGAACTCACTAGTGTTATAAGGATTACGCAACAAAAAAAAAAGGAACTCACTAGTGTTATAAGGATTACGCAACAAAAAAAAAAGGAACTCACTAGTGTTATAAGGATTACGCAACAAAAAAAAAAGGAACTCACTAGTGTTATAAGGATTACGCAACAAAAAAAAAAGGAACTCACTAGTGTTATAAGGATTACGCAACAAAAAAAAAAGGAACTCACTAGTGTTATAAGGATTACGCAACAAAAAAAAAAAGAACTCACTAGTGTTATAAGGATTACGCAACAAAAAAAAAAGAAAAAGAAAAGTAAAACAAACTGTGCAAAAAAGAGTACGGACCAAGAGTCTGTAGAAGTTGATATTAAAAATATATTAAAAAAAAAAACGCTAACAGGCAACAAAAAAAAAAAAAAAACGCTAACAGGCGCCAATGAGTGTCGCTTGCCGTCGCAAATCTCCAACTATAATGGCCAAGTGTAAACCGGGCATTCCTCTTGCGCATGTACACAATATAGTAGTTAGTAAACTCTTACCGTTTCTTTGCCCTTATACTGCTGCTTGTTGCTTCTTGCGATTTATTTAATGTGTGGGTATATTTGCAGACGTACCTGTGGGGCACAGCTGGACCTCGCACGCACTGGACTGGGCCCCCGACACTGAGTACAGGACCTTGCCGTATGAGGAGCACGAGGGCCACGAGGAGCCACCTAATGCCGAGACATCGATTCACACTTGATACTATTTGAACGTCATTAAATATTTACTAATACATGTGATTGTTATTCGAAACACGACGCACCTCTCTACTTAAATTTTATCGAACTTAACTAAAATTATTATTTTCTAATTAACTAATTTAGTGGACAATTCTAGTATTGATTATAGTGTAGAGGATTTAGCGATGACAGAAATAATAGCGAAATCAAATTCGATTACGTACGGCCGTATTAGTAATAAATATTTATTTACTCTCATTATTTGTAATGGTTCTGCAGGTCATTATTAATTTGACTAAACAGTGTTTTTTTTTAATTCATAAGTTATAACTATGAATCTATCGATTCCAACTTCCATAAGAATAAAAATCGAAAATCGAAAAGATTCATGCTTGATTTTACACAACCCATCCCTACTAAATTGTCACCTGAATTGACACGAATTGTCAAACTAATCTAAATTATTTAGACACACTATATCCGCAACTTATTAGCCTTCTACTAACTAGCCCATTATTTAAATTAGGAGGTTTAGTTTTAGTCCCTTTCCCTTCCCATCATTTTCTTATAAGAAATTGGTGAATTTGGCGGAGAAGGAGACGCATAGGAAGATGAAATATCCTCTTTATGTATGTCTTCTCCTCTGTCGATCAAGGGTAGGTAACGCATTTGCACCACCTTACAACATAAAAAACTTTCTGGTAAAACTTTGTACAACAGAGGTCTGTAATATTGACAACTGTTATTTTATTTTATTGCTACATTTTATATAAAAAATTCATAAAGGAACTGAAAATGAATATCGCTATATCTACTTAATTTCGGTGCAGCTTCAGTTTTATCAAATAAAACAACTAACATATCAAACTGTCTTTTATTATAGCATAAACATTTGTAAACTTGGACGGAACTTTTTATTAACAATTGAGCAAATACATTTGTATGTGAAAATATTTACATAATATTTCAACATATTGTCATTTATGTAAAAAATATAAACATCGTTGTATATAAATATAAAACTTGTGTATACATACATTTTGTCTTATGTGCTAATAAAAGAATAAAAATTGGAATGTAAAAAATACTAAAAAAATCACAACGAGATTCAATGAGTAGATACGTTAAAGCCAATATTCTCCCCCCCCCCCCGGCGTGCCCCGCGGCCCCGCAGCCCCGCAGCCCCGCAGCCCCGCAGCCCCGCAGCCCCGCAGCCCCGCAGCCCCGCAGCCCCGCAGCCCCGCAGCCCCGCAGCCCCGCAGCCCCGCAGCCCCGCAGCCCCGCCACCTACACCTGTAGCTCTTATTAATTGTTTTGCATTAAAATATAATTTAGAGTCAAAAATTGCTGCAAATGATGTTATGACTTTTAATAGGACGGATATATTGGTAATATGTAGGCTATGTTTGTCACAAGACATGATTTGACGTGGCTGTTGTTGACTGCGGGGTGTGTGCGGGGTGCGCGGGGCGTGCGGGGTGCGCGGGGTCAGACGTCCAGGTCGGCAAGGCGGCGGAAGCAGACGCCGAGGAAGATGCAGAGCGTGAGCAGGAGCGAGTCGGCGACGAGCGCGAGTGCGCCGCCGGCCGCTGGGGGCGGGCGGGGCGTGCGGCGCGCGCTCAGCCGCCGCTTGTCCAGCGCCAGCTTGCGCGGCCACGCGGCGAAGTGGCCGGGCAGCGGCGCGCACTGCGCCTCGTGCCACTCCAGCGCGCGCTCCTCCGACGTCATCGGCAGCACGCACAGCTGCAGCGAGTCGGGCGCCGCGCGCGCCGCCGCCTGCTGCAGCTCCGCCGACAGCGGCAGCGTCACCTCGCGCCGGTGGTACGGCAGCGGCCGGCGCAGCAGCACGGCGTTGCGCGCGCCGCGCACCACCACCACCGCGTCCGCCACGTCGCGCGCGCTCGCCACCAGCCACGCCGCCCACAGCGCCGACTGCGAACTGAACCCGGCCTCGTCTAGCTCCGCCCGCCGCTCCGCTCGCCGCTCCGCTCGCCGCTCGGCCGCGGGGAGTGGGGGGACACTCACCACTGCACGTCGCGGAACACGATGTCGGGCTCGGCGGACAGCTTGTAGAAGGGGTCGTCGTCGGGCAGGTCGAGCAGGTCGGGCTGCACGGCCGCGCTGCACTGCAGCCGCTCCTCCGGCACGTCGGCCAGCGCGAGGGCGGCCAGCGCGGGGGGCTCGGCGCAGCGCAGCGCCGCGTAGTCCGCGCCGGCCGCCTCGCGCCGCGCCAGCCGGGACACCAGGTGCTTCAGCGGCCGCACCACGCAGTCGCACGTCAGGTTGTTGCCTGCGCATCGTGCAGTGGGGGATTTATTACAAGCAATGACCTTTATCTCCCTCCTGTCGGCGACATGCCGCTGCGAGTGCGAGTGCGGACCGTCGAAGCGCACGCGCAGGGCGGCGCGGCGCACGCGGGCCACGAGCGCGGGCGGGAAGGCGACGAGCGCGTTGCGGCGCACGTCCAGCAGGCGCAGCTGCGGCGCGGCCAGCAGCGCGCGCAGCGGCAGCCGCTGCAGCAGGTTGTCGCTCACCGCCAGCGAGCTGAGGTTGCGCGGCAGCACCAGCTCGCCCTCCGCTGCACACGAGCACCGTGTAAGGACACACTGGACGCAGGGCGAGGCGAGGGAAGGCGGGAGGTACGTACATGTGCGCGAGACGAGGTCCCGCAGCCGGTTGTGCGACAGGTCCAGGTGCTCCAGGTGCGTCAGGTTGGCCAGCACGCCTGCAACAGTGCGCGCGGTGAGGGCGGGGCGGGGGCGGGGTGTGGGCGGGGCGCGGGCGGGGGAGGTTACCGTGGCGGATGTCGTCGATGTAGTTGTGCGAGAAGTCGAGGGAGCGCAGGGTGGCGGTGCCGGGCACGAGGTCGGCGGTGAGCACGGGCAGCTGGTTGTGGCTGAGGTCGACGTCGCGCAGGCGGTACGGGATCCAGGGGCTGGACGGGAACATCTTCTTACTCAGGAACCCGAACTGGTTGTAACTCAGGTTCACCTGGAGCGGACACGAGGCATGAGGGCGTGTGGGGGGGCGGGGCGGGGCGGGGCGGGGGCTCACCTGCTCCAGCGAGAGGCAGTCGTCGAGCAGGCCGTGCGTCTTGTTGTCGATGCGGAGGAGCGCGTTGTGCGCGAGGTCCAGCTGGCTGCGGACACAGCGCGGCTGGATTACTCAATTACAATACAAGCTACGTGTATACAAGTTGTGTTGCGGAGCGTGTGAGGCGACAGTGGTATATAAGCAGGGGGGCGGTACCGCAGCGCGACGAGGCCCTGCAGCGCGCCGTTGGGCAGCTGCTGCAGGCGGTTGTGGGCGAGGCGCAAACGCAGCAGCTGCGGCAGGCCGCGGAAGGCCGCGGGCGCGACGGCCGCCAGCGCGTTGTGCGACAGGTCCACCTCGAAGGTGGTGGGAAGGTTGCCGAACGCGGACTTGGACAGCGAGGTTATGTTGTTGTACTGGTACAAATAGAATTCGTCGATATAAGCTTCGGAGGGATCGGCCGGCTGCGAGCGCGAGGCGCGAGGTGGTCACCTGCAGATGGAGGTACTGGAGGCTGGAGAGGGCGTTGAGGGCCTGCCAGGGCGGCGCGGCGAGGCCGTTGCGCGCGAGGCCGAGGCGCTGCAGGGTGAGCAGCGGCACGAAGGCGTCGGCCGAGAGCTCGCCCTCGCCCAGCCGGTTGCCCTCCAGCTCCAGCGACAGCAGCGCGTTCATGGCGGGCCACGTGTTGCTGCGCACCTCCGTCAGGTTGTTGTAGGACAGGTCCAGCTCGCTGCGGGCAGACGGCGTCAGTGCCGGGGCGAGGGCGGGGCGGGGCGGGGCGGGGCGGGGGCGGGGCGGGGGCCTACCTGAGGCTGATGGGTATCTGGAAGATCCTGTCGAGGCGGTTGTGCGCGAGGCGGATGGCGCGGCAGGAGGCGAGGCGCGCCAGGGCGCCACGGGAGAGGTCGCGCAGGCCGTTGTGCGAGAGGTCCAGCTGCAGCAGCGTGGCGAGCGCGCCGAAGGCCGAAGGCCCGATGCGCTCCAGCGCGTTGTGCGCCAGGTCGAGGTACCTGCGGAGCGGAGGGTGGAGGAGGTGAGGCCGGGGCGAGGTGGGCGAGGTGGGCGAGGTGGGCGAGGTGGACGCGGCGGCGGCGCGGACACGCACCTGAGCGAGAAGAGGTTCTGGAAGGCGGCGTTGCCGATGAGCGAGATGTTGTTGTGCGCGAGGCGGACGGTGTGCAGCTCGTACAGCTTGGGGAAGGCCAGTTTGGGCAGGTCGCGCAGCGCGTTGTGGCCGGCGTCCAGCACGGCGAGGCCGGACATGTTTTGAATGGGCAGCTGCAGGAAGTCGTCGAAGCGGTTGTGGGAGAGGTCGAGGACGAAGGCGTAGGTGTTGACGTCGAAGGCGTCGCGCGGCACGGCGGCCAGCAGGTTGTGGCTGAGGTCGAGCGCGGTGAGGTTGTTGCAGTTCTGGAAGGCGCCGGGCTCGATGGCGGCCAGCGCGTTGTGCGACACGTTCACCACGGCCTGGTACAGGTCGGTGAACGCCTGCCGCTCTATCACCGCGATGCGGTTCTCCGCCAGGTTTATGATCTGCGGCGACCGGGCACACAGTAGATGCAATCACAGTTTTCCTTATTTTTATAATCCGTAGCTTCGTTACTTAGCTGGTATTCTAGCGAGGACGTACCTCTGCGTATTTGACCTGCTGGAACATCTGGAAGTCGACCTTGGTGATGTTGTTTCGCGCGAGGTCGACCGTGCCGATGCGTGTGACGGCCGCGAAGGCGCCGCGCCCCACCTCCGCGATCTGGTTGTCCTGCAGGTACAGCCGCCTGCGCACGCGCAGCGTTACAGCGTGGTGTGTGCATGTGCATGTGTTGGCGTATGTGTGGGGGAGTGGGGCCGCACCTGAGGAAGCGCATACCGCGCAGGGCGTTCGTGTCGAGCTTGCGCAGGCGGTTGTGGTCGAGGTGCACCACCTTGATGAGCGTGTTCCGCGCGAACATGCCCCTGCAACACACGCAGCATGTACCCACCGCACACCCCAGCAGCCGCAGCCTGGCGGCCGGCGCGCGGCCTCACCTGGGAATGTCCGCGATGAGGTTGTGGCTGGCGTTGCACCAGCCCAGCTTGCCCAGCTCGCCCATGTGGCTGCCGTCCAGCTTCGTTATGTTGTTGTAGCTGTAACAAGGTAAGAGCTGCACTTCGGGCATACAACGCTGCACGCTGCACTCCTGCAGACGGACGCAGCACGTACCTGAGGTCGAGGAGCTCGAGGTCGCGCATGCCGCGGAACTGGTTGCGCTTGAGGGCGGAGAGGCGGTTGCCGTGCAGGTCCAGCGTGCGCAACTTCTTCAGGTGCTGCCCAACATTGCGCATTACAACAGTAACACTTACAGAATTAACAACATTTTGTGAGGTTAAAATAGTCCTTTAATGGAAAGTAACCTGGAAGGCCTCGGGAGGTATGTCTGCGAGGAGTCCATTGGGCAGGTGCAGTCGCAGCAGGCTGCCGGCCGCCGCGCTGCCCGCGAATATATCCTGCGCTAGGGACTGCATCAGATGTCCGTCTATTGACAGGACCGACAGATTGCCCAGTATCTGCAAATGTACATGTACATCCCAAACACCTGCCGCATTAGGTATTTAAACACTACTGCCATTTCTATTCTATTCATTTATGAAGAACATCATAAATTAAACATACCCTAAATGCTTCCTTCGGGAAGGTATCTATTTGTGTATTAAACATATAGAGCTCCTGCAGGGTGTTGTTGACATCCATGAAGAAAGCCTCGTCGACCGCGCGCAGCGGCGTGTCCACCACGTGCAGCACGCGCACGCGCACCCGCTGCAACAGCGCACCAAACAGCCTGCCTACAACCGTTAACATTTGATTGTAACTTCATTCATGCAGAAAAAAATAGGTAAGCAGCCTAAGTGTTCATCCAGGCTATGTTCTACAACTGTAAAAAATTTTAATATGACCTATTAAGTCATTAATGGAGATTTTATATATTTATAATAAGATTATACTTGAAGCATTTAAACAGTTATGTGGAATTAAATAGCTAATTAACAATATTCATGTAAGGTTTGCACTAACCTATTTTGCATTCTCTGAGCTCCAGTCTTTCTATTGGCAAGCCGAGACCTGCAATGTTGCCAAGGCCCACACTGAGCACCGCCAGCCCCACATTCTCACAGAGTATGTGTAGCCCTGCATCCGTTCCATTCTCACAGGTGCATGGGTACAGTAACTGGCTTTGAGCATCTTTAGGACATGGATATGCAGGCCCCGGAGGTATATACTCTGCGCTTATCAAGCAGACTGGTGCTGCGATGAACATGCAGAGCCACCAGTGCTTCATGTTCATGATGGAGAACCGGTCTATAAATGTTAGTGACAAACAATTTTAAAAATACATACGTTAGGTGTACATATTAATAAATAGCCTTTATATTTTTTATTGAAAAGTTATTTATTATGATATAAAAACCACTACAAAATTATATTAGTGGTAAAATGAAGTTTTTATATAAAAAGACACTAAAATATTTGTGTGCAACAATACAACAGTTAATAAAAATAAGATTCAATTTGTAAATAACTTTAGTATGTCACCATGGTGCAAGTGAAAGTGTTTTGTGTGTAAAATCTCAATTACTATGAAGTTGAAATGCTTTTAAATAAGATTAAAGGTTTGTATGGAACAAACCTTATAGAAAAGGAAGTATAAATGAACGGAAAAGCAATAACAAGGTCAGAAGAACTCGTTTAACATGTTTCAATAACGTAATTTTAAAAAAGTTTAATTATCATTTGAATTAATAAATACATCTGTAGTTGACCACCATTACCGTCTAATAATCGTCCTTGTCGAAGTTCTGACAAAACATGAGTAACTGAATTTCAAATCCCGTACACTTTCACCACGATTCATCGCTTTGTCACATATTTACCTGTAAATATTCATTGGTCAATCAATAACAAAAGCAAATCCTTCAACTTTCTATTGAATCATAATCGTTTTTGACTAGGAAATTGAGACTGTTACTGTAATATTTTAATGTACACAACCTATCCTCCGGTTACCCTCCATCAGTAACATGAAACATGAATTAATTAAATTAGAAGTACTGTGAAATGAAGACAAATTGTGAAAATAATAAAACTGACATTTGACATTGACATATCGATCACGCAATTGACATTTGAAATGACAAATCTATACAGACTATATCTAGATATTACAGTATTTTTGATACAGGCAACACTTATTTTAACAAGTGTGGCCATAAGTGAAACTAAATTATATACAAGAGCCATGGATGTACTACTAGAACAGTAGTAGTAGAGTAGTAGTAGTATTAGTTGTACGTAGTACTTATTACCTCCATGACAAGAGCTCATTAGTGCCTTGGAGAATATCATACCAATGACTGAAAATCGGTCCGTATGACCTGAGGGTCAGTAGTCAGTAGATCTATGGGTTGTGGAGGGTCCAACGTGTTGTTATGTCATGCCTAGTGTTGAATTTATATCCCTAAGAATTTACCCTACCTACTGCCTACCTACGCCCAAACTAAGCAATTTTGGATAAAAGCAGTTGGTTGAAATCGTCATATTTATAGCCAAGGTATAAGTGGTCTTCTGTAATAGTGTTTAGTCTGAAAAAAGTACGAAATTATACACAGACACTGACATAAAAAACTTCTTTTGTTCTACATTTGTTTTTACCGTCAAATGCAATAATTGACAATAATCTTACATATTGACTTGAAACTATAAGTGCATTTTAGAAACTATTTATTTACTCAAATTAGTTGCTGTATTCAAACAATAGTTGAAATTTTCTAAAAATGGGTGACCGACAAAAGAGGAGTAAAAATGACCAACCGGATTGTACGAAACTGGCTCAGGCGCAAATGTTCGTGCAAGAGGATGATTCAGTTGGCTTTAACTGGATAGAAATTCTATGCTACCCATACATTGTTTGCGGTAAGGCATGGGAGTTCTGCGTACGGATATGCGCCGGAACCAACGCTTGCATGGTATGCTGGCTCATCATGCAGTGGATTATGTGCAAGATATCTGCCTACGGAGCTTCCGATCCTGTCTTGTTTCCTTATTATTTCTACATTTTCTGGCAAGTCATCTTAATGACTCTTTTATTTGCATGCCTTTGGTTCTTCTTTGGGAAACCAGTCGTTTATCCATATTTGTTGGCGGTGTACAACACTTTGACGGAGGATTATAAAGATAACGGTACCAGGCGTATGGCCCTAAGGAGATATTGTTTTAAGAAAAGTGACATCTTCGGTACCAGCGTGGAGAGCGGCAGCGCTTCGCTGAATGTAGATCTCTACGCACACACAGCTTCTGCTGCTTTATATTTACTTGTGTATAATGTTTTGAAATAATAAACAAGTATTCGTCTTAAAATGTAAATCTTTTTTATTTTTATCCTTAAGTTACATTTACATTTAATATAGGATGTGTTTCCTGTTTAATATGAATAATATGTAAGTCAAATGTTGTTCTGCGTTTTACGCCTTGCTTAGTTTGTTGTGTGATTCTTCAAATAGTATTTTTGTTTATTTTTTTTGTATTTTATATTTTTTTATAAAAAAAAAACCATTCAGGTATAGGGCAACTGTATATAATAACTAGCTTTCGCCCGCGACTCCGTCCGCGTAGTATTGAAAAAACAAAAGTGAATAGCCTATGTGTTCTTCCAGACTATCTTCTACCTCTATGTCACATTTCATCGAAATCCGTTCAGCAGTTTGGACTACAAACTCTAACAAACATCCATCCATCCATCCATCCATCTAAACTTTCACATTTATAATATTAGTGAGATGAGAAGTGAGATATTAGTGAGATAAAGTCCGACTGCCGGACTGCTGACTGAGTCTGCTGTACACCAATATATCAAACATCAATGGTATAATAAAATCTGCCTAAAATATTCCAATTTACTTTAACAGTCTGTGGTTCATAATAGAGTATTTTTTTATCTTTTTTATACTCTGGTGGTTCATTCATTGTGGTTGTCATTTGTCTGTCAGTCGGTTGGGTCAAAAATGGGTCTATAAAACATGAACAAGTTAATGTTGTAGAGTGTGTCAAAACAATTTGGTTTCACAATTCCTTACTTTTGATAATTTGTTTGCACGCGCCCATAACACTGTTCCTGAGATTTTTTATAAAATCAGCATATATCTGTCTACTGGTGAGTAAGTTTATTTTTTACGTAATTGAAATATGTAAATTTTCGAAAACATCGGTCCATTTACTTTTGTTTACATTTAAAAAATTGTAAATATATTAGAAGAAATCTTCTTCAAACAAAACAAAATATTTGGCGGCTAAGGTCGAGAGATTCAGTGATTTCTAAAGTTATATGTATTCATACAATGCAAGTAATGTGCATGTGATTAGACGCGTGATTGAAAATACGGCAATGTTTGGTCCGGAATTACATTTCCCGATGGTGTAGTCGCGTTCAGTGGAGCGCTTTCACACGACGGCCGAGGGCAGCTGACCGGGGCCCGCGGCTCGCGGCTCGCGGCGGCCTACTCTCTCTTGAGTCGTGACCTTCATATTTTGGCATACTTTTGTATTTACGCCATCCTCTTGAATACTAACGATTTAACTATATGAATATACACATATAATTTTATATCTCATGACTAAAGTGAAATTGATGGCAATCTTATGTAGTGTTGAGCTGGATATTTTGCCTGGCAATGTTTTAAACATTTAATTAAATAATTAATCAACTTTCTCTAATATCAATATTGAATTATTAAAGTATGTTTAATATATTGTCTGGACTGTAAATTTTCTTTATCTTGTCATTCATGAACTGTTTTTTTTTTATCATTTAGTATAACTATTTTTAATATATCAACTACAGCTAGTATATATGGAAATAGATAATTTTAAATGTTATCAGAGGGTCAGTTGGCTAAAACAATATTTATGTAGGCTAAATTTTGATAATTCTAATCACTACCGGATCCCTTCCTACCTCTCAAGTTGACTTATTATTTACTACTAATGGCCAAATTATGAAACAAATCTTAAACACTTTTCTTCATAAGTACTGCTTAAAATCTATCATATATCTACAAGTTATCATATTAAACAATGTTATGATAATGTAAATTTCTACTGACCTACTATTCTAGTTGGCATAACAAGTAGCGGAGGTCTCTACCAATGCCATATATAGAATAGAACATAGTCTGTGTGTTTGTGAAGTCACATTTGTATTAAAATATATTCATATCTCTTTTTTTAACACATGGATATCAATATAGATTTTGCCTGTGCCTTTGTCCACGCAGAATAAAAAGTTTTGTAAGTAGCCTAGGCTAGTATCTTCCAGACTATGTTCTATGTCTGCACCAAATTTCACAGAGATCTAATTAAACATTTTAGAGGTGTGTTTTAGAGAAAGATCCATCCATCCATACTTCCATACATCTAGACTTTCGCATTTATAATTAGTATGATGAGTGTGTATAATAAACCTACTGTTAAAATGTTTTCACCAAAAATGAGTAAGCAATGTTTTTCACTATTTTGAATAATAAAACCTGAGGAATAAAACAGGTACTTGGTTTATATGAATATGAATAATGAATTCTCCTATTCTCCTTGTTCATTGCATCACATTTGAACAGATGGTACAACTGTGATAATCCATTTTTCGCTGTCAGGAGCTGAGATGAACAATTGAATTCAATATTTATGGTTTAGCACAGTACAAACTTTGATGATCACCTAGATTTTTTTTTAATATTTATAGTAGTAGAAGTTTGGCCATTGTCTATATTAATGAGGAGCCAATAGCCTAATGGTTAACGGTATGGATTTCCGATCACGTGGTCGAGGGTCCGAATCCCGCCATTCGACTATTGTAGTAGATCATATCCTATCACAAGCCTAGAGCTTAGTTAGAATGCTAAAAGAAATATTAGTAAATCAGTAAAAATCTACATATATTAAAAAAAAATGTTATTAAAATATTGTTACTTTCTTATTCACAAAAAGAAGTAAGAGTTATGCAGTTAGGTGCGCGTCAATGGACGGCTTGATGACGCCCGCCTACCACCTACGTCATGGACATCGTCACCCATCACGTGTATTCGCCAATTTTACAAATATAAGGCGTATCGACGAGGGATGCCTAATATGCGTTAGAAATTGTAATACAACAATGAATTATAATTGGTCACGTCACGGTTAAATCGATCTGACGTCGGATCAGGCGTTTTTAAATTAGGAACTAGCCAACGTGGACATTTCCAAATTATAAAACCTAGTGATTGACCCATATCCGCCCTTGTGTGGACTAATGTATATCACTTGTGCTCAGCACCACTTCTCAAACTCGGGTCCACAATAGATACCCATCATTATCGATATACACCTCCTCCTTTAGTTACGGTTCAAGTAGTCATAAGTAATGCCGGGCGCGACGGGAGTCCGCATGTCGGACGGGAGTGCACATGTCGATTGTGCGTAGCCAGTAACTCTAAAGTTAATGACCTACAGATCAGCATCCCATAGTTATAGTACATCTCATTAAGCTGTGAGCTGCTAATTTAGTTGTTGAGCCGCAGCTCAACAGTTCAAGGTTTTGTGAGCTGATGTTTTGAACCGGTTTAGAACTGATTTACACACGTCTAATTGTGCGTAATGATTACGGGCGCGTACGGTACACAACTCTACTATAAAATTAGATTTAAATATACGTGCTCGCTATTGTTATTGTACATACTGATTTTGTACTACCAAATGTAAAAATATTTCATGAAAAATAATAAACCTTTATAAAATAATTGTTTGATCCATAGAGAGCGCCGATTCGACCGTTTTCTTTCAGTCATAAATCGCTGTTGCCGTCCGCGACCCTTCCGTCGAAACACAACACGTATTGTTTGACGATATGAGTTATTCAAACACGGCCTTGATGATTATTTGAGTATGTATGTAAATCTTAAAACTAACGCCGCGTTGTAGAATGTTCTGTCCTCGGCGGTATTTCCAAACCGCTGCGACTTGGGTGCCACAAGCGAGCGTATTACCTTCTCTAAGGCAACGCTTCTGATAATGAACCTGCAGTTACTCTATTGCGGATGTTCATGGACGTCGATGAGTACCTCGGTGTTCCCGCTCGTTTGCCTCTCGTTGTTTATAAAAAAATATATAATTTGCATTCTATGTTACACAGGCAAGGCGTACACGCGATGTAACATTATTCCGGCTATTGTAAATTTATTCGAGTAGATGGTATATTTAATAATTTTATTTACTTTACGCCACAACATTTTATTGCTGCAATATTTCTTTTAAAAAATCTACTTGGTGTATTTACCTGGAGAGATTTGTTATAACTAATATAACTAAATATATTTGCTATTTCATTGCAGTAGGTGAAATGGATATATGTTTTCGTCGGTTTTACACAAGTTGTGGTGACATTGAAGGTCCAGGCAAAGTATCAGATATAGTTCGATTCCGTGGGATTTTCATCTTTAATTCATAATGGTTCATTTTAAAGTAAAAAATACAGACTTTAGCAGTAATGGGTATAACTAGTGTAGGTATCACATGGGTTTATGAGCTTTTTCAAGTTTAAACAATTTAAATGATAACAAATGCGTGAAATAAAAACATCAAGGTTGTTATTATTTCACGTTAATGGCTTGTGAACGTAAAGTCTATTATAAAAACTTATCTGTAGGTTGATGTCGGTCATTTTATTTTAATTATATAATAATTAGTGGTCAGTAAATGTTTGCTCATATTAATATTTTTATTTATATCTTATTTTAATTGTCAATTCTTATATAATATTTCTTATATAGTTATTGTTTTATGTTACAAAAAGTCTTTTGTGTAATAACCGGTTTATGTTTTTCCGACTTGCCACACCGAAGAGTAGCTGATTCCCGCGTATTCGTCCGCCTCGCATTAAAACTTATTTTAATGCAGAGTTTTTATATGAAAAGTAAAAACAATAGAACCCTAATTTTTTCGTCATGAATTTAGCTAACATTGTTATCTTGGTGTTTTATTTTTGTCAATAATTCATCGGATCCGATGAGCTGTTCTCCGATCCGTACCACGTACTCGCAAATGGTGTTGATGCTAGTCTCTCTTACATCGTAATATGTCAAAATAGTTATATATAGAAATGCTTAGTTTCCGCTCTGGCGATGTAAATACAATGAAAAAGTACCATACAATTTAGATGTAAATGTTATGTAGGAACGTGTTACTTCGATCTTATCGTCTGCCCCCGGCCCCCGCCCCGCCCGCGCCCCGCCGCGCCCCGCCAGCTCCATCGCAAGGAATCTGTCTTAACATCTCAATAACGATATTTTTGAAGCATTGTATAAACATTCCGATGTGGATCTCATTACTTTGCATGAGCGCTGCTACCGGCTCCATAGGTGAATAACAATACATATTGCGTCATCCGCCGCGCCCGCACTCTGCCCCCGACGTTACTTGCAATATTTACCATTTGGCCGTCGTATCAAATGATGTACAAGTGATAATAAAATTCATAACTCGCTCCTAGTTAAACAAGGGCCTTACCATAAAAACTTGGATAGTGTTTCAAATACAGTTTACCTAAATATATGTCAACCCTTTTATAACCATAGCTGTTAGCCAGTGCGGACTTGATTCATTGTGGTTATTCAAACATTATGCGTAGACTTGCGAAATGTGATCTTGATCAATGAATAATAAAATACTTATAGTGTTTATGGTGAAACATATTAACTAAAATGTTATGTATCAGCGGCGTTCAAAATGTTGAAACACGTATCTAACTAAACAATGTCTATCGATATTTTTTCGGTGTAAAATAGTTTGTTGTGTATATCCGAAGACAATGGTGGCCATCGGCAGTCCTGAGCGATTGCAAATACAAGCTCGCTTCTCGCCTGCATTGGAGTGCGTGCTGCGTATACACCGGCGGAGGCGGAGGCGGAAGTCACCTGTCAGATATCGCTATCGGCGCAATTCTCACCCGCCGCCTGCGTCATGTCTTGACCACCAAGTTTGAGGAAAGTCATCGACAGAATACAGAAATAGTATTCTACGTCATTGCAACGTGTAATGTTTACGAGGATAGCGAATACTGGGAACATATCTTCTTGATTCAGGCAATTAGTATGTACATTACTACGATTTACGACTGATTCGCTAACTGATAACTTCGCTAACATAGCGAAACGATTGCCGCCCATAATCATCTGCAATCGCACAAACAGAAAGAAATTATTTCCCTTTACTACCACTCACCTGCAAAATCTATTTTCTTCGTCCTTTTCTTACGGTGAAAAGGGGAAGAGCAATATCTCGACCAACAATGTCAATGTAAGGGCAACAATTTTTTTTCTGAAAATACATTGGCATTGCAACAAATTAAGTTCACACCTGTCCAGTGTAGCTGTTCAGTAGCGCTCGATGACTACTGAACTGACATTCAGCTGGCACAGTGTGAAGGCTAACTGGCGCCAGTGAGACCATACAATCTATGACTGGCCGGAGCAACGGTACAACTGTAGTGGCCAAGTCTGAACCGGGAATTAGTTGTATACGTATTCCGCATTGTGGCGAGGGTTTAGATTACGTTGTGCCGCCGCACAGCGCCAGCCGCACTGAGCGCGCACAGAGCATCGCCGGCCCGCCTCAACACGCGACGTTCTTGTTTTGTGTTATGAGCAAGACAAAAGATTCATAAAACTATACTGCAATACAAAAAAATAATTCAAATCGTTGTGATCGCTGTCAAGATAGTGGCTTATTCCGTAAGAGATTTGCTCGCTTCCTACAATTAATTATTCATTCTAACAAAAAAAAAACATGGAAATAATAAGAATATTTTCAAAGTTTCTTTTGTTGTCTATGTATATGAGCGTGTTTACGACACATAGTAAATTAATCATAGGTATGAATACATACATAATACGTCAAAAACATAGAAAATAAACTGTTGCTAGAAATTGAAAAATACTTGATTAGATGTTATTTGTCACCACTCGACGCGCTCGACCTTGGAGAACATTGTAGATCGAAATACACGGCGCTTCGTTGTAGTACAACGGATAAATACGGTCATAGGATTAAGATAAGCCCAAAACTGCCGCGGTATTAATTTTTTTATATAGTAAACTGGCAAACGAGCAAGCGGCCACCTAAGACCGCCAAAATTGCGAAGCAACCGCTTCCTATAAATATCCGCAATCGACGGAGGAGGAGACCCACATAAAGATATTGAAAATTTAAAAAGAATCAACAAAGTCTTTCCCCATTAAAAAAGTTCAAACGTAACACACAATATTAAATTCAGTTTTTTTTTTTATAGTCTGTTAATAAGTGTTTCAAGATTCTACATCGAATTAGTTCGTGTCATTCTTCCATCTTTACTTAATTTTTAATTTAAAAAAAAGGAAGACGAAACAATCCATTACTTAATTTATTGCATCGACGATAATGACAATTGCTTTTATTTCCGTATAGAATATTTTTACAGAAGACAATAAAAGAAATGAAAAAAAAAAATCAAAACTCAACATTAGGCATAAGCAACAAATACGTGTCTTGTTGTAAATCAGAGATATAGGGCAGACAAGGCGGCGCGGCGCGGCTCCGCCACTTGAACTTAACCAAAATGAACGTAATGTAGACTCATATCCGTCAACGTCCGCGTCCTACGGTCATCCTCGCAACGTTTCCGCACAGGAAGGGCCGCTGCAGCCGAACTCAGAGCGTCGCACTTTTAATAATTGCCAATACATGTCGTCATCAAGGAAAACCTCTTACTGAACTGTCACATGACGCAAACTATAAGTGCTCTCTTCCTTGCTTCCCAGTTCCGGCTGCCTGGTGCCACGCCATGCTACGCCGCCAATGCTATAGGCTAGCTTGTATTTTCTATAAGTTTAGTATATCTGTCTATCGCAAAGGTGCAAAAATAGTAGAAGATTGTTAATTCAATACAAATAGATGAGGTGGTCCTCATCATGAGCTCTCGCTAAAAGGTGTAAGCTTTGCGACATCAGTGGCCAAGTGGGCGGTAAGGGTGGCCCCACGATATGTGGTCAAGTTCAAGGCGCGCAAAGCGACTACGCGACAATACTCAAAGGCAGCGCGCCTATAAATCGACGGCGACACCGATGTTAATTGGAAGATAAATTAGCAGTGGCAAAGCGAGGCGAGGCGGGCTATGGGTTGACAAGTGGTGTCGTTGTTAGCTGTAACGCCTCCGAGGCTCTGCCGGTTGACATTCAAATGAGCGCCGCACGGCACGCGCCGGCCGCGTGCTGCCGAACGCTGTACAAATTGCGCTCGACAAAAACTTCATGTACACGCAGCGAACACACGTCGTCTTAACATTAGTTAAACACGTATATAAAGTTAACCCTTTGACCGCTTGTGGTCATTTTATATAAATGATTTTCTATTTCTAATGCTTTTCGCGTTTTTGTATGAATGAAAATTTACCTGTGATCACCTGTTGATTTATTTAAGCATGCTGTATGCATGCCTAAAGCTCTGGCACACAAACTGCGTCGCTGTCCTGGTCTTGTGTTCCCGCCGCGTATCGCCCGAGGTTTTTTTGTAATTTCTCGACGCACATAGATAAATGAAATATAAAAAAGACTGGATTTAAACAAGACAATGTGTAATTTACACATTGTGTTATATAACTCTATTGTTATTATAAAACATATAATTACTCAATTATGATTATAATTAATGCAAAATTCTAAGAAAACCCGCCGCGCCGATTCCCTTGTAGTCTCCTACAGCGCGGAGTCGCGCCTGCCGCTCCCCGCTCGCCGCTCCCCGCTCGCCGCTCCCCAGCTGGGCACTTGTATATATGTACATTCCCCCTGCCGACCGGTGGCCGAACGCTGCACGTGTTCCTAAATAAAGTTTTAGTTGATAATCATTTTCGATCATTTTAGAAACTCGGTAAAAGTTTTAAACTCCATGATATGATATTTGTATAAATTAGAGAAGAGGGCAACGTTAACATTATCGTATTTAAAACATAAATGTTAATTGGCAACTAAAGTTGATGAGATAAGTGTGTGGTCACCGGTGCTACAGCCTGCGCCGGCGCATACTGTCTCTCCTAAGGCAGACCACACGGCACCACGACACCGCGTGGTCCCACGACGTCATCAAACAAGAAAAAATAATTAATAGACGTCTCGAACATTAAGTTATCTTAAAGCATCGTTATTATACAAACGATCGATCGGTCCGTGCGGGCGCCATTACACCTGGCAATAAATGGTGCGGCGCGGCGCGGCCAGAGGCAGAACGAGTCGCAGCGGCAATACAGTCGCGCGCACCGACCCCGCAGCAGCCGCTCGCCGCACACCGCCGAACGCCGCCGCTCGCAACCGCAACTTGTCTCTTATATTCTTGTAAGTCTCTTCTCTCACATACTTCGTTCATCAAATCCTCAAAGACATTGCACACCTATGCTGACGTTGCAGCCGGGGAGAACGCTCGAGATGGATGGTTCGATGGTCGATAAACCAAACATCAGCGCTACAACAAAAGTACTTGCGGTCGGTAACTCTTACCTGGCTAAATCATTAAAATGTTTGCACCTTTTAACTTATTGTGCGCGTTACTTACGTATCTTTATAGGCGGCACGGTATAGGATCATCCCGGAGTTTGCTGCACCTAAGGCAGTGGCCTAGCGCGGGGCATGTGCTTCTTCCGCGACCTATCCCGGATCTTGCCCCCTTTACCTGTCGCTGCTTCAGCGTCAGCTTGTACATTACTCCACTGAGGGGCTGAGCCTACCCTTAGTTAGTCGTTTGTCTAAGTCGACCACAATGGTCGAGTGCCCTTGCTTGACTTCAAACTCCTCTTTTATTTCTTTCGTAAACAAAACGGACTCCACAACGATGTTATTTTATCGTAAGAAAATTCCAATATTGAAACACCAAGATCCAGGTTTGCTCCCTGACGCCTTTGATCACCACAAATTACTCGGGAATTGAGTATTGTAGATTATGTTTAAGTTAGTTACTTAACCACTGCGCCGCCGGAAATCTCGTTTATATTTTCGCACATTTGAAATGTATTTTTTTGTGTATACTTTGACCTGACTCCTTCGATGTTGAAGAAAGAAGCGAGTATGTTTTTATTGACTTATTTCTACGATAATCGTCAGTAATGTTTGTGACAAAAGTATATCCTGTTTTTGTCAAGTTTTAAACAATATGTAAATAAGGAGGAGTGAGACCAGCTCGTACCCGCGCCGCGGCCTGCCGGACTGATAGATTGATGATCCTATAAAAATAATTGTTTACTTATGAATGTGTTCATCGTGTGCAGCGAGAGCGCGGCCACACTACCACTATTGTTAATTATCTACATTTTAATCTAAAATTAACAATTGTTGTGTTATTTACCTTTTTGTACATATTTGTCTGTTTATATGTTGTTTAACAATCGTGATAGGATAACAGTAGGGTTGCCGAAGCAATAGAAACAAGGTGAGCTAATTACATGCAGAAAAGTCGACATTTCTCTAACCGCGCTCGACAATGTCAAGGTGACGTTTTTTCTTTGCGACTTTTTGACTCCTATTTCCTTACGTAACGAGCAAATCAGATAATTCTAATGTAGACTTTTCTGCATGTAATTATCTCAATCTTACTCGCACGAACATTTTTATCAATCTATTTATTTTACTGAGCACTTCGATTGGCTGTCCTTTATGAAAGGTTCCATATGGTGGCAGTACAATACTACTACAATAACATGTATGAAGTTATCATTGTTGAAACAAATATAATATGTATGTACAGTACAACGGTAATTTGAATGTTTGTTTGTTGTCGACAGAAGTGAGCTGCTCGCGGCAGCCGGCATCCAGTGGGCAGTGCGCAGTGCGCAGTGGGCAGCAGGCGACGATGAAGATGAAGGTGTGGGGGGCTCACGGGGAGTTCTGCGCGCGGCACCAGTGGGAGGTGATCGTGGCGACGCTGGCGCTGCTGGCGTGCGCGGCCAGCGTGGAGCGCGGCGGCGCGGCGCGCGTGCAGCGCTGCGCGGGCTGGGCACGCGCCTGCCCCGGCCTGGAGGCCGAGTACCAGGCGGCCGACGCGGTCGTGATGACGTTCGTGCGCTGCGCGGCCCTGCTTTACGCCTACTATCAAGTGTCCAATCTTCAGAAAATCGCATCCAAGTATCTGCTCATCGTAGCCGGCGTGTTCTCCACCTTCGCCAGCTTCATCTTCACATCCGCGCTCGCGAGTCTCTTCTGGAGCGAACTGGCCAGCATCAAGGACGCGCCTTTCCTGTTCCTGCTGGTGGCGGACGTGGCTCGTGGCGCCCGCATGGCGAAGGCCGGCTGGTGCGCCGGCGAGGACCAGGGCAAGCGCGTGGGGCAGGCGCTAGCGCTGCTGGGGCCGAGCGCCACGCTGGACACGGTGCTGGCCGTGCTGCTGGTGGGCGTGGGCGGGCTTTCCGGCGTGCCGCGCCTGGAGCACCTCTGCACCTTCGCCTGTCTCGCGCTGCTGGTCGACTATTTGGTCTTCGTGACATTTTACCCCGCTTGCCTCTCGCTGGTTTCCGACTTCGCGGCAGGAAGAAAAGAGATAGCTGCCGACGGCCTGTTCTCCGAGGCCGAGCTGAAGCCGAACCCCGTGGTGCAAAGAGTGAAGATGATAATGGCCGGAGGGCTGCTGTGCGTGCACCTGACGAGCCGCTGGCCGTGGAGCCGCGAGGGCGGGCTGCTGGAGGGCGCGCTGCGCGACGATGCTGCGCCCCGCGCCGGCGACGACCTGCTCTTCCATTCGTACGTCAAGTGGTTCTCGGTCAGCGCCGACTACATCGTCATAGCCACGCTCCTGTGCGCCCTCATTATCAAATTTATGTTTTTCGAGGAACAAAAAAATTGGATTATCGACATGAACGATATGACCGTTAAAGAGGTGGTTCAAAGCGAAAAACCCATATTCTCAATCGGCGAGGAGCCCGCGGTGAAGGCGGACACCTTCACACAGACGGAGGAGTTGGTCATCGGCGACGAGCCCGAGTGGGCCGTCCTCTCACCGAGCTCCTCTGCGGCCAAACTTAACGCCAAGAAACGTTCGATGGCCGAATGCTTGGAGATCTACCGCGCGGAGGGCGAGTGCGCGACGCTGAGCGATGACGAGGTGGTGATGCTGGTGGAGCAGTCTCACATTCCGCTGCACCGGCTGGAAACGGCGCTCGGCGACCCGCTGCGCGGCGTGCGCCTGCGCCGGCGCGTCGTCGCCGGCCGCTTCCACACCGAGGCCGCCATCGGCCAACTCTCCTACCTCAACTACGATTATAGTAAAGTGCTCAACGCGTGCTGCGAAAACGTGATCGGCTACGTGGGCATTCCTGTGGGATACGCCGGTCCGTTGGTCGTCGACGGTAAGCCCTATATGATTCCGATGGCGACGACAGAGGGAGCCCTCGTCGCATCTACAAACCGCGGCGCGAAGGCGATAGGCGCCCGGGGCGTGACCAGCGTGGTCGAGGACGTGGGTATGACGCGCGCGCCCGCCGTGCGACTGCCCAACGTGGTGCGCGCGCACGAGTGCCGCCAGTGGCTCGACGACAAGGACAACTACGCCCTCGTCAAGGAGGCCTTCGACTCCACCTCACGATTCGCACGCCTGCAGGAGGTGCACGTCGGGGTCGATGGCGCTACCCTCTACCTCAGGTTCCGAGCGACGACCGGCGACGCGATGGGCATGAATATGGTTTCTAAAGGCGCCGAGAACTCGTTGAAACTGTTGAAAAACTTTTTCCCCGACATGGAGGTCATAAGTCTCTCCGGAAACTACTGCTCGGACAAAAAAGCGGCCTCGATCAACTGGGTGAAAGGCCGAGGCAAGAGGGTCGTCTGCGAGACCATCATCAGCGGCGAGAACTTGCGCAACATCTTGAAGACAGACGCCAAGACCGTCTCACGCTGCAACAAGATCAAGAACCTGTCGGGCTCCGCGCTGGCGGGCTCCATAGGCGGCAACAACGCCCACGCCGCCAACATGGTGACTGCACTCTTCATCGCCACCGGCCAGGACCCCGCGCAGAACGTCACCAGCAGCAACTGCTCCACCAGCATGGAGCCCTGCGGCGAGGCCGGCGAGGACCTCTACGTGACATGCACCATGCCCTCGCTCGAGGTAGGCACGGTGGGCGGCGGCACTGTGCTGCCCGCCCAGGGCGCCTGCCTGCAGCTGCTCGGCGTCCGCGGCGCCGCCCCGCGCCCCGCAGAGAACTCTGCGCGGCTCGCCTCGCTCATCTGCGCCACCGTGCTGGCCGGCGAGCTCAGCCTCATGGCGGCGCTCGTCAACTCCGACCTCGTCAAGTCGCACATGCGCCACAACCGCTCCACCGCCAACGTGCAGGGCGCCGCGCACCCCGCGCCACCCCCGGCCCCCGCCCCCGCCACGCTGCAAGTGCCCACCTCGTAACGAACGCCGGCTGCGGGGCGGTGCGCGGGGTCCTCCTTAAAGCTTTAAATATATACTGTAGGTGTGAGCAAAGTAAACACCCGATCATTTTTGCTTCTTCAATTGGATGACATTTGTCTTGGGGCTCGGCGTGCTGGGCGATGAGTCAATATAAAGTTTTATTTATATGCTAAGAGAAACATTAATAAATAACAATTACTCCGTTCAATGCTTACTCCCCGTCTACATATTGAAGATTTAAATATATCAAAATAGAATACGATCGATTTGATTGTACTAGTAAGTACAGGATGGCCGACGACGTACGTTCAAGATTTATGTCGGCAGCGGCAACTGGCCCGAGGATTCTTTTGCTCAATAAAGAATGTTAAAGTGAAGTTTGTGTGCGCGCCGCCCCCTGACCCCTGCCTCTGAATGTAACTTGGGAGTTTACACTTAATTATTTATATAGTTGTATAATGCATGGACTTACGCCGGCGAAGTCGCGTCAGACGTCAGACGACGCGGCGCGGCGTATTGTATATTTGTCTTCCGAATGTAGTTGTTGTGTCTCCGTCGCTTTGTTTATGTCGCGGACTGTGGGATAATGTTAAATAAAAACTATCTTTACATACCTACTGGTTTCATTTTTATCTCCTTACTGTGACATGTAAGAGCCAAAACTAAATCTATACATATGATAATATTGGAGTGTCTGTAATAGCGAAAGAAAAACCATATACCATATACCATAGACTACCGTTTTTTTTTTAATTCCGGGCTAAGGAAGTTTGCGAGCGACAGCTCGTGTAAGATAAACATATAGGGTAGATTAGGCAGTTTCGGGCCACGGGGGAGTTACGGCCCCCTTAAGACAACACAATTTTTGGAGCTCTTGTGGGGATTAATTGAAAGGAAACCACTGAAATAAATGCTTCGCCGAATGTGCTAACATTTCACAACTCAATTGTTAATCGAATATATTCATTCAGAACCACGGGTGATCTCAATGTAACAGGCGCGAAGCTCAGTAAAAAATGGTTTGCTTCTTATCACTTTTTGACCGACTTCCCAAAAGAAGGAGGTACTCAATTCGTCCGTATGTTTTTTTTTTATTTGTTTTACGGCATAACTCCGCCCCTGGTAGACCGATTTTGAAAATTATTTTTTTATCCGAGAGGTAGTGCGTACAGGTGGGTCCCATTTTTTGTTTGATTTTTGGAGTCAAAGACTACGGCGTAGTTAAATAGTTTAGCTCAAAATTGCGTGACGAAATTTGGTGTCTTTTTTGCTTTCTATGCTTACGTAGCCTAAACTATAAGACTTACACAAAAATTATGTATGGAAGAAGTTCAGTTTCAGTCATTACTAAAAACGTTACTATACTTTCAATTGTCAATTGTTATGGTAAAAATATAGAAAACCTTACGTAGAAATATCACTGCATATACCTCGGCTGACACCGACATCAAAGTAATAATAATTGTACAATATAGACATTACAGCTACAATAAGGGAGGTTTACTATTTTCAAGTAATTATTTCGTTACTTTTTAGTGTACTGTTTTTTTGAGAAGATTTTGTTTTTAGTGTATTTTGTTTGGAAGTCGGTTTTGTTTTTTATGTTAGACAGTTTTTTTTAAATCTTGCCATTTGGTTACTTATTCAAATTTTAAGTGCTTTTTTATCTCTATATCTATTATTTTATTCGAAATAATTAACATCTATATGTAATATGCAAGTAGTTTTAGAATCAAGTCACGGTTTGGCAGTCGTGAGAGTGTCATTGTAAAATTTCAGAATCTATAATTATTTTCTTAATTGGCACTGGGAGCTGGAAATTATTTATTTACGAGCAAAATAGGTTGTTGCGTTAAAGTTAGATAGTCATTTAAGGGTGGGTCGTAACTAATGGACTCGATTAGTTCTTGTACCAATTGTACTACTCGTATTTAATTGTATAACAATAAAACTTAAAAGGTAAGTGTCGTCGTGCAGCTCCGAGAGCAGAGTCTATAATTACGTAAATAAATAATGGAATAAAATGAAACTTCTTCAATACAAATATAATAATATTTATTACTTCTGTCAAGTAAGTTTTTACATTTAACAAGTATTCCTAATCTCAACACGGCCGCCGCGGCCACTAGAACGGGGCGCGCGGCCGCCGGCGCCTCTCGCCGCACCGCACGCCGCACACCGCACGCCGCACCGCACGCCGCACACCGCACCGCACACCGCACGCCGCACCGCACGCCGCACACCGCACACCGCACGCTATATTTACAACAAACACGCAAGTATTCGAGACAACGAGAGCACGAGCACGCGCACCACAGCACAATCAAACATTCATCACATTTATCATGTATTTTGACAAAAAGAACAGGAAAAGATCGGAGACGTCGGATGACTTGTGAAACAAATCGTACAAAAAAACTGTATGTTACAATAATTTAAATAACAATTAAAGTTAACAGAGAGGTTAAAGTTAAAACTGAGAAGCGGATTTCAAAGCGATATGTATTGAATTTATTTA
Organism: Papilio protenor; assembly: GCA_029286645.1. Lineage (NCBI taxonomy): Eukaryota > Metazoa > Arthropoda > Insecta > Lepidoptera > Papilionidae > Papilio > Papilio protenor. Next base: position 68,918 of record JAGSMZ010000014.1, on the reverse strand, counting down.
TTAGAATAAACTTTAGGATTGGCTACAGTCACTAGACTCATCTATTTGAATTTTATAAAATTGAAGTAAACGCTTCCGGCGCAAACGCTGGCCACACGCCTCGCCTCCGTCTACATTCACGTCACTTCCACCGGTCACAGTCACAAATGCACGCTAGGAATCAGTTTACATTTATGTTTTATAAATGCGGTGTCGACAAACTACACGAGCAATCCGTATTGTTACTTTACACTTCAACTATAACAAAGTTTACAAGATGGCTGCGGGTGCGGGTGCGGGTGCGGCGGCGGCGGCGTGCGGCGGCCGCAGGTGGCGGCGCAGCCAGGCGCGGAAGCGTGCGCGGCGCGCGGCGTGCAGGCGCGGGTGCGAGGCGCGCGCGGCGGCCAGGCTGCCGGCGCGGTAGGCGACGTGCGCGCGGCGCGCCACCAGCCGCAGCCGCCCGCCAGCGTGCACTCCGACTGGTCGTGCAGGCGCGCCGGCTTGCGGCGGCGCGGCGCGGGCGCGGGCGCGGGCGCGGGCGCGGGCGCGGGCGCGGGCGCGGGCGCGGGCGCGGGCGCGGGCGCGGGCGCGGGCGCGGGCGCGGGCGCGGGCGCGGGCGCGGGCGCGGGCGCGGGCGCGGGCGGCGCGGCGTCGGGGCGCGCGTACCGCTCGGCGTACAGCGACCAGGCGGCGACGCGCGCCACGCCGGCGGGCAGGGCGTCGCGCGCGCGCGGCGGCGCGGGCGGCGAGAGGCGCGCGGCGTCGCGATGCGGGGAGGCGCGGCCCTCGGCGCCGCCCTCCAGCAGCTCGAACGTCACCTTGCACTCGTCGCCGCCGTACTGCACAAAGGATCGTATCACAAGAGTCGCACATCAGTAGAAAGGCAGTCGGTGTGGGGGAAGTGGGGGAGGAGGGCGAGGAGACTCACCACGCGCACGAGGAAGGCGGTGTGGTCCTGGCGCAGGTAGCGCGCGGCGCGGCGCACGTATCCGGCGCCGGCGCGCATGCCGCGCGCAGCCAGCTCCGCGGCGCGCACCGACCACGGCTCCGAGGCGCAGTGCTGCAGCTGCACACAACGCGCACTCTGAGCCTCGCACACGTCAGCGAACTTGGACACTAATCTAATTCATTCCTTTTTTCCCCGACTCACTCAGGGGTAGAGTTTGTTATTATGGTCTTGGCTTTTGTGCTATGACTGATCGAATCTATACTAATATTGATGTATCAAAGAAATGTAGATCTCAAAAAGTTTTACAGAAAAGTCCGCGACAGCATACATCTTTAACGGTTTTCTTACAATAACCACTTTTTTGTTTACAAAATGAATTAAAAAGCGCGTGCTATTTGCGGCGTTCTTTTATTGGTTTCAATATTAATCCTTATCCAAATAAATGCGTTTGTTATCAGGAGAATTTAATGTAGAATAAAATTGCCCTTTACAGTATTTAAATTGGACTAATAGTTTAGAAGATATCGCGAACACAAACAATCAGGGTAACCGAAAACTCAGCGCACAAACTACCGGGCTTAGGAATTTGGAATCTTGCATCGGTAGATTTCTGTTATTACGTAGATTACTAAGTTAATACTTTTGGTAATATTTAATAAACGACTACACAATTTCAAATTCTCCGGGTGACAAGACTAAAGCATTTTGACAGACGATGTGTCTTTTCTAGTCATAGACAATTATTACTTTTTAAAGCAATTGTACATTGTAGTACTGTATAATTTAGTTATGTATGATTTTGAAATGTTCGCAAAGTCCGGGCGGCTCGCTAGCCGAGCTCGAGGTGTGCGAGACCGACCTGCCTGACGGCGATGGAGACGACCTTGTCGAGCGTGTAGGCGGGGTACGCCTTGATGCCGAGCATCTCGCGCGCCGCGTCCTCGTAGGCGGCGGGCTCCGTGTTGCCGTCCAGCACGGCGCGCACCAGCTGCAGCAGCGCGCCGTAGTAGTGGCGCGGCTCCGCGGCCTCCGCCGGCAGCGCGCACGGCCGCAGCCGCAGCGCCGCCGCCGCGCCGCCGCCGCCGCCCTCCGCCTGCGCCAGCGCGCCCGCCGCGCGCCGCGCCGCGCCCAGCCGCGCGCACAGCACGCCGTGCAGCCGCAGGAACAGGTACCACGAGGACGTGCACACGAACCGCGCCTCGTTGGCCGGGTACTCCTTGTAGTCCTCCTCCGGCTCCTCGGGCTCCGGCTTCATGGCGAGCGGCTCCTCGAGGCTGCCGCTGCGCTTCACGCCGCCGCTCTCTGCAACACAACGCTCGCCGTCAGTGCAAGTCCAGAGAGGGATGCAGGGGGGGGGCTCACTCGGCGGAGGCTCACCTTTGCTCTCCATGTTGTTGTTCTTGGGTTTGTTCTCCTTATCGTTCTTGTTGTTCCTGCCGCTCTTGTCGGACGCGTTGTCGGACTCCGACGACTGCCAACACAACACGACAATGCCATTAGCGCTACCTCTAAACTTCTTCTAGCCAAACAGAGAAATGTTCAAGGGCGGGATGAAACTTCTCAGCCCATTTATGAAAGACTGCGACCTATGTTTACCATGACATTAAAATATTAAAAAAAAAATTTTCACCACAATCTTTTCTACTATAACCCACTTGATCCAGCGCATCTCAAACTTCCTTTAAGAGAGCGCGCAGTTTTCTAGTGAGAAGGTAGTAGCCGCGCGTCTCTTTTTGAGTCTGCCCTCGTACGAGTGCCAGTAGTTACCTCATGCTTGTCCGGCTTGGCGGCGTGCTGCGCGTGCTGCGGGGCGCAGGCGGCGGCGGGCGCGGGGCTGGCGGCCTCCTCCTTGTCCTCTGCACAGAGAGGGCGGTGAGAGGCGGCGGGGGAGGGCGCGGGCGCGGGCGCGGGCGGCGCGCTACAACACACTCAGTAGGAAGGCAGCATGCGTATATTCAACACAAACTCTCTGACAGATGCACATCGCACGGTTTTCATCATAAAGTATGTTTGTAAAAAAATGTAGTCGAGGTCGGTCGATGTAAGGTGTGTGAAAGAACGTGGTGTACCTTCGTCGCGCTCGTCGTCGGAGAGCGGCTGCCGCGGGTGTGCGAACAGGTCGGGCAGCAGGTGTCGCAGCAGCTGCTTGATGCGGCGCTTCTCCGCCTTCTGTATGCCGGTCTGCCGCCGCGCGTGGTGGATCAGCAGCTCGGCCGCGTCGCGCAGTATCTTGATGGCTGACACGAGACAAGCGACGTGTTATGTCCTACGTCCGGTTGCGCGCTCCGCACAGCGCGCACCGCACAGCGCCCCGCGACGCACGCGGTGAGACATCAGTAGGAAGGCAGCATGCGTGTACTCAACATGTAAGTTCTGACAAGGCACATCGCACGGTTCTCATCATGGTCTCTGCGGGCGCGGTGGGCGCTGCGGGCGCTGCGGGCGAGGTGCACCTACCTTCCTGCCGCGACTGCATCTGGTAGTCTACGACGAGGTGCGGCGCGGGGCGACGCGCGGCATACGCGGCCTCCACCTCGTTGAACAGCGACTTGGAGCGCATGGCCTTGAGATCGTTCTGCTTGAAGTTGATGCCCTGGTGGTCCAGCGACTTGAGGTAGTACTTCTCGTTCTGCTCGCGCCACTGCTTGTTGAAGCCCTGCCACACCACACTCGCCGGCTCATTACTGCGCACTCGCCATGTAAAGGGTAGGGTTCACGAGGAGGGCAGTGCTCACCTTCTGCGCCTCGCGCCACTCCTCCTCCTTAGCCTTGAGCCGGCGCAGCACCACGGGCACCGCCACCACAGGGTTCTTCTTGAGGCCGGCGATGATGTCCACCGCCTGCACACACACGTCACACCTCATAATCAATGTTCATACACTACCAAAAATGTTAACTGTTGTGTGTATTTTCGAAGAGTTACAATTGGTAACCGATATATGCATGATTTGCATGATAACGCGCTAATTTGTGTAAGAAGTCGTTAAATTTGCAATTTGCCTTGCAAAAGCGAATAAGCACATAAAGATAATATTTTCCCTTGGGGCTATATCCCCTCCCGCATCTTCCTCCACCATCAAATCAACTTCCCCTTCCCATCCTTAGCATATAAGAAAAGTGTAGGAAGGGAAAGGGCACACACTCCATCACACGAGCGTGAAATGTGTAGCACTTGGTGCGTGTCTTCCGTGTGGTCGTGGTATTGTGCGCGGTGTGTGTGCGAGTGCGCATGCGTAGAGCGGGCAAGGCCGTACCACCTTATCACCGTATATGCGGCGCAGCGCGCGCTGGTGTATGGTGGGCGAGTGGCCGCCGAGGCAGTCGTCGAGGCGGTACTTGGCGGCGTCCTCGGCCGCCATGCGCGACATCTTCTTCTGCACGCCCTCCAGCACGCGGATGGTCGCCGCGTTCGTCTCGATCACCACGTCCAGCTGCACACAGAGCACGCTTTCACACACCGCCCGCCGCATGCTGCCACACTCACTGACACTGACGACGTACCTCGAAGCGCTCGTCCTCGCACCTGTATATGTACTCTTCGTACTGCGTCTTGCGGGAGGTGACGAAGGTGGAGTCCTCGCTCCACGTGGGGATGGACACCCACGTGTCGTTTAGCACCTGCAACGGGAGGAGGCATGGCCGTGTCGGTGCGAGCCTTAGAGAGTGTGTGGGTGTGTGTGTGTGTGTGCGCGGTGTGGTGACGTCACCTCCTTGCAGAGCGGCGTGCGGCCGGAGCAGCGTCGCGCGGCGGCGTCCCGCGGCAGCGCGCAGTACGAGGTGCCGAGCCGCTTGCACGTCGTCAGGTCTGTACAACGGACACACACTATTTCTGACAGATTTACTTACTTACACCTTTTTTCAAATTAACAACTCCCATGTATATATGAAAGTGTAAGGGCTGCCATGTAAGAAATGTGTCCGTAAGGGCTCCAAATAAAATTTAAGATGCATTGTATGTGGCGACACCGGAGGTACTCGCCTATATCCATGGCGGCGTCGCCCTGCGCGCGCTCGTTGCGCAGCTGCGGCGGCTCGTAGCGCAGCTTGCCGTCGCCCAGGCGGTCGCGCGCGTAGCCCAGCAGCGGCGGCCCGCCCACGCCCCCCGCCGCGTAGGGCGCGTGGGCGTGCAGGGGCGCGGGCGTGGGCGTGGGCGCGGTGGGCGTGTGCGGCGGGGAGGGCGAGGCGGGGCCCACGAAGTCCTGCAGCCACTTCTGCAGCTCGGGGTGCCGGCACAGGATCGGCCCCGTCAGCCACATCAGCTCCGACGACGAGATTATCTCGTTGGTGAACATCAGCAGGCATCTGACACAACATACTGCCCACTATCACTATCTGCCTCGGCACTGCCGCCCTCTCATGCTCATATCTTCTTACTCAATTAATTCAGAACTTTAAAAAGCAGCCATTAGTTTTATCAATAAATTCAAACGGTAATTTGTTTCATCATTATTGTGAGAAGTAGCGAGGAGAGGGCGCACATACATCGAGTTCTATCACTTTGTTTATAAACCCCAATGAAAAAAAAATGATTTCTATCATATGTCTATGTCTTCTTGTATGTAACGTATTGTGTAAGAAATATTTGTTTTACAAGACGCAACCGTCCGGCAGATATTTATCAGGGAGTTGCAAGTGTAATGTGCGCGCACCTGAGGAAGTTGTCGTAGACGTGCTGCGAGCGGAGCGCCTTGCGCACGCGGTCGAAGAAGCTGTAGTCCTGCGCCGTGGCCAGCTTGGCCGCCTCCGCGTACGACACGTCGCGCAGCGCGCCCGCGCCCGCGCCCGCGCCCGCGCCCGCGCCCGGCGGCGTGCCCGAGCAGCGCGGCTTCTTGCTGGGCGGCGCGCCCGCGCCTGCCGGTCGACCACAACACTCAGTACATACCATCAATTTTTCACAAACTTGTCAAAATTTGCTTTGATCAGTTATCGGCTACATTTTATTGCTAATAAAAATCCTCACCGATTTGAGTGGAAGAATTGAAACTCGGCGATCTTTTTAAATGATGATGCTGTGGAGGCGGAGCCGGTACGCTGACGGAGGTTGGGTGCTTCGGAGCCTAAAAATCAGGAAAGACCAAAATTGCATAAAAAAATTATTGAAAATGCATATCCGGAATATCAAACTATAACAATTACAATTTCAGTGTAAGGCGTGTTTAGTATTAGCACCAGTTGTCGTGAGTGTGTACTTACGTTCGTGGAGGGCGCGGCGTGTGCGGTGTGCGCGGCGAGCGCGGTGTGCGCGGCGTGTGCGAGGTGCGCGGGCGGCGGCACGTGCGCGGGCGAGGTGTGCGGCGCGCCGGGCGGCGGGGAGGCGGCGGCGAACCGCTCGCCCTCCAGCTGCAACACGCACAACACTGCCAGTGGTGGGCGGGGCGGGGCGGGGCGGGGGGCGGTGCGGGGGGCGGGGCGCGGGGCGTACCTGCGCGGCGTGCGGCGGCGGCGGCGAGAGCGGCGAGCGCGCGTGCGCGGCGTGCGGCGGCGCGTGCAGCGCGTACTGCGCGGGCTTGGTGACCGCCTTGGCGTCCGGCAGGAACTGCCCGAACTCCGCCAGCAGGTCCTCCTGGTTCTCGAACAGCTTCGCCACCTTCATATAATACAATTACATATTAACGACGAACTTTTTTTACAACCACTATATTTAGCAAAGAGGACAGGCCTCCGTCCGTTCATAGTGGATAGTTACTGGCATCGAAGCAATATTCATTAATGCGACTAATGCTATTATTATAAATATATAGTACACCATACAAGAAACATAGTAGTTTTTGTATATACCTGCGAGTACACCTCCTGCTCGGTCTGCTGGCGCGCCTGCGGCTCCTTGACGTCGCGGTGTCCGCGCTGGTAGGCGTGCAGGATCTCCAGGAACCGCTTGTACTTGTCCGGCTGCCGCGAGAACCGCGACTGCGCACACACAACATTGCTCAATTGCTCTCTAATACTGTACATCTCACACATCCCATGGGATAGCCATGCCCATAGCGCTCACCTTGATTTTGTTGACATACTCGATGGCGTGGTTGAACTCGACGGGCTGTCCGGCGGCCGCCGCGGCGTGCGCCCCCGCGCCCGCGCCGCCCCCTGCACACACCCCGCTCTCTCAATGACTGGTGCATTCCCGCCACCACACACAACTCGTACGTACAATACAACTATCAATTGGGGAAGAAGCGAAAGTGATATGTTTGCTAAGGTAACGTGTGTGGCGCACTCACCTTGGCTGTGGTGTATGGAGGCGGCCTCCAGCTGCTGGTGCGCCTGCGAGATGTGGTGCAGCGTGTTGGCGGCCGGCGCGCTCACCGTCATGTTGTGCACGATGGCCCCGCCCACCGGCCTGCGCACACGCACACCTCACACCTCACTCACCTCCCCTCACCTCCTCCACTGCCGCCCTCTCCCTCACCATTACTCAACGCACATTCTTACTCAATTAATTCAGAACTTTAAAAAGCAGCCATTAGTTTTATCACTAAAGTCAAACGGTAATTTGTTTCATCATTATTGTAAGAAGTAAGTAGTGAGGAGAGGGCGCAAAGACGTAGATAGTATAACAGAAAGCTTTAATGTTTTTTGTTTCATGTCATACATTTGTGTGTAACATCATTTCCAATAGTTATTTATTTGTAAACTATGTAGCCAGTAAAGATTAAACAAACAAGATTCGATCGCTCCTACAATAGGATCAGATGTGGTACGTACTGTTGCACGGGCAGCAGGTGCAGCAGCTGCGGCTGCGACGAGTGCGTCACGCCCAGCAACATCCCGCCGCCCACGCTGCTCACGCTGGCCACGCCCACGCCGCCCACGCTGGCGACGCCTACCGCGCCCACGCCCACGCCCACGCCGCCCAGCCCCGTCGGCGACGGCATCGACACCGACACCTGCGCCCACACACAACACTTTATTGATCAAATATTCGCCTGTTCTAATAGTGTATGCGCATCATTTGTGTAAAATGTAAGACTGTATTGTAATCTATGTTTATTGAGCACAACATAACAAAATTAGATTTCGTAAATAATTGCTAAAGTCAGTTTATATATTTGCAGCCATTGATTATCGTCACAGTAATCAAACGGTAATTTGTTTCATCATTCTTCAGCATTGCCGCTGTGGTGGTGAGTGAGGAGTGAGGAGAGAGATGAGAGGTGAGTGGAGTGGTACCTGTCCGTTGCTCTGGACCTCTATCTTGTATCCGGGGGGCAGGAAGGTGTTGAAGCCGACGATGAGCTCGGGGTGGCCCTTGAAGAGGTTGGAGACGCGCTTGATGACGCCCGGCGTGTCGATGCTACAATAATGGCTACTGTTCAACAAAGGAGGCGCGGCTAGTCTCGGAACGCCCACACACAAACCACGTCAGATTACAATATTGCAGCCATTGGTTATCGTCAAAGAAGTCAAACGGTAATTTGTTTCATCAGTATAACGAGATATAAGGAGTGGCGACAAATCTTGGACATGTTGCAATGCATTTATCAAACTGTACCAATGTCTTTTACGGCAATCAATTCTTACTTTTGTTAGTGATTTATGAAAAATAATATATTTGGCCAAATTAATTGTTTTAATATTGAGGCAGGTCAATATCACCCTATTAGGTAAATATCAAGTCAACATGTGTTGGTTCAAAATATATTTCAGCTCCCATTTGTGATGTCAATTAGAATAACTTATTTATGCGTTGATCGAGATGGACAAAATGTTAAGTGAAAAATATGTTGCAATCAGTGTAGCCATTCACGCACAAACTCGCACATATACTAAACAGAAAATCGGATGGTCGAGTCCTAGGTTGTTAAATAAGTACTACATATGTTTATGTATACAAGAGCACGGAGACACACTTACGTCTGGCTCTTAAACTCCTTCATGATGTCAAGGAAGTCGTTGTAGACCTGCGGCTGCGTGCTGAACTTGAACTTGACCTGGTCCAGGTACGACAGCGCGTCCTCCACCTTCAGCCGCTGGAACTGCGCGACGGGCGCGCCCGGACCCCCCGGCACACCCCCCGGCCCGCCCGGCACACCCCCCACCACGCCCGGCACACCCCCCACCGCGCCCGGCGACTGCCGCCCCAGCGCCGGCGACGCGTGCGCCACCTGCCCGCCAACACAACACTACATGTCGTACATCAACATCCTCATATAATATTTAACTGAACTAACAATCATTGAAATACTGTCGCGTTCTCTCGATACAGAGACAAATACGAATAATTAAAACGATATAGGAGTGGCGGCCGAGGCAGGTATGTAAGGTTTTGTGACGTGGTTATTAAGTGATAAGACGCAACAGAGAGAGAGAGAGAGAATAGAGAAGAGTATGTGACGTAAGTATTGTTTGTTGCACACTGACCCGGAGTCGCGGCGGCTGCGGCGGCTGCTGCTGCGGCTGCGGCGCGGGCGGCTTGTGCGCGCCGTACTGCACGCCCGCCTTCAGGTGGTAGTTGATGACGGGCGCGGCGGGCCGCGAGCCGCGCGCGAAGCCCCCGCCCACGCCCACCATGCCGCCCACGCCCGCACTACCCACGCCGCTAGACGACGACACTCCTGCGCACACGGACAATACAAAATTACATTGGGCCACCACCGCAAGTCACAGTTGTCCATAATAAAAGTAACACAGAACAAGTCGCTCTTGCCATGATGTAACATGGCCGCTTGGTGAATGGAGTATCTCAATAAGAGGACATTATGAGAACTTTCCTTCAGACATTAAGCATGATAAGTAGTGTTTAAATTTTAAATAATTCAAATAGATTCTAGTATGTAGACACTGACCGATGATCTGCGGCTGCGCTGCCGCTTGCGCCAGGGAGTGCATGGTGGTGGCCGCCTGCTGCACCTGCAACGCAACAAGCCGCATTATTGCGTGTATGCATTAGGAGGGACAACATAGATGATTGATGGTACTTATTTCTTCATTATATTGGACCCTGTATTTGTATGGTATTGTATTGTATCCCTAAATAAAAAAAATGATTTTAATCTTACAGGCTTGAAGGCCCTTACATCATATTAGTTACTAATTTGGGGCGATGAGCCTCGGATTGGGGTTAAAGTTGTATCAATGAAGAAGAACAACAGATTCCTGCACAATCTATGTGGACTCTGTGACTAAAATAAATACAAGGGAATTGACAATCCTTGTGAATCATCCATACCACACTATTGATATTCTTACTGTAGCTATCTAAGAAACACTGATTTATTGATAGCTCATTTAATTTTTAATAACATAATGTCAGACTTGCGTACCTGTGAGGTGGAGTGCGGGGCAGAATGCGAAGTCGAATGCGGGGCTGAATGCGAAGTAGAATGTGCGGCAGAATGCGTAGTCGAGTGTGGGGCAGAATGCGAAGTGGAATGCGGGGCAGAATGCGAAGTCGAGTGCGGGGCCGAATGCGAGGACGAGTGCGGCGCTGAGTGCGGGGGCGCCGGCTCGTCGGGGCCGCCGCGGCCGCCCGTGCGCTTCATCAGGCCGCTCATTGCGCGCCCATCACACGCTCACACCAACTGCCTGCAACACACAAGTTCTTTGTTAAGTTAGTTTGCTGTTTAACATCTGTACACACAGCCGTTTTTAAGTCGAGCTCGGGCAACCTCTGGGTAATAAAGAAAAATCTCGCGAAACGCAAACACGGTCGAAAATGTCACTTGGAAATATAATCGTAACGTTACATGCATAAATAAATATAACATTTTATGTAAACAGTGAAACATTGTAGTAAGTATTGGAAACATTTGACTGAATGACGGGCTTATCAAATAAAAAAAGATGGTGAAAATTCTCCAAATATTTTAAAGGCATGTTGTAAGCTATCAAGACTAAAGTATATGTAGTGAATGAAATGGCATTTAAAGTAGTATCATCTGCTCAATAATGATATAGAATAAGACATGTTGGCAGAATAAATATCAAAATATGTCCTAATAATAATTGTCCATGGGGTAACAAGAAAAAGATAACTTTGAATTAATTTAAAACAACATCATTGAAGTTATGAGCAATTCTACACACATTGTATAACTTTTTTTTGATATAACTAATTTCATTTAGAAATATTACATTTTTAAAGATGCTCTTGTGCGTCGTTTTAGGTATCTACAGGTTTTATATCTATATCTATGCACTTAACTAAATTCCTGTACAATACGACCGATGTATAATAAGTGTCCAGTTGTGGCGCCCGTCGCCACAATGACAACACCCGACCGGAGCAGGCGGGATCACACCACGTGGTGGCTACACGGCCATGACGTCAAGGTCCGCGACATTAACTAATGACAACGCACAAAGCAAACCAACTATCAAGTCAATATTTGAAGCAGGTTTATATAGCAATATAATTTTGATATACTTAAATTAAATACTACATTCGAAATGGAACGGTGCGGAATTCCTCAGAGGACAACATGCGTTTCCAAAGTAACAACCCAGCTGCCGACCGGTTCGGCGCTACGGCGATCACGTAAACCTGCACTTGTTTGTAGCGAAATATAAATCGATAACCCGTCGACTTGTCAAACGTTGCAGGACGCCATTTCGATAGTTTCACTGCAACCGCGCCATCGATATCCCGCCTTTTTTAACGCGCGTTTTGAAGTCGAATGTACCCCGAGACAGAGTTGCTTCGCGACAAGTCTTATACATTTATATTATTACTTCCACAATGAATCACATCGGGGTTACGAATATGCAACTATCGCCTTTCCGGATAGATCAGTAAAGTCTGAATTGCTAAAACTAATGAAACGGGGACAGCGCGGCGGCATTCGTCATATGTAAGTAGAAAACGGCGATTCAATACAAACAATAATGTCGTACCCGACACAACGCTTATTCTTCGCTTCCATTAATAACACTATAAGTAAAAGCTATAAATTTTTACCACGCATAAAATATCAGCCGACTAGTAAAAAAAAATAAAGGCTATACATACCCGTAGATTGCACGATCGTGTGAATTGTTTCTTTGAAATATCAAACTATTCGAGTCAAGATGTGATTGAAGTGATAAAAATTGTGACTAAATCACTGTCCGACATATTCCGGAGTAGCGAGCACATTCGTGCGCCTCCAAATAGCGCAACGGCGCAACTTTTTTGAGCGCGGCGTCAACACGGTCAGGTGGGCGAGGTTGCGACACCGCCATGTCACCGTCCCCGGCCCGCGCGGCCCTCTCTCTCGCAGCCCATTGTCTCTCTCGCACTCGCAAGAGCATCTCGTTCGAGCGCAGAATTACGTAGTGCCTTCGCACGTACGTCGAGCACCGAGCCGCGTCACCGACTGACTGAAAGCGATCGCGAGTTCGCAAGCCCCGGCCCAACCGCGTGGCCGCGGCACCGCGCCACCTCGGCACAGCAGCGCCGCCGAGTACGGCAACCTCGCATTCCGATAATAGAGAACGAAACGGATGCACCAACAAAGACATCGAATGCCGCGACCCAACTTCAACCATGGATCTCCACTCACCGAGGTGGTGGACCAAAACACCTTTCTCTTAAATTATACAACACGCAGCCACACATTACTTCTCTAGTAGATTCCAGATAAATGTATTAAATCACTTGTATTGAAAAATAATAAATTTGATTTACTGTTGAAGTATAAATATTGTGTCTTACAAACTTTTATACCCCATTTAGCATCTTATACCAAAACAAGTATTAGTGTTGGTAGTTAACTTAATTGCTACATTGCCAAGAGTAATATCCTTATTTCCAGCAGTAAAGTTAATGTTCACACATCCAAGGGATAACTGGTTGTCATGAATTGAGCTGAAAATGCGATAGGAGCATTAAGATAGTTGTTATTTAAGGGATCAAATTCTCATTCTAGCAATCAATGCTAGCATAATTTTTGTATGTTACTGTAGAAACAGAAAAAATATGCTTCTGCATGAACTCCTGTCAATCCTAACATTTAGATCAAGATCTAGAAGTTTAGATTTTAGACTGGTAAAACCCAAGATGAACTAGATGTTAAATTCGTTTATGAACTAGGTATGACAAATTTATGAAGAGTTATGTTTATTTGGACCATTTAAGGAAACCTTACTACTCCTGTATCAGTCTACTGAAGAAACAAACTGAATGACATCCCATTCATAATGGATTCTCATTGTTGTTTAGGCTTTTTTTTATCCTAGTGACTCAGTAGGTCACAGCAGAGTAGAACTAGTCAGTTGGGTAAAAAAAACATTAACAAATAGTAATATGAAAACTATTTTTTACATTTATCCAATTTAGAGCAGTTCTTTATAGTTGAGGAGTTCATGCAGCACAAGGTCATTTGGATCAATTAGTGTAGGTACCTAATAAAAGAACTGTATCTGTAAGACATTTTGCCCAATTCTACTTACAATAAAAATAAATTGTAATGTTGTAATAATGAGGATGCCAATGCCGAAAAGTATGTTCAATATTAAGTTTATTCACACGCAGTGCACTCCATGCCTCCAACATCGTTTCATCTTTCCTGTAGGGTATACCTACATAGATTGTCAAGGAGAAACATGTTTATACCAACACAACAATAATGTGTGTACGGCGCGACGAGCAATACGGATAACAGCCTTGAGGTCTGTTATCTACTGGCCGGTTGCTGTTTGCTGTAGAAACCTGCGACGGCGCGCTCCCTCTTCACAGTTCGATTGCGGCGTTGCCAACATTCCGCGCACTCTATTACCTTCACTTTATCTATCATTACGTCCTACTTAAATGCCGCCATTTTGGTTCAATTCAAAGTCAGGTGCAACTATTTACCAATATCGTATATTTTTTTTTCAATTTTACTCATAGGTAAAAGATACAATTATTTAGATGTACTTAATAGACACCTCACGTAATTTTAAAATTTGGAATACCTACCACATGGTGTAGTTATGTAATCCCTAAACTACTATTCAGTAGTTATGAATATCAATAATTAACGACGTTTTAAGATGGACATTAGCTATAGTGAGAGTACATCTTTGGCATGTCTCATGGCGGACGGCAGTAACATAGCCTAGGTGATACGTACATTGGACGGGTCGGGAGCCGATGCCTAGTGTGGAGCGCACGCTCCGAGCTTCCTGGGCTTGGCCGACCAACGATCAGATTAATCACAGATTGAGACATTTTTGCTATAAATCCACAATATCGATCACGCACACCCGCCATTTTGATACGACACTAAACGGTAAGTGGAAGTGGATGGGCAGGTTCTGATCGCGGCGCGGCGTTGCCACGTCGTTATCGCTACCCTATACGCACTTCTATTTCTGGCTCACTCGACATACCGCCCCCCCTCACCACCCCGCTGCCCTCTGACACACTACAAACAAAACGCTAATAAAACATGAGCGCCAACTATTTTGCACTTTGCTGGCAGTAGATAGATACAATTCAGTCTGGCAATATTGATAGTTTGTCAATTTGTGTTTTATAAAGATGATAAAACGAAGCAATACAAGTTAATCGTGTCTTGTTTTATTATTTTAGGTAGTTAGTGCCTGCGTGATACAGATACAACGGGCTTCGGGCCGGCTTTCACCGGCGCGGGGCGAGGCGGGGCGGCGCGAGCACATGCCATTGGCCAGTGGCCACCGCAGGGATCGATAGACAAACAGCGTCGAGGACGCCGAGCGCCGACCCACAGGCTATTGTCGGTCTTGAGCGGCGTGCATAGAGACCATTTTGCATCGGTATTAATTATAAACAAACTATATTGAACGAATACATTGACGTACTCACAATCACAAAGGCTCACACTGCACACGCACACCACAGCAGTTACAACTGACTATGGGCCTGTGGAAACGACGCAACTGAGCGGCGGAGGCGCGACCCCAGCTATGCTATAATGTATATCATCATAATATATTATGACACTTTTCTAAACACGAAATTCCTTCGGCACACCTAACCCTTCCCCAGCCGTTCTCAAGGACAAAGGCGAATTTCCGAAATATAAAAGAAAATGCCGGCATACAGAAGCCTGTAATCTTGTTTACAATAAATAGAACTGTTCGTTTAAGTGATTGGATATTGCAATCGTTTTCGTGCGACGTTACGTGTATCCCATTTTTTTAACTATACATTGTTACATGTATATGAAGGGATCTTATCACTTTAGATGCACAAGTTAGGATAAATTGTTACCGCTATAGTCAAAAAGAGGTGTGACATTATGGACTTTAATTTTTTCCCTCGTCTTATAACGTTTTTAAGAAAGCTATTGGATATGACTAGTTTAGAATTGGAAAGACGCAATCTGTCAGACAGTTTACTTACCTCTATTTTACTTAGAACTCCTAGTTTTCTTA
Organism: Papilio protenor; assembly: GCA_029286645.1. Lineage (NCBI taxonomy): Eukaryota > Metazoa > Arthropoda > Insecta > Lepidoptera > Papilionidae > Papilio > Papilio protenor. The sequence goes on along the minus strand of JAGSMZ010000014.1, from coordinate 53,677 downwards.
ACTAATTTCACAGGAATCTCACTTCTCGGTTAAATGAAAACGTCAATTATGGTATTTTAAGATTTAGGAATAAATTTAGATCCACAAAAGAAATACTCATAACGCTAAGTTTAAGCGTAAAACGTCGTCTAACTGCGAAACCTGCCGCAACAGAACTGTTCGGCAGTTGGTCGGCTCGGGTCGGTTTACTTGAGGTGGGGGAATGGCGGGCGGAAAACTATAGAACGGGTGAGCAAGGGAGGCAAAAAATAAACATTATTTGATGTACAATATTGAACAACAAACCAGATACATATTACTGTTATATATAAAAAAATACTTTTGCTTTTGGATTTTGTGAATTACATGATTTTAATTCTATATTTTTTTATAAAAAGTAGTTCATTTGACAATTTTACAGTTCGATTGGCGATCAGTTCTGGAATTAAGTTCGGGTTAACGCATTTGAGATACACAGAAGCACGATATTTTGATCATTTGTTTCCATTTATCTCAAGGCGTATTTACAAAAACGTTTAGGTTTAACAAAAATTATGTAGAGGAAATTGTCCTTATTATTTAGTTATAGCTTATTGCATATGCTTTTATTACAACATTTTTTTAACATATGCCAATACCGTGCTAATCTTTCAGTGACCAATCCCGTTTGAGTGCGTGGTTTTGACTTTTGACAGAAAAAGATAATGATAACATAACACACGTCGCTAGTATTTTAAAATTTCGGAATCATTTAAAGTTTTCCCGTCCTATTATAAAGTTAATATCTAGTATTCGTATTTTGTAAATCTACACAATGCGATTGATTTCCGTAATTATAAGTTCGCTATGTTTCATGTTTGTTTCTGCAAAAATAGACCCGCAAAATTTAAAATGCCTTGGTATGTAATAAATATTATTTTGTCAAGGATACTTTACTTGTACGTTCTAATAAGGAAAATTAAATAATTTTCAGTTTGTCGCCAGACGTTCGAAGAGCTGAATAAGGTTATCAAGAACGTGGAGAAATGGAAAAAAGTGGATGTAAGTAGAGCATGGTTAAATGTTGTTTGTTTTTTACAGGTTTTGAAGATCTAGCCTAATTTTGCCTATTGAGTTTTTATGTATATTTGTCTTACCATTGCGACCTCATGTAGGATTAACTAATGAACCAATATTATTAAGTGATGAGTGAACACATGCATGCTCAATCCCTTTGCTTTGTCATTATGTTATTTATTTTCTGAAAAGGAGTTATGTTTGTCAAGGCAGTTTCATAATCTACTCGCGCACACAATATTCTGTGCTGCCACCTCTGACACAACTTCTGTATTTAAATATTTTCCTTCTTTCTATCCAAGGCCAAAAGAAAACAAAAGATTGGTAAATTCTATACCGTGTATTAGATTGACTTTTTTAGTTATATTGTCAAAATTGTAGGATACAGCACAGATTGTACAGTAATCTGCTAGAGTTTAGATTATTTTAGCTCCTGTTATTACAATTAATCCATATCTTACAAACATTATATTTGTAAAAACCATGACAGCTTTTTTTTTTTTTTTTTTTTAACGTAAATAAACCAGCGCTTGACCTCGACTCCACCTAAGTTAAAAATAGCTTAAAGTAATACAATAATAATTCAATAATATTGTACATATATTTAGTGAAGCATTAAGAAGACAATCTGAAATTACAGGTGGGCAACTTCAGAATGGATGCGGAGGGCAACACCATGCAGCAGAAGGTGCCCGCGCACCGCTCTTCTGTCTACATCTCTGAACTCATTGACAGCATCTGTGAGTATCAGGTCCCCATCAAATCCAGTCATTTGTGTGTCACACCTGCTGTGAGAGGTTATCTATAAAATATGAGACAAAAATAATTGAGCAGGTGATAATGATAATATATCAATTTTTTTATAAGATAGTGTACTTTTGGTTTAGACAGATACAAGTACTTAACTAACTTTTTCTTGTAGCCCTGTTTGCGTGGAAGCTAAACATAGTCTAAATGTTCTTCTAGACTATATTCTACATCTATTTCAAATTTCATTGACAATTATAGAACTGTTATGTCAGATACCTTCTAACAAACATCCATCATTTTTTGCATTTATAATATTGGTAAGAAGTAAAATTACTGATGGCCTGTGAAAACAAAGTGGACCTTTTTGGTGCAGTAATTCTCCTATGGGTATATGGTAAATAATGTGACTATGTCTCGGCGAGCGGGGCTAAGTATGGTGCAGTGTGGTGCAGTATGGTGTACAGGGCGGGTGTGGTCGGTTGCAGGCAAGAAGATGGACGACTACGTGCGCGTGTATTACAAGTCGACAGGCAAGCTGGCCATAATGCAGCTGGTGACGGAGGAGGGCGGCATGAACCCGGACTTCAGCAAGACCAAGTTCGTCACCGACGACGACCTCAACAAGAGCCTCGAATACTACGTTAGTACACCGCACACTCACCTCGGGGAATATTATTCTTTAATATCTAGATTCTGAAAGAAATTCAATTTCAATATAACTTGAATATTAACTATTTTATAATGAACATTTATAAATAAGAATAAAAAACAAAGGTAAACCACATTTTGGTGGTTGGGCCAATTTCAGTCGAAAATTTGATTTTCCAAAAAAAAATTTTTTTCTTTGTGATGAATGGAACATACTAGTTTGTACTTAAACTATGGATATTGAGGTCCTAAACTCGCGAAAAGCATTTGATCCATGAATTAGGAAATAGTCTGTACAGTATAGGGGTGTGCACACCGCGCCCGGCGGGGGGTGCGGGGGGTGCGGGGGGCGCGGCGGGCGCGGTGTGCAGTGAGCCACGTGTGTGTGCGCAGTGCGAGCGCATGTTCGAGGAGAGCGAGGACGAGATCACGTCGCTGTACAAGCTGCGGCCGCACGACGACGTGATGCCCGACGCGGAGCAGGCGGTCAGTACGCACGCACTACACTCTACACTACACCACTCTACACCACAAGTTACAGAACTGTGCAAGTGAAGAAAAGGATATTGTGTATTTAGAAAAATACGTCATCTACATCCACCCCTCGTTGCCCGCAAATACTGCTTTTTTAATTCAACCTATTTAGGGCGTTTATACGTCGACTACGAGGCAACCGCGCGTTTGCACCGTCTCCATGACTGAGCAATGCGGGCGGGAGTGGAATTGATGAGTGCGCGATTAATTTACTGAGTTAAACAGTTATTTCAATGTTTTTCTATAATATCACATGTTTTGTAAGTACATCCATTACAAAGTGCCGGAGGGGGAGGACAGTCGGACAGCACACGCGTGAGGTGTGGCAGTGGTATATCTCGGAGTGTTGCGCAGATCTGCTTCGAGCACACGAAGTACTGCGAGCGGTGGATGCTGCCTACGGCCGAGGACACCACGTGGACGTCGGAGATGGAGGCGGAGTACGTCAAGGTGAGCTCCCGACACCGACCTTCTCTCTCATCTCTCAATGAAGGGACACGCCCACACATACATATACCATACACGAATACAAATATTGTTTTGCCTCTTACATGCAAAGTTCGCTTTTAGTCCCGAGACGAGGAGGTGCACGTTTCCGGCAAGTGTCCACTGACACACCTCACAATAACAACTGTATCATCACAGCCATTATGAAGAAGTTAGGAAAAAACTGTAACACGAGTAGAAAAGTACATTGTTCTGCGATTGTAAGTGTTGAGTGCGCAGCAACATAACAGTAACATGCGATGCCTTCAGATACACGGACCTGATCCGTACGGGTTCGGAGGGGCGCCGCCGCCCGCCCCCGACTCGCCCGAGTTGGGGCAGCTGGGCGAGCTGGGGCAGCTGGGCGAGCTGGGCGAGCTGGGCGAGCTGGGCGAGCTGGGCGAGCTGGGCGAGCTGGGCGAGCTGGGCGAGCTGGGCGAGCTGGGCGAGCTGGGCGAGCTGGGCGAGCTGGGCGAGCTGGGCGAGCTGGGCGAGCTGGGCGAGCTGGGCGAGCTGGGCGAGCTGGGCGAGCTGGGCGAGCTGGGCGAGCTGGGCGAGCTGGGCGAGCTGGGCGAGCTGGGCGAGCTGGGCGAGCTGGGCGAGCTGGGCGAGCTGGGCGAGCTGGGCGAGCTGGGCGAGCTGGGCGAGCTGGGCGAGCTGGGCGAGCTGGGCGAGCTGGGCGAGCTGGGCGAGCTGGGCGAGCTGGGCGAGCTGGGCGAGCTGGGCGAGCTGGGCGAGCTGGGCGAGCTGGGCGAGCTGGGCGAGCTGGGCGAGCTGGGCGAGCTGGGCGAGCTGGGCGAGCTGGGCGAGCTGGGCGAGCTGGGCGAGCTGGGCGAGCTGGGCGAGCTGGGCGAGCTGGGCGAGCTGGGCGAGCTGGGCGAGCTGGGCGAGCTGGGCGAGCTGGGCGAGCTGGGCGAGCTGGGCGAGCTGGGCGAGCTGGGCGAGCTGGGCGAGCTGGGCGAGCTGGGCGAGCTGGGCGAGCTGGGCGAGCTGGGCGAGCTGGGCGAGCTGGGCGAGCTGGGCGAGCTGGGCGAGCTGGGCGAGCTGGGCGAGCTGGGCGAGCTGGGCGAGCTGGGCGAGCTGGGCGAGCTGGGCGAGCTGGGCGAGCTGGGCGAGCTGGGCGAGCTGGGCGAGCTGGGCGAGCTGGGCGAGCTGGGCGAGCTGGGCGAGCTGGGCGAGCTGGGGCAGCTGCAGCCGGAGCACGACCTGGGTGAGGACACCGCGGAGGAGGAGCACGACGAGCTGTAGCCCACACGGCCCTACACCATACTGTATAAACTTTACTATTCTTATTTGTTGCCATTTCCCTAAGTGGAGAAATGTTTAACATTCATGTGTTTTTATTTAGTAGTAAATGTTCGTTGGGAATGTTGTCTGTGCGAGGTGCGGCAGGCTCGCACGTGTGACGTCACGCCTTAACCCTAAATAATTCGTTTGTGATAGTGATCGGTTGTGAGGTGCCATCTTATGTATATTTATTCGGGCCCCAAAGATTTCTTAGACGATTATGAGTGCCCCTTAGCAGAGTTGCGCAAACTGTAACATGACACACGGTGTGTTGTATAGTACTCGACATTTATATACTTAGAACATTGTAACAGAGGAAAGTATTTTTGTACGACATTGGCATGTTGTAAACGTAGGAATTCATAGTATTTCTAATATTAATGTCGAAGTGTGCGAGCCGTTCGTAAACAATAAATGTAATGTTCATTTTATATTTCGTTTTATTTTTCGTTCAATATCATTTGTAAATAATGTTTACAAACATCACTTTACAGTAGCGCAGACACGGGCCTTGTCCGCGCAGTTTGTAACCTTTTGTCATATTCTCTTTTTATAGCGGGAGGGGGGGGGGTACACGGAATAAATCGACCACATAAAATTACAAATTTGGTTTATTTTCATAACAGAGTAGTTAAAATTGAAGTATAAAATATTTCTAAATTGTTAAAAAATATGGTGAGCGCGCGCTCGCAGCCCGCAGCCCGCAGCGGCTCACATCATGTAATTATAAACATAGATAATACTATAGGAGAGGCCGCGCTGGCCCGCCCTGGACCGCCCTAGCCCGCCCTGGCCCGCACCGACACAATACTTCAACTGATCTGCTCCACGAACGTGGAACTGTGACCTGATCTGTAGCTCATCAACTTTAGTCGTTTCCCACATCTCCTGCTATGGAAATGTGTGAATATTTTTTGTAAAGGTAGTATCCGCACTTACATATTCTAATCTATCTGCCTCACCTCGGACATTGTTCAAAAAACATTGAGTATCAAAATACTTTTGTGTCAATAAGATCACGTGAAACTTAAAATCATTGGTGTATAATATACAATAGAAGAGATTCGTACAAGTGACAAACGTCGAAATTCGATTTTGGACATGTTAGTTTGTATTGTAAATGACAACAACGAGGAAAGTCATCCCGACGAGGTATGTCCGGAGGCGGCGGCTAGCAGCAGAGCGCGCGCGGCGAGGCGGCGCGCGGCGCGGGCCCGCCCCACGCGGACAGCTCCACGCGCCCCGCCTCCGCCCCCATCTCTGCGCGCGGCGGGGGCGGGGGGCGCGGCGGGCAGGCGGCGCCGGCGCGGCCGCGGCCGCCAGCAGCGCGTGCGCCGTGCTCACGAACACGTGGTCGATGCCCTGCGACACACGCACGCGTACAGCAGACCGGCAGGCGGGCGGTGGGGGCGGTGGGGGCGGAGTGGTACCTGGTCGTGCAGCGCGGAGGTCTCGGTGTAGGGCGCGCCGAGCGCGGCGGCGTAGCGCGCGGCGTCGGTGGCGGGCACGGCGCGCGCGGCCGCCAGGTCCGCCTTGTTGCCGACGAGCGCCAGCACGAGCGGGCCGGCGGCGTTGCTCTGCAGCTCCTTCACCCAGCCCTTGACGGCGGCGAAGCTCGCGCGGCACGTGATGTCGAACACGAGCAGCGCCGCGTTCGCGTTGCGGTAGTACATGGGCGCCATGCTGCGGAACCGCTCCTGCCCCGCCGTGTCCCACACCTGCCGGCCCAGCGTTGCGTCATGCACGCCCACAACAAACCTCTGGTTTCCTTTCTCATGTATTATTTACATTCCACGAACGACAATAATAAAACTACATTCAGTTCGAGACAGAATTCTTGTTAGTTTTGAATTCTTGTTAGTTTTGACAAGCGATTTTATAAAATTAATATAAATAGTAACATTTGAGGCCATTAGATCATTCTAGATATGTTATTGTGCGGCGTGCGAGCGCAGCGCGCCTACCTGCAGCTTAACGCGCGCCTCGGCCAGGTTGATGTTGCAGGTGAAGAAGGAGGCGCCGATGGTGGGAGAGATGTGTCGCGAGAACATCTTGCCGATGTACCGGACCACCAGGCTCGTTTTGCCCACGCCTGCAAGCGGTCAGTGGCCGCCAATTCAAAATTCATTTTATACAATATTATTTCAATACATACAAAAGTACAAAGTTTTCTTCTTTATAATATTAGTATAGATTCGAGTTGGAAAAATTTTCTTGGCCTAACTTTACATAAATTTATTTCGGGACTGTGGAACTTATTGCACACGAATTTAGAAAGTTAAAATGAACACTCCGAGACAAGAACTTATGCCCCTGTTTATTTCATGTCTATAGGAAAATGGAGCAAATGAGCAGCAGAATAATTACTGACAGCAAGCTTTCTAGTACAAAACAGTTTTGTTCGATTAGCCATCACATTTTTTTTTACAAAATTAAATTTACTGTGACAGAGATTAATAATTCCTACCTCATTGGGCTGTACATAAATAATATATGAGGGCTCTGGTCCGAGATGGGAGAAAGGAACATGGCATTTCTTAGCAAATACAAAATTTCCTTTAACAGGAGTGGTGTTAAGCTACAGGAAAGAAGAACTCACCCACCCCACTCTATCATTTCCTTACTACCCAAAACCTGCCATTTGGTTTTAAACTTTAACATAAACAGAATTTGTTTTATAATTATATGGTTTTATCAATTAGCAATTTGTCTTAATCTGGTCTAAGATTTAGGTATAAAGGTAAAGACAAAAACAGAAGTTTGACTGGTTTGAGCAGACCTGTTGTGACTCTGCAGGTGATAAACAATTGTCATAATATTTATAAAAATAATGTTGGATGAATTTGATATTAAACTGGAGAATGTTGCATACAAGTTCTAATTGAAAGTCAATTTGTATTGTAAATGACAGCACCAAAGGGATTTACCCTAGAAAAAGGGCTGCAGATGCAATTTTTAGCCCCATTTTTGTGCCGGATTAGCTATCTATAGGTTATATATCTATGATTCAATTTAATTTTATATATACATGTAAATAATACAATTGTCCAATATCGTAAAATCCATAATTAATACATTATTTAAAGAAGTATTAACGAATTCTGTGAAGCGCTACTAGTGTATGTATTGGTAATAATTTGCCAATTTCCTTATAGTTCCGTAATCGAGTAGTCATGTCGTAACAAATACAATCAAACAGTTAATTTCGTAATTCGTACCTTGTGACCCTAACACCACTATTTTGGCTTCTATCACTTTCATTTTAATCTACACCTTATGCACTATTAACGTTTAAAATTCAATTTATAAAATAATCCATTCACAAAGTATAATTGCGATTTTCACATATAAAGTTAAACGAAAAGTTTAAAACTTTAAATAAACTAACGTGCACTTTCATTCTTCGCTAGAGACCTACTAGAGGTAGAGGCGGACAAACAAGTTTTATTTAATTTAAAAAGCATTTAATTTGGTTTACTGGTGCTGCTGGTATGGTATGTGTTTTTGTTTAACTGTGTTCCGATAACTTATAACATTCTCTATTATTTTGTAAACTCGATAATTAACAGTTGACAGTGACAGTGACGTCAGTCCTGTCCCACACTACAATCATAGAACTCTTATGCGCGGTTCACACTTGGCCAGTACAGTCGATTAGGACAGGGGGCGTGTGAGGAATGACTGGTCTGTCTGTCGACTGGTACAGTGTGAACGCTAACTGTAACTTAACTTCATTGTAATCATTTTATATTCTTAACTCAATTCTTTTATTTCTTTTACTTTATACTTAAGTTGTGAATAACGATGTTGGCTACATAATCACACTGTGCTTGCTATATGTGTTATGGGTGTAATATATTATGTAGTTGATAGTTATTCCTAATAAAATAAAATAAAAAAAAAGAAACTGGCACCAGTGAGCACGACTGGCGGACGACTGTCGAAACATTCTACTTTTATGCACAATCCAGCCATTCCGCTGCAACTGGCGTAGTGTGAATGATCTGTCTTACGTCCAATTCTGTGCTGACGTAACAACTAAACCGGAACCGCACGTTGTTTATTTGGTGGATTGCGCTCATTTGATTGGTTCTGACGAAGTTCCGTAGGAACTCTGTAATTAAACGATGCAACTCTATCGAGTTTGGGCTCGTTTTAATTCATCTTGACGAGTATCTTGGTTGGCGTGACAATCCTACTCCAAAATATGTGGGAAAAATATCATATTAAAATACTGAAAATGTTAAGAATTAAATTTAAGATTTTTTTAAATTAAAAAACAAGCCTTTAATATTTGTTAAAAAAATAAACTAAACAGTTAAAAATAAATCAACCGCTATCTGGAACCCATTGTCAGTGTAAACACGAAAGTTTCAAGGTTATTAGACTGGCATAATGTGGACAAACAACGCCATTACAGTTCTTGTTGCGCCTTCTCTACTGACCGACGGCACTGGCGAAGTGTGAACAGTGCATTAGGGCATGTGCACGTTGTCGTGGACTCGCGGGCGCGGGGCGCTTGTGAGCAAAGCAATTTGGGCCTTCATAGATCAATTCATCTGATGTTTTGAAAGTATCTTTTTTACTTGAATGTGCTTTGAACATGGAGGCAATAAGTACTACGTACAATAGGAGTGTGTTCTATCTGTACATCTTGCAGTTAAAATAAAGAAAAAAAAAACCTTATGCTAAGGGCGTAAGAGTCTTGTTGCACGCAAAATGAAATTGAAACGAGTGAGAAGGCTACAAGTGTCCGATATTTCCCTTTCTAACAGTGACTTAGAGTTGCCAGGTATCAATCCTTTCATTGTTTGTAGAAAAATTTCACGGATTTTAAAAACGCCGCCGTTGAAGTCTGATTCGACAATGTCATGCGGCGTTGCAGTTCAGGTTTTCGAATTTCAAACAAATAAAAGAAAACCCCTTGTTTTTAAGATAAAAAAACGCCCCAGTCGCAAATTTTATGCGTTAATAAAGTTTTACATGTAACAACAAATAAAATTGCTTTAACATGTCGGTAATAAATTATTATTAATATCAAGAAACATTTTGAAAGTAAATATTTTTACTGCATTACATTATATCAATTGCCTATTTTTCTACAAACAACGAAATGATTGATATCTGGCAACTCTAAGTCACTGTTAGAAAGGGAAAAAGTAGACACATGTAGCCTTCTCACTCTTACGCCCTAAGCACAAGGTTTTATTTTGTTTATTTTAACTGCAAGAGGTACAGATAGAACACACTCCTGTTATATTATTACCTCCATGTTATAGTTATTAGTTATAGTTAATAAGATGACAAGTGCAAAAACATATTCTCGCAGAGGTTTTATATGTTTTTCGTTTTTACAATGGAAACATTTTAACCTGAATGTCACTACAGTGTCAAGTTGCTGTCAAGAATGACTTTTCGTTATTAATTGTAAATTAAAATGTTTGGAAATTCATGTTTCGCCGATTATAATTACGTGTCATACGCGTGGTATTTTATAGTTACATAAACTTTTTGCCTACGGAGATGGAGAAAATGACAAACTCTTGTGAAAATAAACTAGTTGGGGCCATTTTTGAAACTATATTTCCTTTACTACGAAGCAATAAAATTATACAAATATAAATGCATCTTATTTATTTTCCATCGCTATAAATTGTCCATTTATGGAGTACATTTTTTTTAAATAAGAGAAAAGGGACAAGCGCTGTTGCTACGGCCTTAGACACTCGAAATTTGTCCAAACATTCATTTCATCTTGGAAATCCATTAATCCGAGCACGCAAGACTATTCTTCTGGATTGCGTATAGGATAATAGTAGAGATTTTCTTTTTCCATTACTTTTTCCATTATTGGTACTTTTGAAGATAAGAGCTTGTGACAGTTGACACTACCGAACTGACACTAACGGTAACGCTAACTATAACCGCCCAAAATTGGGCGGTTATGATTAGCGTCAAATATGACGTCATTTTGACCAGCGTAAAACTGGTGTAGCGAATATCATGAACATCCGTAGACGTAACCATCGGGAATGCGCTGGTTAAGTTTTATATTTAGTTAATGTAACACACCAATAATAAAACTAAATATTTGGAATAACCTTAAAATAGCAATTTTTAAGGTTATTCTAAATATTACCGTTACAAATAATTTTAAGTTTAACGATAACCGCCGATATGGTGCAACTCACCCTAATACGTTAAAATCCATCTAAAGCAATAATCAGCTGACGTCAGACAACAAAAACAAGATTTTTTATAATTACCGTCCTTAAATCATATAATATTTTAACATACTCACCATCGCCAGAGAGTGATAAAACTGACAGTTATTGAGGTCTTGCTCGGCTTCAATTTTTCGACAAGAGCTCTACCTAGTTCTATTAGTACATGGACGTGAGTCGTTACGTCTTTTTCGAGAAACGTAACGAAACCATTGATTTGATCTGTGTCACTGGTTATTAAAGTAGTGATTTTTGTAAATGGTTATTTCCATTTGCATTGCATATCAAAAAAAAAAAAATTTTTTTTTTTTCTACTTTGAATGAGTAGATGCATACGTTATTACTTGAAATTGATCTTTTATCGTTGTTTATGTCGCTATCATAACCTTTTCTCAGGAAAGTTGTACTGACTCAGCTATAGAACCATTGCGCATTTTTTCATTTTAGACTATGTTTATGCGACTTGTATAGATTTTTTTCGTATACTGCATAATACGGTCATAGGTGCGATTTTAGACTTCTTTAAAGCCAAAGGTCATAAAATAACTTTATCGCGTATATCAGCGACGTGGTTACTTTTATCAAGATCATATAATTGTCTATTAAAATGTATACACGCTTTTTTCATGAGAGCCACCATTTCCGAGAAACTGCGATTTGGATGTCCAAATTGGATCGCATTAATATGTGTGTTGAGTGCAAAATACAACCTCTTTGGCTGACAAGCAGTATGTATACAGCCAAAGAGGTTGCATACTGGCCACCAAGACATTTATCGTGGGATAGAAGAAGATATATGGAAAAAGAAGGGAGAAGAATTTTGTTATGGTATAAAACTGAATTTAAGTAAAAATAAAGATGTGAGTTCGAGGAAAAAGTGTTTTGTATTTTTGGCTGCCGCGCTGTCGGTAACAAGTTAAACATGGTCCATACGAGCCGGATTAGTGATAAACCGAGAGCCGGCAGCCGGCAGCCAACAAGTTCACAAGGTGCAAAAACTAACGCCATAGGAGTTGGGCGTTAGGAGCACATACATATAATTAGAAGACTGCCGCAACATGTGAGTGGGATCAGCGTGGCAAGCTACGGCCAGCGCAGCAGGGTCGAGCAGGGCGTGAGCGCGATGGCGCCACAAAGGGCAGCGCTTCGTGCGCGCTCTGATGACGTCAACCGCGTGTACGCGCCATTAGTGAAAATTTAAAAAGTGAATTGGTTTATTTTAAAAGAATGTGGGTTTATTTTGAGTGATATTTTATTTTCTGAATTTTTGTGTGTTGACAATAAGGATGATTTTGGTTATGTTGGTAAGATTTGATATTTGTGTTTTAGGTCAGTGTTTTAATTTGATGTTGAGAATATTTTATGATGTATTATAATATTATTTGATTTGTGTTTAGGATTAATGTCTATGTTCGTGTGTTATATTTTGTTGTATTGTTGCAAATGTATGAGGTTAGGATTTTTAGTTTTTATTGTTCTGTTTTTATGGCAGTGTTAGCAATGTTAAGGGATTAAGCGGGCCATAAGTACATACATAATGGATAAGATGTAAAGCAATTAGTAAAGATATCAGGTGTAAGTTTCAGAAGTACAAGATAATAAGATTTAGTTTATTCAAGTCAAATGATTTGATCCTAGGTACTGTTTTCCAGTGTGACCATGTATTCAATGTTATAACGAGCTCCTTGCAAACCGAATCAAGCAAACGGAAAACTAGAGCTAAAGTTTAGGATTCATCGGTCTTAACAACGTACAGCACTGAGAGGTATCCCTTACCGTTCAATACATCATTGCGAGCACTCTCCGAAATATTGGGCCTATGTGGCATTGTGTATGATGTAAGTTCGGAGTGTCATTTAAGTGGATGTTTGAACATTTTGTAAAAAGGGACCTAGGTATTATCAGTATCCTAGAGATTGTAATGACAAGATGTAAGAATGAGAAAAGTCGCAAAGTTATTGGCGAGCGGATGAGAGAGGCAGGTAACAAGTAGATTTAGATTTTTAGCAAAAGCAAGTCGCACCACATGTAAAACATATAGCCAAACGTCAGGGAATTGTAGTTATTAGGGAGGAAAACTCTTCTGTGGTTTATTGTGTGAACTTGCTGGAAACCGTAATGGTTAGGACTAAATCTTACTGATATTAAGATGTGTATGATACTTGTATTTGTGTTTTGTGAAATTAAATAATTTTAGCAATTTAGGTCAAATGTTGTGAGTGGCTATTAGCAAATAAGCAAAGATTTAAGTACTGATGTTTTGTATTTGAGTTGTCTTTTGATATTTAAAGTTTATTGATAGTTACCTATAAAAGAGATGTTTTTTCAAGTTAGATTATACAGTCCACTGTTCAAGAAGTTATGAGGCTATGTTGTTTTTGTATTTGTCACCATCGTTTTAAGTTCTCCCCCACATCGCATGGTGGGCGGGACAGTTTTGTGAAGAACATTAACAATGTTCTTGGTGGGCGGTATGTTGAGTGCAAAATACAACCTCTTTGGCTGACAAGCAGTATGTATACAGCCAAAGAGGTTGCATACTGGCCACCAAGACATTTATCGTGGGATAGAAGAAGATATATGGAAAAAGAAGGGAGAAGAATTGTGTTATGGTATAAAACTGAATTTAAGTAAAAATAAAGATGTGAGTTCGAGGAAAAAGTGTTTTGTATTTTTGGCTGCCGCGCTGTCGGTAACAAGTTAAACAATGTGTACGTTCACAAATATTTATTATAGACATTTTGTTCACTGCTCCACACGGAATTAAGCGCAAAAACAAACAGTAATTTAAGAGTAATGAGCGAGCAAAGCTTGCACTTGCAAAGTTGTTATTTTGGCAGAGCTTTGTTCTGTCTGACAACTGAGGAGCTTAGCTGTCCAGGTGGTAAGGGAACCATTTCTTTACATTTTTCCTGTCAACTGCTCATTTACAAATAAAACCCCTGCGGCCGCCCCAAGGTTAACATTTACGGAGATTTTCCTCATATTAGTAGTTTCAATTATACATTTAGTTCTAATGCGTCAATGTTGTGACTAATGTCGGTATATTGATTTATTTGTTTCAAATTTCCGTTGAACTTACTGGAATACTAGCAGCCGTGTGTAGAGTACCAGTATTTGTGCAGGAGGCTGGTCGCAGGGCTGGCAGTGGCGGCAGGTCGGAGGTCACGCAGAGGTCAGTGTTTTTTATTAATTTATTTATTTATTTATTGTAATTAATTTATACAAACATCTATACAAAGAAAAAACAATAAGTACTCCTTTAGGCGTGCAATATAATGAGTACAAATGCAGCAAAACAAATATCTATATCTATACTTCTATACTAATATAATAAAGCGTAAACACACACTTCTTTGTTGCCTAAGATGTCAGCAATTACAGCATATTTTTGAATAATTTTTTTTTAATAAAAAGCCCTACACTTACGTCATGCTTTAGGCTATATATTTTCACGTCATTAAACTTAGGGGGTAAATATTTTGGATAAAAACCCTAATGTGGGAAAGAGACCATAAGTTGCTGCCAACATCAAGAAAGAGATATTGCTAAGGTTTGTCTTGTCATGTCATGTCAATTTGATATTTGCAATTGAGAATTTGACAAATGTAAACAATAAAATGAAATTTTTATAATTTCATGCGGATGAAGTCGCATGGGAACAGCTAGTTTGGGAATAAAAACATAAAGCACCTAAAACCATATCATATTTAAACTTTGACATTTTTAACAAGTTCAATCTTAATTATAACATCCTTGATCAAGGGTTACACCTTAGTTTTAATGCTTAGGGTGAGTTGCACCATATCGCCGGTTACCGTTAAAGTTAAAATTATTTGTAACGGTAATATTTGGAATAACCCTAAAATTTACTAAGGGTGAGTTACATTAACTAACTATAAACCTTAACCAGGACATTCCCGATGGTTACGTCAACGGATGTTCATGATATTCGCTACACTAGTTTTACGCTGGTCAAAATGACGTCATATTTGACACTAATCATAACCGCCCGATTTTGGGTGGTTATAATTAGCGTTACGGTTAGTGTCAGTTCGGTAATGTCAACTGTCACAAGCTCTTATATATCTTCAAAAGTACAAATAATGGAAAAGGTAATGGAAAAAGAAAATCTCTACTATTATCCTATACGTAATCCAGAAGAATAAAGTCTTGCGTGCTCGGAAATAATGGATTTCCAAGATGGAACTCGAAATTTGGCCAAATGTTCAGTTTGGATAAATTTCGAGTGTCAATGGCCATAGCAACAGCGCTTGTCCCTTTTCTCTTATTTAAAAAAAATGTACTCCATAAAAGGAAAATTTATAATATGGAAAATAAATAAGATGCATTTATGTTTATATAATTTTATTGCTTCATTTTTCGCGCTACATATTTGAGTAGTAAAGTACATAAATACAGTTTCAATAATGGCCCAAACTAGTTTATTTTCACAAGAGTTTGCCATTTTCTCCATCTCCGTGGGCAAAAAGTTTATTTCACTATAAAATACCATGCGTATGATACATAAATATAATCGGCGAAACATGAATTTCCAAACATTTTAATTTACGTAAATATCATTCTTGACACCAACTTGACACTTTAGTGACATTCAGGTTAAAATGTTTCCATTGTAAAAATGAAAAACACATAAAACCTCTGTGAGAATATGTTTTTGCACTTGTAACCCTATTAACCATAACTATAACTTTTACGATAACCGGCGATTCGATGCAACTCACCCTTAGAGTTAAAGAAATCTTGAATTGAGTAGAAAGCTTGATCTAGCACCTTGAGTTACCATTCAATTATTTTATGTTAATTGGTAAATGATTAAAAACCCTTATAGCAGTGACATATGTATGCACTTGATTTTTTATGAGCACGTAGGTTACGATTCTCACTATAGTGTGTCTAAATAATTTAGATTAGTTTGACAATTCATGTCAATTCATGTGACAATTTAGTAGGGATGGTTATGTAAAATCAAGCATGAATCTTTTCGATTTTTATTTTTATGGAAGTTGGAATCGATAGATTCATAGTTATAACTTATGAATTAAAAAATAACACTGTTTAGTCAAATTAATAATGACCTGCAGAACCAATACAAATAATGAGAGTGAATAAATATTTATTACTACTACAGCCGTACGTAATCGAATTGGATTTCGTTATTATTATTGTCATCGCTAAATTCTCTACACCATAATTAATACTAGAATTGTCCTCTAAATTAGTTAATTAAAAAATAATGATGATTACTCTTTGCTTTTGTTTGCTTGTGTTATATTATGGGATAATTTATTCCTTGCATTTTACGTTTTCACAGAATTTTCACTTAAAATTAAATTACACACGATATGATATAGATGGCGTTTGTTATCGTGCGTCGATTTATTTATTTATTCATTAAATACATGAAATAATTATTTAATTTTATCAAACACTCACACGAACACCAACATGTTAAATAAACATAAAAAAGCGTACACAATATCAATAAGAATGTTACAGATACGTACATACTGACTTTTATAATATGAATTTCACTATATTTATAATCCAAAAAGTTATACAAGTGCTATATAAATTACGGCGTTTTAAACTTAAAACTATAATGGAAATTCGTTAATGGAATTAAGACATGGGAATATGAAAATATGACGAGACATCGACAAAATGGAAGATATAAATTACTATAATGTTTTGTAACAAATTAGCTCAAGCTCCACTTAAAAATAACCAAGTTACATTGTTACTTATTGATTAGCAAATTGTTGACACATCAAATATTTTACACAAGTAAAAAATAAAAGCGAAACCAAAATACAAGAAATTTGCATATGACTCAAGTTCTAACTTCCCCTATATATATTTCATTTACAACACGAATATTACAATAAAAAATGATAATTTTACACATAATTTGCATATTTGTATAAACTAGCCTAAGGTTCAACTTTGTGCTGTTAATCTGTTAATATTAAACTTTCTCTTAAATACTTAAAAATTCCTCTATACTATAAACTTCTCTTGCAAGCAGTAGATGAAAGAGCCCTGTCCTAAATTTTCTGAAGTTCAACAATTTTAAATCATTTGGTATCTTGTTGTAAATTTTTATACACATAAATAAACAGCTATTAGTATATTTAGCAAGTCTGGGGTTGTCTTGCAGCACTAGTCTGAAAGGGTCGCGCCCGTTACGAACAGTAAATAATTCTTGATGCTTGCGCACAAACATACATATTTCATAAATATAAAGTGCTGGTAGTGGTAGTATACCAAGAGTTTTGAACACGGGTCGGCACGATTCTTGTGGGTGCAGACCGCACATTGCTCTGACACATTGTTTTTGTGCTACAAATGCCCTATTTCGATCGGTGCTGTTTCCCCACATTATTAACCCATATCGCATTATTGACGCAACATATGCATGATAACACATGAGGTATGTTTATATATTTGTTATATTTTTTATTTGTTTTAGGGCGTAAACGTATTTATTTAACAGCTACTTCACTTACGTGTAATTCCAAATTGATATCTTCGTCTATAGTTACTCCTAATAGTTTAGTATGCGTAACTGCTTTTATTTTTGGTATACCTATTTAATTTAATGTCGTGTTTATCGTTTTTGCACTTATTGAATTGTATATATACAGACTTACTAAGGTTAATTTTAAGATTATTATTGTCAAGCCATTTTATTAAATTATCTATAGTTATATTTATATTTGTCTCGTGCTCTTTAATTGTGTCATATTTTTT
Organism: Papilio protenor; assembly: GCA_029286645.1. Taxonomy (NCBI): domain Eukaryota; kingdom Metazoa; phylum Arthropoda; class Insecta; order Lepidoptera; family Papilionidae; genus Papilio; species Papilio protenor. Next base: position 35,939 of record JAGSMZ010000014.1, on the reverse strand, counting down.
ATTAGAAGTTACAACAATTGATATGTCATCAGCAAAAATTACACATTTATGATTGGTAATATTTACAATGTCATTAATATACAAAAGGATATGAATGCATGTTATCTTTAAAATTCTTTTTTCTTTAAATACACTTCTTAGACTTTCTCGATTTTTCAAGTTGTAAAAGAGCTATTGGTCTGTAATTCTTCAGATCTTGTTTTGAATCTAGTTTTGTTGTAAATAGGCTTAATCAGCGCAGTTTTCAGATAACTAGGAAAGGTTCCTGTTTCCAGCATCAAGTTGACAATAAATGTAATTGGTTCAGAAATAAACGTTATACTTTGCTTAATTAGATACATGGGGATATGATCGTATCCACAACTGTTTTTAGGCTTTAGGAGATGAGTAATTCTAATAATATCATAAGTAGTTGCTGGTCTCAAGAACATACTTTTATAGTTGTAATGTAGGTACTTTGTAATTATAATTATATGAATTTGTATTTGTATTTTGTTTAATAAACGTATTGTTAAAAATTTTAGCTACATCAGATGCATCTCTGTATATTTGGTCTTTATACTGAATGCTCGGTACAGTAATGTCAACAACATTATTTTTGTTCTTTATCAAGTCCCAAGTTTTTTTTTGTTGTCGCGGGTAATGCATTTACGCACTGCACCGTCCGTACTGCGGAGGCAGCAGGGACAGTTTCGTGTGGGACTCCTGACCTTATATTTCGGCCGGACTACCCACTACACCCCGCGGTGTTCTCCTTCGCCCAACCGGGTCGTGGCATCTACGTTAGTTTATCCACGACCCGGCTAGGGGGAGCCCCTTGGTAGGGGCTCGACACGTGTAGGGAGGGGTCAGATGTTAAACCCTTCCCATCACCCTATGATGATGGCCCCCTCGGAACACAAGAGGGGGCACATCCTCCACATTCGGCGCGACAGGTCCCCCGACCCGTCGCGCGTGGCCCTCTCAGTTCAGCTGAAGGGCCGCGGCGTATCTTGCATGCCGGCGGCCCCTCGCTGGAGCCCTACGGGGCGGCAGCGTTTCGCCGGCACGTTCGCGTTCCCGTAGGGCCTCTCTTTTGGCCACCATCACCTCGCGTGCAAACGAGGCGACGGCGGCCCAGCTCTGTTCGCTGCCGACCATCGATCGTACGACGGCCGGCGTAGTAGGGGAGCCCAAGCGGGGATTTCGGGATTTACTAAAGCGCGGCAGATTAATATACAGAGGGATACCTTGTACCCGGTCAAGTACCTCCACAAAACATGAGGCCCATATATAAGGCCGCCCGTGAAGGATACAGGATCAGATTAGTAAAAAAAATGACCATCAGAAATTTATATAATATATCACCGTAAGCCGAGAAAAGTTAAAGTTTAGTGAATTTTTAACGCCGGCGTCCAGAAACTCGCTTTTTATTAATAGTTCCTTAAAATTAGTAATAATAAAATAAAGCCTATGTTACTCACAGATAAATTACCTTTCTGGTGGTGAAAGAATTTTTAAAATCGGCCCAGTTGTTTTTGCGTGAATCAATAACATACAAAAATAAAAAAATACAAATCTTTCCTCTTTATAATATTAGTATAGATATAGATTATATTACTCGTTTGTAACTGTAACTTTATTTGTAAACAAGTTTCTTTATTGTTTTCATTCGCACACTTTTAAGCTTAAAGTTAGTGTTTGATTTATTTTAATAGGAGATAACACTGTCACATCATTATTAACACTTTAACTACATTTTGAATTGATAACTTTGTGTAGAACTGTACTTGAGATATATACAAACGAACGGAACGTTATATTGGTGATGTTTTTTGGCTTCGAGTCCTCATAACTATAACTTGGAGCTCGAAATACATATTTCTTGAACTGCGTAGCTAAACACTAACAAAGAATTTTATTTAACAAATCCCCTAAAGATAGGAAATGCGGGATTCACTTTTTCATGGAATAATGTTATTCCTTCAGCTTCAGCAGAAGCACTCGATAATGTAAACAATTTTTTTGCAATACAAGAAAAAACAATCGTCTTTTGAATTTTCTGAAATAAAAAGCTATTTCACGAGTACAAAGTCGCGGTCGCTGCCTTGTGAAAATACAACTTTTTAAGCTGTTTGAACCTTGACTTGAATATTTTGTTTTGACCTTGACCTTTGACTTTAAACATTCAGTTCCATGCGAATTACCTTAGCTACAATACCAAAATTTCGACATCTCGAAATTTAATTTATGGCTAGAAATACTTCCTGCATTAATCTCCGCGGCCGGCGCCGACATTCTCCGCACCGCACCCCGCCTCGTCGCGCGCCGCGTCGCTTCAACGCGTCGCAAGCCGCAAGCCTCACTGTTCACTGTTCACTGTCGCTTCTTGCTTCTCGCTTCTCGCTCCCCGCGAAGGCTAACTTGTTCTGGCTTGACGTGGCAGCATTGTACATAATATTGTTATGTAGAACTCCATTGCCGTGCCATTTGTATTTATTTCTCGTGCCCTATCATTCTTTTTATAAACAGTGACTACAATATGTAACATTTAAGACAAAGTGTCATTGCATTCGAATTCTACTTCATTTTGGTTAAATACACATTAGCTCAGGTCGTCTCTGGTGCATCACTCAAAGGTCTATAAAACGATGTTTATTACGTTCTATTGCCGTAACCGGTTGTAGTCGAGAGGCTTTAATGGCGAGGGACCGCGATGAGATCACGAAGCGCCGCGGTCTCCCGCGCGGCCGCGGACAGCTATGACTGTGACGCATCAAACAAAATATCGTGTTGTTGTTGCGGATGCATGTGGCGACCGCGACGGCGGGTCGATTCGCACACACAATTAATTAATGCAGGCTGAGAACTTTTGCTTATCAACCAGTTGTTGAACTTGTGCCACGAGTTATCGTTAGAGGTCACTATCGCAATTACCTATAAGATGAATTAATCCGCAGTAGCGGTGGCGCAGCGATTGCGCGAAGTCGCCATTGGTAGCCACGTGACGCCGCCTGACGCCACTTGACACCGCGGAACACCGAGTGACACCGAGTGACACCGAGTGACACCGAGTGACATCGAGTGACGCCCGAGCGTAAGTCAACGGGAATGTATAAATGTTGGGTAAATAAAAATCTACCCTCAATAAAGGTACCTTATATTTTCGTTTATTACGGCGAGTGGTGCTGTTATTAGTTAGGACTCAAAATATTCTTTCGTGTAAAAAAACCTTCATATATAGATACCACTGCATCTTTTACTAAAAAGAAAAAAATATTCCCTAAAACCGGATATTCGTTTTGGTGCCTCTGTCACTCGTATTCACAAACAATACTTCGCTAAGCTTAATACTAACACTGTGCAAAGAACAACATTTCTCACGCCCGTATTCACAAACGACACTGTGAGGTCTCATAGTGTGCTCGAGCGCACAGGGCTCGTAAAGTCAATTCACAAACAACACTTAGGTGCCACAGCGCACTGTGCGTTCCCTAAAATGAACGCACAGCTAAAGCAGCTCCGTAGCTACTTTAGACAACGCATAGTGTTGGTTGGTAAGCTGTCAAAATAGAAAAATACTTCGCTGAGCGTACTACTAACACTGTGCAAAGAACAACATTTCTTAGTGCGTTCGTTTTGGCAAGCCTTCCGATTCATAAACAACACTTAAGTAACACTTCGTTGAGGAAACGCACTGCGTTCGATACCGCTTCGTGATTGGTTCATTTGTGTTGCTAAATTCACTACATAGCTTGTCAGAAAGAATGTTTACATTAATAACAATATAATAACCTCAAAGCAAGCTTGTTTTAGCAAAGAAATCAACCAACATAAATACGTTCCGACATTATTTTGCTTGGATACGTGTTAATTTTTTGTACGAGGTACGGTTATTGCTGTTGCCATGTGGTAAGTGAAATTTTATAGTGTGTCTAAATAAGATAGATTAGTTTGATAAATGATGTATATGAAGTATCGAATTCAATTTGTATGAAGGCAAATGCCTTACTTAATAGACATAGTGACGAAACAAACACGCATAGCGAACAATTATGAACTATCGATATTCGGTTTAAATCAAATTTATCGAACTTAAATAAAATTATTATTATCTTATTAACTAACTAGCTGTTCGCGTGCGGATTCATCCGCGGGAAATTATAAAAACTTTATTTTATTGTTTACATTTGTCAAATTATCAATAGCAAATGTCAAAATGACATGATATGACAAACCTTAGCAATCTTTATTTCTTGATGTTGGCAGCAACTTATGGTCTCTTTCCCACATTAGGGTTTTTATCCAAAATATTTACCCCCTAAGTTTAATGGCGTGAAAATATATAGCCTAAAGCCTGACGTAAGTGTAGGGCTTTTTATTAAAAGAAGAGTTATTCAAAAATATGCTGTAATTGCTGACATCTTAGGCAACAAAGAAGTGTGTGTTTACGCTTTATTATATTAAGTATAGATTTAGAGGACAATTCTAGTAATAATTATGGTGTAGAGAATTTAGCGATGACAATAATAATAGCGAAATCCAATTCGATTGCGAACGGCTGTAGTAGTAATAAATATTTATTCACTCTCATTATTTGTAACAAGCTTTCGCCCGCGACTCCGGCCGCGTGGAATTAAAAAAAAAACAAAAATGAGTAGTCTATGTGTTCTTCCAGACTATCCTCTACATCTATACCAAATTTCATTGAAATCCGTCCAGCCGTTTAGGCTACAAACTCTAACAAACATCCATCCATCCATCCATCTATCCAAACTTTCGCATTTATAATATTAGTATGAGTATGATTACTATGATGGTTCTGCAGGTCATTATTAATTTGACTAAACAGTGTTTTTTTTATTCATAAGTTATAACTATGAATCTATCGATTCCAACTTCTATAAGAATAAAAATCGAAAATCGAAAAGATTCATGCTTGATTTTACACAACCCATCCCTACTAAAATGTCACATGAATTGACATGAATTGTCAAACTTATCTAATTTATTTAGACAAACTAATTATTTCTCTGTTGATTACGAATACAATTTGTAGGTTAATGAGTATTTTGTTTTTTAGATAAGAAGACAATGGAGATACTATAATATAATAATAAAAACTTACAACATTAGAAGTCTTTTATTTCTGACTTTATTTAGCAATATTACTTATGAGTAGAGGTCAAAAAGATCACAGAATGATCTATATCGTATTCGGAATTCCTCCGAGCTGTAGAAATCGAAAGAATTTTGAAAGTCCCGTATCACTTAATACTAATGCAATTTCACTTTGCCCCACTCGTCAAAATCTATTATTATAATATTCTATCGTTTAGGCTCAGCGTGTCACAAATAAACTTACAAACCCACATACATATGTAATATAAAAATATGCATAAACGCGAAAATCATTACTTATTGCCAATCGAGTAAAAATAGCTCTTTTTACTTCTTAGACATGCAACAAGCGTCATAATATGAACAAACTGTCTCCATGCCAGGTTTACTTACATATATCAAGTCGAGTACTTTCTACACCCCGAGCCGACACTGCACTCGACACTCGACACTCCGTACTCAACCCTTCGCATTCATCATCCCATCCTACCCTTGTTAGGAATGGATGGGAAAGGAGAAAGGACCAACATATGACCTGCGTTACGCACATTGATCGTCGGCGTCAACACGCGGAATGAGTTTAACTTGACGCCTGCTTTGTGTGTGGTCGCGATATTGCACCTGACGAGACGCAGATTTCTGTAAGAGATGTTGTTGCGGCCTCTATCACATATTGACGAGCCAAAAGACACGACGAGAAAGAGCGATGTAACGTACGTTTGTAACAAAAAGTACAATGCCACAAAGTAAACTTCAGTATCGTTTTTGTGTACCACGCCTTTGCTACATCTCTAGTTGTTATCAGATTTAAAATTAAACTGTGTAACAAACATTCACTGGAGACCAGTAGTTTAACGTACAAATAATAGATGGCGCCACCTGTATTTTCAAACACGATGTTGTTTTGCATGCGCCTTAGCTTAAGTCATTTTTATGTACATTACGCAAATTAGGAGATAACAAATATTGTCTTCTCGAGTTAGTTCCTACGACGCGATTCTGAGTATATTAGCTTGCTGTCTTGTGACTAATTTTACTCAGAACTTGCACTGTAGTGTAGCTGGATTAGGTTGCTTGCGGTAGTGACGGCCTAATCCGGCAGATAGCCGCTTGCTGTACTGTGACGGCTATCCGATGTTGTAAATATCTAACATTTTTTGTATCTGCGTGTGGTTCCCAACCTGGGGTCCGCGCGCAGACCATTCTCGTTGGTAAGAAAAACCAATAAACGACTTTTTGCACCTTTGTTTGTTTCTTTGGCTGATTCGGCTTACGACACACCCGCTCTGTTACAATCTGGCGCCCAACGTGGGGCAGGGCGAATCAGCAGAGGACGAATCAGCCAAGTAACAACGCAAGATCAGGACGACGGCACAACATGGCGCTTACTCCTGAGCCATTTCAACAGCTGCTTCAACATAACCGCTTGCTGGATTGTGACGGTTATCCATAATTGTATAGTGTCGTTGAAGTTAGGTTGCTTGCGGGACAGTGACGACCTAATTCAGTAGATAACCGCTTGCTGGATTGTGACGGTTATCCACAATTGACATTTTGTGTAGTGACACTGAATTTAGGTTGCTTGCGGGACAGTGACGGCCTAATTTCAGTAGATAACCGCTTGCTGGATTGTGACGGTTATCCACAATTGACATTTTGTGTAGTGACATGGAAGTCAGGTTGCTTGCGGGACAGTGACAACCTAATAACCGCTTGCTGGATTGTGACGGTTATCCATAATTGACATTTTGTGTAGTAACACTGAACTTAGGTTGCTTGCGGGACAGTGACGGCCTAATTTCAGTAGATAACCGCTTGCTGGAGTGTGACGGTTATCCATTTTTGGTAAACAACGGGACAACGTATTGACATTGAATTGAGGTTGCTTGCGGACAGTGACGACCTAATTCAGTAGATGACCGCTTGCTGGCCTGTGACGGTTATCCATAATAAACATTTTCGTAAAGAACGAGTAGCCAGTCAAAGTGCTCCACTACAACTCTGGCGACCAACACAGGAGCTGTTCCAATCCAGGGGGAGGATGAAGACGACAGCGTGAACAGAACAGTGAATCTTCCAGTTTCATCGTCGGGACGACTTCAGAAACTGAGGGGGAGATTGTAACAAACATTCACTGGAGACCAGTAGTTTAACGTACAAATAATAGATGGCGCCACCTGTATTTTCAAACACGATGTTGTTTTGCATGCGCCTTAGCTTAAGTCATTTTTATGTTCATTACGCAAATTAGGAGATAACAAATATTGTCTTCTCGAGTTAGTTCCTACGACGCGATTCTGAGTATATTAGCTTGCTGTCTTGTGACTAATTTTACTCAGAACTTGCACTGTAGTGTAGCTGGATTAGGTTGCTTGCGGTAGTGACGGCCTAATCCGGCAGATAGCCGCTTGCTGTACTGTGACGGCTATCCGATATTGTAAAATCTAACATTTTTTGTATCTGCGTGTGGTTCCCAACCTGGGGTCCGCGCGCAGACCGAACGCATTGGTTATGTAAAACCAATAAACGACTGTGTTTTAGCACCTTTGTTGTTTTCTTTGGCTGATTCGGCTTACGACACACCCGCTCTGTTACAACTGTCAATAGAATTAAATTTCATTTGAAGTATCGGATTAGCTATATGAGCAGCGGCGTAGCACGCTGCAGGTGTAAGCGCGCTCGTTGGACACCTGGGCGGTTGACGTAACGGTCATGGACGTCCAGTGTCTCCTTTACCCTCAGAAGATTTTGTGACTCGTGAGAAGTGCCTCGCCTACTAATTGACCTAAATACAAATAGTTTTGTTTTTTTATTCGAGAAGGGAGCAAACGAACAACGCGGCCAACGGCTCCCATAGACAAATGTAATACCAGGGGAAGTGTAGATGCATTACCGGCATTTAAGAAGACACGCTTGCTTTTTTAAGTACCTTAAGTCGTAGCGGCTTAGAAATACCGCCTAAGGCAGACCATTCCACAACACGGCTGTGCGAGGCAGAACTTTTTGATAGGTTTCATTCTTTTTTTTCCAGAATCCAGGATATAAGCATTAGATAAAGTTTTAAGGCGGCGTAGACACGAGTGCATAGTTTATGCAAAGAATGCGTGAAGCGTTCGTTGACGGCGATTCGCGGAGGGCGACGATGGCTCCATGGGTAATGCTGTTGTTGGCGCTGCTGTGTCTAAACCCGCCTCGCTCTCTTGCCCAAGACGACGAAGATCTCAGCCAGACGGGTAACATTTATTTTAATCTTTTACTAGCTGTTTCTTGCTTGTTAGCTTGTTACCCCCATGAACATTTTTTCAAAATTATTTAAATTAAATAGCGTAAAAATGTGCGTATTGTAAGTGTACGGATTTCCATTTAAAAAATCAATCATTCAAAATAATGTAGTGATGGCTGAAATCCTACATAACAAAGTAGTGTGTGTTTGAATATTATATTGAATTTATATTTGAATGTTATAATGTTTTGTTCTTTTTCGGGGCTTGAGGTTAACCCTGTTAGAGCACGTCGTGGCAAGCGGCTTGGTCTAACGCCGCCTGTGACACGTCGCATGTCTCGCAGCCGCACCACCCGCCTGCTGGCGATGTGGGCGCGCCACTGTTACTTGTGTGTCAATTCGCAGGCAAGGAGTACAAGCGGTGCATTCGGAAGCAGGACCACAGAGAAGGTGTGTGCGTACATTTCACGCAGTGCTACAAAAACCAATCCCTGGCGTTCGGCGGAAACCTCTTTAAGTACGACATCAGGTACGTCACATCGGCCTACTCATTGAATTGTACATTATTGTGCACATTTATAGTTCAGAGTGAAGTAGGATAAATAAAAGCACTACAGCTTTTGTTCTGTTGTTAGTGTCATGTTAGAAGACGTATTGTTGACATTTTCACCTGCTGTGATGTCGTCAGTAATCACGTTTGAGTAAAATCTTTATATATACGTCGCACGTCGCACGTCGCACGTCGCACGTCGCACGTCGCACGTCGCACGTCGCACGTCGCACGTCGCACGTCGCACGTCGCACGTCGCACGTCGCACATCACACGTGGAACCGTTGTTTTAGGATAGTTGTAGATTAACTACTAATTTATTTGTTGCTAAGCTTTTTACAAGTAAAAAAAATATGTTTTCCTTGTTTCAGGGACGGCGAATTTCCAATTAAGTATACATGTTGTTTTTAATATTAGAGTACTAGCTTTAGAATTAAAAAACAACTTAGTAAGTAGCCTAGATGTTTTTCGAGACAATATTGTACATCTCTGACTTTAAGCTATGTTCTATGAGCTTCTCCGAGGATACCAACGTAGTAACAAACATCTAAACTTTCGCTTTTACCGTATTAATAAGATTTTACATAACATATGATGTCTTATTATTACTTATAGCTGTTGCCCGCGACTTCGTCCGCGTGAAACTTACGTTCGCCCCTTTTTTCAACCTATTACCAGAAGTATTAACTTAGTAGTAATCTACGTAATAACAGAAATCTACCGATGCAAGATTCCAAATTCCTAAGCCCGGTAGTTTGTGCGCTGAGTTTTCGGTTACCCTGATTGTTTGTGTTCGCGATATCTTCTAAACTATTAGTCCAATTTAAATACTGTAAAGGGCAATTTTATTCTACATTAAATTCTCCTGATAACAAATGCATTTATTTGGATAAGGATTAATATTGAAACCAATAAAAGAACTCTGCAAATAGCGTGCGGGTTTTAATTCATTTTGTAAACAAAAAAGTGATTATTGTAAGAAAATCGTTAAAGATAGATATATACTATCGCGGACTTTTTTGTAGAACTTTTTGAGATCTACAATTCTTTCATACATCATTTTAACGGTTTAGGCACCGTAAGCCGAGAAAAGTTAAAGTATAGTGAATTATTAACGCCGGCGTCCAGAAACTCGCTGTTTATTAATAGTTCCTTAACATTAGTAATAATAAAATATAGCCTATGTTACTCACAGATAAATTACCTTTCTGGTGGTGAAAGAATTTTTAAAATCGGCCCAGTCGTTTTTGCGTGAATCAAATACATACAAAAATACAAAAATAAAAATCTTTCCTCTTCATAATATTAGTATAGATATAGATATAGATATAGATCTAGAAGTAGATATAGATAATAAAGAAACAATTGTTAAAAGGTTTGTAGGTAGGTAATATATCTTTAAAGTGTTTGACCCGGAGTGGGCCAGCGAGGTTGACTATGGCCCCGTCGGCCCTAACTAGCACAGGCTTGGGTTCTCTCCTTGGGGACGAACTATCGACAACATATTATACATATGTATAAGCTGGCGTCTTGTACTTAAAAATAGTAAGTACCAGTAAAATGGAGAGTTGTTGACGTGTTCGCAGAATGTTAGTTATTTGTTTAGGGATTGCGGCCTCGACAAGTGGTGCTGCACAGTTGACACCGACGTGACCGAACCGCTCCCCACGCCGGTCCACCCCGCAGAGGGCAGCGGCACGCCGGCCTTGGAGACGGGTGAGCGGCGCACACAACGCACTACTCGCATTCATTCGCCACGTTACTACGCGTCCAATGAATGTGCTTCGATTCCAAAGAGACCGGCCCGCTCTGAGAAAGCAGTCGGGTGCATTGCCCCCCCCCCTCTCTGTAACAATTACATGTTTATTTTCTCGCAGGGAACTGCCTGCGAGCCTCCGACGTATGTCCGTGGTGCGTTGCCTTATACAGGTTCGTTTAAACACGTCGTCTGCCTCGTGCGGATCACCCTTACTTACAATTTACAAGTCTTACTTACGGCCAACAAGCCAGAATGCGAGATGTGTGGTGTGTCACAGGCCGGGCGGCGACGTGGACCACGGCCAAAAAACCGAGTCCGGCCTGTACTGCGGCGGCGCACTGGTCGGTCCCCGCGTGGTACTCACCAGCGCCTCGTGCATTGCCACCGTTAGCGACGAGAGCGTGTGGGCGTGCGTGCCAGCTTCCGCCGCGCCCGCGCGCCGCTACCCCGTGGTGGACAGGCTGCGCCACGCCGGCTACAATTCCGGTGAGGTTGCCCGCTGAGGGCGCGGTGCGCGGCGGGACAAGGGCCGTATCATTCATTAGTGATACTCACCCTAACTATTGTTAGCACCGCAGTTTTTGCTCTCAACTCTCATACATTTACTTGCGACCTCTACTTGCCGCAGATGCTGCAAGGAAAGCTAAGTGACTTTAATAAAAACTTTACAAAAATGCGGATGTCGGCCGTGCCCGTGGTACCACCGACGCCGGATCCAAACTCGGTTCTTGCAGAAAAAACGGTTGGTTTTTAAATTGGCTTAATATTTTAGGTAACGGCAAAAACGACTTCGGACTTATGGTCTTAAAAGATTCAGTCGAGTTCGCAGCGAGTCCCTTCAGTGCATGCGTCAGCTTCTCGCCGCCACCCGCCGCCGGCTGCCGCGCCGCCGGGTTCGACAACCTCGAGCGGATCGTGCTGGTGAGTCAGAGCAAGCTTTGTCTTTGGAAGGCCGAAAGACAATTTAATAAAATAGATATTACATGGAAGGCTACAAAGGGCAGAAAAACCTCTTTTGCTTAAATAAAAAAAACGAACTATACAATGCTGACTGTAATAAAATGTTTAGACGCCGGTGTCCCTGCGAGACGGAGACTGTCCGCCGCGCAACCGCCTCATCCCGGACCTGATGTGCGCCGCGCCCCCCGCGCCCCCCGCACCCACCGCGCCCTGCAACATCTCGCCCGGCGCGCCCCTGCTCTGCCCCGCCGGCGACGCGCAGGTGCATCCCCGCCCCATGCGTTTTGTTTACTTTCTTATCTCCATAAAAGGTTTAAACGTTGGAATAACAATAGCGCGCTCCTCCGTTGGAACACCACGCCGCATAGAAGAGAGAATTGAAGTAGAATCAATTCCGCATTGCGTCTGATGAGTGTTCGTGCCGGGTCTTAAATACATTTTCTCGTTAATCCTTTTGCTATAAGGAAATCATAATTTCCCTATCGTAATCATTTCCATCGACCGGCAAGTGGTTTTGGCGAAATGTCCTTTTGTCTGTGCCCTCCTCCGTCGATTACAGGTTGGGAACGCCTCTGTAATTACAAAGATATGTATACCTGCCGCTCGATCGATTGACACCTTATATACATATACACAAAAAGGTACTCAAGTGTCCATTGTTACAGGTCGCGCTAAATGCGTTGTTGTCGCTCATTTTATAAACATTGTCCAATGTGTCAGGGCGGGCTTGCGCTGGGCGGAGTGGTGCGGCGCCCCTGCCGGGCGGGCTCCGCGCTCGTCGGCAAGCTGCAGCCGCACGCGGAGTGGCTGCAGCTGCAGCTGCGCCGGCTCGGCGTGCCCGACTGGCAGTACGCGCTCTAGCCGCGCCGCCGCTCCGCCAGCTGCAGCCGCACGCGGAGTGGCTGCAGCTGCAGCTGCGCCGGCTCGGCGTGCCCGACTGGCAGTACGCGCTCTAGCCGCGCCGCCGCTCCGCCAGCTGCAGCCGCACGCGTCAAAGTTTACACAAAATAACAATTAGTGTCTCTCGTGTTACTAATGTTGTCATTTTTATTTAACTATACATTACCCTTAGATGTAAGATCAATAAATATTGCTTAGTAACACTCGTTGTATGATTTAAGTCGTATATTATTTATATTATTATATAAGTCTCGGTTTACCAAGTGTATACTAATATAATAAAACGTAAACACACACTACTTTGTGGCGTAGGATGTGAGCAATCACAACATATTTTTGAATAATTCTTTCTTTAATAAAAAGCCCTACACTTACGATACGCTTTAGGCTATATATTTTCATGTTATTAAACTCAGGGAGTAAAAAGAGTATGAAGCTAGGAACTTAGGTTTAGAGCTAGACCAAAACCTACGATACGAAAGCTATGTCTCGAAAATAGTACGTAACTGCTTTTATAGATAAAAATTATTATATAAAATTGGGGGATACGTAAATGAACATCTTCGTAAACAGTTAGTGGAGTCGCTGGTGTTGTCAAAAGTAAACTATACAGTATATATATATATACTATACAGACGTACTTTACGGGCCACCTTTATATGCCAGGACTGAAAGATAATATAATACAAAGGGTGCAAAACGCGTGCGCCCGTTTTTGTTTTAGTGTGCCACCACGTAGCCACGTTACGTCGTTTCTCAATAAACACGATATTTTAAAAACCGGATATCGTAGAAAACTGCACCTAGCCTGCCTTCTTTTTGACGTCATAAAATCATAGTCACCTAGATTAGATACCTCTTCTGTAAACTTTAGTGGACAAAAAGTAGATGTTCGGAACGAAAACAACGGTTTTTGCAACTATGCACAAAGCGGCATAAATCGGCCGCATTCCGGGGTAGTTTTTGTTACGCTGCCACCAAGTGTTGGAATAATAACCCGCCACCTATCAAAAATGCGCAAACTAAGTTGACTTTTAAAAGAAAACTAAAAGTTCTTTTATTATCTGTCCAAAAACGTTAAACTCATAAAGTACTATTTTTAAATTTAAATTTTTATCACTTCCGTTGATTATTTTCTCTCTGTTTTAAAATAGTTAACATATTATGCGCACATCCTTTTTGTGTTATTCTAATAATGATTCTTTTAATCTATGTGTTGTAGTTATGTATACATTTTATTTTTGATAACATGTGTATGTACGATTTTTTTTTTCATTTTATTTTTACTCATATGTATGGGATAATTTCTACCTATCCACTGCTACTACTGACGTGTGGATGATCCCAAGAGTTCTCGCGGAAGATCGCTGGTACTTCAATTAGGAGCATCCAGCATTTATAGCTGAGCGAGGACCCAATCCAGTCAGCATTGCAACGCTAATTTTAAATATTTCTTTTTTTTTTTTCATTTCATTAGCTACGTTTCCCATTATATTGTGTTTTATTACTTTTTTGATTCATAATTGTAGTGTTGACAAGGATTAAACATTATTTTTTTTTATTTTGTTTTTTTTTATATCATCATCATCATCATCAACAGCCTTCTCCTGCCCACTGCTGGACATAGGCCTTCCCCAATGCCTTCCACAGAATGCGGTCCTCAGCCTTCCGCATCCAACGACTTCCCGCCGTGCGCACTAAGTCGTCGGTCCACCTGGGTGGAGGACGCCCTACGCTCCTGGTCCCCGTTCGCGGCCTCCATTCGAGGACTTTCCTCCCCCACCTGGCGTCGCTGGCCCGACAAATGTGACCGGCCCATTGCCATTTCAGCCTACTGATTTTGAGAGCTATGTCGTCGACTTTGGTTCTCCGTCGAATTTCTTCATTCCGGATTTTATCCCTTAGAGTAACCCCGAGCATAGCTCTCTCTATCGCCCGCTGTGCGACTCTTAACTTATGAGCTAGGCCCATCGTCAGTGTCCAGGTCTCCGCGCCATATATCATTGCAGGGAGGACGCACATATTGAAGACTTTCGTCTTCAGACATTGAGGTATTTGGGAGGTGAGGATTGAACGGAATTTCCCAAATGCCGCCCAGCCTAGTCGTATGCGTCTCTCGATCTCTTTGTTGAAGTTACCCCGTCCAAGCTGGATAGCCTGACCGAGGTAGACATAGTCTTTTACCACTTCAATGGCTGCATTTCCGATGGTAACTGGACTTGGAACGATTAGCTCATTGAACATGACTTTTGTCTTGTCCAGATTCATCCGTAGCCCCACGCATCGGGAAGCAGCGTTGAGATCGTTGAGCATACGACTAAGATTCTCCAGCGATTCCGCCACTATGACTATGTCATCGGCAAATCGAAGATGCGAGATGTACTCACCATTAACGTTGATTCCGCACATTTTCCAGTTCAGCGTCTTGAAGACATCTTCAAGTGCAGCGGTGAACAGTTTCGGAGATATGACATCTCCCTGTCGGACTCCCCGCTGCAACTTGATGGGTCTTGACTGGCTGTCCTGAACTTGCACGGTCATCGTTGCGGCGTCGTACAGACATCTCAGCACCTCGATATAGCGATAGTCTATCTGGCATCGCTGCAAGGATTCCAAAACTGACCAGGTCTCGATAGAGTCAAAGGCTTTCTCGTAGTCCACGAATGCCACGCAAAGTGGCAGATTATATTCTGTGGACTTTTGTATAATCTGCCTGAGGGTGTGAATATGGTCTACGGTATTGTAACCCTTTCGAAACCCAGCTTGCTCCGGCGGCTGGTATTCATCGAGCTTCCGGGCGAGACGATTCGTAATAACCCTAGAAAAGACCTTGTAGACGTGGCTCAAGAGAGATATCGGTCTATAATTCTTCAACAAAGTTTTATCACCTTTCTTGAAGAACAATACGACCCGACTCTCGGTCCACGCCAATGGTGTAGTCCCGTTGCGTAAGACGGAATTAAACAGACGTTGTAACTCCTTCAGGATAGGAACCCCTCCAGATTTTAGCAGTTCTGTAGTAATTCCGTCTTCACCCGGCGCTCTACCATTCTTAAGCCTTTCTAGGGCTATCCTAATCTCCCCAATGCTGATGTCCGGGACGTCGTCCGAGTAATGCCGAGTTAGCGGTGCTCGGCTGTCATTAGCGTGAGCGGCGCTTGTGGGCGGAGAAGTGTGCGATGCGTAGAGTGTGCCATAAAACTTTTCTACCTCACCTAAGATTTCTGGCTTGGAAGTAGTTATAGAGCCATCTTCTCGCTTAAGCTTAAGCAGAGGAGCACTTTTAGATGTCCGTGCAAGGGCTTTAAGGCCTTTATTACGCTCTATCGCAGCTTCAGTGCGTTTAGTATTAAAGCTACGATAGTCGCGCCTTACCATCCTCCGGACGTCCTTATTCAGAGTCGAGTTTTTATATAGGTACATTGGAAAAACCTACATGTTGGAATGGGACCATAAACTACAAGCTGCCAACATTAAGAAAGCAAGGTTATTATGGTAACGGTGATTTTGACATTTGCATTTGAGAATTTGACAAATGTAAACAATAATATAAATATAATTTCATGCGGATGAAGCCGCATGGGAACAGTTAGTATTTTATAAATTATATTTAATATTCTGTCGAAAGCCCATATTGCCCATACATGAGCTCCTGCCGACCCCTGGCCCCTGAGGCAAACGTATTCTAAATACGTATCGAATTTGCGGTACTTATTTGAGTTTTTTTAATGTTATTTCATATTATCGCGATTTTTTCCCGCGACAGATAAATGTTACTGTTATCATACTAATGTATCAAAATATATTTAAGAGTGTTCGAGTAATCTCCCACAATAACACATTTAGCACGAGTGTGCCGGCTCGGGCAACGCGGCAACACCACGACCACACGGGTGACAGGCGACAACTGGAATATTATTACTCCCTTCGTATGATGAGTGGGACTAATCTAATTGCCGGATACTTCATTTTATTCCTCTTTCCAATCTCATTATTTTCTTATAAGGAAGTGGACTTGGCGGCGGAGGGCTCGCACAGGAAGGGTTAATATCCTATTTCTGTGCTTACATTTTTCCGTCGACCAAACTTTGGTCTGGATTACATGGATATACCAATTGCAGTTGCAATAGCGCATATCCATGGGCAACGGTCACTTTACTATGAAAGTTCTTCTGGGTGGTCGCTTGCTTGTTTCTCACCTTATTATACATAGAAAATAGAATTTAAATTTAAACCATTTAAACTTTAAACCATTTAAACCTCTACAATTAAGTATTGTGAGGTAGGGAAGGGTTTAAACTAATTCGGTTCCTAAGATCAAAATATAATTAAGAAAACCTACAAAAAGAAGTAAGATCCCTTAAAAACAAAGTATAAAATCTGTCGAGTCTCGTTTCTCCTACAAAAATGTGTCTATGTTTAGTGTCTATTCAGAAGCCTTGGCAATTACACGATATTATCAATTTATAAATTAAAATACGTCATTCTCGAGTGCTTAGCTTAGATTTAGATAGAAATGGGAATAATACCAAGTGGTAATCATTTAAAATGATGGCGCCGTGTAACTGCCAAGAGTTCATAATAGACACTAACTAAAATGACTAGGTTATATAAGAAAATATATTTTCAGTTGTTGACTTGTAGTCTGTAGAGCTGTGACGTGGACGCCGTCCGTGTTGCATGATACGTGTGTGTGCACACATACAAGTAGTAGGTACATTGTCCACAAATCTGGTAGTGTGCGAACTGGGAATAACTTTGTAAATAGGTTTTCCCCGCGGCACAACCCGGACGGCAGCTCTAATAAGCTGAGGCCAATAGGTTTGACCTATCCTTATCTGATAAAAACTATATTTTATGAAATTTTACATGTTTTTTTGAAAAATGTTGTATCAGGGTTGCCTAACCCTGTTTTTTTTTTCTCGCTGGGAAAATGCCTTTACGCATCCCCCCCGTTGTCAGGGGGGTATGTGGGACTCGCCGGCCAAAAGAACATACGTGGCCGGAATACCCATTAAAAACCCAGCGGTGTTCCTCCTGTCCGCCGATGGCTGGGTCACGGGAACACTCGCGCAATCTTCCACGACCCAGCCAGCGCCGTCCGCAGTTGCGGACCCACCTTACGGGGGGAATGGAGCCTAACCCTAGCCTGGCAATTAGTCACTGAAGTGGTCAATTTTTGGAATCAAAACCACTTATCGAGTTTACTAAAGATTTTGTCACCAATCGATAGTAACTACGTAACGTAAATGTGACTCTAAGATAAGTCGGGGCTGTAAGTGGTGACAAAAAAGAGACTAATTACCCTCATTGAGTGTCCTGATGAAATTGTACTCAAAATAATAGTATTAATGTATTAATGCGCTGCGTATACAGGGTTGACTTATCAAATACTTCCATGGACAGGGTTGCCGCTCTTCAAAGAATATAATTATATTATTAAAACTTTTATTACAAAAATGGCACGTTGGTACGCAAATATTATCCATCCCGCCCTAGGCCGTCATAAAAGGATTGACATACAAATACACATACATAAAACTTTACATATGTACGTGCAAAAAAATGACCTTGTAAGTCGGGTAACAAAACATTATCCTATCGTATGGTACAGAGCGATCACTCAATAATAATATGCAATACGCTAGCGTATCTTATGATGTCGCAGGTCGCCGGAGCATGATAAGCTATCAACTGAATGGGGGGGGGACGGGGTCCGGGGAGCAGGTCGCTACTATAGCCGCCAGCGCAGCGCCGCCGCCGGCAGTGCCACACGGCAGGAGACCTCCGCAGACGACGATAGGCGACAGACGGTGGCGTTCACCAAAGGAGGGACACGACACCGCGCTTTACTAGGACCGGCATTCTACACCACTCACTACTACGTCGTAGTGTTTAAAATCCAATATATTATCTGAGGATAAGGTGAGACTTTTAAAATAGCCTTTAGAGCCGGTGGACCATTTTTGTCCATCCCGTAGCAATCGAATCCACAAACATTTGTTAATAATCACAATTCATCATTATATAAAAAAAAAAAACAAAACCGACTTCCAAACAAAATATTCTCAAAAAAAACAATACACTAAAAAGTAACGAAATAATTCCTTGAAAATAGTAAACCTCCCTTATTGTAGCTGTTATGTCTATATTGTACAATTATTATTACTTTGATGTCGGTGTCAGCCGAGGTATGCAGTGATATTTCTACGTAAGGCTTTCTACATTTTTACCATAACAATTGACAATTGAAAGTATAGTAACGTTTAAGTAATGAATCTACATTGACTGACACCGACTTCAATAATAGTATAATATAATAGTATATGTAATAATATAATAGTATAGTATATGAATATAATAGTAATAATATAAAAAGATGTCGGCCACGTTCGTCCCGATCCCGAATACCTATAAGGCCGCATTACACATACAGCAGCTGGCACACTGGCAACTAGCTAGCAGCGGGGTAGTAGCTGGTACTAGTAGTAGCTACTACCCCGTTTTACTGGCATGTGGATTTCCGCCTTAATACTTCACTATTAGACTTCTGTAGATATGAATGCATACCTGTACATGGAGCGTTTCATGAAAGTTCCACATTTAAAAGAAAGACGATTTTTGGAATGTCATTAGAATGGGTGATGCAAATATACGTACATGATTATTTTTTAATTGCCAGAAAAATTGGAGTGTCTATATGTAATATCGGAAAAAAAGGTATTTGGTACTGATAACGAAATGATAATCTGACGGCAAGGTAGCTAACGTACGCGGGATTTTGTTAGGGTACTTGTCAACGTCAGTTGATTAATGTAATACATCATTTAAAAAGTTATAAACTACATGTGAATAACCTGACACTTATTTTTAAGAGATCGTTCGCAGAGGGAAGACAATGGTTTGGTCGAGGTGCGGCTCGCGGGCCGCGCTGGCGGCGCTAGCGGCGATGGCGATGGCACTGGCGCTGGCGATGGCGCAACAAGACGGCGATCAACAAACCAACAAAAAGAGTACAGTCCCAAAAAAATAATCCTGTCCCTTCCGCTACAAAAATCGTCTCTCGTACTATGATTATTGTACGCTAAGCAGCAGTTCTGCAGATTCTTGCCTTTATACCACTGATCACGTGATTTTCTACGATCACGCATCTGCTCTGGTGGTTGGGTCAAACTGATATAGATAGGAATGAAAGAAAGAAAACATTTATTGCCACAAAATGAAATAAAACACACACTGTGCAGAGGTCAGCGAAAGCAGGGACGGACTCGGTCGTGCCGGCGCCGGTTTTCCTACGATGTATGTAATTATAATAAATACTGCAGAAAAAAATTACAAATTCAATTTCAATTAAATGCAACGAACAGAAATTTCTTTCAAAATAAAATATTCATATTCCATATTTTATATTTACGTTACTTATAACAAAAACTGTTTTTAATGTTTTGTTTGTCCAAAAGTAATTTAAAATTGTTGGTAAATTGTTGCAGGCAACTTGTACAAGCAGTGCGTGAGGGAAGACAAACAAACCGGCTACTGCGTACCAGACTCCATGTGCTTTGAAAACCTCACAATAGCCACTGGTGGCGACATTCCAGATACGGACATAAGGTACGGCCTAAAACTGCCATTCACGTACTGGTAGTGACACCAATAGCGAGGTCAGTCGATCATTGAGCCTAGTTCTAAAAGTAATAAATGAGTAGTCCCCTGGTAGCATTAATATTGTCTTATTTGTTGTTGTTTCATGTATATTATAGATTTTTGGAGCCTCTACGTGGAGGCAGCTGCCCACTCTAAACCCCTCCCTCCCCTCTAGCTACGCCTTTGAGTTTTTTTTTATAGTATAAGGTGGCAAACGAGCAAGCGGCCACCTGAATCCACCGAAATGGAAGGCGACCGTTGCCATTAAACATGCGCAATTGCAGATGCGTTGCCTACCCTTAATTGACGGAGGAGGAGACGCACATAAAGATGACATTTCCCCTTCCTATGCGTCTCCTCCACCGTCAAATCCACTTTTCCTTCCCATCCTTTCCTCTTAAGAAAAGGGTGGACAGGGAAAGGGACTAAAATTAGGCCTCCGCCACCACACTCATCAGACGAAACGCGGAATTGCTTCCACTTCACGCCTGTTTTCTGTGTGGTCGTGGTATTACACCGGGCGAGCCGACCCATTCGTGCGAAGATGTTAAAGCGAGCTATAACACTGTTAAACACAGTGTGATGAGAAGTATTGTATTGTTAATGTGAACTGTTTGTTGCAGGATAGACGTAGAGCTGATACCGTAAGTCATATTCTATTCTGGCACACCTCTCATTCACACATGTAGGAGAAGGCGATCCTGTTATGTGTCGTATTTGTACGGATGTCGGAGCGCCCTCGCCCTCGCCCTCGCCCTCGCCCTCGGCTTCCTCTATAATAAAACCAACTTTTAAAGGATTCTTTACTTTTAATAAATTGGACAGTTTTTCCTCTACAGTTGTTGCTGAAACTTCAGTAAGTAATAGAGATTGAATTATGCGGTGACAATTACAAATAACTACTTATTTTCTTTTCTTTCTTCTTTGACTTTCCTCTTTGAGACGTTCCAACTCAATCTCTTGGAAGTCAATGTGAATTTTACTAATATTATAAATGCGATCGCGGAATCTCCAAAGGAACTCAAACGAGTTAAAATTCTGTCGCTTTGTCTGTGTGTTTGTAGGCGCTAATCTCTGAAACGGTTTAACGGATTTGGATTTAATTTTTATTGACGTGTTGTAATAAGCACCACTAAACATTTAGTGCCGTTTTATACCAATTAGTGTAGGAACAGTTAAAATTTTTGTCGCTTTGTCTGTGTGTTTGTGAGCGCTAATCTCATAATAATTACATAGAAGGTTCTCAAATAATTTACAGAGAGTCCGAATGTGGGTACTTGATTTGGTGCTGCAAGCTTGAGACAAACACGCCAACGTCGAGGCCTGAGACCACGCCGGCGCCGAGGCCGGAGACCACGCCAGCGCCGAGGCCTGAGACCACGCCAGCGCCGAGGCCAGAGATAACGCCAGCGCCGAGGCCTGAAAACACGCCAGCGCCGAGGCCTGAGACCACGCCAGTGCCGAGGCCTGAAATAACGCCAGCGCCGAGGCCTGAGACCACGCCAGCGCCGAGGCCTGAGACCACACCAGCGCCGGGTTCAGGGACAACGCTGCAACCAGGATTTAATACATCAAGTAAGGAACCGTCTCTGTACATAACCTACGCTAATTTTTTTTTTTATAATACAAGGTGGCAAACGAGCAAGCGGCCACCTGAATCCACCGAAATGAAAAGCGACCGCTGCCCACAAACATCCGCAATTGCAGATGCGTTGCCTACCCTTATTTGACGGAGGAGGCGACGCACTTAAAGAGGACGTTTCCCCTTTCCATGCGACTCCTCCACCGTCAAATCCACTTTTCCTTCCCATCCTTTCCTCTTAAGAAACGGGTGGAAAGGGAAAGTGACCAAAATTAGGCCTCCGGCACCACACTCATCAGACGTAACGCGGAATTGCTTTCACTTCACGCCTGTTCTCTGTGTGGTCGTGGTATTACACCGGGCGAGCCGGCCCATTCGTGCGAAGATGTTAAAGCGGGCTCTACCACTGTGAAAATATATGCTAGGCTAGGCTAGGCTTATATTTTCACGCTATCAAACTTAGGGAATTAATAAATTGGATATAAAATGTACTCCAAGAAAGGGGCAAAAACTATAAGCCAATAACAGTATAGAAGCAAGGTTACTCAATACTCGCTACCTTTCTTTTTGACTAGCGTTAAGCACTGCCTATTTCGAACACAAATTGAACAAGAGTTGTTTTTGTCGTGCACAGCTTGCCGTTTGTACTACAGCGAGTGCACCTGGTGCGCCGGGCTATACCGGTACGTATCGTGCGTCTTGCGGTCACTCAATGTCGCGGTCTAACAAACGGTTCAAGTCGGTTAGTTGGTTTTATAAAGGTAAGTTAGGAACTGTGGTTCGGCGTGGCTGCACTAATCGACTGACAGACGAATCGTAAGTCAGATTCTTCCTCGAGGGTAAATAGTGAATTTTTGAAGTCATAATGTGGTAATCGAGCAATCGGCCACACGTACACGTTGAGGCACAGAAAGAGAATGTTTTTCCACTTCTAAGCGTTGCCTCCTCCGTTAAATTCACTTCCTGTCCCATCCTTTCCCTATATGAAAAAGGAGGTGAAGAAAAAAGGAAATAAAACCAGGTTTTCGGCACGCCGACTTATAAGACGAAAGGCGGAATGTTTTCGAGTTGACTTGTCTTCTTTGTGGTCTTGCTAATGTGGGGGGCGAGCCGGCCCTTCTTCATACTAATATTATAAATGCGAAAGTTAAGATGGATGGATGGATGGATGGATGTTTGTTACAGTTTGTAGCCTAAACGGCAGAACGGATTTCGATGAAATTTGGTATAGATGTAGAGGATAGTCTGGATGAACACATAGGCTACTCATTTTTGTTTATTTTTATTCCACGCCGATGGAGCCGCGGGCGAAAGCTAGTTAGGTATAAACTTGTACATTTATCTATGAAATAGCTACCTGTGAGATGTTAGATACGAGTATGTGAGAGGTGTGTGCGGTGTGTGCGCCAGGCGCGGCGGCGACGTGCTGCGCGGCCACCGGCTGGAGTCGGGGCTGTACTGCGCGGGCGCGCTGCTGGCGCCGCGCGTGCTGCTCACGTCTGGCACGTGCGTGCGCGCCGTGGGCCCGGAGAAGGTGTGGGCGCACGTGCCCGCCGCCGCCGACCCGACGCACCACTATGACGTCGTCGAGAAAATCGTTCACCCCGAATATAACTCTGGTCAGTCCTATTAAATATTATTATTTTTTGGGTGAATTAATTATTTCATTTGCATTGATAAATGTCCACTGTCCATACATGCGATAGATACCTATGTTAGGGTAATATAATGTAGGTAGGCCTCGGTGAAATAAAAGTGAGTGTACCTACAGTTTTAGCTATCGTCTTAATCTATAGCTATACTTATTTACTTATTACTCATTACTCATTACTCATTACTCATTACTCATTACTCATTACTCATTACTCATTACTCATTACTCATTACTCATTACTCATTACTCATAACTCATTACTCATTACTCATTACTCATTACTCATTACTCATTACTTATTACTTATTACCTAGAGTTTTCCTATCTACAATGTAATATAAGTAATAAAATTTTCCCTTGAGTATTGATAGCTTCCTCCCAACCTCTTCTACGTGACATTTCCAATTAAAATGTTCATCTGCAATTAAATCAATGTTTGCTCAACTCACTGCTATTAATTGATTATTTGTAAGACAAGGTGGAGGTTGTCTTTGCAAGTAACAAGGCATTTGAGACCCAGGAACAATCCGGAACACCGCGGATTCCCGCGGCTGTGCCTACCCACTTTGACGTTCTATCGTCCGTTCGCCGTACAACGCCGAGCAGGCCGGGTGCCACTACGGTAGTGTCCTGTCCAGGTACCCGCGAGAACGACATCGGGCTGTTTGTGCTGGAGGAGGAGGTGCGGTGGACCAAGGACCAGGGGGTTGCGTGCGTGGGCACGGACAATCAAAAGAAGACGAACTGTGTCGTCGTCGGCTTCGACAATAGTGAGCAAATAAGTACGGTACGTAGTTGCGTTGCAGACGTGTGTGTGCTCATGAAACGAATTCAACTGTAATTATTCCCTTTTAATTAAAAGCAATAAAATAAAACTACGTTATTTCTTAGCCTTTACGTGGCTGCGAACTTCCGGTCGGTGCATGATCGCACCGCTTGGTGGTGAATTTTTTTTTTATTCTAGCGACAGAGTGAACAAGTTACCTATGTACATACTTAGCTATGCGCGAACACCTGAAAGTAGTAACACTTTTTTCACACATTTTTGATTTTCATGTTTATGTAAATGAGGTTTATCTATAACATAGAATCAATTCCAAACATACAGACGGAGATGTCGGTGAGTGACGGCGACTGCCCGGGACGCCGGTGGCCGCGGCAGCAGCCGGACATGGCGTGCGGCCTCAGCACCGAGGACGAGTGCCACGTGAAACAAGGCGGGCCGGTGTTCTGCCAGAATCTAAGCAGCGGACAGGTATCACTAGTTAACAAACAACTACATCTCAAGGGTTGCCAATACTCGTAAAAACTTATTCCATTTATTTATTGTTTTACTCGTAACTGCACCTGTTCTAAGTATGTAATATGTATCATATTTGTATGATAGCTGGTTTTAGAGCTCTCTACTTTCAATAGACTCTAGAGTCAATTTGATCCTGTAACATGAGTTGCTCGAGTCGTGTGATTACGTAGCCGAAAATGAATTTATTGTTTATATCTAATTAATTGAGAATGTAAGTACTGTAAATGAACACTACAGGGCGGGCTTGAGATCGTTGGTGTGGCGCGGACGAGCTGCGGCATCAACAAGCGCAAGGCGCTGCTCACCAAGCTGCAGCCGCACGCGGGCTGGCTGCAAGGCCAGTTGCAACGGCTCGGCGCGACGCTCCTGCACCACGTCCCCTAGCCGCAGTCCGCTCTACCTGCTATTCTCAACAATTACTCACAACTAAGTCATTGTCTAAAAAATAAAAGATATGCAATAGCTTATTTTTTCCTCCTATACTTTAGTGATAATGTGTATTCAAAGACATTTAAGAAATATATAGACTAGACATAGTGAACAACATTTTTTTTTCACTAGTAACTTCTTGATAGGTACTACATATATGTATGTTAGTAGTCAAGTTTAGTATAGTAGTATAGTGCAACAAGGCTCTTGTGGCACTGTTTTGACATTAACAGGGTGGCGACTCTGAGCATTTAGGGTTACCAGCAAGGTAATATGTCCGCATTAAAGGGAAAATCTTTCCTTTTGAAAACGAAACCGCAAATTGTAAAGGAAGTACTTGTACCTTACAATGTAACTAGGAAATGCCCCAGACTTCGTTTGTCGGTTAGAAGGCTCTATAGTTAAAGAATCTTTGTAGCAAACTTTTAGCAATGCACTCTCTTGAGACAGTTAGGGAAGGAATAGTCTTAACATAATAGAAATAGTCTTACTTAGCGCTCATCTACGGAATAATAGAAATCTTAATGATTGCTGTCTATAATCAACGCACAGTACAACTTTGTGGTATGGTTTGAACATAAATCTAATATCTAAATTGTACGTACGAAATCAACCCCGAAGAGTTTGAGACCGAACATACAGTACTAGAAGCACGGGTGGTGCACCGGCAATAATCAACGGTACACCCCCAATGCGGGATACGAGGAAATAAAACCACGTAGTGCTGGTTTATGAAAGACTCGTTTATTGGTGGAGATGTATCACTTTATATTTCGTCTTGACTGCTGACCAAACATGCTGCTTTACACGAGACGTTAGTGTGCGTAACTAGACGCTGGCGCGGCGACACGTGCGGCCTCAATCTCCTTTGGCTTTCTGGTAACATTGCTAATTTCTGCTAGGCAACAACTCTGCATAATCTTGCCCTCTTTTCCATAGATTACGTGATCTTCAACGATCACGTACCAGCTTCTTGTTGTCATGGTCGTTCACACGAACAAGCGATATGCGTTATGCGAAATGCGCTATGCACTATGCGCTATGCGCTATGTGCATAATGCGATATGCGATTTTCGAGTTTCGAATTTTCGATAAGCGATATGCGTTATGCGCTATGCGCTATGCACTATGCGCTATGCGCTATGCGTTATGCGCTATGCGCTATGCACTATGCGCTATACGCTAAGTGCACAACGCGATATGCGATTTTCGAGTTTTCGATAAGCGATATGCGATTTTCGAGTTTTCGATAAGCGATATGCGTTATGCGTTATGCGTTATGCGCTATGCGCTATGCACTATGCGCTATGCGCTATGCGCTATGTGCATAATGCGATATGCGATTTTCGAGTTTCGAGTTTTCGATAAGCGATATGCGTTATGCGTTATGCGCTATGCGCTATGCACTATGCGCTATACGCTATACGCTAAGTGCACAACGCGATATGCGATTTTCGATTTTCGAGTTTCGAGTTTTCGATAAGCGATATGCGTTATGCGTTATGCGCTATGCGCTATGCACTATGCGCTATGCGCTATGTGCATAACGCGATATGCGCTATGTGCATAACGCGATATGCGATTTTCGATTTTCGATTTTCGAGTTTCGAGTTTCGAGTTTTCGATAAGCGATATGCGTTATGCGTTATGCGCTATGCGCTATGCACTATGCGCTATGCGCTATGTGCATAACGCGATATGCGCTATGTGCATAACGCGATATGCGATTTTCTATTTTCTATTTTCGAGTTTCGAGTTTCGAGTTTTCGAGTTTTCGATAAGCGATATGCGTTATGCGCTATGCGCTATGCGTTATGCGTTATGCGCTATGGGCTATGCACTATGCACTATGCGCTATGCGCTATGTGCATAATGCGATATGCGATTTTCGAGTTCGAGTTTCGAATTTTCGATAAGCGTTATGCGCTATGCCTATGCGCTATGCACTATGCGCTATGCGCTATACGCTAAGTGCATAACGCGATATGCGATTTTAGATTTTCGAGTTTCGAGTTTTCGATAAGCGTTATGCGCTAATGCGCTATGCGCTATGCACTATGCGCTATGCGCTATGTGCATACGCGATATGCGATTTTCGATTTTCGATTTTCGATTTTCGAGTTTCGAGTTTTCGATAAGCGATCTGCGTTATGCGCTATGCGCTAATGCACTATGCGCTATACGCTATGCGCTATGTGCATAACGCGATATGCGATTTTCGATTTTCGAGTTTTCGATAAGCGATATGCGCTATGCGCTTATGCGCTATGCACTATGCACTATGCGCTATGCGCTATGTGCATAACGCGATATGCGATTTTCGATTTTCGAGTTCGAGTTTCGAGTTTTCGTAAGCGATATGCGTATGCGCTATGGCTATGCACTATGCGCTATGTGCTATGCACTATGCGCTTATGCGCTATGCACTATGCGCTATACGCTAAGTGCATAACGCGATATGCGATTTTCGAGTTTCGAGTTTTCGATATGCGATATGCGATATGCGATATGCGATATGCGATATGCGATATGCGTTATGCGCTATGCACTATGTGCTATGTGCATAACGCGATATGCGATTTTCGATTTTCGAGTTCGAGTTTTCGATAAGCGATATGCGTTATTGCGCTATGCGCTATGCCACTATGCGCTATGCGCTATGTGCATAACGCGAATATGCGATTTTCGATTTTCGATTTTCGAGTTTCGAGTTTTCGATAAGCGATATGCGTATGCGCTATGCGCTATGGCTATGCACTATACGCTATGCGCTATACGCTATGCGCTATACGCTAAGTGCACAACGCGATATGCGATTTTCGATTTTCGAGTTTTCGTAAGCGATATGCGATATGCGCTATGCGCTTATGCGCTATGCACTATGCACTATGCGCTATACGCTAAGTGCACAACGCGATATGCGATTTTCGAGTTTCGAGTTTTCGTAAGCGATATGCGATTTTCGAGTTTCGAATAAGCGATATGCGTTAGCGCTATGCGCTATGCGCTATGCGCTATTGCGCTATGCGCTATGTGCATAACGCGATATGCGATTTTCGATTTTCGAGTTTCGATTTTCGAGTTTCGATTTTCGAGTTTTCGATAAGCGATAGCGTTATGCGCTATGGGCTATGCACTATGCGCTATGCGCTATGCGCTATGTGCATAACGCGATATGCGATTTTCGATTTTCGAGTTTCGAGTTCGAGTTTTCGATAAGCGATATGCGTTATGCGCTATGCGCTATGCGCTATGCGTTATGCGCTATGCGCTATGCGCTATGCACTATGCGCTATGCGCTAGTGCATAACGCGATAATGCGATTTTCGAGTTTCGAGTTTCGAGTTTTCGAGTTTTCGATAATCGATATGCGTTATGCGTTATGCGCTATGGCGCTATGCGCTATGCGCTATGCACTATGCGCTATGCGCTATGTGCATAACGCGATTGCGATTTTCGATTTTCGATTTTCGAGTTCGAGTTTCGAAAGCGATATGCGTATGCGCTATGCGCTATGCGTTATGCGCTATGTGCTATGCACTATGCACTATGCGCTATGCGCTAGTGCATAACGCGATATGCGATTTTCGATTTTCGATTTTCGGTTTCGAGTTTTCGATTAAGCGATATGCGTTATGCGTTATGCGCTATGGGCTATGCACTATGCACTATGCGCTATGCGTTATGCGCTATGTGCATAACGCGATATGCCGATTTTCGATTTTCGAGTTTCGAGTTTCGAGTTTTCGATAAGCGATATGCGTTATGCGCTATGGGCTATGCACTATGCGCTATGCGCTTATGCGCTATGCGCTATGTGCATAACGCGATATGCGATTTTCGAGTTTCGAGTTTCGAGTTCGAGTTTCGAAAGCGATATGCGATATGCGTTATGCGCTATGGGCTATGCACTATGCACTATGCGCTATGTGCATAACGCGATAAGCGATTTTCAATTTTCGAGTTTCGATTTTCGAGTTTTCGATAAGCGATATGCGTTATGCGCTATGGGCTATGCACTATACGCTATGCGCTATGTGCATAACGCGATATCGATTTTTCGATTTTCGAGTTTCGAGTTTCGAGTTTTGACCTTTCGATAAGCGATATGCGTTATGCGCTATGGGCTATGCACTATGCACTATGCGCTATGCGCTATGCGCTATGTGCATAACGCGACATGCGATTTTCGATTTTCCGAGTTTTCGAGTTTTCGAGTTTTCGATAAGCGATATTGCGTTATGCGCTATGGGCTATGCACTATACGCTATGCGCTATGCGCTATGTGCATAACGCGATATGCGTTTTCGATTTTCGATTTTCGAGTTTCGAGTTTCGAGTTTTCGATAAGCGATATGCGTTATGCGCTATGGGCTATGCACTATACGCTACGCGCTATGTGCATAACGCGATATGCGATTTTCGATTTTCGATTTTCGAGTTTCGAGTTTTCGATAGCGATATGCGTTTGCGCTATGGGCTATGCACTATACGCTACGCGCTATGTGCAGAACGCGATATGCGATTTTCGATTTTCGAGTTTCGAGTTTCGAGTTTTCGATAAGCGATATGGCGTTATGCGCTATGCGCTATGGGCTATGCACTATACACTATGCGCTATGCGCTATACGCTATGCGCTATGTGCATACGCGATATGCGATTTTCGATTTTCGAGTTTCGAGTTTCGAGTTTTCGATAAGCGATATGCGTTATGCGCTATGGGCTATGCACTATACGCTATGCGCTATGTGCAAAACGCGATATGCGATTTTCGATTTTCGATTTTCGAGTTTCGATTTTCGAGTTTCGAGTTTTCGATAGCGATATGCGTTAATGCGCTATGGGCTATGCACTATACGCTATGCGCTATGTGCATAACGCGATATGCGTTTTCGATTTTCGATTTTCGATTTTCGATTTTCGAGTTTCGATTTTCGATTTTCGATTTTCGAGTTTTCGATAAGCGATATTGCGTTATGCGCTATGGCTATGCACTATACGCTATGGCGCTATGTGCATAACGCGATAGCGATTTTTCGATTTTCGAGTTTCGAGTTTTCGATAAGCGATATGCGTTATGCGCTATGCGCTATGCACTATGCGCTATACGCTAAGTGCACAACGCGATATGCGATATGCGATTTTCGATTTTCGAGTTTCGAGTTTTCGATAAGCGTATGCGTTATGCGCTATGTGCTATGTGATAACGCGATATGCGTTATGCGCTATGCACTATGCGCTATGCACTATGCGCTATGCGCTATTGCGCTATGCGCTATGCGCTATGGCGCTATGTGCATAACGCGAATGCGATTTTCGATTTTCGAGTTTCGAGTTTTCGATAAGCGATATGAGTTATGCGCTATGTGCTATGCACTATGCGCTATGTGCATAACGCGAATATGCGATTTTCGATTTTCGAGTTCGAGTTTTCGATAAGCGATATGCGTTATGCGCTATGCGCTATGCACTATGCGCTA
Organism: Papilio protenor; assembly: GCA_029286645.1. Lineage (NCBI taxonomy): Eukaryota > Metazoa > Arthropoda > Insecta > Lepidoptera > Papilionidae > Papilio > Papilio protenor. The sequence goes on along the minus strand of JAGSMZ010000014.1, from coordinate 5,354 downwards.
TGCGCTATGTGCATAACGCGATATGCGATTTTCGATTTTCGAGTTTCGACCTTTCGATAAGCGATAATGCGTTATGCGCTATGGACTATGCACTATACGCTATGCGCTATGTGCATAACGCGATATGCGATTTTCGTTTCGAGTTTCGAGTTTTCGATAAGCTATATGCGTTATGCGCTATGGCTATGCACTATGCGCTATACGCTATGCGCTATGTGGCATAACGCGATATGCGATTTTCGATTTTCGATTTTCGATTTTCGATTTTCGAGTTTTCGATAAGCGATATGCGTTTGCGCTATGGGCTATGCCTATACGCTATGCGCTATGCGCTATACGCTAAGTGCATAACGCGATAATGCGATTTTCGATTTTCGAGTTTCGAGTTTCGAGTTTTCGATAAACGATATGCGTTATGCGCTATGGGCTATGCCACTATACGCTATGCGCTATGTCATAACGCGATATGCGATTTTCGATTTTCCGAGTTTTCGAGTTTCGATTTTCGATAAGCGATATGCGTATGCGCTATGGGCTATGCACTATACGCCTATGCGCTATGTGCATAACGCGACATGCGATTTTCGATTTTCGATTTTCGAGTTGTCGATAAGCGATTGCGTTATGCGCTATGGGCTTGCACTATACGCTATGCGCTATGTGCATAACGCGATATGCGATTTTCGAGTTTCGAGTTTTTCGATAAGCTATATGCGTTATGCGCTATGGGCTATGCACTATACGCTATGCGCTATCGCTATGTGCATAACGCGATATGCATTTTCGATTTTCGATTTTCGAGTTTTCGATAAGCGATATGCGATATGCGTTATGCGCTATGCGCTATGGCCTATGCACTATACGCTATGCGCATGTGCATAACGCGATATGCGATTTTCGTTTTCGAGTTTCCGAGTTTTCGAGTTTTCGATAAGGCGATATGCGTTATGCGCTATGCGCTATGCGCTAGTGCATAACGCGATATGCGTTATGCGCTATGCGCTATACGCTATACGCTAAGTGCATAACGCGATATGCGATTTTCGATTTTCGGTTTCGAGTTTCGGTTTTCGATAAGCGATATGCGTTATGCGCTATGGGCTATGCACTATACACTATGCGCTATGTGCATAACGCGATATGCGTTTTCGATTTTCGAGTTTCGAGTTTCGAGTTTTCGATAAGGCGATATGCGTTATGCGCTATGCGCTATGGGCTATGCACTATAACGCTATGCGCTATGCGCTATGTGCATAACGCGATAATGCGATTTTCGATTTTCGAGTTTCGAGTTTCGGTTTCGAGTTTTCGATAAGCGATATTGCGTTATGCGCTATGCGCTATGGCTATGCACTATATGCTATGCGCTATGTGCATAACGCGATATGCGATTTTCGATTTTCGAGTTTCGAGTTTCGATCTTTCGATAAGCGATATGCGTTATGCGCTATGCGCTATGGGCTATGCACTATACACTATGCGCTATGTGGCATAACGCGATATGCGATTTTCGATTTTCGAGTTTCGATTTTCGAGTTTTCGATAAGCTATATGCGTTATGCGCTATGCGCTATGCGCTATGCGCTATGGGCTATGCACTATACGCTATGCGCTATGTGCATAACGCGATATGCGATTTTCGATTTTCGAGTTTCGAATTTCGAATTTCGAATTTCGAATTTCGAGTTTTCGATAAGCGATATGCAGTATGCGCTATGGGCTAATGCACTATACGCTATGCGCTATGTGCATAACGCGAATATGCGATTTTCGAGTTTCGAGTTTCGAGTTTTCGATAGCGATATGCGTTTGCGCTATGGGCTATGCACTATACACTATGCGCTATGTGCATAACGCGATATGCGATTTTCGATTTTCGAGTTTCGAGTTTCGAGTTTTCGATAAGCTATATGCGTTATGCGCTATGGCTATGCACTATAACGCTATGCGCTATGTGCATAACGCGAATATGCGATTTTCGATTTTCGATTTTCGAGTTTCGAATTTCGAGTTTTCGATAAGCGATATGCGTTATGCGCTATGGGCTATGCACTATACGCTATGCGCTATGTGCTAACGCGATATGCGATTTTCGATTTTCGATTGTCGAGTTTCGAGTTTCGACCTTTCGATAAGCGATATGCGTTATGCGCTATGGGCTATGCACTATAACGCTATGCGCTATTGCATAACGCGATATGCGATTTTCGATTTTCGAGTTTCGAGTTTCGAGTTTTCGATAAGCGATATGCGTTATGCGCTATGGGCAATGCACTATACGCTACGCGCTATGTGCATAACGCGATATGCGATTTTCGATTTTCGATTTTCGAGTTTTCGAGTTTTCGATAAGCGATATGCTTTATGCGCTATGGCTATGCACTATACGCTATGCGCTATGTGCATAACGCGATATGCGATTTTCGATTTTCGAATTTCGAGTTTTCGATAAGCGATATGCGTTATGCGCTATGGCTATGCACTATACGCTATGCGCCATGTGCATAACGCGATATGCGATTTTCGATTTTCGAGTTTCAAGTTTCGAACTTTCGATAAGCGATATGCGCTATGCGCTATGGGCTATGCACTATACGCTATGCGCTATGTGCATAACGCGATATGCGATTTTCGATTTTCGAGTTTCGAGTTTTCGATAAGCGATATGCGTTATGCGTTATGCGTTATGCGTTATGCGCTATGGCTATGCACTATACGCTATGCGCTATGCGCTATGTGCATAACGCGATATGCGATTTTCGAGTTTCGGTTTTCGATAAGCATATGCGTTATGCGCTATGGGCTATGCACTATACGCTACGCGCTATGTGCATAACGCGATATTGCGATTTTCGATTTTCGAGTTTCGAGTTTTCGATAAGCGATAATGCGTTATGCGCTATGGGCTATGCACTATACACTATGCGCTATGCGCTATGTGCATAACGCGATATGCGATTTTCGATTTTCGATTTTCGAGTTTCGAGTTTCGAGTTTTCGATAAGCGATATGCGTTATGCGCTATGGGCTATGCACTATACGCTACGCGCTATGTGCATAACGCGATATCGATTTTTCGATTTTCGATTTTCGAGTTTCGAGTTTTCGATAAGCGATTATGCGTTATGCGCTATGGGCTATGCACTATACGCTACGCGCTATGTGCATAACGCGATATCGATTTTTCGAGTTTCGAGTTTCGGTTTCGAGTTTTCGATAAGCGATATGCGTTATGCGCTATGGGCTAATGCACTATACGCTATGCGCATGTGCATAACGCGATATGCGATTTTCGAGTTTCGAGTTTCGAGTTTTCGATAAGCGATATGCGTTAATGCGCTATGGGCTATGCACTATAACGCTATGCGCTATGCGCTATGCGCTATGTGCATAACGCGATATGCGATTTTCGAGTTTCGATTTTCGAGTTTTCGATAAGCGATATGCGTTATGCGCTATGGGCTATGCACTATGCACTATGCGCTATGTGCATAACGCGATATGCGATTTTCGATTTTCGATTTTCGAGTTTCGAGTTTCGAGCTGTCGATAAGCGATATGCTTTATGCGCTATGCGCTATGGGCAATGCACTATACGCTAATGCGCTATGTGCATAACGCGATATGCGATTTTCGATTTTCGAGTTTCGAGTTTCGATTTTCGAGTTTTCGATAAGCGATTGCGTTATGCGCTATGCGCTATGGCTATGCACTATAACGCTATGCGCTATGTGCATAACGCGACATGCGATTTTCGATTTTCGAGTTTCGAGTTTCGAGTTTCGACCTATCGATAAGCGATATGGGCTATGCACTATACGCTTTGCGCTATGTGCATAACGCGATATGCGATTTTCGATTTTCGATTTTCGAGTTTTCGATAAGCGATATGCGTTATGCGCTATGGGCTATGCACTATACGCTATGCGCTATGTGATAACGCGATATGCGATTTTCGAGTTTCGAGTTTCGAGTTTTCGATAAGCGTATGCGTTATGCGCTTGGGCTATGCACTATACACTATGCGCTATGTGCATAACGCGATATGCGATTTTCGATTTTCGATTTCGAGTTTTCGAGTTTTCGATAAGCGATATGCGTTATGCGCTATGGGCCATGCACTATACGCTACGCGCTATGTGCATAACGCGATATGCGATTTTCGATTTTCGATTTTCGAGTTTTCGAGTTTTCGATAAGCGATATGCGTTATGCGCTATGGGCAATGCACTATACGCTATGCGCTATGCGCTAGTGCATAACGCGATATGCGATTTTCGATTTTCGAGTTTCGATTTTCGAGTTTTCGATAAGCGATATGCGTTATGCGCTATGGCCTATGCACTATACGCTACGCGCTATGTGCATAACGCGATATGCGATTTTCGATTTTCGATTTTCGAGTTTCGAGTTTTCGATAAGCGATATGCGATTTTCGAGTTTTCGATAGCGATATGCGTTATGCGCTATGGGCTATGCACTATACCTATGCGCTATGCGCTATGCGCTATGTGCAAACGCGATATGCGATTTTCGATTTTCAGTTTCGAGTTTTCGATAAGGCGATATGCGATTTTCGAGTTTTCGATAAGCGATATGCGTTATGCGTTATGCGCTATGGCTATGCACTATACACTATGCGCTATGTGGCATAACGCGATAGCGATTTTTCGATTTTCGAGTTTCGAGTTTCGAGTTTTCGATAAGCGATTATGCGTTATGCGCTATGGGCTATGCACTAACGCTATGCGCTATGTGCATACGCGATATGCGATTTTCGATTTTCGAGTTTCGAGTTTCGATTTTCGATTTTCGATTTTCGATTTTCGAGTTTCGAATAAGCGATATGCGTTATGCGCTATGCGCTATGGGCTATGCACTATACGCTATGCGCTATGTGGCATAACGCGATATGCGTTTTCGATTTTCGAGTTTCGAGTTTCGAGTTTCGATTTTCCGAGTTTTTCGATAGCGATATGCGTTATGCGTTATGCGCTATGGGCTATGCACTATACGCTACGCGCTATGTGCATAACGCGATATGCGATTTTCGATTTTCGAGTTCGAGTTTTCGATAAGGCGATATGCGTTATGCGCTATGGCTATGCACTATACGCTACGCGCTATGTGCATACGCGATATGCGATTTTCGACTTTCGATTTTCGAGTTTTCGATAAGCGTTATGCGTTATGCGTTATGCGCTATGGGCTATGCACTATACGCTATGCGCTTTGTGCATAACGCGATATGCGATTTTCGATTTTCGATTTTCGAGTTTCGAGTTTCGAGTTTTCGATAAGCGATATGCGTTATGCGCTATGGGCTATGCACTATACGCTACGCGCTATGTGCA